>OY755090.1:13037467-13650577 GCA_963576655.1 Gastrophysa polygoni
AATTTCTCTTTGAAATTCTATTTAATAAGGTGCTCAAAGTGTTTACCATTTACCTCCTGACAGTAATGAACTCGCTTGAACAAAATTTTGTAGTGAATCTAAAATCATGTGAGGACTAAAATCATGTGAGGAGGAATGGTAGAAATTTCATGCCTTATTCTTTCTTGCAACTCTTCGATATTTGGCGGCCTATTTTTGTAGACTACATTTTTTATGTGACCCCATAGAAAAAAGTCAAGTGGGGTCATATCGGGAGACCTAGCTGGCCATTCAATTGCTCCCCTGCGTCCAATCCATTTATTAGGAAAAGTTTCATCTAGATATGCGCGTACCATACGTCCAAAATGTGGAGGAGCCCCATCTTATTGAAACCATATTTGTTCTGCCGGCAAATGTACAATCACCTACCCTCAGACATAAGGGAGGCGAATATGAACATGATAAACTTTAGGAAAATTATTAAAAAGTTTCTGGCAGATAGGCCCTATTATAATTTGGAGGAGTATTATAATGATAAATTTGAATGACAAGGTGCATATTTGAATCTATGTAGGTTTTTAAGTGTGACGTGACTAATTTATAGGAGTGTATGTGTGTATATGTATGAGTGTATATCGGTGTATGTATGTATGTGTTTACATGTATATATGTATGTGTATATGTGTACATACATATGTTTGTGTATAGTTGAGCGTGTGTGTGCGTATATATATTTTTAACGAAGCAGTCTACTGCGTTTTGTGACCTTAAACGGTATCGTTTATAATAATTTATATGTTCTACTCCTATTTTAGATATTTTATCGATTTTTATATATCTTCTAATCTACATCCATATTGCTATATACACATTTATTCAAGCTTTGTCCACAAGAATTTCTCTTAATGACATTAAAGTATATTCATTATTATTATTATTATTAAATTGGGATTGTTATTATTCGGGAATAATCGTCTAAGCTCTGGAATAATATGCTGTTGTAAAAGTGATAAATATCGTTCAGAGTTCAAATTTACGTTTATAAAATAGGGCCCTATGACGTGTCCACCAATAATGCCACACCAGACTTTTTGTGGCCGTTGAGTGTGAACTTCCTCCATCCAATGTGGATTTTGGTCTGACCAATACCTACAGTTGTGTCGATTTACGTGCCCGTTTAAACAAAATGTAGATTCGTCAGAAAACAATATAAACAATATGTGGTTGACAAAGTTGACATTTTCGCTTAATTTATCCATAATAACTTCACAGAACTCGATTCTACGATCAAAATCGTCTTCACTCAATTCTTGTACCAAATGAATTTTATATGGATGGAATTTTTGCAGTTTGCAAATTTTTTGAATGGAATATCGACTCATGTTATGATTCAAAGCCCTCTGTTGTGCTGAATTTATTGGATTTTCCACCACATCTAACATGGCATTCATAGCATTTTCTTCATTTGTAACGCTTACTGGTCTTCCACTTTTTGGTCGATCTTTGACATCTCCAGTTTCATGAAAACGCTGCAATGTTTTTGAAACGGTTGATTTAGAAATTGGTTCCCGATTTGGATGCAATTCATTAAAAATATTCACTACTTGGTCACAACTTCGTCTTCTATCACCGAATCCTATGATCATTAAAATTTCAATACGCTCAGTATTAGTTAAACGTGCCATTTTTGCGCGAAACTCATTTACACTAAATGTATTTTTGACATGTGTTGTTAAGATCATCACTGTTAGTTAGACAAAAGAACGACGCGGCGTTGTTATGGAGCTGGAAACTTTCAAAGGTAACTTGATGGACTACGAACTTAATGGACTAACATTTTTGGATAATTTATTATAAGTTATTTTCAAAATTCGATATCTCGAAATCGGTTGAATTTAGGAAATGATGCGCTTTATCAATTTTGTTCAGAATTTCGAGCAGAATTGAAATGTGGAATAATATACAGGGTGTCCCATTAGAGAAAAAGCAACTTTGTTTCGTCCTGACTTTTTGACTCATCCTGTATACTTAATTTTTCATTAGCTCAATGGATTTTGGAAAACCCTACAACTTTTGTATCCTAACATTTTTCGCTAGCTATCTTAATTTAGGAAATAATCGACTGTTTCCATACATATCAGCGACCCTGTATACATAAAATGGTCTATTGCTCTTATTGCGTTCATTGAAAACGAACTCTGCATGGAAAATACGAAATAGAATAGAAATAATCCAAATAGCTGGTTACAACAGAAATAAAATATTTTTTGATTTATTTTAGCTAGAATAGATACAAAATATACATACATACATACATACATAATAGATACAATATGAACATGATATGATGGTTTTTGAATTCGGATATTTTCTCTTCACTAGAATGTGTGATACAGTCTTCTGAACATAATCTGATGGTTGACTGATTTTGAAGCATCTATTCCACCCCTCTCACACCCCCTCATTATATATAATCAAAATATCAAGTTACGACACAAATTATGAACTTTTGATTATTATTTTCACTAGACGAACTTGATATTTGTTTCGTTATTTCGAAAGCCTTGATCACACAGTGTTCAAATTTTCAAGAACTCATTTTATCATTATTATTGTTTCGAAGGATGCGTTGTATTTCGATGCCATTTTGACATCCATAAAAACCGATGGTATGAGCCAGGGAAAGTGTATGATAAACGCTACACAAATGGGCCAACTGGGTACAGAATATTTGGACGATAGAAGACAGGAATTTCAGTTCCTAGAGAAAATCGTGAAGCGCGACATGATCAACAGAAAAAAAGATCTGGCCCATGTCCAGCAAAATGTTGAGAATTTTTCGGATAATCTGAAAAATCTACTGAGACGTGACGTAAGCAACATGATAATTTGAGCAATATTGACTAAATGTGGAGGGGAATCTGGTGATTTCGAGCTACTCACGTGCTGGAAATTGGACGATATTGAATATTCTACAACATGCCACCTAATTCAATTTTTGTATATACATTTTGTGTCCAAGATAAGGATGTACCGCATGGGAAACTCGGAAACGGTGGGAGATACAGATTCGGTTCAATGGGAGAAAACTCAGAGGGCCATTCGAACAGCTTATAGAAATTTTCAAAATTATCTTCAAAAAGTGAATTTTTGAAATAACCATTTCATTATTTTTCAACATTATTAGAAATAGGGAAGAACTGAAAATATTTCTTCATATCAGATATTGTTATGATTCAACAGTGATAATGATTTATTCCTATTTTCCTATTTCATTATATATATCATTATTATATGTTGTGTATCCTTATCTTGAACACAACGTATATAAATGAGTGTTTATTGCAAATATGTTTCGAAGTTGGACTTCAGAGTTCATTTAGAAACTGCCTGACGTCGGCTATACAAACAACATATAAAAAACAAAACATTAAATACATAGATAAATACGTTTCAACGTGTGAATACGTATGACTTATCTTATTTCAATTTCTCTCTATATGTGATGTTGCCATGTTTACAAAACGATATGTCCAGTAAGAATTACTTGGTATTCTATTATGAATCAAAAGTTCAGTGGACAGCAGGAATCAACTGGAGGAGTTTGAGATTTCACCCACTGAGAACAAACAATGTGAGTTTATTAACAGATAATGAATTATTTTTATTCCTTTTTCTGAGATTTGTGAATGCATTTAACAACAATGCATTTCATCATCCCTTCAGATTGAATCGTAACGTCGCCCGATATGACGGTTAATTACGGAATTGAATATTAAAAATTTATGACTTATTGTTATTTGTGATTTTCTGAAGATGAATTGAAGAAATAATGAACTGGCAAGCATTTGTGTACATATTGTAAGGCAAGCATGAAGAAAAATAGTCCACTCACCCAGCCATTTTAGAAACAAAAATCAGAGTAAAAGCTGAACGAAAACATATAATAAGGGAAGTTACAGATTCCTCTCTACATATCGCTGACAGTTGTTACAAAATCGCTAATATATTATGTTCATTTTAGAGTGACATCAATATGGGAATAGTGACAATACAAGAAACCGAGAGCTTTAAAGAACTCAATCGTGATATAGAAGCCATTGAAAGTACTCTCAACATGCTCAAAAACTCAATATTTACTCAGACAATTGAATCTATATTTCCTTGGTATGTACCTGGAGAAATGCTAATTCAATATACGTATACCTACATTTTAATTTTGGTTGTGATGATAAACATTGTCATAAAAATTCCATTTATTTGAAGACAATTAAAAATCACTAAAATCCGCTTCTAGAAATATTCTTGCACTCAAAACTCTCTTAACTCAGGTTAGTCCGAGGGTGACCTATTTCCAACAATCCCAGTAGTGGGGTGTTTTACTACCCTTGCAAAAAATCCAGACTTTCTGAAACTTTGGTCAGTTGTTTGTTGATATCTATTAATACTTCACTCCAACGAAAGTTTCATCAGAATTTTGTCAATTTTTGAAGTTCTGTACCTTGTAACCTTTGAGGTCAAAAATAATCTAAGTTGATAAATAAAATTAGTCGAGTCGTAGGAGGCGAAGCAAAATAGTTATGCTCCTCCCCACTTAGCCGATGGAATTTTCGTTGGAAAAATGGAGTATAGCACATCTGGGTACCAACAATTGATCGAATTTTCAGAAAGTTTATATCCTGTGCATTTTCACTCATCACGACTGTTCCTCTCAAATATCATTTTCACTCACTCGAAATCTCATCAATTTAACATGAATGTATGTGAGGAAAAGATAAAATTCATTGGATGAAGGGCTCAGATAGATGGCCGATTGGTTGTATTTATTTGATCAATAAAGTATTTTTTTTTTCTATGTCGCGTCTACATGTGATGATGTGATTATTATGTGAAATATCTTCCATATAGTTATTATGTTACCGTGATTTCATTTTCTTAACATTGGTATTACTGAACTTTCAGTCATACATGAGATTTATGCCGTCATAGTATTTTCTCTTCATACACTCAATTTGTTCATTTGTTCAACAACACATTTTCAACTGAATGCAATTTCCTAGCACAATGAGCTCTGCATCATTCATAACCAGTTGGGAGGATTTTCTAACTCCCTAACAACAATCAATGTGCTGGCATGGCTAATCAATATGTTCATCATTTTTTGGTAAAACAGGGACAAATCAGGGAGACGTTTTATAAGACGTTTGCACTCATTCTCTTTTAGAGCACTCCTCTTCAGCTCTCGTACTCCAATAACCTTGTGTGCCAAAACATCGTCTTAATAAACTTATAATTTCTTCTGTTATTTGAACATTTGTTGCATTGACTGGCAGGTCCACTTGCTCAATATTATTCATTGTCTTTGGAATGATAAATTCACGTAATTCTGTTTCCAAGAAAACTCTGATGGCTGTTTCCATGGCAAGCTCTTTTGAGAATATCTCAGACTTTTATGTTCTTCCATATTTTTTTCCTTGAAATGTATTCAAATGTGTATTTTTTATAGCATAAAGGAACAATTACGACAGAAAGAACGACTCACAGATCTTGTCCAGAAATGTGAGAAGAACAGAGACGATTTACTAAAAAAAGAAAATCATGCGCAAGTAATGAAATGTGAATTAGAAAATTCTATGATCGACACAACTTCACAGTAAGAACTCTTGACATCATGCTATACCATTCAATATATAATGTAGAATTTCAGGTACAACAATAAAAAGCAAGAGTTATTAAGCAATATCGCGGACGAAGAAAACATCAATAAGGAAACACATGAACTCATCACCCACAGATATGATCTCTTGGCTAGGGTTAGAGTGTCATTGAAGCATTTGCAATATATATCGAGGCTCCTGAATAACTCCAAGAAATCTATGGCAATAATTTTCAAAAAACCAGATGAGGTATTGGAATTACCAAAACCCGAAGAGGATGAAATCGATGGTATATATAATCATATTTTGGCCAGAGTTAGCAACTTCTACTTGTTTCAAACGTCCAATATTTCAAAAGAAGATTGACGAACCGTTTTTTCTGCATTTGATTTATCATGTTTCGATAACAATAATATGAATTGATCAATTTCGTGGTCATATTTAAGATGAAGTTGTAAGGTTGGTAGGAGATTGCCCCAATCATATATTGCTGTGGTATAGCATGGACATTATATATAGAAAAAATTAACAAGAATGAATATAAGTATTTCTTTTCATTATGTGTAACACTATATCGATGGAAGTTTCTTGACCAATTTAAATCAATCAATTTCTCAATCAATTAAAAATGAAAATATGGTCGAAATCGCAGAAGCAATGAAGATTTCTATGAAGACTATAAACAATGGGTCACACTGTATATGATTGTCATTTAAGAATGAAATTTCATGCTGAAGCGTGATTAGAATAATAACGGGGATGTAGAGGAGTAAATTGATTCCAGGTCACCCGGTATGCACATATTTCGATAAATCAACATAACAACATTGAGGTTCAGTTATTCTTGCATAAATATTAAATGGAAAAATTCATCACTTTCACATAAGATGTCGATTTTTTCAGCGATCAAGATCATACCGGAACTCACCGCAAAATTCGCCAAATTATCTACTGGGGCCAAAGAAATTCTAACGGACTCTACCATGGAAGAAGGCTATAGAATGTTCGAATCAATGATGCGAGAAAGGACCAGTTTTGTGAAGGTAGATACAAAAATAAGCGAAGAGTCACTCATAGAGACCGTATTTGCCGACGCTCATGTTTTGACGCGTGATGATATAAAGAAAGAGAGCGCAGAGATTGTGATTGCCAATCAAGTTTCGGATGATTTCAAGAATGTCGCACCAACTAAGAAGAAGAAGTTCAAATTCAAGTAACGATCACTGTTGAAGAGCCTATTCACTAAATACAAATGATTTGAACAATTGAATAATTCTATATAATTCTAAGCCACTACGGGAATCCGGTTTTGAATTTATCCTCTTTTTTGACATTTAAGCGACATATACAGGCAGAAATTATGTTTCCAATGATTCCTGCATGAATTGCCAAATCAACACAAACCATTTCTCCATTGACCCATTTCTCAGTCTTCAATCATAGAACACCTAAAGTAATTACCTGTATAGCAAAAACCTAGGTGATAGATTGACTGCTGAGGTTGGTATAGTTGGTAGCCGAACGTAGCGAAGGTAAGTCAATTTGGTTTACTATCTGGAACCGAAACACCTAGAATTTCTGTCAAACATACGCTGAAGCTCTTAGATTTTATCCAAATAGTTATTTGCCTAGTCGGTGATACTACTCACGCATATATTGACTTTTTGAGAACATCTTAGAAAGGTGGGCGATCTCTTTATTATTTATTAGTCTCGTATATTATTCCACATTGTCAGGCTCGAGATCTGTCAAAACTACGCTCTACCAAGCATCAT
Source organism: Gastrophysa polygoni (assembly GCA_963576655.1). Lineage (NCBI taxonomy): Eukaryota > Metazoa > Arthropoda > Insecta > Coleoptera > Chrysomelidae > Gastrophysa > Gastrophysa polygoni. The sequence continues at coordinate 13,044,879 of OY755090.1, forward strand.
TCATTAATAGAACGGCAAAGTTGTGGAATTCTAATCAAACTCTCGAGAAAAAGTCCAATACTTTCCTTATGGCCTATTATCACTGGCTCACACGATGTTCTACAAACATTATAGAGTTAACTTTCGTGTGGATAAAAGTAAAAGTCGCATACGTATAGGTACTTCGATACTTCGAATAAATAGTCATTTTGCATTTTCTTGATGCACTGGAGATTCCTGCTAGACCAAACAAAAAATTGTTCAGCTGCTAACAGCTACTGAATGTATTGACCAAATATGAGTTTGTTGTAGTTCGAGTCAGATCAGACAGCAAATTATTGTTCCATATTTTAGTGTACTCATTCCTCTCAGGATAACAGTAGAATACATAATGTATCCAAAGTATCAGAAATTGAAAAAAAAAACACTTTTGTCTACCTACGTGTCAGTTGACGGATTTTCAATTCAATTTGCAACTGAATGAAGAAAAAAACATTTTGTCAAATGAAAATCAAGTTCGCATCGATTGTTTGCAATATTGGAGAAAAAAAGTGAAACTATTATAACATTCATCAATAACTGCGAGCTTGCGTTTTGAAATATTTCCACACAAAACATAGATGGTTGTAGGAAAGTGTTGATTGAGTTGACACTCCCAAATATATCACCCTGTAACTGTTCCGTTCAAAGTTATTTTACCAAATTATTGATTGAAAATTAGTAGAATTATGAAATATATATACAGGGTGTTCCGTTGATCATGTTACAAACTTCTAGGGTAGATAAAACACACGAAAATAAGAAAAAAAGTTCATGTGAACATGGGTCCGGAAACGCTTCTTCAGGGAGCTAGGGCCCTTCGAAGATGACCTCCAAAAACTATTTTTCGTTTTATAGCTTCGGTACTACTGCAGCTATCGCAACCAATTTTGGGACATGAAATCTAGTTCGTAGGTTCATCAATTTGAGCCGTCCGGATTTTGTCACCTTTAACCAGGGGCGTACAAACCAGGGGGGGTTTTTGGGCAAATTTGACCCTACTCCTCTTAGGCTTCAATTTCTTACCATTTTTTTATCTGATTATGATTCTCCAATGCCTATTACATAAAAAAGGTACTCATTTTCATATTTCAACGCAATAATTGGTATAAGACCAATAATTTATTATTGATTGGATCAAACCATTTTCGGAGGAAACGGTGAGAGATAGCGATTTTTACAAGAGTACCTTTTTTATGTAATAGGCATTGGAGAATCATAATCAGATATGAAAATGGTAAGAAATTGAAGCCTAAGAGGAGTAGGGTCAAATTTGCCCAAAAACCTCCCTGGTTTGTACGCCCATGGTTAAAGGTGACAAAATCCGGAAGGCTCAAATTGATGAACCTACGAACTAGATTTCATGTCCCAAAATTGGTTGCGATAGCTGCAGTAGTACCGAAGCTATAAAACAAAAAGTAGTATTTGGAGGTCATCTTCGAAGGGCCCTAGCTCCCTGAAGAAGCGTTTCCGGACCCATGTTCACATGAACTTTTTTTCTTATTTTCGTGTGTTTTATCTACCCTAGAAGTTTGTAACATGATCAACGGAACACCCTGTATATATATATGACTATAAATATGTAAAAAAAATAAAAGAACCATCGAATCGAATTTGAATTGACTATTAGGTTTCCAGTGTGAATTGGTTCTTGTTACCGATTGCGTGGTTACTTCACTTCATTTTGATGCATAGATCCACCGGGAGATTGCGCGAAGGAGTCTGCATTAGTCTATGTTTTAGAACGGAAAGTGGTTTGAAATATATATCTTTCATAATTTCTGTGAAACCTGCTCATTGCTAATCCGAGTCTGTGAAGATGTTGCTAACACTAGGCGAATGACGAAGTGTTATGTAGATGTGATGCCATATTATTTAGAGCAATGTCAATATGAATAATGAGAAGTTCAATTGGATCTTTATTACGCCTGTGAATTCTTACTTCAACCATATTGATATTAACTAGATTCTTGAACAGTGAAGATCAGTTACACATTTTTTATAGTGAACGATATTATCAATCATCAGGACCAAGTACTGCAAATTTGTTAGATGCATGAGGAATTTGCTCGCCTTCGCTACTATCGTCTGTTTCTTCGGCGTCATCACTTTCTGTATCATCTTCATCTCCAACATTCTTATCCGGTACAGATTCTTCATCTGAAAAATCGCTTTGGTGCACGAAATGCGGCTCGGCAGCTTCTTCATCTGTTGATCTTGCCTGGATCCATTTTACCGTTTCTACTTCGGGATGTGTAGCCCAATATTCTAGAAACACAATTGAAACATTGTATGTGGAAAATAAATAAGTCAACAATTTCTATGACAAGAAGTTCTTCCACAGGTTTATTCGAATTTAGGATAAAATCATACATTTATTGACGTCATTCTGATTTGACAAAAGATTTTTTGTACGACCAAGTGTTACTCGACTGATTGAGTGAATTTATTCCATTCTGAAAGATATAACCAACTTGTATAAATCAACAATTATGATTACCTACAAATAATACTCAATTTGACTGATTTATACGAATCATTGTTATTATGTACAATCGTGATTTGATGGATTTTGAAAAACAAGAGGGTGATTTATTATTGGGTGTAATCGTAGCCAACTATTATTCCTAACTCTAGTCTTCCAGACTGTACTGTGTTCGTGTCACTGATTGTACTGTACAATTTTACAATTAGTCTGTACTAATGATATGTAGGATAAATAAAGTACTTCTTGCACTCCATTAGATCCATATGATCCCTAAATTTAGAACTTTTAGAAAATAATTTCTCCCATTATGACAATATTAATTATAGCAAATTCAATTACACCGCATCTTTTGATATTATTCTCAGATCAAGGTGAAATACGGTTACTTCACTTTCATCATCACAGGCCTCATCGGAAACCTAACTCTAATCTAATTAGTCTAATCGTTCACTGAAGTTTACCTTTCATGAATTTGATTTGTGAATTGATATTACGAATTTGGTAATCGAGGTAACCCTGGTAGAGTTTCCGACTTATGAGAGTGACACTGTACTACCTTACCTTTTTTCTCAGTAAACGACGGCGGCCTTAAACATAAGCAAATTTTTCCATCGAGTGCCATCCTCAGCAAACTATTTGCGGCTCTATATGAATCGAGGCGGGCAGCATGTGCAGTGATGAATCCTCGTTTTTTGGCCCATCCATCGCAAATGTCCATCGCGGACCACGTGTCATCATGGTCGGGATGTTCTATTTTCAGCAACGAAATCAAATCCAATCTTTCAGCTGGAAAAATGAGGACACACGAATTTTCACAGAATGAAATGCATGATGTTGGGGGAATTACTATTTTAGGTGGCTACATACATCCGATAGAAGTTTATTATGTACTAATGTCATCGAGAATTACACTCTCGACGGTAATTTCTGGATAATATCTTGAAAGATACTAAGGAATCGCTGATCATTTTTACTTCTCAGGTCAACTGAAGATGGCAACTTAATTGCCGAAATAGGTTTTTAGACTTTTCTAAATATTGTTTTGGTTTTTGGGTATAAATTTATTTTTTATATGAGCATTTAACCACATTCTACGTACTTCATAAACGTTACGTTGATATCTTCACAAATTTTGGATCATATTTCCAAGTATACGGAGATAATGGACATTTACTTCGTAACTACATGAATAAATGATTACAGACGTGAGGTTCAATCAATCATTCAAGGATGCCTTACCGACAAAAAAGAACGATTCCAAGAAACAAGTCATGTTTGCTCGAGGGGATATGAAATAATGTTCGTGCTGGTCATACCCTGAAACTTGTGTAGTACCTACTGACCTACTACACCGGCTAACTGGTTTCTTTGTCCATCTGTCCAATATAGTGTACGAATATTTGAATATTTAATCCAATCACCTCACTATGGTGAGACAATATGATGACAACGAAAGCATAATTTTCTGTCCAAGTGAAAATCAAATCGAATCAAATTATTACCATAATGGGTGATTCATTTATATGTATATGTAAATAAACCATCAAATAAATTTTAACATTTTCAAAACTTGGAATATTCAGAGGCTAAGTTCTAGGTGACGATTATCCAGCCAAATATCTACTAAAATCACAAGGTGATTCGAAAAACATGTTCAATATAAGTCGAGAAAATTATTTGAATTTTTCAAATTAATTTCGAAAATTTTTCATAAAAAAATTTATCATCTGAAAAAAATGTAATTTAAGTCATTCAATGAGCAAGCGAAGGAAGTTTCGACAGGAATTTTTATTATATTTAATATTTCATTAGGAATACTCTGATGACAGGAAATATACAAAAATAATATTAAACAATTTCGATCGTTACAAATCTAGAACAATTTCTTAAGCCTTGTTTCATCTATAACAGTACAAAGACGAGCACAAATTAATGCTCAACATGTTGATCACTTGATAATACGTGTGTGGAAAGTGTCAGTTGAAGCAGTAGTAAGGTAATGAGTTATCATATAGTTTCAAGAAATGCGTCATATACAGGGCCGTTCATATAAAGAACGAGATGACTAACTAATTTTCCAAATCAATTAAGAAAATGTTTTTGAACTACCCTGTATGTGCAGTGGATTGATGATCAAGAACCCTCTGTTACTCGAAGTAGCCTCTGAATGATCTGTGTTATAAAAATACTTAAGATTACTTTGACACATTTTGCTGAAACATTTTCGGCCTGAGATATGTATAGGGAAACATACTGAAATGAAATCAAAGAACTTTCAGAAAATAATTTACAGGGTGTTCCATTTAGAATAACGAAACATCTACTATCTGATACCAGCGGCAACACTGATCTTGACGTGTAGAGCTTGTACGCTTGTACGATCTCATGCGTGTATCTGAATTCGGGTAAATTTGATAACAAGTGTGATACTCGAAATACCGTTGAAAAATATACTCTTCGAACCTCTTGCGGGTACCCCGCATTCTGCCATTCCTCGCAAGAAGGTATTAATCTGAATCTGAGATTTGCAAGTCTCCCTGATCTACTTGGTTCCACTCGCAAAACATTCAGTCTTGTAATGCAAATAAGTGCATTTCAACAAAGTCAGACGAATGCAAATTGATGAAATAATGAGGAAAGATGCAAGGTCCTTTTTATGTAGCAATAGATAGGATATGACAACAATAATACCGAAATTGTCTGGAAGCTCAAGTACACAAAAGGAATTTTCGCACTTGATGCACTATGCTTTGCAATATTTTCTTGATTTCACTAATGAATCCAGAATCAGAACACTCTTTCAATACATGACATATTTTGGTTGCAACCACAGGCAAACAGTGAAATATATATTATAGTAAGTACATTGGTGATCTAACGAAAAACTTGCTACTTCTTTGACTAATAAGAAACATCAAAATCATTTCAACCTGGTCTAGATGATTCTTTTTTGTATCCTTTAGTATTCAAATAATTATAATTAAGGGTTGTATAGAATTTGATTGAAACGCACTAATCATGACATTGGTTGCGTTTTCCGAAAGAATACTATTATGGACACTACATGGCCACTTTAACCAGATTATCAATGGAAAATTGGAATATCCCTTAGAGTATTGAGAAAAAAGAACAACTTCAAAAAGAGGTAATGATTAGGTTATTTTAGAAGGGATTGAAATTCCTCATTTGCTATAATTGTGTCAATAAAAACACAAATTTTCAATCAATATTTCAGTAGAGCTAATATTAAATAGAAAGGAATTCATATTTTCGGAATTCAATGATGTTTGAGGAGGTTATGATGGTGATGACGTTATTCCTGAATTAAGTGTGAATGTGAATAGTTGAGTTTTACAGCCTAATAATATATTATGATCCTGACTTGTCGTCAATTGATCTGAGACGAGAAAAATAATTACCTCATCTCCATAATTAGAAAATATCATGATTTTGACTTCAATCACATATCTAAAGAAACCTGTCCAACTCAGATCACAATACTCAGGTATACTAATTAACAAAGAGAAACAAACAGAAGTGAACTGGCTAGGTGTGAATCAGACGCCAACCAACATACAAGGTCAACTCCATTGTTTTCCAGACCTTTCTTATACAATTTATTTGAATTTCGTTGGATTTCCACTGTCTGTGGAGTTGTGGAATTGTGATTTCTTTATTTCCAATTCTCCTCTGATTCCGATCACCTATACCGATCTACAACCCATATTGTTCCTAAATAGATAGGGTTAATGATGATGATAATAATGATGATGAAGTCGAAGTTCTTCTCATAAATAAGAGTATAAATGTAGGGCTTCATCCATCTTTATAGATATATTGGGGAAAAACTGACTTTTTCTCAATTTTCAAAACTCTGCATCTCACGAATGAAGCGGATGCGGTTCATATGAAGAATTGTTCTTAAAATCATCCAATCCATCCCTTAGGGATCAAACAGCCTATAAACACATTGTATATCTTACATGATAATGAACTATTCTATTCTATAAGAGATGTTTCCAGATACAATTCACTTCCGGACAGATAGAGAATTTTCTCTACGACTTTTAGATACTACATCTATTACATGTAGATTATCTATTGACGAATCAAAGTCATTATTCATGATCTCGAATTTTTGGGTTTCATTGAGAATGCTGCAAATTTCAAATTTAAGCTCTTCTTCCTTGACGTAAATCAGTTTCCAACTGTCTCGAGTCACGATTCGCGACAATAATACCCCGGCAACTTTTGAACAGTTCGGTGTTTTTATCTTGTTTTTTCCCTCTTTTTTTCTGCTACTAAAAAATATGCATCTTTTTGAAAGGCGCCTGAGCGCAATTTTGATAATTTTTTTCTAAAGAAAATGTGTCGTATGATAATTGTCTCGAAAAATACGGAAAATATATGAATTCAATGAATTTTTTTAATCGATTAGGTTTGTTCTCAATATCAAACTACTACTTCTTCTATTGCAATAAGAAACTGTTTTATTACTTCAATATCACACCGCCGTCCGTTTATTTTCAAGTACAATTTCATGATCGGCAATTCAAATGGGTACAACTTTTTCCTGTCCCCGATTGTTCTATCAACTGAATAATGAGTGGTTTTGTTTGTTATCAGTTTCTTCAAATTATTGACATTGTGAACAACCTACCAAATTCGAAGAAATAAGTGAATGTAGACCTTTTCAATTGCCCGTTCTTTCAAACTCACCAGAAAACGATTTTTTTATTTGCAATATGGCATATTGAATAAAGTATTATTATTATTATTAAGTTTTTTCTAGAAATCAATAAAAATATTTTTTTTCCATGAAAACTCAGTGTCCCTACTTAGATCGGGCCCTGCTCTTCAAGTTTCAAGAGATACAGGTTGATTTAGCACTTTAGATTTCGAGATTCGTCTGAATAGAATCTAGTTGACAGTATGTGACTTACCAAGATATTTGACAGTTGTAAACGGCTGACTCAACTGGGCGATTGGAAAACTACCCATAAGCACTTGCAATGGCTTCTCAACCTTGGAAGGAAAAACCAACCCAGGACAATCACACAGTTTCACGTTCGATGTAAGAAAAATCGTCTGGAAATGTTTGGTGTGACCTGGAGTCCTAGACACGCTGACGACCTTTTTTCCCATCATGGCGTTCATTAGCGATGATTTTCCAACGTTCGGCTGTCCTATACAGCCAATGGTCAGCACCCCTCTGTTGAACTTCTGGTATCGATAGTACTGTGTATCGACGTGCTTCATGTGCAACGTTTCACCTATTTCAGGGCCTTCGTCTTCAGATTCTGCGAACTCCGCGGACATTTCTTCTTTGATCTTTTTTGACCATGAAGAAAGATCGACTTCATTGCCTACCAGTTTTTTGCACACGTCGAGGATCTGTTGGGTTCCTTCAGCTGCCATACGTATCCTGCCTTTCCTTCTGCGCACTTGTAAGCCTACACATGAATGAACAAGTCATAATTATTTTGACTAGTTTCACCTTTTTAATCATTGGGAGCAATCCTTTTTGAAAAAAAAAAAAAGGAAGAAACACTGTTTGATTGTTTGCGTAAGGGTAAAATAGTCCACAACATTTTTGTAGTCTTTTGACATGAACCCATCAAAACTGGTATCGTTGTACTCATGAAATCCCTATTGAATTCGAAATATAGAATGATATGTAGCTATGCAGATTTTCAAAATGCCTCTCCCCCCCTTTTTCCAAGGAAAATGTTACACTGTTCACATTCAAATTCAGTTCAAATGCATTCCTAATTCGGGCGTTTAATTGATAAGCCATCTATAGGGATTTTGGAAAGGATATGAAGCAAGTTCATATCAATTTTTTTTTCCTATAATGCGTTTTGGAGATATTAAGATATGCCTACCATATTCTTCAGTAGCGGGTTATTCATTCAAGAGGTTCTAGAGTTTGAAGACCCTCAATCTCTTGAATAAATTTTACCGTTTGGGAACAAATAAAAAACGATATTCATACTGTGGAGAAATTAAGTAACAGACTGGTGCCAGATCTGAAAAAACCGTTGGAGACAGTATTTGTTTTTTTTTTCTCGAGAACGGCGTTCTATCACCATTTGACGAGTATACTTATTTTTTCTGCAAATCAAAAAAGTGATGAAACTTGAAAAATTTAAAATTCCTATTCAGACTTTTTCTGTGGAAGTAAATGTGTCATGTGATCCCGTGTCAGGATCGTTGTTCCACTTTGTGAAACGATGTTTACATTAATAACGAATTAATAACGAACGACATTTGAACAATTTATATTTAGGTAAAGACATTTTCAGATGAAAATTAATTTGAACTTTCTACATAATTCAGGTCTGCCTACAAGCCCTTTGATTTATGGCACTTGTGACTCAATCACCTTGTATATCAGTGTTCCACACTATACTGTAGAGTAGGGAATAAAGAAGATGATGAGTCGAATCAAAACATTTAAATTTGGTGCAGAAATATTTTCGAATAATTGCTTCCGACTATTCACCCACCATCAGTACTTCACTAATCAAATACAAGAGCGGAGGTGCCATAATAACATCAGGAATTCTATTACATAGAATATGCTAACTAAAATAAAAATAAGATTTGATTAAATCTGCCGTCTCGTTATCTTGATATTTCTTAAGCTTTTTCAATTAAAAATATAAAAACTTCTGATATATCATGAATATTTCTGTGAACAGTTGTGAAATCAAACAAAGTTCACATATAACGCGCCAAATGTATAAAGTGCCGATCTAGAATAAGGTCGCTATAATAAATCTACATAATTTTCATAAATTCGGAGATCTCATTTCAAATTATTCATTTTTGCCAGTTACATCAGCGCCTGATCTGATTTCAATAAATCATTGATAACTTCATGAATAGAAATATTGAGATATACTCATAAAAATTGTCGATATAATGATATCATATTGATATTCATAGATACATGCAACTGAAATATAGTGAATTTGTGATGATTTAAGACTTTCAGGATTTTTTTTTTCGTAAATTATCTTCCCTCGAACCATCCCTTTAGTTCATTTTTGAGTGCTGATATCAATGGAATATAATGAATGCAAGATCAGTAAATAATTGGGAAACATGTTTATAACAGGACCGTTATTGCATCCTTTAGGGACCAATCGATGATAAAGTTTTCAAAATATACTGTGATAACGGAAATTTACAGTGTTTTCCTTGTGCTAGTCTTTCTGATTTCATTAGTACGAAAATGGGGATATCCTGTCTTCAAATCTGTTCTGATTCGCTGTGCTTCAATTTTGAACTCTATCCTCGAATCTTTTTTTTTAATTCAGTACTTCTCAACTCCTCAATTAATAGAAAAGTAGGGACTAAGGAACATGCCAATATTCCTAAAAAAAAATATTTGACCCTGAAGTGAGCAAGTTTTCTCTCATCCAATCAATATATTATAATACAGTATAATACTAACATACTAAAGTTTCATTAACCTTCCCTATAAGGATTCATTTCATGTCCGAATTCGTCATCTTTTGTCAACTTTATAACTCCATAAACACTGACAAAATGAAATATAATTCGTGTATTTAATATAACAATTTCCAGCTCAGAACTTTTTTGGGACACCTGGTGCATTATGATTATGTTGCCAAGTATGTATAAGTGTGTTTATTCCTTCTGTAGGTATCCTGCTCTCGTTTTGACTTTAGGCTGTTTATAATATTATATCAACATGACCTAGTCATAATGTGATGTAATAACAAATCACTTAGGTACCTACTTGATTCATACTTTCTCTTTCTTGACACATTTTTCCAATCATAGTTGAGATCTTTAATTCCTTCGCTTTTGTAATTAATCGTTTGTATGAAAAATATACTGAGTAAACGTTTGCCGAATGCTTGAAACACATTTCAGAATATTGATAATGAACGATATCATAATCAATATTTCAGAGCTGAGCTATAGCTCTTTCCTGATCTACAAGTTCAGCAGTAGATCCTTGATTGGAAATGTTCGTAATATAATTCGCAAACTAATTGATAGAATATTCAACACAGACAAGGACATTTCAGTAGCAAAATACCACAACGAAATAACCAATGAGCAGACCCCGCCTACATAACATACCAAATAGTATTCATCTAACTCGTTCGTGAAAATTTAGACAGGGAAATTAGGGAAATATGGTACAGTTTCTGAGTTATGTTGACCTCTCGTTGACAAAGAGAGAAAATATGTACCAAAAAAATGAAAATATTGAATAATAACGTCTGATAGTGAAAATTATGACTTTTCTTATTTCTTTAGGTAACTACGAGAAATTTAGGTGGATACATCAAACATTAATTATCATTACTTTATCACAAAATACATTATTGTTTCAATTTCTGTGAAAATAGAACTGATTATAAATCTACCCGAATAAAAATTGATCTGTGATAGCGAACCGATTATATTAGGACACCTTGATCCATTTCTATATGAGTTGAAAAAGAAATTATCACCACAATACAAAATATCATGTTTGCAAGCTAAGAGGCAATTGACCAGAAGTTATCAGGCCCAAATCGATTTAAGCTAAAATCATTATAACAATATAACAGGCGCTTAGTATGATAGTCTTTAAGTCTAATGTAAATGTATTTTCAATTTTTTGCCGGGTAAACAGCAAACAGTGCGAAAAGTTCTATTGCTCCTGTTGATTACGAAATCAATCTATGATCAATAGCCATAGAAAATTTGTAAAAAAACAAATGGTGTATACGCAGTTATGCAGCGTTTGATAGTTTCAACTTCTGAAATTAAATTATCTGTCAGTGCATGTTTGCATCTCTCGACTTCGTCTCGAGCTATAACTTCATGCCACGTGCAACAAATATACATGTTTTGCACTAGTTGCACAAATCACTATTTCGACGTCTTTAGATAGATCCTTTTTGAGTATTTTTTTCATTCTTTGGTACTCCCCTATCTTTGTTTTCGACGAATCATGAATTTCTCTATTTGTCAAAATAAAGTAACCATTATACAGGGAACAACAAATACATAGCATAATTGCGTCCACCGGGTAAGTTACTTTCGAAATAATTTATTTTCGTTGTTAACCGAGTTGGGAAAATTGGTCAATCGCTCATATCGGGTTACATGACTTAGTTTAGTAAGGAATGCTCTGAAATAATTATTCAAATATTATTCACGATTATGAAAACCTCGAAATATAGTGTACATCTGGTGTAGGTAGCGTTGATTCTGTTTTGCTATCAAGGATGCGATATGAAATCTACCTCGTTGATTCCACTACAATTTATTTGTGGATATCTCTCATCAGATTTCCAAATCTGCTTTAGTGTTATTACAATAATATAAAACAAGCCAACTACCTTGACCTTGAACCGACCGTCTGACATTGTCAATGATCAATGAATCAGAAGAGGTTAACATGCCACACCATACAGAGCTTTTTCACATTCCATTTCGATCTTGCGGTAATTATTATATTATGCAAGCGACAGCATCAGGAACTTCAAATTAGGAAGTCAGTACAAGAAATTATTGAAACTCATTCTACATTGAAATTATTATCCATTCGGTATGGAGTACTAGAAGTAGATAGTAACACGTTCATGAAGTCCTCCTAAAACTCAATAAGCTGTATTTATTCATATAGTCTCGAAGTTTAAGGAACCTATACAAGTTGTTCCATACCTCTACCGCAGCAAATTTCTTAAGTTATGGTATCATGTGGATAATAGAATAAATTTAAAAGTTGACAACCATAGAAAATGAATTAATTAAAATACGATAAGATATTTTCCCACTATGTCATTTAATTTTCATATATACTATGTGTCCCAGCGAAAACGAAATGGGGCTAGTAACAATCATTGAAAACAAATTGTAAAAAATTGTTTATATTTTTTCCCCATCGCGGCTGTTATGTTTCTTCTAGATGTAACTATATCCCGATGATTTCATCCTATGTTTTTTTTTTCAACGAAAGTATAGTTCGCTCATAGGAATATTTTCGACAGTGCGGTGTTGCCGCTTACATTCGAAAGCAGTATTGAGCAGATATTTCGAATGGAACATTCTGTATATCATATTATTTTACCTATCTGTAACCATTTTCGATATAAAAATATCAATTCATTTCTTTCCTTCGGAAATCATGACCATTAACTAAAATTGCTGATTAGTACAGCCATAGGATGAATAGGACAACAGCACTTCGAACAAAGTTTTAAAGTCCTTCCTTGGCTTGATAGGCTGAACCGGCTTAATTTTCAGCTAATTTTTAATCGCTGCGTCTCTTTCTAATGGTCGTTTCAATACCTCTCTGTAAGCTCGATCTAGCAGAAAACGTTTTTCTGATAAGAATAGTTTATACGAAAAAAATGCTGAAAATAATATTTTCAAGTTTGATATTACTGGCATAACATTTGAAAAAATGTTCATTGTTCTCAGAAAGTTTGTCAAGCCAGTTGATTTCAGAGATTTGTTACCGAAATGTCATACAAAAAGCTCTTCGAAATAGCCATTCCAAATTGAATGTATAACTCATATCTCACTTTTCTCTTGTTGAACATTCCATACTTTTGATTGACAAGATTGTTTAAAAGGAGAATATTTTCGAAAAGTTGTGAAGCTTCTTTGCTATTCAAATGTTATTCATTAGAAATGTATTCAATGCATTTATTTTGAACATCATTGTTTGATTAATTGAGATATAGGAAATAACATTTACATGTCACTTGTAGTCAGCATATTTTAATTGATTTCACCTTATCCTGATGAGCCATTGGAGGTCATAGAGGTAAATAAATAGCATTCTTCAATTTTGAAACATAAATGCAGCAAAAATATTTCGTCAGTTTTGATTACATACAATGCAAATATAAGGATGGGGCAGGCTTATGATAGGTACAAATCGTTTTTTCGTTTTTATGCAAAAACTCAAATTAGAATTTGGAAATATAATTTGGGAGGGTTAGGAATGCCAAGGCCTATCAATGGTCCGTATCATTCATCCAGAATAATTTAGTTAAACAGACAATCCTGTCCTTCCGGATTTGAATATGTTTTTTTGTGAGTGTTTCCTTCACCACTCTTCACGAAGAATTTTTTTCTCTCTCGATCTCTAGAACCATATTGAGAATACGAGAATAGTACTTATATTTATTAGGATTTTTCAACGCAAGCCATGCAAGCATGGAATAATCTATTTCTGTACGTGTAATCTATTATTTATTTTGGACAATTTAACTCATGTGTAAGAAATCGCATATGCCATAGTGCAATTGTTAGATTGACATCAGCAAAAGTTAGCTGCAACTTTTACAGCGATAAATTAACTCCTGTATAAAATGTGTCATTCAAAGACGACTGTTTTGGCATTTTGACAGCGATAAAAAAGGTGCATCGTTTTTTATTACCGATAAAAACGCCTGTTCCTCTTGAGCGTCCACATCTAGTATGCTTACGTCACTTTAATGTCGTTACAAAAAGAAATTTATCCGATAAAAAAAAGCTCTTGTGTTTTTACTGTTGACAAATGCACTAGTAGTTTTTTCACTTAATCATTTGTTTATCAATTATCGCAGTGTTGGTTGCCAAAAGTAATAGTTTGACATGTTTGTCAACAATTTATTGAATTTCTAAGCACCATCAATGTGTCGATTCGGTGAGTCTACGAATGCCAAAATTAGTTAAATGTGTGCAGTTGATCAATCTGACGAGAATTTTCTGCGTTTTGTCGAATTACACTCGATGTTTGTATTGATATCAGGTAAATTTGTGTTGTTCAAATTCTAAACTATTTCCTTCAGCAATTTGTCTCGGAAACTGTCAACCTGAAAACGCTCCACCTCCATCGGTGTCGCGTTTTTAATAGTTAATAGTTTTTCTCGTCAACAGTTGTTGGGCAACAGTTTCTCATTGAACAATTCAAATTCACCCGATAAAATACAAACCTCTCGTGCAATTATAACTCGAAAATAGCTTGATCGATTCGAATATTTTTTGTTTTGTTCGCCTCAATACAGAGGTAGTTCATGAAAAAGGAACATTAGGAATAACCCAGAGGAACAGCCGAATTGAGAAATTATATATAGAATAGATGTAATTTTGTACGGGAATTGCCACTTCGGATACAAACTCTCTATTCTATGCTGACCACAGTGAAAGACCACTTCAGATTACTTTCAATAGATGGCGTTCGTGGCCAGAGTTCCTAACTGGTCTAATATATAAAAATGAAAGATTGTTCATATTGTATGCGCTGCCGTACCGTTCATGCGATTGCGATAACACGTGGTCATCTTATCGCTTACACTTACTGCGCTAAGGTTATAAACAATATAGCTATTTCAAACCAAATTTCCAAAATTATTTTCCAGGTACCATCTAGTGGACGATATTTTATATTAAACCTTTTTGGAAACGATGACATAAAAATAAAATATATAATATGACGATATTTTATCGTGAATTTGTGGATTATATTCTCAGTACATTTCATCGACATAAATTTTATTGTCATTATCAACGCTAACAATTATTTATTCTTAAAATATTTCCTAACTACAACTATAATCAAACTGAATATTCAAACACTTCCTTGAATCTAGTTTACTTTGCTGTATATTTCTATTTTGAAGTCATATACTGGGTATTTTTAATCACCGCACCGAAATAATCGGAGATTAGGAAAACTTTTCCGTGTACTAGTTCGGAGAGCCCATCTTACATCTTTACATCTAATACAAATGAAAATGAGATGTTTTCAAAGATGTATAATAAAATATACTTTTCTGACGCTTCTGTTCCTGATATTCAATCATGTCATTTGTTACATCGAAATTTACTATTCTGCATGATGAATTCTGAGATGAATGTGTGTTTTTTATTACTGATATTAAAACACCCATTTTTTTTTTCTGTTCAGGTCAGTTTATTAATTTCTCTGTCAGTGAAAATTATAAAGATTTATATAATACTACTTCGCCCTCATGATGTTTAGAGAATATTATGAATAAACCATAAAAGCAAAGAAAGAATTTGGAACATATGACAGAAGATTATCATTGTGAGAAAATATGATTATAATGAAGAAAAAAATACCTGCCTACCTAATTCAAAATATCAGAATTCAACTCAATTTGATATCATAAGAGCCCTACCAAATATTGACAGGATCAACGATATTGACTAATAGTTACACCAAACATTCTGCGAATGAACTGAAGATAATTTATATATTTTAGATGATTGAGATAATGTTTATAGCAAACATATATGAAAAATATATCTTTCTGAACGATGTGTTTGTAATTCTTCAGATGAAACTAATGAATTTATATTACGCATTTGCATACATGTAAATATTAAATATGTCGCAGCAGAAGATAGTCTTGACTCATCAGATTTGATTTGGAATCGAAAGGGTCATCATAATAGTTATAGCCAATAAAACTATTTATCTTAATTCAAGTTATCAGATCATTATTTTCGTAACCCAGACTATGTTTGATCGTGAGATTCATCAGATCAAAAATTGGACAGATGGTTAACCTTCTGACGGTCAGGTTTCCGTCTCCACCGAAAGTATCGTTCTGAAGATCAGAGAGAGGAGCGCGACCAAGAAAACGAGAGAAAGACAGAAACTGATACAATGAAAAAATCAACGAAAATTCACACTTAAATCAGCAATATTTTAGAGTAGGGACTGTAGGAAGAAATCGGGTTTGATGGTACTACTCGATTCATACTTATTCTGTCCAGTAAGTGGTTTCAGTTGAAGCATATATTATTCGTGAAAAAAGGTTATAGTTTATGAATGTGCGAAAATATCGGACCAGGAAAAATTTTATTTGCTGTTCCTTCGAATGAATTTGACACATCAATTAATAGCGGTAAGTAATTACTGAAGTAAAAAAAAACGGAAAAATTTACATAAGGCAGTTTTTGTGTACAAAAATACATATATTTGCGAATTTGTTTAGAAACCATCATGAGACAGCCATATTGGCGTTTTGAAATGTTTTAACGAAAGAATATATCTTCCTCTCACTGATATTAAAATCATTGTTTCCATTATTTTCTTCTTCAAAAAATAATTCTTCACATTGAAATTATCAGAATTTTATGTACTTATCTTGTCTACTATGGGAAAAGTACCACATAATGTTATTTCTAGTTTGAGATGTAAATAGGCATGTGAAACCATATTTCTTGATTTCAATAATTTGTTGCTATAATGATACTATGAGGTAAACAGATTCAATCGTCATTTTCAGGCCGATGTCAAATTCCAATAAGACCTTGATGAATTTAATAATTGGGAATTAATATTTACTTAATATCACCTTTCATTACTGGACTATGTTTTTCTATTCGTGTAGCATGCAACAATTCAGGACCCTCATTTGAATTATTATTTAAATATATGATTGTCAGGACATCAGAACTTTGGTAGTTGATTTTTCTTAGGACTCAAACACAATTCTAGGCTCTATGTACACAAATTGGAACAGGAATCATTTTTTAAATTTGAAAATGAAATGTCGGATGCGAATGAAGCGGCATTAGATAGGAGATGTACCAACTCATCATAGGTACTTGAAAATTCCACTGAGTTTTCGTGAACCATTCAGAACAGTTCAAGTGGTACTTCCTGTTTTAATCGATATTTTTTTTTCCAAAAATCATCAACAATGCAGACCACGTCTTTAATTTGAGAGAATATTTGTGATGATGCGCACATAACAGCAAATTTGGTATAAAATATCCATTGTCATAATGAATAATCTGGCTGATTTAATTTCGTTCAAGATATCGACAATGATATTGGCGATATCAATAAGCACCAAGATGCAAAAATTTTCCAATATTCGGGAAGAATCATATCATATCATAACTTCTATTACGTGTTGAAAATTTCGTGAACATGAATGATGACAATATTAGTAGATTCAGAAATCGATTTTTCTCAAAAATGCTCTTTTGTGACATTATTTATGTGTAACAGTTTGCGACCATTATGGATTTGACAGAAAATTGATTCGAATGGAATCTCTTGCATATTCTTTTTATTTTCATTCATTAACGAATTTTTGAAGTTTAATTCTGAATGATAATTTTTCCTTTGAGTGATAATGAACCATGAACCAATTTCATTTTATAATATACACTGTGCCTATAAAGAGATCTTCTCTGGTTATCTTTTGAACGCTTCCAATTTTTATTTTTATTCAATGATATTACCGGAAATACACTTTGACACTGATTGAATTTCTGAAAATTGAATTGAATTTTTCAAAAGATTCCCATCTATGAAGTTGGCGAACGGAGGTGGGAAAAGATACCCCCATTTCACTTATCTTTTGAAGGGGACATCCATTTTTGGATTATACATGAAATTCCAAGCAAATTATATCTTTGGAACTAACAGAAAAAAAAGAGTGTACCATGATTCTGTTACACCCGGTATATTTACATTATTCAGCATAATATTTCTGATTTACGCGTAATTTATTATACATAATCAATTATGCATTCATGCATTCATTCAATAACCTAAATTCCCTTCACCCTGAAAATCTGCAAAACAATGATACAAACTAGATTCTCCACAAACCGACGACATTTACAACTAATTGGCCAATGGTAATGGATATTTGAAATTCAATTCCTTTTCTTTGACCCAAGTATCTCAAATGAATCTTACCACAATTTAACCACAATTTAGTTATATATATATATATATAAAACTATAAATATATAACTATATACAGGGTGTCCTTAAAAGGTCTTTACAAAAAGCTACCACATATTCTTCAGACCAAAACAATTCGATACAAGCAAACTTACCTCAGTAAAAAGTTGCTTAGTTTGGGCGCTAGACGGCTCTGAAGTTGAAATTTTCAAATCGATTTTGCTTCATAACTTTTGAACGGCTCATGAGATTTTTTTCAAATTTGGTACGTTGGCATAGACTCATCGGGCAATGAAACTCATATCATAATCATAATGAATATCATTCCATGGGCGTAGAACTTGATTTTTTCAGTAAATAAACATCTAAAACTCCTACGCCAATGAAAAAAAATTAGTTTCAATATGAAATCTAAATTATTCAACTCATTCACTACAAAAAAGGTACTCTTGACAAAAGTCGATTCCTCTCATGGTTTCGACAAAATTTTAATTTTAGTGATTTAGAGCATAATTAATAATAAAACGATTAACAGATATTTCATAAAAATTGTTCAAAATGTTCACCATTTTCACGTATACAAAGATTTATACGACGCAAAAAGTTGAAATGTACTCTTTGCATAACTTCTTCATCGCCTGTATGATTATTCGTCGCCTGTTGGATACGTTGCCATAATTGTTCTACAGTATTCACAGGGGTCTTGTAAACCGTAGACTTGAGATAACCCCATACAAAATAATCCATCGGTGTTAAGTCTGGAGAACGTGGTGGCCAATTCACGGGTGCATCATTACCTCTACCTATCCATCTGTCTGGGTACTGTTGGTTTAAAAAATTCCTAACATCCACCGAAAAATGTGGTGGAGCTCCATCGTGCATAAACCACATATCTACCCGATGTTGGAGTGGTAAATCTTCCAACAAATTTGGCAACGTATTTCGTAGATGTTGTAAATACATGTCTCCTGTGTATCTTTGTGGAAGTATGACAGGACCAATTATAAAATTTCCTATTATTCCAGCCCAAACGTTGATTTTGAATTCGTGTTGAAAATGGTTTATTTTAATGGAATGAGGATTTTCAATTGCATAAACGTGTTCATTATGAAAATTAGTTATTCCTCTTCTCGTGAAACAGGCTTCATCAGTGAACAAAATATTCTTTCCAAAGTCCAGATTCATTTCTCTTTGCAAATTAATGAACCTACAAAACATCAGACGACTTTGTGAATCATGGATTAATAAATCTTGAACTGGCGTCTTGTGGTATGGGTATAATAATTGTTCTCTTAGTACTTCATGAACGGCATTCCTAGAAACTTCTAGTTCATTACTTATCCGTCTAGTACTCAATTCTGGATTTTCTTCAATACGGTCTAAAATTTCTACTTCGACTTCGGGAATCCTTACATAACGCTGTCTTCCATAATCACCAGTTCTAGGAGCAAAATGACCGGTCTCCCGAAGACGTCTCTCAACTGCAGCAAAGGTTGGGTGGCTTGGTACGCGACGATTTGGAAACCTTGCCGAATACACCCTCACACTCTCTCGACCATTTCCTTGACAATATCCGAATACCAATAACATATCAGTGTATTCTTCATTGGTGTATTGTACGGCCATGATAAATCAGAAAAGTCCGATATCAACAATCAACGTCAATAAAACTCGACAAATCAACACAGATGAAACTATGGAAACCAAGAATGTGAATATCACTGTTTTCGAGCAGATAATAATAGTCTTCAGAAAAAAAAACCAGTGCTACTTATTTTCAATAGAAATAACCTATGCAAAAAGTACATCTCAACTTTTTGCGTCGTATAAATCTTTGTATACGTGAAAATGGTGAACATTTTGAACAATTTTTATGAAATATCTGTTAATCGTTTTATTATTAATTATGCTCTAAATCACTAAAATTGAAATTTTGTCGAAACCATGAGAGGAATCGACTTTTGTCAAGAGTACCTTTTTTGTAGTGAATGAGTTGAATAATTTAGATTTCATATTGAAACTAATTTTTTTCCATTGGCGTAGGAGTTTTAGATGTTTATTTACTGAAAAAATCAAGTTCTACGCCCATGGAATGATATTCATTATGATTATGATATGAGTTTCATTGCCCGATGAGTCTATGCCAACGTACCAAATTTGAAAAAAATCTCATGAGCCGTTCAAAAGTTATGAAGCAAAATCGATTTGAAAATTTCAACTTCAGAGCCGTCTAGCGCCCAAACTAAGCAACTTTTCACTGAGGTAAGTTTGCTTGTATCGAATTGTTTTGGTCTGAAGAATATGTGGTAGCTTTTTGTAAAGACCTTTTAAGGACACCCTGTATATATAACTATATATATATATATATATATATATATATATAACATTCAAGCGCTTGATATTTCATGTCACAACATGTCAGTTCACAATATAAAACATAGTGAGTGCATCAAAAATTAAGTTTATAAGCAACGATGGAATAAACCTCGGAATAAACCATCCACACATCAAGTATTTGGATATTTTTGGTTTCACTTATTCCAAAGGTCCATATGAAAAACTCTATTGCATAACACTTTGAATATTTCTTGGAATTGCCGATAAGAATATCAAAGAAAAGTTATAAATATCCATATCTGATGATATCCGTGCTTAACATAGTGAACATAATACTGCTATTGATATTTTTTTCAAATCAGGTGTCTTCATGAATGTTAAGAGTAGCAGTATTAGTATTTACATTATTTTGTCTTCAATCTTAAGAATATTGGAAAAAATTAAGTACAGTATAATTGTTGTTGATATAGTGGTGCTTTGATTCAAAAAGAGGATATGTCTTGATTCATTTTGATCAACAACTTGTTATCTGATTTGAATTAAAGTAGAGTCAGAAATATATATAAGTAGTGATTTGTTGAGAAAAATGTTTGGGTCTGAACAAAATTCAAAATGCATTGAATGAGCTTACCATACAAATGAATTAAAACTCACCTGCTACATCAGATTGCTTCCCTACCAAATTGTAGCCAGGCACAGTAGTGAACATAACAATATGTAGGTTTGGATATTTATTTTGAAAATAGTGTTTCCATGCCACTACTAAACTTGGAGGTGCCAGGTCTATTTTATTCAATACCAATATTAAATCTTTCTCCAATGTATTTGTAACATAATCATACAAAGATGGTGGAAACATCAGTGCCTGAAATAATCCATTTTGAATAATCATAATGACAAAATGATATTTTTTTACTTACAGAAAATCTTATATCAACAATGAACAGAACTATATCAGACATTTCTAGTACCCTCCATAATTGCCTCCAAGTTTCAAGGTTCAGCTCAAAAAGGCTCAAATCTTTCCAATCATAATTTTTCTCAATTTCATTAAGATATTCCTGAATAAAGACAAGAATTATTATCACATATTACCACTGAAAATATAATTTTATTTTATGTATGTATCTAGTGTTTAATGAGATTAGTCATTAGCAGCATCACTGGAATCAACTTATTTCAAGGCAAAAATAGTCATGAGACTAGAATATTGTAATGAAATAATGTAATTGGTAACTTACCTATTCAAATCATCACAGAGTCCTAAAACAAACTTCATATGTATATCCTAAGTGACAAAATCCCTGACTATGAAGGTATTACTACAGGAACAGATTTCCATGAATTCAAATCCTCAACATTTTCAACATGCTCAACAATTATTTCCAGGTTCCTGATGTTTGTACACCTGAGAGTTTGTCATGATATTAATCATCTTATTGGGGTCTATATTGTAATGGTCCTTATTTCAAAACTGTAGAAATTGCATAGATATTCAAGACGCTGCTGATGACCAATCTTATTTAATTACCTTGAGTGTTATTGATAATATAAGCTCCAATGTTGTTATGTACTCACAGTAAAATATTTGTTTTCTTGTGATTCTAGTCTATCTTTCCCCAATTCAAAATTCCATTGAGGCCTTTTGGGAAAATCTAATACACTATCAAAAAACTGATCTCCATCTATTTCTAAATCTTTCTCATCTTTAGGCTCTAAGCTCTGTCGTGCAATTTCTTTTTGCCTAGATTTTTCTTCAGCACTTTCCCTAAAAAACTGTAGGGCATACCTATTTGGCCTTGATTTGCCATCTCTAGTAGGTTGAAAATTAATTTTTTGTATCTTGCTACCACCTTCTTCTTCATTAGTTTGTTTCAGAAACACCTGATTTCTACCACCTTAAATAATGAGAGCTAACTGAATCATAAACATGAACAATTGAATAATAAAATTATTATAGGCAACAAGTAAAATTTATATTTTTCAGCTTTTCATGGGATTTTCTCTCCTCGTTTCTAAATAATAGAGTAGAAGTTATTAAAAATTATTGCAATATATTTGCAGTACAGACAGATTTGGGATCTGCCCCAAAATGTCACTGCGCTTGAAATTAAACCTTTAGATGCCTAAAAGAGAAATTCTCTTTGGTCAGTGACACCTTGTTTTTGAAAGAAATTTTGGAAATACAAATATCTTTACTAAGAATAAAACTTCTACTTAGCTTGGTGGACGTTTCGGGAACGAATCTGCTCCCGTTCTCAACACAATTGAAATATTTTTCTCTTCGTAAAATTTTTCAATGTTTTCGATTTTTTTAGAAACGAGGAGAGAAAATCCCATGAAAAGCTGAAAAATGAATGTACCACCTCCTCGAAGAACTTACAGACAGTATTTGAGTAAAATTTATAAATTATAACTGCAAGTGGATTACCTTGTGCTTTTGATTGTTTTTTCGCTTTAAGTTGTTCCTTCTTAGCCTTTCCACTGAATGGAGTTTTTCTTCTTCCTTGGGGCATGATAATTCCTATTATGATATTTACCTTGACCAAGAACTTGTTTAAAACAAAAATAAAAACATACCGGACACCGAAAAGGAATAAAAGGTTAATATCTCAGACAAAGGTGTCTTCTTTACATCAATTCTCAAACAGATAATTCGTCTGAGGTTAATATCCTATACTTCTGTCCTTGGAGATTATGGTTACTTCACTTACTTTTAGCGATCAGAGGTCACTGTCAAGACTAGTTACAAGCCTGGTAAAAAAAGAAGAAGTGTGCAAAACTTGTTGCATACCATTCAGCGTAATCGGTATATAGAATGTACTTCTCCGTGATCGAAGGGAATTTTTACTAATACACTGCTCGACAAATGATAGTAAACAAAAGGCAACATTCATTTTAACAAAGTTAAGTGGTCGAATGGCCTTCCGTGATGAACGGTTTATAATGATTTTTTTTCTGTTTCTACTACTACAAATGAATATATTTTTCTTTTCACAGAAGCAGTTTGAATTCCTTCAAAATTTGGAATTCTAGGTGGAATAAAATATTATTAAAAATGAATCAAATAAACAGTCATGTCCATCAGTGATAGAGTGAGTACTTCATGGGGCCGTCGGGCAATGAGACTATATCAAAGTACAGAATCAGAGAAAATCCTTTCAGTACACAGATAATTATGATACATTACGCAAAAATACGTGAAAGCCTTGAGTATTCAACTAATTAGTGTATATAATCGAAGGTAAACTTGAAATAGGAGGTGAATATCGTGGGGTTTCTTGTCTTACTTGACTCGATTCACCTCACTGAGGTTTTAGGTGGGATTTAATAAGTTTATAATTCGTGTGCAATCCTTTATTGCAAATGCAGAACGCTTCCAAGATACATGTGTCAAAAATACAAAAAATGACTGACTGTTTTCTTCCCGAATGAATCCTTGACAATACATAAACATAAAAAAAGGCGCATCGCGCATCGCGCTAGAACCCGCTACGTTCCGTGCGGGGTTGCCGCCTTTCCTAAAAGGTCTACAAACTTGGGGCAAGCCTCAACAGGAGGTGACTGAAAATGAAATAATTGATTTATTTTTTTGTTAATTTTGTTTTCGACGAGAAATGGACCAGAATTAAACGCCTCATCTCTTGAAAAAAATGCAATAATCTTGATCCTATTACAGTTAAATTTGAATGAACGAGAATAGTTCAATTGTTTTGATTTATATTCAAACAGTTGAGTTTATTCAGGATGTTGATGAAACAGGTGTTTCAATTGATGCAAATTGAATTCAATTGATCAAACGAGTCAAACTAGAGATATAGGTATAAACCGACAACAACGACGACAAATCTGGAGTCCAATATCGGAAGTAAAAAACAAAAATACAATCGGTGATATTTACAAAAATCTTACCAAATCTGGTTCAAGAATATTATTGGTATTTATTTCCTCATATGGTGAAATATTACGTATAGTGAGGATGGAAATTTAGGGTCGTTGAAAAGAAAATTTTTAAATGAATCTAGTAGTTCATAGAAATACTGTATGTATCAAATACCTCGATACATTTTACCTCTGAAAAAAAGTTATATGGGGACAAGCCACTTTCTTGGAACCCAATTTACATGAACTGATATAATACAGGGTGGTCAACTAGAGGAGCAAAGTCCAATATATCCATGCTATTGAATTCAGAATAAAATTTCAAATTACAAAAATATCCCCACTGCAGGCTATACTTCAAAATCATTTTATTGAACCAAGACAACATATCTTTTTTTTTTGTGGAACACTATTTACTTTGTATTTTGTCACATAAAGAATTTCTTCTCCATTTTCTCGTTCTAACCATGGAGGTTACATGGATCTACACTGAGTGTTAGAGAAAAAATGAACAATTCTATTTGAAATTCGTGCTAACTTAGGGAGGCAACAAACAGGATAACTGCTGGTGAACAGCAATTCAATATACAAATCTTCGTCGATTTCATTCCACTCACGTTATTTGTACACAGGGTGAGCTCAAAATCGCGCTTCATTCAATGTTCGCCAATATGGAACATACTTCAAATTGTATGATGAATTTCTTACACTCAAAAGTCATCAGTTTTCAAGATACTGCTCATTGCATTGTTGAGATTGGTATATGTAAAAAAATACAGGATATTCCTTTAAAATAACATCTGTTTTGTTTTTCTCTGCGGTCAACTAGGATATTTCAAAATAATTTCAAAATATGGCATGCTGGTGGGTTATATATTTTTGTGAATTGAGATTATCTCACGAATAGCAACGGACATCCACGTCGTTTGAAAATGGATGAATGATAACTGAAGAGCACTAATCTTTGAAATGGGATTGACCAGTGTGCGGAGGAGTTTTGTTCACAGAGGATGCATCGGAAACTGGTTTTAGCGTGCACATATCAGGAATGAGAACCGAGAGGACGACTTCATGAATATGTGAATATCGTATAGTGTATACAGAGCATTACAAAGCTTGAGAAGCTTTTTCCATATCTTAG
The DNA here is from genome assembly GCA_963576655.1 of Gastrophysa polygoni. Taxonomy (NCBI): domain Eukaryota; kingdom Metazoa; phylum Arthropoda; class Insecta; order Coleoptera; family Chrysomelidae; genus Gastrophysa; species Gastrophysa polygoni. Next base: position 13,070,451 of record OY755090.1, read on the forward strand.
AGGATTACAGAGTTGTGTAGTGTAGTAGCATTAGGGAAGTTCATTGAAATAGGTACCAGTTTGAACGAGTAATTTTTGTGATTATAAAGCTGAGTGTATAGGGGTGAGAAGACATCCTAATAATTTCAATAAATAATAAGTAAGGTAATATAACTAGTAAAACAGATAAGTAGGTAATTCCAATGAACTGAATGGATATGAAATTCACATCCGTTCACTATGAGATATGTAACCCCTATCAGGCATTACCATCATGATCAACGAAATAAAATACTGTGCAACTCTAGTGGATTGTCTATATTTGTGTGATATGGACATCATATATCATCAACTTCAACGGCCTTTTTCCTCGGTAATATTTCATTAAGGCATATCCTATCGCCATATTTTGATCCAAAAAATCTGCCCTTAGCCTATTTCCCAATAGTTATGACTCAACTGTGGAATAGATTTGAATAACTATTTTTTCCATTCAATATGTTTTATCAGATTTTGAAGAAAAAACATACACCTATGATCGGTCCTTTTCATAGATTGATCAATTATTCTCCCTATTTTCGAAAATACTATACTGTTTTTATTTCCTTTGAGGGAGGGGAGAAGAGGGCTATGTCAATTTATTTGTATACCTATTGAGAAGGGTTGAGATGGGCCGTTACTATGCAAATATACCGTCGTTTGCGCAGAAACCCACCCATACTGGGAAACTAGAGGCTGGAACTATCTGCTGAGGCTAGAAATACATAAAATCGAAAGATTTACTCTTATATATCTAAAGAGGAATATCTCACCATAATAAGATCTGAGCTCATCGAGTGCCCTAATGGGTTCCGTTCGTTTAGGACCTTTGCCAAGACCATTTGAAGAAATTGCACTTCCAGCTCATTTCCATCCCTCGATAAGGATTGTAGCACTTTTGCAGAAACTAGACGTGAAAAAGCCATCACTTTTGTCGAAATGTTTATACCAAATGCCTTCCCAATATCGTTATTATCCATGATTCCATATGTCTTGTCTGTCAACGCTTAATTAGGGACATTCTGCTTGGCCAATGCCAAGAAGGCTACGGGGCCAGACAGTATTCCACCTATTGTTCTCAAGAAATGTACTCCAGAAGTAATACTAGTCCTTCGTAGGTTGTTCAAAGTTTCATGATTCCAAAACAGCCTCACTAACAACTATACACCGATATAGATCTGTAATCTCTAAAGTAATGGAAAAAGCAATGAACATATATCATGCTCAAAAATCGTGAAAGACCGTCAATATGACTTTCGTCACCAGAGATCAACAGGAGATTATGTAGCAGGCATCAATCGAGAAACATGGGGACTCTGGCTGTAGCATTGAATATCCATGTGGTAGCAGACCACACTACCATAGTGGTAGTGGGGTATCAACTCAAGGTTGTATCTTCACCAAGAATTTGGAACACAATGCACAATAAGATGATGTTAGGTACCACATTTAAATGAAGTCCTGAATATCCATACTCGGGTGTTACTACCAAGGACGATCATATTACAAATTACTTATCTACATACCTATTTAGATCTGTGACCATTGCGAGAACTACTCCACGAAAATTTGTCTTTCTCTTCCCTGTAAAGAGGTTCTTCACAATCAAGTTGTTCCTTACGGTCTGAAAAGAGCGAAGTTGATCTGTCCTGAAGGTCTGTTCACATATTTGGAATTCAGTTCCCAAAACTTCACTGAAACTGAAGGTTCTATCGCCTACATTTTACATACATTTTATACAGGGCATCCTAGAAAGATATCGACAAACTTGGAGGGGTGATAGAGGACATCAAAACAAGCATTTTGTAATGAACATATGTCCGCAAATGAGCCGTTTGGACTGTTGAGCAAAAAAATGTTTGAAACTTATTACTGTTTACTTATTGATTTTTCTTTATGAACAAGTAGATTATGGTTCGCAATAATTGTTCAAAATGTTGACTATTTACTTTATTGTTGACTCTATTCTATGGAGTTGATATTATAAAGGCTACTAATCACAAACAATAAATTTTACGACGATCCCAATAAGGTCGGAATTTTCGAATTGTTTATGGTAAGGGAATGTTTTCGCAGCTCTTGGTACACTAGATGAAAATCCGGGTAAAAACACTTCCTCAATTATGATTACAGCCAAACGGCTCATTTGCTAACATATGTTTATATAAACCAAAATGCTTATGTCTCCTATCAGTCCTTGAGGTTCGTCGGTATCTTTTCGGAGCACCCTGTATATACTTTCGTGATCGGTGATCATTGAAAATCTCGTCTATCATGCCACCACTATCGATTCCAGGTAATAGAGTGATTTTCCCGGCAAAGTCTTTCCTGATTTTCCTGATTTTAAGACATCAAAACTTTCGAATAATTCCAATACTTTTCCATCTCCACCGCTGGATCACACGATGTTTCGAGTACAGAGGGTTCACTTTCGAGTTGTTAGAAGATGAAAAAATCAGATACAGATAGGGATTTTTTATTTGCTTCACGTACTAGAACGTAAACAGTGATAAAATTAAAGAAGATACAAATATACTCATACTTACTCATATACTCATAATCATCCATCTGTTTCGGAAATTTTATTCGATCATTTTCATTTGATTTGAATATCAGTATTATAGTCGTATCTAGTTTCAGGAAGAGGAAAGAAGAATCAAAATAAGATACATAAAAAGTATCATCTAATAAGACTCTTTTATGTAAATCTCATTGAAATGAACATTAATGTAAATTATTCACGTTCAATGTTAGTTATTGCCATGTTGTAATTGTTGTAAAAATATCATTGCATTGAGAGCTGTAGCTAGGTACTCAGTACATCGCTATTAGATAAGTTTGAACGTGAAAAACTATTTAGTTGACTTCGAAGATGTTGAAAATTTGTGAAGTGAAAAAAACATAGTTTTCCAAAAGTTCCCTTAATATCTACAAGTTGGTGATTCTATGGAGATATTAATATTGAAGAACACTGTGAAAGAAATATTATAAGAACCTATTACAAGAAAAGGTACAAGAAAAGTACTTGCCAAATAATCTTTAGATATCTTCGTGATTTTCGTGATTTAGGAGGGAGACACTGTGCTTATGACATCCCTACAGTTAGTTAGAAGAACTATTCGTATTTGACAAAACCTCTGTGCAAAAATGAATAAATAAAATTTTCTCTCTTTAGTTGATTATGAAAATGAAGTAGCGGAATCCCTCGATGCATTTTGGTCACTTCATTTGAAGTAGTACTGTATCTACGATGATGAAAACAGACGAATAGAATGTTTAGCTTGATATATTTGAGGAGCGTGTTTGGAATTTTCAATAGTCATAAGTGATGCTCACTGCGTAGGAAACGGACCAAACAGACCTTGGTGGACAATATGATTCCTGTGTCATTTAATCTGAACTTTTCATCTGTTTGGATAAGAAAAATAAATGATAATGTTTCTTTCTTCAAATCTTCAAGAGGTTTATCCATTTTGGTAATTATGATTATAATTATTTTATTTTTTCTATTTCAGCATAATGGATTACTTCGGATTTTTAACATCTGTACTTCTATCGTTTCTTCTATTCATCAGGAACTACGTGAAGTCTGTCTATTTGGCTCTCAAATTAGATGGTCCAAAAGCTGTCCCACTGTTGGGAAATGTTCTGATACTGAAGGATGAAAAAGGTGAGGATTATTTCGAAACTCAGTTGAAGAGTGTATGATGAAATTCTCAGGCAAATCCAAATTTCAAGTTCTTGTTATGAGTTTTTCCAAATATTAAATTCCACATTCAACACACGGAAAGCAAAAATCAATTGGATTCTGAGGAATTATTATTCATTTTCCGTTTTTACTACTGATGTCATAATATCTCTCTCTCTTTTGTTTGAAATTATTTGTTTATTGTGTGATGAAACTTACTAGTAAAACAATAGACGTATTCAGCATTGTGTATGAAATTGCACATCACAATTTTATTTTTTTAGAAATGGAGGATATCGGTACGAACGTATATGCCAGATATGGACCTTTCATGAGGATTTGGATTTCGATTTTGCCAGTTATATTCGTCTACGAACCCAGTCACCTTAAAATCGTTCTAAGCACTAACAAGTATTCAGAGAAGAATCTCTTCTACTCCATTCTACACAATTTTATTGGCGAAGGACTGATCACGAATAATGGTAAGCTCGAGTAAGATGAATAAGGTACGGTTTTTGAACATACAATAGGAGAACATGTATTGAGGAACGAAACAATTCATCAATTCATCTCAGTTGAAACATCTACTTTAATTTTCAAAAATCAACATCAAATGGTGAATCGCTTAGAGTCATTATTATACATATATAATTAATAAGTTTTGAAACTTCCTAGGAGACAAATGGAAGAGGAATCGAAGATTGATACAGCCACTTTTCCATGTAAATTTTTTGGAAATGTATATAGACCAATTCCAGGAGTCGGCTGAAAGATTTGTTGACAGCTTGGAGGCGATAACCGAAACTAACATAAAGATTTCTAGCTTAGTGAACCACTGCGTACTTGACATACTCCACAGTAAGTTATATGTTTATAATATGATCTGTTATGTCTCATTTTCACTGTACTGAGACATGTTCTCACTATCGTTTAGTAAATTGTGGTAAATCCTCTTCTTCGATTCGCATGCTTCTATGATTATTGAACTAATAAAAATACGGAGGAAAACTTATACGTGAATATAAACTCTACCACTTTATATTGTCACTCATGAGTTCTATAGAGTGACACATTTCATGAGTATTTGTTTGATTATCTTCCACAACAAACCTGCATTCTGCTCCATTCTGAAACCTGATCCACTTGTAGGCTAGCTGGCTTACATCTTGAAAGTTTCCTCAGACGACCAATCTCTGGTTGTATTTATTTATTGCTTGATTTCTTCCATTATTGTTCTGGTTTTATACGGGGCGTTTGAACCCTCTCTTAGTTTGTTGGTTATTTTATCTCCGTCTATTCTGATGGTCAACTGTATTCCTATTGCGGCTAGCTGACTCAGTCAGATTCCACACAAGCACCAATTTCTACTAAAATTTGCCAAGGCTTTCGGAGATATTGGTCCAGAATTAGTCTATCACAGTTCAATCGGTAGTTTTTGTATGTCCTTTCCTCAAAGTCCATTCACTATTGAATGTTTTGGGAGTTTTAGAGTTGAGTTAGCAAACTGGCTCCTGTTTGATCACTGATTCTCATAATATTATATGATTTCCTTCTGAAGTATCACCTACTTACTATTTTGTAAACATTGAATTTTCATGGTATCTATAGTTCTTCCAATTGTAATTCTGTTTGTCAGTGATGTTTTTACAAATCCATCAAGAAAAATAAACTAGGAAGTTACTATTAAGAAGAAGGCGTTGATAAATGTTTGATATTTCGGGATCTGTCGTTTCACTATTCTGTTTGGATTCTGAATAATGAGAGATTCGAATCAAGAAAGATATGATAGACTGACACGCTAAATTTTGTGCGTTGATCGATTCAAATAATGAGTAGGATAACTTTTTCGTTCATCATAATTCAGAAGCACTTTCTCACTAGTCAATCGATATTTGACACTAAAAAATCAGAAATTGTTGGGGTGGCTAACTTTTCTTCCAAACAAGTGGAATTGATGATGTTTCTGATTTTGAATTTTGGAAAAAAAATGATGATGTCTGAAACTAGGTCGAAACACATTGAAATCGTTATGAATGTTTCATGGGTCTACACAAAATGATAAAAGCTTTCAGTATGTGTGATCCCATAATCAGGATAGTATTCGAAAAATATAATCAATTGCGTGATGGTTTCACGAATACGAAACGTCGGAGGAATAGATAAATATCACCACGTTGAATCATATCAAAAGTTACCATGAGGAGGCATTTTCAGTTTTTCTCTATTTACAACAATGAGGTAGGAAATAATGAAATGAATTTTCCAAACATTCACTTTATTCGATATAACTGAATAACTGTAAATACTATTGGGAATTTCCATGGCCTGTTGGAATGACCCTATGAATGCGCCCATTAAAGATGAATTCTTAACCGAATTGGAATCTCCTACAGTTTCCGATATCCCCATGCTGTGCATCATTATCTTGGAGATGCTTTTTGATACAGCGTACTATGATTTGCCACATCTTATATATAGTTAAGATCTCAGAGCTGTAGTAAGTCATTCGAAAACTGTAGAGTGTGTTTCATTTGAAACATCTTTGATATGATATCTGAAAAAATCAAATGACCTGTACATCAGAAAACAATGATTCATTTCAACTAACTATAGTGCTTTTGAAATTTCTCCATGAAACAGTAGCTGACTGTACAGAATGAGCATATGTTCCGTTACTTTCATGAGTCTCTGGAAGGAACTCACTTTTACACTCACTTCACTTTCATGGTCTTTCGCTGCTATGAGCCAAGTTGCAATATCTTGAAAAAAATTAAAAAGTAAAGATAAACAGTATTTTGCAATGTCAGATGTTGTACAAACTTTTGACAAAATCATCTCAACTGTCACAGATAGGTTTAGGGAATTATAGGGAGAAGTTATGGAGAATCTCATAAGCATTAGTGATGTAATGTAAATCAATGTAATTCAAGCCATACAACCTGGTATGCAGTTCCAATAAACGGACATCATCAGATTGGGTCGGTTCAATAATGGTAAAAATCGCCCAATCAAGCTAATCTTACAAAACGATCATGATGTTCATCAAATAATCAGAAACTCAAGAAAATTGAGAAATTCTGCTGAATTTAGAGGGATATCAGTATCGTTTGATCGAACTCGACGGCAATTGGACCATTACAAGCTTGTGAAAACTGAATTGGAAGACCGTCACAACATAGGTGACATCAATTGCAGAATCAAATACATTAATGGAGTACCAAAAATTGTGGCCAACACTTTAAACTGAATCAGCCCAACCTCACCCATTCATTATCGTGTTACTACCAAAACGTGAGAGGTATGAGGAGCAAAGTTTCAAAATTTTACGCCCGTATTTCAGAAGAGGAATATGATGTTGTAGCCCTGAGTGAAACGTGGTTGCAGGATGACATCATTAGCTGTGAACTGTTTCCAGCTAGTTATATGGTTCATAGAACAGATCGTATGTTACTTGAAACCAATCTTCAAACTGGTGGAGGGGTTCTGATAGCTTGCAAAGAATTTTTGAACAGTAAACAAATTAATCTAGACTCATTCAATCAATAGATATATTAGGCTGCAAATGTTCACTCAGTCACGCTTCCTTCTATCTGTTTGTTATATACATTCCACCATCTACTACTTTAGATCAATATGAGCAATTTTTTGAAATGTTTGAACAAATTCACGAGATATTCAACGGAAACATTGTAGTTTTAGGCGATTTCAATATAACACACTTCATAAACAATTCCAATAATGATTCCAAAACATCACTGGCGAAAAATTTTTCAAATTTCTTTGACTTTGAACAGTTCAACAATATACTCAACTCTTCAAACCGTTTGCTGGATCTTGTTTATGCTAATGTGAAGTGTGATATTTTGCACGATAACGCCCCACTACTATCTGAAGACCCTCACCATCCAGCTCTAATGATTGATATCGATTTATCCTCAAAATACAAAACATTCAAGATAGAAAATACTCAAAAAACCTATAACTTCAAGAAATAATCACACAGACGTTAACCTTGCAGTTGGTGAATTATATGAAACAATATATTCCATTTTTGATATACACATACCACTATACAAATCAGGAAACCGCAAATACCCAATATGGTACCCTGCCGAAATTATTGAAAATATCCGTGAGAAATCTAATACCTTGAATAAATATAAGAGAACTAAATCAATATTTTATCTAAATCGATACAGAAACTTGCCTTCTATCATAAAAACAAAAATTGAGCAATCCTACGAATTGTACTTATTAAATGTACAGTCATCAATTCACAATGATCCAAAATTTTTCTGGAATTACATTCATTCAAAAAAACAGAAGTCAAGGATTCCTGGTAGAATGAATTATGACAATAAAGATTTAGAAAGCCCCCAAGAAATAGTTAATGCATTTGCTCAGTTTTTTAGCAGCGTATATCTTCCTATTAATTTAAATCCCAATTATCGTTCAAATTCGGTAAATAATAGAGATAATATCAATATCCGAAATATTTCTGAGGATGAAGTGAAAGAAGCGATAAAAAAACTCAAGAATAAAATGACTTCTGGTTTAGATTCTATACCTTCTTTCATAGTGAAAGACTGTTGCTCAGTATTAGTCGCACCGCTCTGTTTCGTCTTTAACCTATCCTTGAACACAGGAATGTTTCCCGATGTTTGGAAACTTGCTAAAATCTGCCCAATTTTGAAAAACGGGGATATTTCTGCCATAACAAACTATAGACCTATTTCGATAATCTCAAACTTTGCAAAAGTGTTTGAAGTTATTCTGTATAAGCACATCTACTTGTCAACTCACAATCAAATCAGCGAATTTCAACATGGTTTCATGACCCACCGCAGCACTACAACTAATCTTGCATTATTTTCCCATTATGTGTGTTCAGCATTGGATAAACAAGGACAGGTTGATGTAATATACACAGATTTTTCGAAGGCCTTTGACAAAATCGATCACAACATTTTAATTTCTAAACTGGATGTTATTGGCTTCAGTCAAAAGCTACTAGGGTTTTTTGAATCGTATCTTTTCAACAGGAACCAAATAGTTTATTACAACGGATACAAATCGAACACAATAGTATCTACGTCTGGTGTACCCCAAGGATCGAACTTGGGACCATTATTGTTCCTGATATTCATCAACGATTTAAGTACTCAAATAAATTCTATGAAGCTTTTTTTTCGCTGACGATCTGAAAATTCTGAATTCTATCCAAAGTGTGAATGACTGCATAATTCTTCAACAAGACATAGACAATGTGCAGGCTTGGTGTGAACTTAATAACTTACATTTGAACATCGGTAAATGTAAAGTTATGTCATACACTAGAAAACATACACATACTGCATATCCATACAATATCCGAGGTAGCTTAATTATTCGTAGCGACGAGACTAAAGATTTAGGTGTATTTTTTGACTCCAAAATGGCTTTTGCCAATCACATAAACAGAAAAGCTTCCGAGGCTAATAAAATGTTAGGATTCATTATACGTAACTGTCAAAGTTTCACAAACGTTAATGCCCTAAAGATATTGTACTTCTCATATGTCAGATCCAAGCTGCTCAATCATTTGGAGCCCCTACTATTTATGCCATGAACACACAATCGAAAAAATACAAAGAAAGTTTTTGAAATTCATGTACTTCAAAAAGTTTGGTATATATATATCCAACCAGAGGTGCTGACCACGATGATCTTCTTAATCATTTTCAGTTAATTTCTTTAGAAAAAAGGAGAAAATGTGCTTCCATATTTTTTCTACACTAACTGCTGCGCAGCCAAATTGACTGCAGTTCGCTTCTATCTGAGTTGAACTTCAGGGTACCAAGGGTGCAGTCACGGCAGAATCTCACATTTTACTGTTCCACAGCACGAACAAACTTAGTCTTGTATTCTCCTATTATATATATGTGCGATAACTATAACTCAATATGTATTTATACATGTTTGGTGAAGCATATGAAAGATGTAGCAATGGAAATATGGAAGTGACTATAGTTGAATTGTTATTTATTATTTCTTGTGATTATAATTAATTTAACCGATCATTACCATAAATAAGTTCACAGTATCAGTTTTTCATCTTAGTTTCACTAATGCAATAGTTTTTTTTTATTATATTATCATACCATATTTGAATTTAATATCTTGTAATTTGTATAACTTCAAATGTATACTGATTTATTTTATTATGTCCTGTAATTGGGTGTTACCTGTTGGGCAATAAATAAATAAATAAATGAATAAATAAATAAATAAATGATATAAGGGTTATTGCGTTCGAAACAAGAAGGTTGTTACTATTTTCCGATACAAGCGGCAACACTGTATTGATGGAAGTATTTTAGATGGAGAGAGCTTGTGCCTGAGAAATTTTCAAAATCATTTCTCTTTTCGTTCTTCAGATACTTCTAATGTACCGTCCTATACAATATCGTATGCATGTTTTGTAAATTTGGATTTTTGTTTTCATTTATGGAATTTTCAGACACCATACTAGGAATTCCTATGGACGAGGATTCCCCATATAGAAAGTATTTATGAAAATGATTAAGTGACTTCATATCATCTGATTATCTCTGTATTTTAGGGGTGAGGTACTATTGGTAACTAGATTATTGAAACCCTGGTTACTTTTGGAGAAAGTTTTCAAGCAAACTGAATCAGGAAGGAAAGAAAAACAACAAAAAATAAGTTTGCATGAATATACCAAAAAAGTAAGTGAATGATACAATCAAAAGGTAACTAGTATTCCTGATATATGGATCTCGGGTGTCAGTGAAATTACTAGAGATATATTATTCTCATTATAGATACAATTTTTTTCTTTGAAATTTGAAGGTCCTACTACAAAAGATATCCACACAATCTTTTTCACAGAAATGTCTCATGGATATGCTTTTTGAGATAGCAATCAATAACAAGGAATTCACAGAAGAAGATTTGATTAATGAAACAGTGACTTTCATGTTGGCAGTAAGCACTCTCAGATACTTCAAAGATTATTCTGCTTTGCATACAGGGTGATTCACTTTGAGATGCGGAAAAAATGGTGCGTATTAGTAACACATTAAAGGAAGAGCCTGCAAAACCTCAGAGCACTCCGAGTGAATTTATGAATTTTTTTCGAAGTGTACACGTCCGAATGAGAAAAAAAATGAGAAAGAAAAGACCTAGCATCTCTGTTCGTTGCAGTTATGTCGATGCGATGTCGATATCCAAATATTGATTTGACGACCTGAAGCCCACAGTTGACGGTGGCTTTAAAAAAAATATCACCTTTCTGACATATAAGAGTTATCATTTGAGATAAATGGAACCTGGAAATATATTTATTGGCGTTTTAATTCATTTGAGACTTATCATACAACATTTGAGATTTGAGAAGATTGGGGCCAAGTTTCAACATTTGAATAGCCATGAATGGAAATAGGAGCAACATGTTTTTGCAAGCAGCTTCTGTCCAAAATTGTAGTGAGGATAGTTTTTATTAAATTAGGTATTTAGTGAATACTATGTACATTTACCTAGTAGTCTCCGTATCCAGGAATTCATATAATTAATGGAAAAAAAATGTCGGATAATGAGATTCAAAATGATCCCCAGAAAAACACAAAGTAATGTTCAATCTCAGTTTCATTTTTGTGTGCATCTCATGGGGAATTTGGATGATATGGATCAATTTTTCAAGTATACCGGAATGGCACCTGATAATGATCATACCTACCCTTCCATCATATCTAGCCTATCATACCTAGCCTTTATATTCAGTGAAAGATTAACGATTCGCGATGTCATTATTGACAAAGCGTTGAATGACACTCAACGGTTGAATATATTCATAACATAATCTATCAGCATGCCTCCAATCTTCAAGTGATAAATGATGAATGTTAGATGCTGAATGTTTTTGTAACGTCACCCTAAGGGTCCGTTGCATAAAGACTCCCGTAGGATTATCTCTTCTGACTCATCAACTGAGGCATGCGTTTTTTTGCTAATTTTACCATTTATTCGAAAGTCAGGCAAATCAATGAACCTCGCATAATAAATAAAAAAGGATATGTTCCAACTGACATTGGAAAACTATACAAAGTGCACTTTTTTATATTTCCGTTCAATTCAACACTATCCACACATAATTTGGTAGTTATAATTCACTGAATGAATCTCTGCATCCTTAGGTGAATCATCCTGTATTTTCAGATCATTTTATTTCATATTGTACTTTACTCGGCCTTTTCATCTTGATATTTTCAGGGACAGGATTCAGTAGGTGCAGGATTGGCATTCTCTTTGTTTTATTTAGCAAAATATCAAGATATACAGCAGAAAGTTGTAGAAGAATTACAAGACATCGAGAAAACAAGTAGTATGAAGGAACTGAATGAGATGAAATACTTAGAACAAGTGATTAAAGAAACTTTAAGGTTGGCTCCTAGCGTTCCAATCATGTCTAGGGTTCTCAAAGAAGAAGTTATACTTGGTTAGTTCCAGAAAGATAATTAGGGTATTCCTCAATGATATGCGAATAATAATAATAATTTTCTCTATAAAATTGGTGAGGAATTGTTCCTTATACGGGAAACTGAATTTCAACAATAATGTGAAAACAAGAGAAAAATTGAGGAAAAAACCATTGGCGTATCATTTTTGCCTTCAAAAATATCGGTGCCAGTGCTCGTACGGATGCTACTGTTGAAGCTGATAGTTAAATTTGTATCGAATGTTAGTTAATGTCACTCCGTACTAAATATCACTGAAATATCTCAAGCAGTTCAAGAATAGTAGTGTATTGTGCAACTAGTGCAGAAAGTATGAAATTACCAAGTTCCGCACGTGTTGAGCACTATACTTTTTCGACGACCTATCTGATAGAAAAACATATGCTGGATTTTGGAAATATTTTTGAACGTGGGACTTGAATCATAGAAAATTTACCTAGTTTCAGAATCAGGTGTGCCCTACACTACTTGCCCATAATACCAAATTAATTTGATAAAGAAGCTAGTAGAAAGATCATCATTACACAAAGAGTCTAATGTTATTGAATATTAAAAAATATCTGAATAAATTGGTCCTTCTACAGGAAATATTAGGATATCAATTATTGATTCTGATATTCGAACTACTGTTGATTACTAAGGATATATAATTTCTTTCATTAAACTGTGGAATGGTCGATCTTTGATTTCTGTAATTATCAGATTCTACTTCCGCATAAGAGGCTGATGGTCTCTCAATAGGGACTGCTGTCAAGATAGATTGCAAATAATCTTGATGGTAGTTCCTCTGTTATAGAAGTTACATGTTCCTAGATGTTCTCTAAAAAAGGAGTCTTAATATAACCATGATTATAGGGCTGGCCAAATTTCGAAAAGAAAAAGGCCAAGGGAAACTGGAGGTATGTTCATACATTGTTTCTCCATATTGGAGAATTGCAGCTGTGCGAAATATGTATCATTCCGTGCGTTTTTCAAATAGGCCGTCGGAAGATTTGAATTGGTTTTCTCCTCAAACTATCATTGAATTCCCATGTAGAATCACATCGTTCAATCTCAGCAGTATCATTGAGGAAAACATTTTATATATCCATGTACCTCCACATTTTACATTTCAGATGGAACCATATTTCCTGCTGGCACCAATTTATTCATTTCGCCTTACATCACCCATAGACTTCCACACGTTTTCCCCAATCCATTACAGTTCGACCCAGATAGGTTTTCAGCTGGAAATTTGGAGAAAATGCACCCCTTCGCCTTCTTGCCCTTCAGTTTAGGACCAAGGAATTGTTTAGGTGAGGACAATATCGAATTTACAGGTGATAGCGTCACACTCACAATTATTCACGTGATGTGATGTGTCACTATGTATCTGTATTTTTATCACAAATTATTGAAGAAAAACCATTATACATGGTAATTCGAAGCATTGGGACAAATTCGCATAATGGGCAATTGTGCGAAAAACATTTATTTCATCAATTGGTAATACTCATTCAAACTAGCTTTTTGGTAAAATCCGTTCTTCTCTAAGTATTTCCTACGTTTTTTGAATAATTATTGAAGTTCGCGTTTTTCATAGTCGCAGGAAACGAACAGATCTAGTGACGTCAATAGCCGTGCCGTGGCTGACTCTCAATCAGATACGAATTGCAGGATAATCACGTTACCAGTTCGAACGGTTTTTTGTTTTTTGGATAAGGCTATGATTTGAATTCGAAAATAAATCATGTGAATTCACCTTTAGAACGAATGATGCCGTTACATGATGTTTTCACATGAGAACATCATTACAAAGGTGATTTCAGTTGGGAATTCGATAGGTGTGAGAGTACACACCATTCCACAACTTTGTCGTTTTATTGATGAATGATACTTGGTAGAAGGAAGTCCAACAGGTCTCGATCCAGGGCCTACTCTATACAATATGAGATAGAGTAAGGCTTTGCTCGATAGTTTGACGTAGAGTTTGTCTACCTGGAAACAAATTCATTTCATAATTTACTTTCCGGCTTCGAGTGTTTAATACCCATTATGAGTTATTGTCACTGATGATCTTTGTGTGTACATTTCATATCTCCTGATTTTTATTTTATTACATTTGCAGGATATAAATTCGCTTATCTGGAAATGAAATCTGTACTTTCCACTATTTTAAGAAGGTTTGAGGTTCATTTGAGACCGGGTTACGAAGATTACCAAATGATGTATAGAACAACAATCAGAGCTAAAGGAGGAATATGGATACAATTGAAAAGAAGACAAAATTTCAGTGCGTAGTTAATCGAATTTGCGAAATTATATAAAGTAGTTAGACTTATCTCATTTATACTTATTTATGTTTTGATTATCTATAAGATCAAGTTTTTACAGCTTGGTAAATGTTGTAGTTTTCTAGATTTGATTAGGCATTCGATCAAGACTGTTTATTTAAAAATAGAATATAGGTACACGTGTATGTACATATTGTGTTCTGTTATTTCGAAAGGACTTCTGACTCACCATCATTAGAGCTTGGGAAAGTCAAATGTCAAAAGTCGATGGAATTCTCTTATTTGAAAGCGAATCATATCAATTTGATATCTTCTGGATCGTTTTCAGGAAAATCAGTACTGAAAAAATGGGTGTCTCGGAGATGCTGACATTGAAAAAAATAAATCTTTGAACATTTCATGATTTGGAAGCTTTCAAATGCCGTAGATTGTCAACTGAGCTGAATAACTTTTTATCTTATTGATTACTTTCTGTTAGAAAGTTAGGTGCTCTAGGTGTAAAAATACAAATGATTCTAGAAAATCAATTGTTCCTGATCGTGAGCAGTTTATTGATTACTTTCTGTTAGAAAGTTAGGTGCTCTAGGTGTCAAAATACAAATGATTCTAGAAAATCAATTGTTCCTGATCGTGAGCAGTTTTCAAAAAGTTTAGAATGCACAAGGTCTTCCATTTTGAATTCCAAACTGGATGTAGTTTTCGGTAAAACCGGTTGTGGTGGGGAGTATAGAATATTGAAACGTTTCAGATCAAATATCTTTGCCAAGTTTGAATCTCGTTCCCATATAACAGAATACCTACCATTGTCTCTCTGTATATATTGAAAGTGCTATCCAAATACAAGTCTATTATGCGATGGGATCACGTTCCACATGTTTCGTTTCCAAAAGGAAAAAAAAATTGAACTTTCTGATTTCATTCAGTACGTCTATTTTTTTAATATATACGCGGAAAAAGATAACAAAGTAATACCCCTCGAATTTTCAACTTCAACTAGTTTTAGAATCAGGACGTTCTCTAGTATTTTTTTATAATTCTTCAATACATGATCGATACATAAGAAACATTCACAGCAGTGAACAATGAAAAGAGAAACTACCGATTTTGAATTTTCATTCGATTTTACGATTATTCATCCGAACCACCAAATACAATTTGCCAGACTCTGCACATTTTTTCTTCAGCTTCTTCATCACGAAAAATCATCGACAATAATCGAAATTGAAGCTATATTATACAACTTAGAATTGCTTGAGTAGATATTACTGAGTAATTTCCTAATTTTTCCAATGAAATGGATAGGCGTTATATTCATATCATACTCACGTAGTTCAGCCTACTTAATATCATTACCATTTTATGAATGACGGCGGATATTCAATTACATGTTAGTCGTTGGATGTCGAGACAAAAATCACAAGATAAGAATCACTGATAAATGTAGAATCAAATGTATGAAAACATTGTTTCGGAAGTAGTAATTTTAGGCTACCTCTCAGTTAATGATCCAACTGCGTAACTTAAAATCTCGAAACACCAACTTTGTACAGAAATCTGCGAAAATGGCACCATCTTATAGGAATTTCACTATTAATATGGAAAGACTACGGAAAAATACTAAGATTGAATGATAGCAATAAATTTTTCACAAATGTCTATAATCAATGACTCAGTGTATCGAGATTGTGTCTGTACTCTGGTTGTTCAATACCTACTGATGCAATATACCTATTCTAGATATTTTTTATCTAGAACATTTTCATAGATTTTTCGTCATATATTGATTTATTGGGATTGCCATCCTCCATTCAGAATTGGGAATGCCACAATTATGACATTTTATAATTGATAATCATGACATCATCGATTATAACTGTCAGATGATACAACATAGCTATTTTGGCGATATTATGAATTATTCTGATTACTACCTGACTGAGACGAACCCCTATCAATAGAATCGACGTATGAGTAATTGATTGATAATATATCTCTTATCAATTTATGATCCGGTATTTGAGCAAGGATTTCCGACCAAAAAAGCGCAGGTAGGAAATTGAGTGATATAATTTCAGTCAATCGTTGTTCGCCACAGGATCAAGAAATGTATCATTCGTGGATAATAGTAACGATACTTGGTGGATCATTCAGTGCAGCTCTCACTAAATATTCGTGTGTTATGAAAAATCTGACGATAGACTGCACCCTCATGGAGCAGCAAGACTTACTTGAAGATATGGAAGTAACCATTAGTTCAGAAAATGTGTTGGACCTGACTGTGAGGGATAGTAGAATTCCGTTGGTTGACAGAGCGATGTTTGGGAAGTATCATCATCTCCACACTCTCAGACTACAAAATGTACAAGCAGAAAATATCGAAGAGGATGCTTTCACCGAATTGTTCTCTTTGAGGAACTTATACTTGAATGATAATTCACTCTCTAACTTTAGTTCCAATGTGCTCCCTACCAACCTTGCCTTGCATCAACTAGATTTATCGAATAATATTCTGCAAGACCTATCAGACTTCAATGTATCTTCGTATCCAGTGTTATCAATATTAAATATTTCCTATAATATGCTCGAGTATCTACCTAGAAGTCTTGTGGATAAGTTGGAAGAGGAGAATAACTTTTATTTGATAATTGACAATAATCCTTGGGATTGCACTCATCCAAAATGGGCAGATATCATGACTTCTGCATTAACCAACACGTTCTGTACTGGGAACAAATATGATGCAAGTCTCAGACATAACGCGATGCGTTTGAAAAAATGGAATAGTACCGAAGAGGCCTTATCCCATGACGTTGGTGCTGAACATTGTAAAAATGGTTCTTGGTGTTTTTCGTACTGCATATTTTGGTTCGTTGGAGCTATTTGGATTGGAATTATTTTGGGAAATGTATGCAAACTCAAAGAACTGATTTGTACCTCGAATTCGAAGAATCATGATAAGAATACTCAGTATGATAAGATGGATGTTCGACAAAGAATCTAATGAGATAACAACCATATTCTTAATACAGATGCAAAAATGATAACATGATTATGTATTTTTTCCATGCGCCTATGAACCTTGTTTAGTGTTGGATACCATAAGTCTGGAAGTCGGAGTTAATAGAAGCAAATAACTTACAGCTGCAATCAGTTACCAGTTAACTCCGTTGGAAAAACTATTGTAATCAGTTGACGATAAAGAGCAACTATACAGATCTGATGCAGAAACAAATCGTTCAATATATGTAAGACTATAAGTGGGACGAATTTGACTATTTGGTGATATACTATTGTTGAGGAAGGCTATTCGTATAGACATTTTTTGTGCAGGGAATGGTATAACCCATACCCTGTTCTATGTATACCATCAAATTTTTGTGAATAATGTGTATAATGTCCAACCGAAAAATTATTTTTATTCCATTTATTTCTGTTTAGGTATCTATTTCTTTGCAGGAGAGTACCCAATTCAGCAGAATCCTGATATCAGTCCGATTAGACTCATACAAGGCGTTCGCCTGAAGATGACGCGGTTGAAAAACTACAGAAACTCCACTTCTTCAAATGGAAACCCTCTAATTTCATAATCTCATTCGATTCAGCTCATATAAGCCTGCACTCAACAATTTTCAAAATATTGGCGAATTAACATCTCTCTGATCCAGAAAATTCTGTATTCTTGAATACAGTTTCTCAGTTGGTCATGGCGTTCATGGTTTTGCCGAAAACAATCAACTGCCACGGAAGAGTTATTGCAATCAATGATGCTGCAATCTCACTCGATAGTGGACAATCATAAATCATTCGAGTGAAGATCACTGAAATCTATTCATTATGTATAGCGAATGTAAGAGGTTTATCTCAAGAACATTTTATTCTATAAAATCTTTGATATTATTATTATTATTATTATTATTTGCTATCCAGTATAAGAAACAGAGAAGCCCTCACAAAATACTGTTGAACGAATCATAGAAAACAATTGATCTACTGGTATAAAAATTTAACAATAAACTCTCAGACAATAGATCAGAAAGAACAAACAAGAACATTGATGATACTGAGAGGTATACAAAAATTTTTGCTTTTAGCAAATCGCTTATAATATTGAATCAGGAATGAAATCCTCAGATGAATCCCTCACTCGTTGCATATAATCTTCCATGGTAGTCGCATGAACACTTGACATTTAATTGTATCCATGAACCAATTCTTATGAACGATTGATTGACTGAGATGTTAATTTGCCAATATTTCGAGAACTGTTGAGTATAGGCATAGTAGATTCACAGTTAGTCTCATTTTCAGAAGAAATGTGGGATTTCCATTTGAAAAAATTGACTTTGGAAAGATTTTTCTGATGAATTGGGTCCTCTTCTACGAAGAAATTGAAATACCGTCATAAGCAAATGTCTCCAAATTAATTTTTCGCTGGTGGATTTCCAACATAAAATTTGAATTTTTTTGAAAGAAAATTCATTTTGGTGAAGGAAATTATTGATAAAATCTATGTAGAATTTTGTATTGGATCGAAAAATATAATAAAGAGTGGGTCCCATTTGAAATAACGAAATTGTGGTTCACATCCGGTACAACCAGAAGTGATCTTTCAAAATATTTTAGACGAATAGCCCTCATCAAAATTGGTATATACCACTGAATTTTCAATTTTGACAGACATACAGTTTTTCAAATATTGATCCCTGCAGAGATTTCCTCATCACCAGATTTTTGCTTTTATTGTATAACTTACGATGACAATCGATGTTCACATATAATATCAAAGATTATTTTGCAAAACTGATTATTAAATTTCAAGAATGATCACACACACCTATATATTATTGTGAACATTCGAATAATAGATATCCATTGAGGAATTTCGTCCCTTGGATGTTTTTGAATGATAATATCTCAAATCTATTTTTCATTTGTTATTCTATATGAGACATAAAATAAAACTGATGTGAACAATGAATATTTTATTCATCAAATCGATTAGATAAATATAGATAGGAAGGTACATCATAACATGTAATATTGGAGAATACACAACAGTTCTGTTTCAACACGAAAATAAAACTTTTCTACTAATCTAAATACAATGCACTAATTTGGTATAAGTAGACGAAAGATTTATGTACACTGAAGTTTACAAGAGAAAGTCAAAACGGTATAATATTGTCTTACTAAGTTTTTGGAGAGTTCCAAAAGGCAGCTGCTTTTTGAAAACTCTCACTTTTTGGTTTGTCTTTTCTATTCACAAGAGGAGACTGCGGGCAAGTAATT
The DNA here is from genome assembly GCA_963576655.1 of Gastrophysa polygoni. Classification (NCBI taxonomy): domain Eukaryota; kingdom Metazoa; phylum Arthropoda; class Insecta; order Coleoptera; family Chrysomelidae; genus Gastrophysa; species Gastrophysa polygoni. Next base: position 13,090,235 of record OY755090.1, read on the forward strand.
TTTATCGAATTGAATTCTGGCGGAGAATCTCCGTCTTTACAGTCGTCGTTATCATTTTCAGCTGTGACTGCTCGAACCTTTTTTAGTATAGAAGGCGAAGGGCTTCTGTACCTCACAGAAGTTACAGTTGTACTAGCAGACGACATAACATCGTTGTCGTTTGAAGAGAATTTTTCTAACATTTTCTCGACCCTCGATACATGCTTATTACCAATAGGCGTTACGTCAGATCTTGAATCGTCATGTTTTTTTTCGGAAATAAATTTTGTTGTTATACTGGGACTTATAGATTTATCTGAAGTGGTGGAGGAAGTATCGAATTTCTTAATCGTACCCGCCACAGTTCTCGAAGTGTAGATTGGTAATCTCATCAGGCTGTTTGACGTAGTGGCAGATTTGGCTGTGGAAAAAATTAACAGTAGTTAGAACAATATTGACTGAATGTTTAAATGCATAAATGTTGTAAACATTCTTCGATAAACATGATAATTTGTCATTTTGACAAAGGATTCCTAACCTTCAAATCAGAAAATGACACAAATGATAGTTAGTTATATGCCAAAAGTGTGTAGTTATTGGAGTTTATCCACGGAGCTTTCTTTACACATTCCTCGGGAACTATTCAGACTAGAATTCTTAAATTCAGTACCTTAGGATGAATATCGATAAATATCAATAATTTTGTCGACGAAACATTCTGGTTTGTACCAGAAGCATAGTCAACTTACACTATAAGTCAACTGCGTTATATGAATGGAACACCTTTCACATTTTGTAATTTTTAGATTTCTCTTCCAATTCTAGCTGAAGTTTGTCAGATGTTCCCCATGCGTAATTCCAGAGGTAATATTTGAAAAGAATTTAATTTCTATGGATATTTAATGGATGTTCATCTAACGAGGAGCCAACCATATGTTCAACAACATTTGTTGTTATCAGCTGTTGGCGCTGGTAATCACACATTGAATAAATTTTCACATCGAAGTCATCGAATGATGGAGGCAAAGGCACAAATACTCGATTTATTTTGTATCTATGATGAGCATCAAGTATTTGTGTTTTCGAATACAAATTTGATTCTTCGGAAACTGTGGAAAAGTTTGATTAGTTGTGTTATAATGTCATTATTAACGCAAACGAATTTCACCATTCAACCATCTCTCTGATGTCCTGTGGTTTCTGATAAGACACTGTCTCACCTCTTTTTCTCTGGACACCGTGTGTATACAAAATTTATAATTTCCGATGAATTTGTTAGCGGTAATAGTGAGGATCTATTTGATTTTTTCATTCACATGAGGATGTATGAGAAATATTATGGATTCATTCGAGAATACTAACGAAAATACTGAAAGATTCTCCCTGAAAATCACTGTCGTTTCCAGTTTCCAATCGTAAAATGACGCAAACATACGAAATTCAGAGAAGGGAAAGTTGAGAAAATGGAGTACAGTCTCAGAATTTCCACAAGGTTCATAATACATTGAATCCCATCAACTACTCATGTACATTACAAAATCAGAAAACAAAAAATACTCACATTTTGCTGTGGCATTACTGAAAGTCTCTATCTTATCACACAACTTCAAGCTCAAACCTGAAGGTGGCTTCCTACTATTGAAAACATCCTTGACATCGTCATCAACTTCGTCAGTATTATTCTTCAGAAATTTATAACTGTCTTTCGTCCCATTTAAACTATTGCTCCTGCTGAGATATAACGTTGTAGAGGTACTGAAAATCTTTTCTTCCTCTGCGTCTTCAACCTCTTCATTTATGCGAAATTTCTTGCCTAATAGAGGTGTGGAAGTGCTACTGCTTGTGGTCGGATGTGTAGAGCAGTCACTTATGCCACTATCACTTCTCTCACTACAAGCTCTGAGTTTTATTGATTTATCATTAGACTTTATTGCCGCAGGCGAATCGTCATTGCCTAAAATGTAGCTTTTGATTTCTCTATAAGTTTTCTCTATATCATCTGATATTTCAAATATGGCAAACGTTGCATTGCCACCCATAGTTGAGGCTACTACATCTTCTTCATTCAAGCTGGACATTCTGGGTAGAGAAATACCTGATAAGGAAGGCCTGGGAGTATTTGGGGTGGAGTTTGCAGAGTTTCGTCGGCTAGCTGACAAAGTTGCCATCCTACCAAGAGCACGTATAGCGTTGCCTGTTTTCTGAGGGCAAAAAGCGACAGACATGCAGAAAACAAAAACGAAATGAAAACCAAACGAAGGCATGCAAAAGTGGAGGTTCGCAACTCACCTGCCATTTGCGACGAATGATGAACTTCTTCAGTTTATCTGTGCAGAGGACGACAGTTTCTTGGTGAGTCTCTGGGTCTAACCAGACGTGCTTCAGACATTGCTCAGCAGACATTCGTTTCCTGGAACATGTTTTCTTTGAATATTCATTCACAATAAGAATAAGTAATCAATGAGAAGGATTTTTTAATAAGGAAAGTAAAAATAGTGATACACTATGGTGCTGAAAAGTGTCCTAGGTCAAATAATACATGTATAATTATCTTCCTTATTAATTCCTATGTGAATAAATAGTTCTTTAGAACCGCCGCTGAATTTTTGATTCAAGGTATATTCAATATGCAAATATTTACTGAAAATTTCAACTTTTTCAATATACCTTGAACAAAACTGAATATTTATCAACAATTGCTACCTGCTGAATGCTATATACTGAATTCGAAGGCAATATCTCATATGGGGTGGTATTTATGCAATGGCAAATTTGAAAATGTTGCTTTTCTATTCATTCTGTTATGCAATCTGGAATAATCAATTCAATGAAGAAACACATCGAATACAATGAAACTGAAGTTGAAAAATTATTATGGATATGATCCATATTTTCTTCTGATAATTCTTTCGGCGAATTCATTCAGGCAAATGATCGGCACATGATCACATAAATCAGCCAGGAATTGGAAAGTATTTTTCCATCCATCATTCTATCTGCAGTATATTTGGAATGTTAATTCGAATCGATCACTTTTGATGATATTTCAAGGAGATGATATGGATCATAGTGATAATTTTTCCAACTTCAATTTCATTGGTTTTTGGTTGACCTACAGACTTCTTCCTGTAGAAGTTACATCGATGAAACTTAGTATGTAAGAACTTACGTACGTGTTTCTCAATTGAATAATAACTTCATCAGTTACATAAACTCTTTGGATTTGAAAACAAGATGAATCTCAGAAGATAGGAAATTATAATTTGATGTTGGATACCTTACACCCTATATGAGATATTCGGTTAGAATATCTCATATAGCTGCAAAAATTCGAAATTTCGAATAGCAGCAATAGTTTCAGCAAAGAATAGTAGACTTCAAAAATGGGAATACAAATTTGTCCACATGTTCGAAAAAGATCGTTGAGTACAATATTAGATTGTTTCTGAAAATCGGTCGACGGGTTTCAAATATAAAGAGTGTTAGAACCTACCAAATTTTGAGGAAATTGAATGGAGAGAACACATATATTTCCAACCATCTTGAAATATTCTGATTAATATTTTGTTCTATTCATGGTTATCGATACATATTGGTTAGGTACCGAATATTATGGCGCTCAATGTGTTTGAAATGCTATCAATCATCATAGACATATTGTTCGAAAGTGAATTAGTCATTTTGAACTCCACTATCGGCATTTGATTACTGATAATATAATCAACTTTGTACTTACTCCTTCCTTTTAACTAACAATGCTCCAATGAAATCCCTTGCATTCTGAGAGACTGTGTTGAAAGCTTCGTCGTCGAAATCATAATCGGCTCGAGTGATGTTAGCGAAAGTTTCGGAATCATTATCCCCCATGAACGGAGATAAACCAGATAGTCTGAAAATGCGAGATAACTATAAGTAAATCTGTCTGTTTTTTTCTGAGTGAACATATTTTCATATGCTTCGAAGTCACTAGGTACTGCCATTCTACAAAATTTGAAGAATTTATCCATCAAACTCATACGTATCTTTATTTCTTATCCTAGACGATTCAGTCAAAAACGCTCGGGCAGGTCGATTTTGTCTCCTGAATTTCAAATATTATGATGGACCAAAGTTCACATCATTGCAATCGAAGCTATAGTCAGATATTTTTTCAACGATGCCTCAGTTTTTCACTCAGTGAAAAACTCCTCAGTGACTATTTCTCAAGTAATATTTCATGATTGAACATTTGTATTGGAGGTTGACATTCAGAACATAATCCACGACATCAACCTGTCAGGAGCGACGAGGGTCAAATGCAAACGAATAGATAATTTAGTTTGCAGTTCAGAAAATAACCTCTTCAATATTCCATTTATGGAGGTTCGAAAATGTGGGTGATTAATTGTACTTTCCGAATGAGATGATCGAATCTGATATATTACATTTTAGAAAACAAAAGGACATGACAACGATTTCGGAAAATAATGTGTGGATGATTATTTGTCGGTTTGAATCATCGTAAAACAGTGAACAGAATGGTAAAAGCCTTTGGAACACCTTCGGAAAGAAGATCTGACTAGATTCATATTGATTTTATTTTATTATTATTTTTTCTACTTGAGGAGGAGAAGCTTACTATATACATATATACACCCCATATACGCCTTCTCGAGAATGAAAATGACCTTTCCGAGCGATTTTCACCGAAGCAAGAAATTATGCAGAATTGGTTCTTTTGACTCGATCACTGTATATTATCAAGTGTGCGCTGAAAACCCAATGGACGCCGAACCTCGAAATCAAATAATGAGTTGATATACAAAGATCAAAACAAGAACATGAAGAAGGCACGTACAAAACATAGCAAATGACTCCGATGGACCACATATCCGACTCAACCCCTATAGGTTCATAATTGATGATTTCTGGGGGAATGAATTCAGGAGTGCCGAACAAAACTCGCACTGGTTCCTTGGGATTTATTTTCTGGGCCAGTCCGAAGTCGATGATCTTGATTTCGTGCGAGGTTCTGGTGTGGCACATTATGTTTTCGGGTTTCAAATCCAGGTGAACGATGTTCTGCGAGTGCATGTAGGCGACGCCTTCACAGATTTGGCGCATGAAGAGAATGCAATCTTTCTCGGTAAGCGTGAAGTCATCAGCAACCACTCTTTCGAAGAGTTCACCACCAGAAATACTAGAAAAAAAAATAATTGATCGCACATTGAATACAAGAAGAGGCGCAAGAAAGGCGCAGAGACGGTGACATATTTTTTTATCGGTATCAAAATGTAATTCCTGAACTACAATTAGAGGTGAACAAAAATAGATCGAGTCTGTGAAAGTTGAGCAGGTGGGTGATACTTTATGGACACAGTGTATAATGCATGTTGGGCTCATAGTTACTGGGATCCAAGGAATTGATATTATGTAGGTACTGTCTATCAGATGTACCCTTGACATAGGCTTATGAGGAGCATTGAAACTATCATAAGAAAACGAAAGAGCTATTGATTCGTCTGGATGTGCAACAATGGAAGGTGCAATTTTGCCAACAATCAGTTGATCACTGCTGGTTGCCCATCTATCGTTTGCTGTTTTCATTGGTTGGATTCCTCCGCCTAGGCGTGAACTAGGGTCTCTCTGAAATTTGTTCAACATTATTCAATAACTTACCTGATATGATATGATATATTCTGATCTATTCTGGAACTATTAGTACAGCCATAGGCTGAACAGGACAACACCAACTTCCTTGACTTTATGGATTGAACCGGCTGGACCAACTAGGATTGTTCACGAATTTTTAATATTCCAACAACAAGTAAAACACACATAAGGAATCGAAATCTTCGCTAAATGATAGATTTGATCATGGCACATCAAAGTGTTTTGCAAACAGTCAGCTGATTTTTGATTGCTGCCTCTCTTTCTGATGGTCGTTTCAATTCCTTCCTCTAAACTCGATCTAGTAGAGAATATATAACACCATATCAGACGAAGTCGGATATTGTTCGAGGAGAATTGGAATTTATCTGATGCAGTGGAAATATGATGTACAGTTGCACTAATTTTGTGATTCAATGACACTTACTATTCCATGACCATAACCATCTCTCTGGGATTATCAAAGGCAGCTGCCAATTGCAACAGTTTCTGATGCCTTAGCAGGTTCATGATGTCGATCTCGTCCTGCACCTTGTCCCTATCCTTGGGCGTCCTGCACTTGATGAACTTGGCCGCTAGCTTCTGGTTCTTCACTTTGTCCACGACCTTGTGGACCACGCCGAATCGACCTTTGCCCAGTTCCTCCAGTACTTCGTAGCGTGATCTGAACTCGGGACCGGGCTCAACGGTCACTATTCGTGGTTCGAACACGCCAGATTCGTCTGCAAAAAGTCCATCTTTATGAAACGAACTAGGAAAACTAAACAAAACGCTCAAACAGCATAATAGATTCAAGCATATTTTGTCTACTACGACCTTTTCCGATTGTATATATCGTCACTGGGGTGTTGAATGAAGTGTCAGCAATGATGAGTTGACCAAATTAGTGAGTAGTGCACTCTATCAGATCTGTATCTCTTTTGCGGACCTATATACTAGCTATATTACGATAGGTAAGTCATCAAATGAGCTGAATGAGATGAAAAGAGACACTCACTCTGCTCCTCCAACTGGATAACCTCGGACTCGAGACTCGGCCTGCTGTAGCCGTGCACGTTGAGGGCGCGCACCCTGAAGACGTATCTGCCGCCCGGCTGCAATCCCCGCACGACGTGGCTCAGCGAGTGGCACTCCTCGACGGCCGTCGTCCAGATGTCGCTGCCCACCATGGAGTACTCCACGGCGTAGCCGTTCACCATTTTTCCGCCGTCGTAGGGGCTGCTGCTCCAAGCCACCGTCACCGCGTCCCCTTCCGACGTGATGCAAGGGGTGCCGCTAGGGGGATCGGCGGGACCTTGAAAGGAGAAAGATTCCAGTAGTAGTTTTTTTAGAACAGATATTTATTGAAAAAAAGAGTTCCTGGAATGGAACCTCTCCCATATGGAAAATCCGTTGCCTACTATAGCAAAAGTTCATCATGATGCAATGATTTAGTGGTTTTTTAGCATTTCTTAGAATCCAATCACTCTCACCAGATAAAGAATTATACATCATTCTGAAGGGGAACAATGAAGAATTCAATGAAATAATAAAATACAAGTTTGTGAAGTATCTCCAAAACCATACCCTGAAAAAAAAGTGAGTACGCCAGTGCATTCTGCACGAATTTCTCTATTAGCTCGAAAGAATTTCTAATATTTTCTTAGATATAGAAGGGCTGTCCAAAAAGTGATAATATTGAAAATCGCTCTGTATCTTTCAAACGGGAACAGGAAAGGTAGGGTAGGAATGTGAAAAAGGATTCATCTTCAATAACAACCGGGAAACCTGGCAGTCTCAACCAAACTGGGATGCACTAAAACTCCATATTATAAAATTTATCATTGAGATACTCATTCTCTGAATAGAACGGTTTATTCACAAGAAACTCATATTGAGCAGGTGATGTTTTCACAGTATTCATTATGTTGTAGTTTTTTAACTCTAAGCATGAATCAAGAGAAAAGTATGCAACTACTTCACGAAGATAGGTACTTCGCAGTACTAATGTCTGCGATGTCTTTGGCGTGAGACTTTGAACATGGTGTTGTGAACCAAATCATAATTTTTGCCGAATACTGGATCTGCTTACCTAATACCTAATTACCTAATATCAAGTTCACCACTTCGATACGAGTGAGATTTCCTAATTTTGTTTATTTCAGACCAACATGTGTGATATTTCATATGGTCGATAGTCTGGAACCAAACTTGCTTGTATTTATAAGAGCAAGAAACATAATCATCAAGGTCTCCATTCCTATATAGCCTGGAGAAGGAACGTTCAATAATAAAGTTCTGCAGTGTCACCGATAAGCCCAAAGAGAACTACACATGAGAACAGTATTTTTTATGATTTCAAGACACAGGCATAGATAAATGACATTAATATTTTCACTGTCTATATGCATTTTCATAGAATTTGGAAGAATTATTGGTAGTCTTTCATATAGGATCAAATAAAAAGAGTTTTATTTTGTGGGAAATCATCCAATCTCAACAGCCAATATGCAATTTTGAAATTAAATATTGTTACACGAAGTGAATCCCTCGTTATTCCATTGATCAGTCACCTGTACGCAGCCAGTACAAATTTTCACCTTCCATATACTGTATAAAGATATGGTAATTTTTTTTGAAAATTATTCTCAGTAACTACGGATTCTGACCTCTGGAACTCAAATTTGAAAATAAAAACATGCGCAAACCTCTATTTCCCGAGATGATACAAGAAAAAGTATGAAAATCAACCTTCTCATTTCGGCCCATTTTGGGTAAGATTATTTGCCAATACTTACATTTCTCACAGAGCATAATTTTTATACTTTCATTGTACATTCAAGAAGTTGAAAGAAGGAAAAACATCCTCGAAGAAGTTGAATCAACGTTCTTCAGTATCTTGGAGGAAAGTGAATCTATCTTTTTTTCATAAGGACGGCGCTGTCAAATAAGAATCTGTGTCAGAACAACTATTTCTGTGGGTCGAGATATCACAGATTCTCATTTGACAGCGCCGTCCATAAGGAAGCAGGATTTATCAAGGATGCCAAAGATGATGGATTCAACTCTTTCGTGGATGTTTTTCCTTCTTTTCGATTTCTTGAATGGATAAGGAAGTTATAAGAAGTATCTTGTGCGAGAAGTAAAATTCCGATTGGCTATGATGTCTGCCCAAAACGGGTCGGAAACAGAAGGTTAATTTAATTTTTTCCTGGATTATATCGAAAAATATAGGTTTGCGCAGGATTTTATTGTGAGGCAAAAATGTATGAATTCGATGAGAAGTGTAAAATCACCAGAGATATCAAAATACTTATCATTAAGTTTCAGATTCGAGTCAAAAAAGAAAATATTTGTTCTTCAACAACTTAATGTCGGACGTTGCCGGATGTGTTAATTTTATATTATGATGTGGAGCGATCGTAACCCCTTCCCCCACTCACTTACTCTTCATACTAGATGTATTTAGAACATGATTGAAGAATAATTTTCGTAAAGAGCTAATCTACAGATTCTATTTTTCGAAACAACTCTGACTGAAGAGATGCAGGGACCTCAGATGATCTGAACATAACGAAAATATCCAATCATGAATTCCGGTATATTCCTCAGGAGCAAGGGCATTATAGATCAAGTTAAAAAATTCTGTGTTGGGAATGAATAACTTCGAAAAAATAGTAATCTTACCATTTACTTGTTATCATTTCACTCCCAAAATATAGTAACCATGCTAATGAACTGAAGTTCAAGCAGTTCATTAGCAGAGAGTGAGGATAACGGACGGTATAGTATAAATACATATTATTATGAATCATTCATATAGATATTTTACCTTCTACAGATACTGAGGCATAGTGGCAATCCGATCCAAACATATTTTCTACCGACACGTCGTACTTGCCGCTGTCGTCTGCCGTGATGTCCTGAAGAAGAAGGCACGAAACACCGTCTCCAGAAGTGATACTCGTTCGTTCGTCGTTTTTGAGTTGTCGACCCTAAAATAAAAATGCTTATTTTCAGCCTTCTATTTGAATTATCATAAAGTGATGCGACCGAGCTAATTTGAATCTTTATCTATAATTTTGTAGGATCCTAGGAATCTCATTCCAACAACACACAATGGACTGTGGAATGTAGAATGTAAAATGTAGAATGGTTGGCAATTATTTATTTTCTTGTTGACGAGACGATACCTAATTAGTGAATGAATTTCGAACGAAGAAATTTCTTCTGGATAAATATTCATGCTATATTTTTTGCGTAAGTGAAGTTCTAAAAATGGACAGAAAATAAGTGGAACGGCGGCACATCTATCATAAGATAGATAGCGCCCAATTACGAACGATATGAAAGCTAATATGCTGAGAATAGACTGAATTCAGATTGTTGATTATAATAATTGTGCCTTGACCTTGACCATTGATGTAAAGTGAGTTTATGGATCTACAATGTATGTTTATAAATAGACAGGCATACCATTCTAATATAATATACTGTTAGATACCTAGATTAGATCTGGACGAAGATGAAAAAGTTAGCTATTATAGATTTCATCAGATAATGATAAGTTATCATTAGGTGAATGTTGAATAATTACTTCTTTATTGGATCAAACATTCACCCGAAGTAAAACAACAGATCTTAATAGACGTTATGAAGAATATTAATTGTACACAATAATAATATAGAATGCAGAATATTAATTGTAGACAAATTTCGCAATGTCGCACTGTTAAACTTGAAGATTTATATATAGAGGGCAACAATATAGCAGAAATTTGTCAAATCCAATCATAGAAGGCTTATTTTGGGAAATACAATGCGTCAAAGTTCAAAATACCGCATTCACTCGAGTAGACAGCTGCCAAAATTTTACCTTCTTCGAATTGTGTCAAAATCTGAATGCTCTTTTATATTATCGAAATATTTTCAGCGCCAATCACGCGTTTTGCAAAATTAAATATCAATATGTATATAATACGTGTCGCCGTCGCTAGATATTGATTATTTTAAGAAATAGACTATATACCTTTCTATTGTAGTTTTTTTGAGATATTGGTATGACGGTCCGACAATGTTAAGTCTGAGATAAGAAAGAACACACTTGAATGCCATGAGAGATGTCAAGTTGAGTGGAACGGGACCAGGACGGGTAATATGAAGAGACGATAGACATGCAGTTATTATAGAGATCGCATAATAAAAACACTGGTCCCGTATCACTAGTTCTTCCGTGAAATCTCAAATTATATTGTTAAACAAGGTAGTTTTCAGCAATCAAAGTAGTGTTTATCTGAAGACATTGATTTGAATAAAAAAAAAAACAGTGGTTCACCTCGCGTTTTCCATCGTTTCTAGATGCAATATCATATGGGTCAATATCCATTATAACTGACACTACCTAACGATCACACAGCTTTATTCAAAATCACAACAGTTTTCGTAGTCCTGATAATATGGAGTGATGAAAAAATTCACAACTGAGTTCAACCTTCACCTTGTTCGATGTCGCGAAACTCTGAGCAATTCGCACTCACTATAATAAGGCACGAATAACGTACTGAACAGGTATCGGACAGGTGAACATCAGTTTCAACCAGAGAGTGTTGTTACTCTCTGGTTTCAACAATCAGACGAATTCGACAGGATCGTATTCAGCTGTATTTTCTTAGACAATATATATTGTACATGCGTAGTGACAATTTGAGAACCTATAATGGGCTATACACAAACGAAAGATGATACCAAAAAATACTAAACCGTTTATAGGATAGGAAGCGGGAAATGATAATAAAATCTAATGATCTAAAAATTTGAAACTAATAATAATGATAATATAATAATATAATAATATTCATCATTTCAGTTTCTACAAAAAAAAAGAGAACAAAATGTCGGACTGATGAATCGGCGAAGTGTCAGTTTTTCAACTTGACCTCAAAAAATAAAATAAAATAATAAAAAAAAAAAAATTCAAACAGGTGAAAAAAAAATATATATATCCTAACAATTACAAATCAAATTACCTACTATAACAAGATAAAGAGGAAACGACATTGAAGACAAACGTCATCATAATTTTGTACCTAGTTTTGAACGTAGGTTAGTTCCTAGATTTGTATTGATACATAACAAACCTACATCGTAAACCAATACAGTATTCAGAAGCGGGAAGTTTCGTACCTAGTTTTGAACCTAGTTTAGTTCCTTGTTTTGTATCGATACATAACAAACATACATGGAAAGCCAAAACAGAATTCAGAGCGGTATCTATCAACGTAAGAACAAAAACTGCCTATTCTTCAGGAGAAGTTTCAATCGCTTTTTAAAGTTACTCAGTGTGTATAGTCTGAATTCATTGGGTAACTGATTGTAAAGTTTGGCAGCATTGTACGAAAAACATTTCGTATAAATTGAAGTGGAGTGAGGAGGAATTACAAGAAGGTGTCTATTACGTGTTCTGAGGTCATTCAATGCCGAAAAAGTATTCAATTTTCTATGCAGGTATTTAGGAGTTTTCGTTACAAGAACTTTATGTGTAATAGACAGTAAGTGAAGATTTCGAAGATCGTTCAACCTCAGCCAACCAGAGTTATTAAATACAGAGCTTATATGATCAAATTTCCGAATACCGGAGGAGAATCTAATACATGAGTTTTGTATTTCTTGAAGACGATACTGATCAGATTTCAGGAGGGCAGGTCCGTAGACGCTATCACAATAAGAAAGTTTGGACATTATCAATGATTCGCATAAAGAAAGCTTCAAGTGCTTGGAAAGCAAGTGTCTGTTAGGAAAGAGTTTTTTGAGGATGTTGAAGGACGCTTGGCAAAGATGGCTGACATGTTTGGTGAATCTCAGCTCAGAGTCAATCCACAGTCCAAGATTTTTGCATTCCTTGACTATAGGCAAGATATCAAAACCGATTTTTATTTTCATATCTTCACGAGCACTGTCCACTTTCTTTCTCGACCCGAAGAACATGACCTGAGATTTTTTTGAATTCAAGCGTAAATTGTGCACAGTGGAAAACTCGTATAATTTATTCAAATCTTTATTTATATTATTTTGTGTTTCCTTTACAAGTAAAGAATTGAAAGAGACATAGAGTTGAGTATCATCGGCGTAGTTATGAATTTTGGCATGTTCTATAATTTCAAAATATCAGAAATATATAAAGAGAACAATAGTGGCCCTAAAATAGACCCCTGGGGAACACCGTAACCAACCGGCAATGCATCTGACTCAATACCTTCCAAGACGACGCGCTGTGTACGATTGCATAGATAGTTACGTATGAATTCTACTGCTCCGTTAGAAAAACCAAAGTATTTGAGTTTGTTACAAAGTGTCGAATGGTCAAGTGTATCGAAGGCCTCACTGTAATCCAATAAAACTAAACAGGAAACTTCACCATTATCCGCGGCCTTGAAAAGATCATCCATGATTGACAAAAGAGCGGTAGTAGTGCTGTGTTCAGTGCGAAAACCAGATTGTACAGAAGTGATTATTTCATGTGCATATATGTAATCTGCCATTTGATCTTTCATGAGCATTTCAAGGGCTTTGGAAAGGGAAGGCAGGATACTTATAGGTCTCAAGTCGGAGAGCTTAGTGGGAGAGTTGCATTTAGCCAGAGGAATAATCTTGGCGTGTTTCCATTTCGAGGGAAAGATGTTCATGTTAATCGCCGTATTGAAAATGAATGTTATATGTTTGATTAACTGGGACTGCACCAATTGTATCATACTAATGGAGATTTCGTCTGTTCCTACTGCGTTACTTTTTATTTTATTCAGATATTCATTTACCCTTTCTGAAGATATATTTTTGAAAGAGAAGACAGGACCATAAACTACACTTTTATATTTATCGAGAAGAGAATCGAGTGTTTTAGATTTTTCAGGATGCATTATACAATTAAAGTGACGATTAATTCTATTAACGTTTTTCAGTTGCTCTGGAAGACAAGGCGTTGCCTTCTGTCGAAGAATATCAAGTGACCTTAGCGTGTTATACATAACTTTAGAATTTTTCCTGTGCAGGACATGTTCGAGATATGCTTTTTTTTCGCGACGTATTGCTCCAGTTTTGTAATTTCTCAAGTCAGTATAACTTTTCCAAGACGCAGAGTTTCTCAACTTTTTGTACCTGCTGAAAGCTCTATCCCTGAGTCTTATCATTTCTTTAATATTGTAAGTTAGCCAAGGAGCTGGTGGTTTGGTGACTCTTATGGTTCGGAAAGGAGCGTGTGTATTGAAAAGTGCGAGCAAACCGTGATTGAGGTAATCTAACATTTCATCCAGAGTTCCTAATTCGAAGATTATATTCCAGTTGTGAGATATCAAATGTTCATTGAATAGGGCCACGTCAAAAGTAGAAAAGTCACGGTAACTTATAAACTTAGGTTGTCTTATAGATTTGTCACAGTCAATTTTACAACTTACTGCCAAATGATCTGATATTCCATTGATATCCAATACCTCGGTATTTAAAATATTTTCTGGATTCGAAACTAGTAAAACATCTATCAGAGTTTGACTTCGAAGAGTGATTCTCGTAGGTTCATTTACCAACTAAGTGAAGTTGAATATCTCCATGAACTGAATCAAAAGATCGCATCGGTTATCATTTGCTAATAAATTAATATTCAAATCTCCTCCAAACACAATAAAATCATATTCGGGTATCAAATTAGCTATTGTTCCCTCCAATTCATTGAGACACGCTCCATCAACCTCCTAGTCTCCACCTACCCCAATTATTAAAGCAAACCTCTACTTGTGATACATCATAGAAAAGGCTTACAAACTATTATTATTATTCATACCATTAGAAAGCATTTAGAGAGCCGGAAAAGAGCTGCTCAGCAGCAAATTACCGAACGGAGTGCTTGAATGAAGTTTTCTGTAACGAACGTTTCATAAACTATTCTCTCTGTTTTGGGTTCTAATAATACATAAAAAATATTTTTCTTCGTCATTTTTCCCATAGTTACGGAATGTTGACAGTTGTTGTGGCGGCGGGCAGTTTTGTTATTTGTGTTTCAAGTTTGAATTCCTTCAAGATTCGATATCTAGGTGGAATATAATATATTTGTGAATAATGAATCATGAACTGGTCATTTCCATCAGAGGCATAGTGACTGTAATCTAGGAGTGATGAAGACGACAAACCAAACCAAAAATCGTGTAAAGAATACATTATGCGTAGAATGCTATTAGAGTACCGAAACAGAGAAACATAGTTATACAGGGTGTCCTTAAAAGGTCTTTACAAAAAGCTACCACATATTCTTCAGACCAAAACAATTCGATACAAGCAAACTTACCTCAGTAAAAAGTTGCTTAGTTTGGGCGCTAGACGGCTCTGAAGTTGAAATTTTCAAATCGATTTTGCTTCATAACTTTTGAACGGCTCATGAGATTTTTTTCAAATTTGGTACGTTGGCATAGACTCATCGGGCAATGAAACTCATATAATAATCATAATGAATATCATTCCATGGGCGTAGAACTTGATTTTTTCAGTAAATAAACATCTAAAACTCCTACGCCAATGGAAAAAAATTAGTTTCAATATGAAATCTAAATTATTCAACTCATTCACTACAAAAAAGGTACTCTTGACAAAAGTCGATTCCTCTCATGGTTTCGACAAAATTTTAATTTTAGTGATTTAGAGCATAATTAATAATAAAACGATTAACAGATATTTCATAAAAATTGTTCAAAATGTTCACCATTTTCACGTATACAAAGATTTATACGACGCAAAAAGTTGAGATTTACTTTTTGCATAGGTTATTTCTATTGAAAATGAGTAGCACTGGTTTTTTTTTTCTGAAGACTATTATTATCTGCTCGAAAACAGTGATATTCACATTCTTGGTTTCCACAGTTTCATCTGTGTTGATTTGTCGAGTTTTATTGACGTTGATTGTTGATATCAGACTTTTCTGATTTATCATGGCCGTACAACACACCAATGAAGAATACACCGATATGTTATTGGTATTCGGATATTGTCAAGGAAATGGTCGAGAGAGTGTGAGGGTGTATTCGGCAAGGTTTCCAAATCGTCGCGATAAGTAATGAACTAGAAGTTTCTAGGAATGCCGTTCATGAAGTACTAAGAGAACAATTATTATACCCATACCACAAGACGCCAGTTCAAGATTTATTAATCCATGATTCACAAAGTCGTCTGATGTTTTGTAGGTTCATTAATTTGCAAAGAGAAATGAATCTGAACTTTGGAAAGAATATTTTGTTCACTGATGGAGCCTGTTTCACGAGAAGAGGAATAACTTATTTTCATAATGAACACGTTTATGCAATTGAAAATCCTCATTCCATTAAAATAAACCATTTTCAACACGAATTCAAAATCAACGTTTGGGCTGGAATAATAAGAAATTTTATAATTGGTCCTGTCATACTTCCACAAAGATTAACAGGAGACATGTATTTACAACATCTACGAAATACGTTGCCAAATTTGTTGGAAGATTTACCACTCCAACATCGGGTAGATATGTGGTTTATGCACGATGGAGCTCCACCACATTTTTCGGTGGATGTTAGGAATTTTTTAAACCAACAGTACCCAGACAGATGGATAGGTAGAGGTAATGATGCACCCGTGAATTGGCCACCACGTTCTCCAGACTTAACACCGATGGATTATTTTGTATGGGGTTATCTCAAGTCTACGGTTCACAAGACCCCTGTGAATACTGTAGAACAATTATGGCAACGTATCCAACAGGCGACGAATAATCTTACAGGCGATGAAGAAGTTATGCAAAGAGTACATTTCAACTTTTTGCGTCGTATAAATCTTTGTATACGTGAAAATGGTGAACATTTTGAACAATTTTTATGAAATATCTGTTAATCGTTTTATTATTAATTATGCTCTAAATCACTAAAATTAAAATTTTGTCGAAACCATGAGAGGAATCGACTTTTGTCAAGAGTACCTTTTTTGTAGTGAATGAGTTGAATAATTTAGATTTCATATTGAAACTAATTTTTTTCCATTGGCGTAGGAGTTTTAGATGTTTATTTACTGAAAAAATCAAGTTCTACGCCCATGGAATGATATTCATTATGATTATGATATGAGTTTCATTGCCCGATGAGTCTATGCCAACGTACCAAATTTGAAAAAAATCTCATGAGCCGTTCAAAAGTTATGAAGCAAAATCGATTTGAAAATTTCAACTTCAGAGCCGTCTAGCGCCAAAACTAAGCAACTTTTTACTGAGGTAAGTTTGCTTGTATCGAATTGTTTTGGTCTGAAGAATATGTGGTAGCTTTTTGTAAAGACCTTTTAAGGACACCCTGTATATATATATATATATATATATATATATATATAACTCATTTAAGTATATATAAGTATAGTATACTTTGCTCCAACAATCTGTCAATTTCCAAAATTTGGGGGTAGGTAATTCTGAGGTGAAGATGCTTTATAGGTTGATCATTGCCACTTCTTGTAGTATGCCGTAACTAAACGTTAGAAAATTCTCTAACGACAATTTCTTCATGAAATCAAAGACAACTCATTTAAAACCACATTCGATTTCCTTAAATCGCCACGATTATTTTATTTTCTCTCAAACGGTGAAGATTCTTGTTCATTACATCATTGTCTTCAATACTATTACTTGAATTCCGCAGTAGTTGGTATTGAAAATATTCTCTAAGGTGTCTTTCGATAGTTTCAATTCTATTGCGAATGACTGGTATCTTATAATTATTGTCGTGTACCACAAAATGATCATACTTGCACTTTCATTTCCTTCATTTTTATGGACTGAAACAAACTGAAGCAAGACTGGAACATAAATTCTACATTTTTCACAATTAAAGTCAAAGACTTAGAACACCCACGCAGTAATTTTACAGCAAAGGCATTTCTTCTTATTTGTTGGTATAATATATGAAATAAGGGTGTGGACATACCTTTTATGATTGGGCTTGTTAGTCAAGAGTGTGTCAATAGAAATTTTTAGGATTATCTTGTTCTTTTTCGATGAAACTATGCTTGAAAATTCACGATTTTGATACCCAATATCCAGTATAAGGATGAGAGTTATAATAATGATGATGATGATAATATAAGTTTATTAACAGGATCCAATACATTCATATACATTGAAGTTTTGTAGTGTTTGTCTGCTAATAAACTGTTCATTTCCACAGGAGCTGATTTGAAAGGTCAGATTGTACGTGATAGTTAGAGTATAGTTTAGATATGTTCAAATATCAATATTAATTGAAAATTGATGATTATGAGAGATTTATGAAGGAAGCAGTAGAGGAGGAGGAGATGAAAAAGAAGAAGATTTATGAAAGAGACGAAAAAATATGAGAGATATTTTAAGATGAGAAATATTGAGGTGTGAACTCTTTGGTTTCCTCTTTACCAATATGCTTTCCATCATCATAATACTTCACTGTTTTTGAAGGCTGGTAAACATATGGTACAAGTACAAGGACATACATTCTTTGGTGGAAAGAGATTTTCTGTTTGATATATTCTTGATCATAATAATATTAATAGGAATTATCGAATGTAGGACATCCTTTGTGATTATATTAGTTACGTGAACAACAATGGCACAACTTTGTTATTTAGGTACGGATATCGAAGAAAAATTTAAATTTCACAACCAAATTTGGTGTTAGTCATCAACTATTTCCTCATGACGCAATGAGTCCGCCAGTATATCAACAAGAATGCTTGGAATATTTATGGGAATGTCTCATCGACTTACAAGCGAACGTGAGCAGTGCTTATGGCTCATGGGAGGTATAATTCAGGAGAATGAAACGGGCCACTTTGTTGCATTTACATAAAAACAAAACACAAAGTTATAGTATGTAATTTGATAACAATCATGCACAGAAAATGAAGATGTATGAGAAATGAGTCAAGTGCAGTTGAACCATAGACGTAAACAAGTTTTGTTTCGAGATTCTATTAATATTTATAAAAATTATTCGAGTAGAGGGGGTGCCATTCAGATTGAAAATAACTGTACTGAAGAGATTGTTCAATTTCGACAACCGTTTTCTCATGAAAAATTCACTTATACCAGTACTTTCTATTCATTCGAAAATACTCGACTAATATTATTTTCAAGTAAATTGTAGAGGTCGCTCTGCAGCACTTAGTTTCCATTCCATCTGCTTTATTAAAGTCTACTTTTAGGAATTTCACATTTGCAAATCAAAATTTAAACGGATGCATGAGAAATTGTGAATGTAACTGGAAAACTGATACAGTTTTCAAAGATATACCCATTATTTCATAGTAAAAATTAATGTTAGGAACATTTATATAATAATAATAATAATAATAATGAAAACACAGAAACACTAAGAGACAAAAAAGTTACAGTTGTTTTTTTATACCAAGAGTACCGCAGAGAGCGCACTTCGCAATCTACATCGAATTTGGTTTGAAAATGAATAAATTACGAAGATTCAATTTTCACTTGAAGATCTTATATCTCGATGAGCTAAGCGTAGCCAAATTGTAATATTTTCACTCTAGGAATCTACAGTTCCACTGAGAGATCTACGAGATATTACGAATGAAAAATTTTCTCTATTGTCCAATGAAGATATAGAGATATCAACAAAAATCAAATTTTCGAATGAATTCAGCTGGAATATGGGCACACATTACCAATTAATTTATATATTTGATTGAGAAAGAAGAAAAATATATGAAAATAGATCTAATCTGGATAAACTGACTCAATTCAATGAAGTGAAAGCTAATCGAAACCAAATAGAGAACATCTGTATCGTTACTTTTGTTTCATTTGCATTAAGATAAGGAAAATATTATAAAATGAAATAGATTTCTGCGTGATTGACGCATGCAAATATTGCACTACCCATATATTCCTTTCTGTAAACTTGCATACCAAAATAGTTTCTTCATTTCCTCGTCATTTCCTTCATTCAAAAAATCATTTTCATCGACAGAACTTGATGAATATCAATTTTTCCAGCTTTTGCGCGGAATTTTCTCTCCTCGTTTCTAAAAAATAAAATAGAAGTTATTATGATCATTTCGATATGTTTGTAGTAATGACAGATTTTTGGTCTGCCCCAAAATGTCTCCTTTCAATTCAACTTGCCATTTTTATGATGTTCATGCAGTAGAGCCTTTGTATGTTCAATTAAGGTGATATTCATCCATTCCGAAGAGGAAAAATATCTCATCATTCGAAAGAACTCTTCGAAATTACCTAGCTCATCAAAACTTGTTATCTAATAAATTGCCAATGAATTTTTGGTTCACACTATATATTTCGTTTCATATTATTTCACATTTTTTCCTTTTACCTAATGTTGATATAGAAATAACACTGATGATCTTCTATTATTGATTTTCATTCGTATTTTCTGCATGCTGAACTGTTACTGTCTATTTCCCAATCATTCAAAGACACCTTATGAAGTAGGTATAACGGCATTGAATGAAGAAAACTGTTCTGTTACTCCACTCTGTTACTCTGTCACTCCAGCAGTTTACACGAATGAACTGATTAAATCACGAATCCTCTTCGCATTAGTCATTTTTCCTCTACTACATATATTTCTTATGATCTCAAGGTCGTCCGGAGTATTTGGGTCGCACGGAACTCATTACAGAAGTATACAACAACCTTACCTTCCTCTTCTTCTTCTTCTCATTATTTTTCGCCGGTTGCTTGTGGTAGTGTCAAATGAGATGACTTCATGAATATTTAATGAACTTGAGTGGATTCTCGCGAAGAAATCGTGTCATACGGATTCACGCAAAAAATAATTACTCCAAATTCAGTGTGAAATTCAAAACGACATAGGAAACATTCAAGTCGTTACCCATACGGCATCATTCAAAATCAACAATAAGACAACTTTTCTCCTTCATCATCAATTCATCATTAATTTCATCTTAAGTTTTATATTTTTCTCAAGAATAATGAGACGAATAAGTATTATTTGATAGGAATGTGAACGAAACTGGAAAGTTGTTTACACGGCTCAGATTCGTGAAGCACAGATCAGATCAGCCAAATTTGAAAAACAATTGTCATGTTTACAATATAGTTACAAAAAGAAAATATATTAACTTAGTGCTAAATCAATGATATCCATGATATGTTGTTATTATTTCAAGTTATTATTTCATTTTTGAATGAAAATGGCCAAATTTTTCAAACTTCCTCAGGTAATGGAAGGAATCATAGGTACCCACAAAACCATAAGGTGATTAAGATTAACCCTGTTTCAGTACCTCATGGTTTTGCTGTTGGAAATGTTTCGAAATTATCATTTTTATTGCTGATTTCGTGCAATTAAAACACTTGTGCCGTTATAAATATAAAAGCAGACTTCTGGAGTGATCAAAACATTTTGTGAATCTATATAGTCAACACTACTTATCCCTACAAATGAACACATTAGTTCATCTACGTGTCTCAAAAAGCAAAGTTGATTCCACACATTCACAAAAGCATTCATTTTGCACCTTTTGTCATAATTTCAAGTCTCAGTTCTCAAAATATGACCTTGAGAATTCCTAATTTTCAGTTTTTATATTACGGACAAGACCACGACGTCAGTGCGCATACAGAGTTCCTGCATGACATTTGACAATCTTCTTCATGCTCATAGTCTGTGATCAGTGTTTCAAGCATTCCAGCCTTCATCAAGAAATCCAACCTTGTCCTGATGAATGTTGGATGAATTATTATAGCAATCCATAATTTGGGTTTTTTAAATGATATCAATAGAAATGAACCAAAATGGTTTCATTATATTTCTGCCACTGACGGTGTCAGGGTCCTGAAGTTGAAGCTGTACTCATAGTCATGACATTATCCTCTAGAGACAAATACAGATGACTGGGACTGAGACGAAGACAAAATCGATTGAATATATCTACACTATATTTTCAAATCTACATTTGAAATATCAATGAATCACATTTTGGAGGGATCAAATAACAATGTCTATACAGTGCATCTAAAATAATTATGAGTATCATATTGAAAGGAAAAAGGACAGGAATGATGATGAAGGAGAACCTACCAACATAATGTAATTTTAGCCATATTAATTGCTGCTTTCAAATGATATCTCCTACAAACCCTACAATCCTATTTTTACAATCTATTTTTAACACAATTGAATTTTAGTGAATCCAGATTGTTTTTTATATTTTATATATAGTTTTATAAGTAGATATTCAACCTCAGCTCATTGCAAAACTCAATAGACCAGTGAATTGTACCTTTTGAATTTTTTTGAGTCTATGACTGGGAATGAAAACTTTAGTGTACTGTTTGTAAGTTGATCAGCTGAACATATCCTTACTGAAAATGGACAACATATAACCGATTGGATCATAGGAAAAGAAGACAACAACGAAAAACGAAAACTCAAAGATTCTGCTTGCATTGTTCTGAACGGAGACAATAATATTGCTTCTTGTTCAATTGATATAGAAAGAACTTGGCATCCACTTCTTGGAACTGAATAATATGAAACAATATGAAAGTGGCAAATTCAAGAAATAAAAGAAATACCTTATAACCAGAATTCTTCCGTCTGCCAACTTGTCACTTTTCAGTGTCAAAACAACCTAACATTGAAAAATGTAGCGAAGAGAGAATATAGGAATCATGTTGAAAACGGGAGCAGATACGATCCAGAAACGTATATTTGTGAAATATATTTGTATTTCTAAATTTTTCGAAAAAACTAGGTGACACTGACATATAGAGTATTCCTCTTATAGGTATCTAGAGGTTTAATTTCGAGCGCAGTGACATTTTGGGGCAGATCACAAATCTGTCCTTACTACAAATATATTGAAATAATTATAATAACTTCTATTCCATTTTTCAGAAACGATGAAAAAAATACCACACAAAAGCTGAAAAATCTTTGTTAGTGTGTAGTTAGAAAATATACACGAGTGTGGTGTGGTATGTGATACCCCACTTTTTTACTTTTATTTCATTCTGAAATTAGATCACTACGAGACGATGTCCTTCCAGAACAGGGCATGAATACGATTGTATAAAAGTAAATACCTACTGAATATTATTAGTCCATAAATTATGCAGTTTTTGGTAATGAGTGAAAATAAATTTCGAAGCGAAGAAATGTATTCATGAACTTCTTCAAGGAAACAGAAAGATGTATTATTATAATAGCGGAAATATGAATATCAACAAGATTAAATGAGTTATTGCTATCTGGTGTTGGGGTGAGATATGCCCTCTCCGACATTGACGACTGATGACGTTCTTTCGAAGGTACCGCAAATTCAAGCCAACAATAGAGTAAATAGAGTTGGGGTATGTGATATCCCACCACATACTAACGAAGACGTTTATTATAGTTGTAGAGACGGCTTCCAATTTAGTTCAGACCAAAAATATTCCGGCGGCGATCTCACAATATTCTCCGAATGTAAAAAAGACCAGTACTCACCGCTCTCGTCCACCGCACATTTGGCTCGGGCTCCCCCAGATACGTCGCCTTCAACAACACCCTGTCCCCGACCAGCGCTGTCGTATCCTGCGGCCCCCTCAGTATCATCGCCGCCGTCGTTCCGTCCCTCTTATCGTCCATCGAAGCCCCGCTGTCGCTGCTGTCCCGTCGCTCCTTGTCGTTCCCACACGCGCTGTCGTTCCCACCCTGCGGGGAGGGTCGTGCGCACCTGTTGCTCGCACGCGCGAGTCGCTCGGCGTCGTTCCCGCGTTGACGGTCGATGATCGCTAGCTGAGCAGCGTCGCTCCCACACTCGCGCCTGTCGATCGCGGGCCGTTCGCGCGTCGACTGAGCGCGGGCCGGCAAACGGGCCCGGCATTCGATCGGGCCAGCGTCACGGCGAGAAACGCCGACGATGTGGAGGATGTTGACGTCACCGGACTCTTCGACCTGCAGGATGCGAGACGGGAAGGTTGAGTAGGTCGTGAAATCCAAGGTGGTATTATATCGGATGATGGTGATGGTGATATACGGATCGTTTTTGTTTTACCTCTCTCACAATAACTGGGATCTCGTAGTGATAGTAGATCTAGTAGTAGCCAGTTCAAACTGGCAACTAGTCATTACATAGTAATTATAGTAAATTTAGAAACTCGACTAAACCAAGAACTATGAATTAACAATTAAGAAGGTTTTTATAAACATCATGTGAAAGACGATGTAATTGACGTTCAGACACAGGATAACGATACTTTTTATTTTATATCCACTCATTTCAGAAAAGAAAAATCGTGGAAAATATAGACTAACACAACCAGGACACATAAATGAACACAACCTATTTTCATATTCTGGCGTCGTTTTTGAGTTGCATTGATTTGTTTGCCATGTGCCATGAAAAATATCTTCTCAATTGTTGATCCTCAGTTGTTGGATGGATAATTTTTGATTCCTCAATTCAAATGACGAATGAAAATTCATGGAACTATTATGCTACTAACATAAATCCATCTTTCTCAATTCTTTGATTCTCATTTCAGATGAGTTTATAAAATCACCATTAGCCATAATTGCCAGTTGAAAGTGAACATTATAGCCATAGTTGCCGGTTCAAACTGGCAATTGGAAAAATGGCATCACATCCGTTCAGCGCTTTCGTACTATACAATACATAATAATTGTTATTTGTAAAGAAGGTGTCGCAGACATTTCTTCAACAAGCGTAGTGACGCATGAATCTTCACTCCACATGTTTGATATCAAAAGCTGCTAGGGTGGTAGCAAGAAAATATTATTTTCATGTGGTTCGCACTATGATCAATAAAGTTTGCGCAATTCATCATATATTTTTAAAAATGAAATAAATATCATCAAAATTATGTTTTCAAAACATCTCAACAAGCTGTGAAGTTGAAACATAAAAGACGAATTATCTAGATTTGGGTGGTACAAAGTTTAAAGACAGTGAGAAATTAATTTTGCAATTAAACGTGCCAAATGGAACATTTTTGTAGTCCTGATAATTAATTGAATGCGAAATTGATAACGAATTCGGTAATCAAGGAACATTGTTTATATATATTTCAAAATAGGAAATATAACTGTTCATGATATTTCACTAAAACAAAAATGAATTTCAAGTGCAGGAAAGCGGAATTTTATGAAAATAAGTGATGATAGTGATATAATTGTTATTATTTACTTATTGAATATACACAATCACAAAAAAAAATGTTATGATGTGAATTTGAAACTGTGTTCAATTTTTAGTTATGAATTCTCATGAATGACTATAGTATAATAAATTATGAATCAAATCACTTTAGTGATCGATGTGATGACGATGTACATTGCATGATCATAACCTTATAATTATCAGAATTGGATTTTTCTTTGGAAAATAATTGACTGACAAATTGATTTGTACTATTCAATACTATTCAGTACTAAATCAATATGTCTTCTCGAATCATTAGTTCAATAGGTATTAACGTCAATGAATAAACTCAATAACCTTGCAACTATCATTGAAAACCATAAGGAAATCAGAGAGGTCAGACTCATAAAATAATAATGAAATTGGGATGGAGATGTTGTTTTCTGAAATAACAAGATACAATTCGATTTCGCCAAATCATTACGAAACTGCACCCAATTCGTTGGTATCCTTAGATCAAATGATATAATAAGTAACAGATTGCTGTATCGTAAACAGGGTATATAACAAGTATTATGGGGCTGTTGAATTGTCCAAAAAGGTTTCCTGACGAAAATACATGGAAAACAGGGAAGTTGTGAGGAAAAAAATTGAAATGAATATATTTTAGAGAAATTGCAGTGATATATAATACGTAGTGACACAGATATAATTTTCATCTTCAACAGTGGCGTGTGTATGAGCAATGACTCCAGTTAAGCCAATAGTTGTTTCCCAAGTAGTTCGAGTTTTTTTCTGCGATTCTGAGAAAAAAAAACCTTGTTTGTACAAGAAAGTTCGCTGTGAATATCTTATTATAACAATCTTGTTAAACTTCAACATCTCTTAGTTTGATATCGGAACATTTTTGAACCATAGTTTACGGAGCGAAAACATAACCCTCGAATATTCGCTCATCAATAAGCTCAATAAGCATCAGGATTGAAAATAATTGTCAACCCTTTCCTCTTAACTCAAATTGTTGATAAATAGGTAGGTATCCTTCAGAATTGGTGGTTATGGATGGAAACTGATTTATTACGAATCCCAATTATCTTTCTCTGGAAAACTCTGCATATTCTATCCCTATATAACCATTCATCTCCAACTAATATCTCATAGTTCGTAGTCCTGGGATCATCAAAAAAGATTGGAGGATACAAGCGAATCATTACAATCTACAACCTATCGCAAGTTTGAACATTTCTAGTTTGTGTTTGAATATTCAAAATAATGTTTCACAATGATAGTTCTATAGAGAATGAGATGAGAGTTGAGAGGTTGATGAAAGTCCAATGAATGTAGTACTTCTTGTTGCAAGACTTCAGTTAGCTTCTTAGTAGTAAGTACGGTTGGTCGATTATGACAAAAAATAGGGACTTCAGTAATTACCCTGTACACGGATGTGATACATGCTCATAAAAGCCTTCTAAGAAAAAAATGACGAACTCCATATACCAAATGGAACACTTTTATGACCGGTTTATAAGGATCACTTTCATATTTAGGCATATATTTACCGTAAATGTTCACCAAGGCTGAAGCAAAAATAGCAATAATGAAATGTTCGCGTTAGAAGCAGCGTATTGTTTATACTCTTGATTATAAACAAAATGTTCCGAAAGAGTGAATCGTTTCATTCACTTTATGTGACAGTTTTATAGATTATTTACATGTTTCCTAATTGGCTTGGAAATTGGAATACTGACCATATTAGTAACATGGTCGTTATTTTGTATTCATCAAAAATATGGTTTCGTCCTGATAATTAGGCAATTCACGAGGTGAATAATATGAATGCAATCAGGTAACACAAACTCTCAAGTGGAGTGCTCAGAGATTCTCTGGGAATTCAGTAGTAACTGCCAGCCATAAAATTAGCCAGCTAATGACAGTGAAAAATTACTGAAAATTACAAGCATCCCATTTTGTTCTTCTTTTCGATCAATAACGAGTATTTGATACTCATGACCAAGAAGTATATACAGAAGATGATGAAATAACAAAAGTACCATGTTAGAGAAAGATATTTTGTGAGAATATCAAGATCAGATGACCGGTGCCTCGACCGGTGTAGTTTTCATCTGCAAAAAAACTTGATAGCTGTAGATGTAGATGTAGAAATTATAAAAACCAAAAATATTCTGCTATACCTATTTTATTTTATATAAATATCATACTTCCGTTTATCAATGATATATTTTTGTGAAATGAGATGAATAGATGAGACTGATTCAATTTTCTCACGACCACATTCGTGCTGTTCACTTTTCGATATATAGTTTTTACTATCACTATATTTGCATAACTCAATCTCTTCATAATTTCAGAGTAGACAAGAAGTAATCTCCCATTCTCCACAAATGAATATTCCACCTCCATCTAGGATAATTTTTCCTTGAATTAGGTATATATTAGTTATTTGAATTTCAATAACCCCTATCACAATAGTTACATAACATTACATAACCAGTGTGGAAAGTAACGAGTGCATGGAATACACTCTCCAACGAGTTATGTACACTATTTTTCCTAAAACCTTGAATATTTGAATCATTATCATTCCAAGTTGCACCTAGTGTCCATTGTCATTCATTGAAATTTCACGAAATAAGCCTAGTTGAATTCGAAAGTTATTCAAAGTTTTGCTCATCGTCGACAGCTACCACGCAATCCGAATACAGCACCGATTTCTTGAGTATAAATGTGTACGTCTATGAATTGTTATGAGTTCTGCCCTTGGCATATTTCAGTTATCATCATTGGTAACCAACTTCACTCAACTGAGTCAACTTCAACTGTGTTGTTTGTCATTGTCATGAATGGTAACGTTTCTCGAGTATAGTTTCCTGAATTTGGAATTTATAATATAGTGGATTTATATTACCAACAGAAAAGGGAGGAGGAGAAAAGGGAGGAGGTGATGGTACATACCAAACGAAACTTGAAGAAGGAAGGGAGGTAATGGAGTCATTACATTCATAAGTCACTGCAAGCGTGCATTTTACAAATATTTATACACTGGTGAGTTTCACTTTTGACTTCTCTGTTGCCATAGTGAACTGGGATACTTTTCACTACACTGTGTGATTGCTCACATCACCTGAGCTTCCCTTGTATGCAGGGTTAGGAAGTTTTTGTTGAAAAATACAAATGAACCCACTTCATTATTATTAGTAGCTATGCATGAAGACAAGCTCACTGATGTTATTATAAGTAATTAAAACTACCAAAGTTCTGTTGACAACATAATACATGAATTAGTTACTTCAACGCCAAGTAGGATAAAAAACAATTGACCTATTCGAATAACTATTCATTTATTTTTTTCTTGATCGGTCATTTCATAATTACAAAAATGATGACTCTGATGATGAAAATATGATCCATAATATGTTCAATTATATTATCTTTTCCAGGCACCCTTCGAATGCGATGTATTGAACTGTATGAAAATGTTGATTACTCAACTGTCGAGCTTTGAGATTGACTGACTTGAACTCACCCTGTATTTTTCAGAAGGCACTACTGGTTGTCCAGCAACTTCCCACTGTATGATTGGTTTTTCTTCACTCGAACTACGAACTTGGACACAAAACGATGCGTTGCCACCTTCACTCGTCATCACTGAAGATGGATGCTTCAGAAACTCTATTTCCGGAACGGTCATGTCTTTTTCTGCGGGGAATGAAATTATATCATTTGGGTGATTCATTGGATGAAATTCATAGGAAACCAATACAAAAACTCTTTACCCAATGATGGGACCATTCGAGCCTGCTGGGTTTAGTAAGGACGTCACAATATTCAATTATAAATATCACCGACACAGTTTAATAAAGACACCGAGTAGTGTTATGCACATGTTCTTACAGCTCTAACAGACATTGTGACGCATTTCCGATTCATGTACGAACACACTACATCACTAAAACCCACTTTTCAGTTTGATTACGTTTTGCAGTACTAATGCTCTGATTATGACATGAAACATTCACGATATCTCCTCCAAATTGTTCGAGTCATTAACGAACTGATTAAGATCAGCTTTAGGAATTTGATGATGTATATACCTATTGAGCAGGTGATATATTGTATACGAGAATTGTATGAACACTGAAATTCCAAACGAAAAGTTTGAATAAATGTTTGGAGTTCTAGTTATCTAATAAGGAAATCAGGTACCTACTCGACAAACCATCCTTCATGCTGTATATCATGAATGCCAAAACCACGCAGACAGATTATTTCATCTCCTGAATATCTGGTTCATTCCATGAATTTTAGATATAACTGAAATTAGCTTCCTCCAATTATTCATATTAAGACATCGCGCTCTAGCAGGTTAACCAACGAGTCAATGAACACTAGAACCAGTCTTTAGCGTGCCAATACTGATTATTTAGAAGGGTATGAATTGAGATCGAAATCCAAATGAAAGTTCCAGAAATTGACAACAGGTTCCTGATAGTTCTACAGGGTGTCCTCAACTAATTGGTCGCTAACTATCAAGTTTCCTCACAGATAGATCACTCTATGTGGTGGTAGACAGAGTCTCATCTGACACACTATCAATGCTGGTTCTCCACAAGGATATGTCTAAGCACCATCTTTGTTTTTGCTCTACTCATCAACTGCCTCCTGCCCAGTACACTCCCTACTGCATTCTGCTCTAAAGCCCTCATATCATCTAATGAGACCAGATGAGATGCCAGACGGACAGGTCAATGTTATAAATGAAGATGTGACAAGAATTTTCAAATAGGGTTATGGTAATCTGGCAAATCTAGTAAAGAAAAACTCAAGATTGTATCTCCACCAGGAAAGCGGACACAATACCCAATATCGACTGGCTCAGGTTGTCGACACCTAACGAAATTCTCTCTACTAAGCATCATCAAAGTTCAAGAATCCACTGCCTCTCTTTCCTGATTTTTGAGAAAAATTTCAATACCTTTTGCTTCTCTCCCAACATTTCACCAAAAAAACCACACAAATGTAACATACATTTATGACATGAATGTAGGTTATGTGGTGCTCTCTTAAACTATCCAAGAGTAGATACCCAATGATGATTTTTCATACCTACTTATCTCTCTTATTATCAATAATTTTTATTGAAGAAAAATATTTTATGTACCGGTCAGCCGAGTGATCTCTTGAAGAATCGCTTTTTTTGAGTTAGAGAACGAAGAAAAATTTTGGGATGAATAATAAATGAGTTCACCGTATATATATGTAATGAAGAATTAATGTTTCGTTATACGGATTGGTGCAAATTATCGATTAACCCGAGTTAGGTTCTTCATAGCAATATTATAGATATGGGGATACATTTATAGTAGACAGATCTCTACTAGTCCTCTCAAATTGGTATTGAAGATGACGATGAATATAAACATCTCATATCCGTTACCAACTCGTATACACCACTCAATTTTTGCGAGTTAATTAGGAAAGACAAATTCTTGGCAGATAAACGTTACCCTTTCGTGTATCTGTTGTAAGAGCAAATTGATACTGCGTTATTGCTGCTGTTCATGTCGCAATCAGAAGCGATAAGGCCATTAATTCAAATGAACGGTTGATCTAAAAGCCGCGGTATTGTCAGATTCGTGAAGATAAATCACTAGAACACAGCAGACTGGACAATCCGAGGATGTTGATTTCTATTTACGAGTTCGTATGGAATTATTACTAGAGAGGAAACATGGTAATAAAATTATCCTGATGACGAAATAATATTTTACACAACTAGTGTATATATATTATATGTATATTAATTTTGTACAAATCAACAGTTGACATAACTCAATTATTTTATTATCATTTCTGTTTCCACTAACATGTATCCTGGAACTTCACCTGATATTTGTTCTCCGTAATATTTCCAAGTGAACAATATATTCGTATTTTTTTACAATCCTGTATGGTGTAAGTGAAATTTGGCATCTGGGTTGAGGGCCTATGAAAGTCCAATAATATAACCAATTAATATCTAGAAAAAAAAGTTATCTCGAAAACGGTCAATGTAGTAGGAGCCGAGAGGTAGGAACGACGACGCCGCATTGTCGAAAAATATTTGGCTAGGTATGTATACTACCATATTTTCAAATCGATCTGTAGTTTGTGTGAAATATCGTGAAGAGCCCTGTAATTTTGAGGATCAAAAAGAACAGCTCAGTTTTTCAGAGCAAAATTATTCGGTTCAAATATAATATATACTATTACTATTAGTATGGTGTTTTGCATTGTTTGCAAAAATCATCTATAAGAAGGACCGATTATTCCCTACAAAAAAGCTTCATGAAGAAATCAACTTATTCGACATAAGAAGTCTCTATTCCTTCTCTTGTTCAATATGGATATTTCACAACAAATCTAATTACCATAGGTCCACTATTGAGAAAGAAACCAGATCTGTTATGAAAGGCTCTGCCAACATGCCTTTATTAAAAAAAGTCACTCTCAGAGATTTGTGTATTACTTTGGCCAAAGAAATTTTCAACTTGCTCCAGAAAAAGCAAACTTATACTGTCCGACAAAGTAAATATCTCCTTTCAAATATGGGATACTTAACACAACACAAGCACATTTGCGCTTAAGTGAAAGATTTCCAATACATGAAGGGAGAAAAGAAGTATTATTATATTATTATATGACTAATCTTGTATTATCATACCTGTAATCAGTACTCTGTACATGTTAACTCACTTGCTGTGTTATTACCCAATAAATTACTTACTTACTTACTTTACTTACTATCGCTATCGAATTTGCTGATAAAGGTAGATTGTTTGATTTCATTTTCTTAACCCATAGACATGAAATTGAATGATCTGAGATTATCCTTGCTATGATATCAATCTCAATGTGAAGTATTTCAAATGATCATTGCACTCCGCCAATAAAAAAAGATATTATTCTTGGAGGGAAAGCAACCCGTAGTGTGTATTCCGATATAACAGAATATTCTAACTAAACTCAAATGTTTCATTTTCAAAATCATATGTAAATTTTATCATGAGTAATATGGAAATTCCTGACTTAATGCAGAATGAAAATGTGGGTTGAGATAGATATTGTACAATGAATAAGTACGTATACAGGATGCCTATTGTTCGAGCCTAGGCATGGGTATCTCGGTGGTATGGAGTTGATCAAATTAGGACAGAGTTACTACAGAGAAATTTGAGTTTCATGATGATTGTATCAATTTTTCCAACGGAAAACTAATTAAGTCAGCCATTTCTAACTGAAATATTGTTATAGTAGTTTCATCAAGAACGAATCATTCAACGAATCAAGAGAGATCAATCTGAATTAGCTTGAGAATGCGGTAAACCCGGGAGCCCTGTTTACAATTGAGTAGAATTACTTACCGAATACAGTAAGACGACACGTAGAAAATGCATCCCCACACAAATTGTAGATCTCACACCTGTAATTGCCGGAATCTTGCGGATAGACATCAGGCAAAGTAAGACTAATAATACCATCATCGGTGATGTATTGCTTGAAGTCTGCACAATCAGGCAGTATACAGCCATCTTTCATCCACACCACATCCAGGGGTTGCGTACCGATAACTTCCAGAGTTAGAACAACCTCGGAACCTTCTATCTTCCTAATATCATTGGGAAGGCTCTTCAATATCTCTGGAGACGATAAGTTCTCTTCGTAGACTTCCAAGTGAGCATGCGTCTCGGCCTTACCATTCCTATTCTCAGCTCTACAAGTGTAGGTTCCAGCATCTTCGAGTGTCACCTTGTCTATCTCAATAGCTGCCATTTTGCCATCATATAAACTATGATACTTGTCGTTGTCTTCTAAAGCAACTCCGTCTTTGTACCACCGAAGATTGGGAATCGGAGTAGCTCTTATGTCACAGTATAGCCTCGCTCTACTGCCTAACCTAGCAGAACCAGTCACCAAGCTCCTTGAGTACTTTGGTACCGCTTTCGGTGAGAGGCTACGGGCTCTGAGACCTCTGGAAGAAGCTATGCGATGTTTTATCACCTCTAGTTTCACTGTCGTTTCAACCCTTCCGACGTCATTCTCCAGTATAACCTTGTACATCCCCGAGTCCCTACTAGTGACGTCTTCAATTTCTAGGGTTCTCAAGTCCTCGCGCTCCGTGATCCTCAGCCTACCGCTAGGCGTGACTGCCGTTCCCTCCTTTTCCCACGTGACCCAAGGATCTGGATGTCCGGCGACTGCGCATTGGAATCTGACAGTTTCTCCCTCCTCGGCAATCTTGTTATGTGGGTAGGCGTAGAATTTCGGGGGAGCAGCTCGCATTCTGGTGGTTCTGAAATCTGTGCGGTGAGAGTCTCGGTAGCGCGGTAAAGGGGAGATGCTTCTGGTAGGTGTTGTACGGGGGGTGGTCACCGGGGTAGGAGTATTCAGGAGAGAGGTAGGTCGACGGAGGTGTTGGGTCAGGAGGCTGTCTTTTTCTTCAGGCACTGAAACAAAGAAGTAGGATCTATGATAGAAGTCCATTATTTCTCGAAGCAAAGACAATTCTGAGACATTTTCTTCATGATTTTATGAAATGGTCAACCTGTTTTAGTACTTGTGAATTTATATCATCACGAGTGATATCATCACGATGGTGATTCCATGTAATCACAATGGTGATTACATAGAATCAATGAACCACCCTATGAACTGAACTATACTGGAACTGAACTGAAAGTTGATGACTGAAGAGACAACTGAGAGTAATTTTTTGCCAGTCGTTTGTCATTTCATCAATTTTACGGTTGCACACTTCTTTTCCCACTTCTCTCTTCATGATTTAGCAAAGCCAATCATTTCGATACTGATCTGTTTTGAGGACGTGAAAACCTCTCACGAGGACTGGTGACAATCCTCCTCAAGTATATGGTGAAATAGATTCTCAAGGCTTCAAGAAAATTCGCCCATTTTTTTGGAAAAGGAATTTGTTCCATATCATTAATTCACTCAATATAAGTACCCATCACTCACCCGCGGTATCCGCCAACAGTTATTTCAACGCAGGCATGTAAGAGATGCGTATTATCTATATTTTTCAAGAAGTTTGCACCAAAATGTAACTAGCTACTGCAGGCGCCTGAAGCGAGAACATTCTTCCAAACACAATATTTTGCTCAACATTTGTTTTCGATCTCATATTTTTTGTTCTTTCTGAAATTTCACCTTCAGATACCTATATTTGTCACTGACACCTTGTTATTCGAAATTTGGAAATACACATTTATTTTTGAACGAATCAAAACTACTTCTCATCTTAGTGCTCCCGTTTCCAACACAATTTATATATTTTTCCTTTGCAATATTTCCGATATCTTGTTGGTTTCGACACTGATGAGAAAAGTGACAAATTATCTGACAGAGGACTTCTAGTCGCCAGTTGATTCTTCATTAATTATTGAATTCACCATTTTCGTATTCAGTTAAATTTTTCATCATTTTGTTTTTATTTTTAGAAACGAGGAGAGAGGTAGTCTGAAAGGATCGAGAAAAAATCATATCATACTATATGGATTATGTGCATGAAATTTTGAACAAATAACGATGATGCATGAAATGCATGCAATGAATGTAGAGATGATTGAGATATTGTATTATCATGTTCTGGTCTAACTTCGACAAGAGTTTGTTTGAGTTGAAAATTGGCTGACAATCAGGAATTGCACGTCTAACCTGGAAGTCGCCGAGCTCTTATATGTTTTTATTAATAAAACTTACAGTCAACAATGAGGCAAGCTGACGTTCTGACTCTTCCTAATCCATTGAAAGCCACGCAAGAGTATTCTCCTTCATCCTCTGGGTAAACCTGACTGATGCAGAGCCTAGCCCTTTCTCCGTCGAAATCAGCATTGAAGTCGCCCCCTAAGTGTATCAGCTACAAAACAAAAATCACAATGACTACAGGTTTCACTGGAACCATATCAATAAATCAGCATAATGTAATTTTCATAATATAACGACTTTTTAGAGCAGTTTTCCATGAAAGCCTAATGTTGAAGTGGATATTGAAAGGATAATCATTGTGTTATCAACCTCCTCATCCCCACACCACCACATGAAAGTTAAAAAATGGAGCCCATTGAGTGTCATACAGAAGTATAGGTAAGTGCTTTTCGACATGACTCAACATTTCGGGGGACACTGTGATATACTTTTTCTGTAGTGATTCCGAAAGTGTTGAGAAATACTGGGTGGCCAATGAAAACGAAACTAGGCCGATTTGACATAGTTATCGTTCTCAGAAAAAAAAAACGCTCGAACCGGTTGATTTTTATTCCAAGGGGGAAATATTTTGCGTATGTTTTCAACTTTTTTACTTCAAACCCCCCGGAGGGATGAGCTCCAACCCTCGAATCTCAAATGAGATGAGGGGTCAAGTGATACATCATTTTGAAGGTGATCAAAATCTCTTACAAACGCTTCCTTGTTTTTGGAATTCAATGCAGTAGTTCTCGAGAAAACACGTTTATGAAAATGATCAGCTAGTGATGGAAAGTCACGGTTTTTTTCCTTTCATCACTATTTCTCATTTTGTAGTTAGAACGATGTTCATTTTTTTCAAAACCAGTCCTATCCAACATTACATAACGAATCATTCATTTCAATGTCAGTTCCTTGATCTCTCAGTGAAATGCATGCCTTGTTTCGTTTTCATTGGGCCACCCTGTATGTAGAGGCGTTTAGAAAATTGCTCATACTTATGTATGTAACTGAATGGTTCACATTCCAAACCTTTCATATGTACCTTTTAACATGATATACACTATTTTTTAAAAAACTTTTTCTCAAGAAAACTTCCGCAAATCTTGATTGATTTCCATTTGAATTATATTGATATATCTGTGATTGAATTCACATCAAAATATGGAAGATTCTCAAGTAAGGGCGTCGATACCATAATGTCGAAGTATTTAGTGGGGGAGTCTGAGTGATTTTCTACTTTTTCGTACCATGTCGGAGTTTTAGCTGGTACACGGTATGTGGTTAATCATCGGAGTTTTCGTTCATCAAATAATTCAGATAATGGAAGAGATAACTGAGATGAGCAACTGAGTTTATCATATCGGTTGGATCGGATCGCTTCTTTGGATAACCTACAGTATTTAGATTTAGATATATGGGTAGAAGTTTCATAATCATTATTATATCGAATACTGATCAAACTCGTTAATCTCCTGAAGGAAGTTCCGCACATGCCACTTCATTCAAAGAAAAAAAAATAAAGACATTCATTAACCCTTCAGTCGTTCATCATTTATTTTTCATCTATACCATATAATCAATCATTGTCTCTGGAGCCGCACAAGTGCAATTCAGCTCGATTTGTAATCACACAGAAATCTAATGCATATAGCTGTACGATGAGTTATTGAGAAAACAGATCTGTTGCTGGAAACTTGATTTATTTTACGTCCACTATAAGGAGAATTATATAATGCATTGGAAGCATGAAAGCTACTAAACGATGATTCCTCAGTTTAAATGGAGTTTACATTGAATTTGTATTCGTAGTACTGGACACTGCCATTTGGAACAATAGATATTTCAAGAGAAAAAGGAAATCGGATTGCATTTTGCATACTGATTTACAAAACACCTGGTACAAGAAGGTTCTGTACTTGACAGTATTTTTGATGTCCTTCGGAAATATTCTAGTGATCTCATGGAATAATTTTATAGTTGACTATCAACCACCATCATTGTATTTGGATTGATAAAATCAGAGCGCATTCAAGTGGGAATTTTTGTACCTTCCTGTAATCAACCGAAGTGAAGGATGCCACATCACTTGCATCCCAACTTTCAGAAGAAGCAGTGTGGAAAATTCACAAAGTCATTCGATCACCATGACCAGAATTTCACAGAGTCTTGGTTTCTTTCAGAATATTTGTTAATGTGATGGATTTCTTTCGAACATTCTTCGATATAACAGATATTCATTAGTTCTTTTATTTTTGAATGATTACATAAGTTCAATCAGAGGAATGCAATTTTCGAATAAACTACATCAAGAAGATATTACAAGGTAAGATTCTCAAAGTGTTTGAATTGGGATATGCATCATATAGACAACCTGAAAGTATTCAAAAAAATCAATGTTCACTCATACAAGTTACAAAAAATAATTAGACATTTCGATAACACCTTATTTTGATTGGATCGCTATTGTGATCTACGCGACCACTATAGAGGGTTGAAATATATAGGTAATTATTACTTACTTTTCCATTCTTTTCCCAACGTATATTCGATGTAGACGAAGATTCTAATTTGCATTCGAGTGTGGCTGAATCGCCATCAGAACAACGTATATCGCTGAGGTCCTTCAGTATTTTTGGAATTGTCTGAACTTCCCTGAAAAAAATTATCCATGAATATGATACACACATGTGCTATTGTCTGATGGATATTGGGACTTAAAATCTATCGAATTCAACTAGGCAATACAAACACAAGCAAATAAAAAGATATTCACATAGTTCACAAAAACTCTTTCATATGTTATGTTATGATACATGAAACGTGAATTTTGAATGGATATAAGATAAGAAAAGATGAGTTCTGCTTGCGATCACTTCCGGCAACTCTTTTTATCTTTTGAGAACACAAAAGGAAAACCCCCTTTCGACATTACGAAAGGAGAACCTATAATTATTGTGGGATTAGGAAAATATTCAAGAATGAAGAAGAGTGCTACACCGAATATTTGAACTATAACTTTAACATATTACTCACCCTATCTTCTTCTTCACCTCTTTCGAATCGGATGGATCTGCGAAGAAATAATAATGAGTGGAAATGATGAATATTTTAATATCTGTGATATTGTGAATATTTTAATTATCTATTGCCTGAATTCCACTCTATAATAGGTGTATATTATTCTTCTCTCAGGAATTCAAACTCATTTCAGTCGTTCCTAAAAATTTCTATATGGTGGAATACCAATAAATAAACTTGCCTGCTGACATTACGATTGGAAAATAAAACTATGCATCATCATATTGAGAACATAAAGCAATTCTTGACTAATATGCATTAGTAGGCAAAAGATCTCGCACGAATTTAATGAAATTGCTGACGTGGAAAACTGATGGAAAATGAGAATTCTCAATTTAATTTACTAGACCATTTTTTATTGGGATGGTTATCACCTGTGTCGAGCAAAATTATATATTTCCATGTTCTCATGTACAATACACTCATTCACAAAATGATGTCTACGATACGATTCCACTATATACCAACAAAAAAAGTGAAGTTTCTGATATTATTTTTAGTACCAACAGGATATCAACGCACCTCTAGCTTTTATCTGAAGAGAAATGATAGCTTTCGCATCTCCATGACAGTTTTTGGCATACACTGTATAAGTTCCAGTATAGTCTATCTTAGCATTCGGTATCTCCAGTCGGTACTCCGGACCCTCATCTATTCGAAGAAAGTGGCTGGCATCTCTATAGTAATCCGGCTGAAACAAAATGTAATATCATTTATACGGGTGGAGGAACTGATATCGAGTGATCCTTCAGAAATTGATTCTTAAACCAGGTATGAATCGAATTTTGATTTCCATCACATAATAGTCCATAAGATATCCAAATATAACTTCATTTTCTACTGGTTCCTGTGAACTTATAGGATTATTTCAACGGTAGCAAGGAAAAATCTGCACATCAGTGATCAGTAATATGGCAGTGACTTCAGAGGATCTCGCTCACATAAAAATACCACGAAATATGGATTAAGATGATCATATAGGTCCACATCTTGTCAAATTACGTTCACCAGGATTCGAAGATTGAGAGTTCTTATTGTGGGACGTGTGGGGATGATTACAGCATCTGCAGACTACAGTTCACCTGGCAATCCAGTTCTCACGAAGTCCATGGTTGTATGAGGAAATATTTCTTTTGGAATCATTATGAGTTCTAGATTGTGTTAAGACCAGAAATGCAATCATGTAGAACATGAACGTTTGATTCAGAATACGGAGTACCGCAAGGATCGAGCAAAAGCCGCGTTTACAGTTTTCAATATACCTGTACTGAAAGAAAGCTGAAATCCCACCGATTCCAAAAAAAGGATAAGAACGCCCTCCCTAACAGCTATAGACCGATTGCACTACTATCTGAGATCTGATGTCTAGTTCGTCACTAGAGGTTAACAGGATACCTGCTTGCCTAAAGTGACACATATGTTGAAGGTGTCAATAGAGAAAAGGAGAATCTCTGGCTGTACCATTAAATATTTCATATCTACAAAGCATTTGACCAAGTTTGGCACAAAGGCTAACTAGCAAAGCTTGCAATGAATGGTGTTCCACAAATATCTATATTGGGACACACTTTGGTTCTGCTCCACAACGATGATCTTTTTTGAAGTGACCTTGTGTATAGTCATATCTTTGCAAATGACAGCATACAGTGGGGCGCAAGACGGATACATTTCGATATTATGAATGATAATTCAGAAAGAATTTTGAAATGAAGATCTGGGAATCTAGTAGAGTCCAATGCAATGCCCAATATGATGAAGTCAGGTACCAATGTTTCCATAAAGTCTTCAATATCCATGTTCAGTGTCAGCACCAACAGCGTTCTCTCGACCATATGGCTTTCTGTTCCGTGAAGAGGAGTTCCTACTCCTTACCAGAGCAGCTCTTCATGATCTTCAAAGCTCAAATTTGACCTCTCCTGGAGTAGTTACTATTAACATGATTGGAGTTCAGTTTCCAAATATACACTGAGGCCCTCAGATCTTATTCAGATATAGCAATTCGCCTAGTCGCCTCTCTAGAATATCCTCGAGAATATCGGAGTAGAAATCAGACAATATCTCCCTTTCTTCCATGGTCGGTGCTCAACGGAAATCTCGCCTGTTATTCCACCACGAGCGATTCCAGGTAGACAAACTAGATGAGCTCAGGCTGGTCATTAGCCCTATTTTGTGAGGGTCGAACTTCGCTCTTCCAAGCATCATTCATCAATAGAACGGCAAAATTGTGGGATCACCTGCCTAGTGAATATTTCCTGATGCTTCTGACCTCCAAACTTTCAACAATAACTGTATAATTATTATAACAATCTACCGCTGCTTCACACGATGTTACACGAACCTCATAGGTTTCCCTTTGGTGTTGTTAAAAGATGAAAAAAACTTGCATCACCACTTTGTTCACCGATCGTCCAAATCATCAAGCAGCACTTCTCAAGAAAAGGATCGGTTGACAGGCCCAAGAATAGCGGGCGACGGCTGTGTTATTCGCTCTCGAGTAATTTAGGTGACACCTCGAGTCGAACGAGAGGTAATCCGGACAAATATCGCGCATAAATTAATTTGGAGCAGAGCAGATAGCTATCTGACGCCATAAGCGGGTGATACATGCGATATTGAGACTGGATTTCAGAAGCTGACATGGATATTCTCTTAATCGTAAGTCAAACTGCGTCAGATGCCGCGATAAGAGGTGAATAATATTCCGAAACTTGTTGACCAAAGGGAATTCAGAGCCACTTTACACGAAATTATTAGTTTACTTTTAGCAAATTTAAATTAGTATCATCATCCTCACACGAGAAATATCGAGAGAAATACTAGAGAAATGTTGGCCATTGATACATGGTGTTCCGAAAATATAGTCCAATATTATTTTTTGGCTGTAGTAGGTACATTCAGAAAGGAAATCATTTCTTCATGCAAACTTTTCGAAAATGAGTGCCAATATAAAATAAATGCAATTACATTTTGACCATTGAAAAATTATAGTGTATCAACAAATATTCCTTGGCCTTGCTTCCGTACAAACTTGAGCCAAGAGTACTAGGCATGAGATATTGCAGAAGTACTGATATCATTCATACCCATCCAGCAGGATACTTTAATCATTATTCATGCATTTCTATAAGAATGGTTGTGAAAATATGTACAATCATTTTTGTTTGTCGGTTGTACTATCAGCTACGAATTTTGAATAATAATAATGATTATAATCACTTCATTTGATCAGTTTCAGATATCTCACAAATGTAACACGGAAATATACGTCGTAATAATGGCATTTGCAGAAGGATATTCATTCATGTATATTTATTGCATCAGCGAATGAATTGAGAGCTTCCCTGCTAAAGAAAACTCCTATGCTATTAATTTTACGATACCATATACTCTCAGTTCAAATGATACCTGCAATGAATGAAATGAAATCATTTCGCTGTGGATATTTAGTGAATGGAAAAAATTTTTCTCACAACTATGGGTGCGAGAAATTGCTGTGGTACTTGTTGTGGTGCAATTGGTCCAGTCTAG
Organism: Gastrophysa polygoni; assembly: GCA_963576655.1. Classification (NCBI taxonomy): domain Eukaryota; kingdom Metazoa; phylum Arthropoda; class Insecta; order Coleoptera; family Chrysomelidae; genus Gastrophysa; species Gastrophysa polygoni. The sequence goes on from OY755090.1 coordinate 13,131,383, forward strand.
TGAAATAGAATATCGTGAGTACTGTGAGTTTGAAAGGCAGCTCAATATTTTCGCGGCGAGGTCAACAGTATAGGATTATTCTTCTCACGGGAGACCTTATTATGCAGTATGATATCGTAATCGAAAAGTAACTGATTGCAAGAATGAGATGACTCTGCTGACATCTGCCGCGCCCACAAAATTAATATCAATTGATTGTTTCATAATTAATCATCTATTAATAATACATTGAGAACATTTGACAGAAAGCATTGGACCATGAAGAATCATACCATACTGTGATGTAAGGAAGGTATCGTATCGAAATGAAAAATATGAGTTGACCTGAATCAAAAATTAGTAGGAAAGCCAGCCTGAGCTCGTCTAGTTTGTCTAACTCGTGGTGGGATAATGGAAGAAATTCCGATCAGCACCGACCACAGACCTATTATTCTACGATATTCTCAAACTTTTTTGATGAGGAACCCTTCTAAAAAACTGGATTTCTAACGGAAACCCCAATCCTAAACTGAAATAAAAACCATTTATCTTAGCTATCTTCATTCTTATGGGTTACACTTTGATACCCGTATTTATTCCACTATGACTGCCGATGGAGCTTTACACCGAAGCAATGAACTCGTGAGTGTAGTATCCCTAACTATACTACACACCGAATGACACTTCTCAATAGAATCTATGAACTTCAGCTCATGTTTGGAAGCTGAACTCCAACAAAGTAATCATTACTTTAGAACAGATCGAATTGTCTGTCTTGTAGATCGTTAGTTCTCGCAATGGACCTCATATGGTTGTCTCAGGAGAGAGCGCTGTTGGTGGTGATGCCGATCTTCAATAATGACGACTTCAGAGGAATAGTGGTACCTAACGTCATTATATTAGGCATTGTATGAACTTCCTTCCTGGTGGAGATACAAGCTTGAGTTCATGCCGCTTACTAGATTCAAAGATCCCCATTTCACGATAAGTGAATTATTGTATGATCTTCATTTATAGTATCGACCTGTCTCTGTCTTGCAGGTCATTAGATGTAATAGGGGCTCTACGGATCAGAAGGCAGTGTTTCAATATATTTGTAGTAAGGACAGATTTGGGATCTGCTCCAAAATGTCACTGCGCTTGAAAAATTTGGAAATACAAATATATTTAATAAGAATAAAACCTCTACTTATCTTCGCAAAATTTTTCAATGTTTTCGGTTTTGACACTGAAAACTGAATGTTCCACCTCCTCGAAGAACTTACAGACAGTATATAACCCTTGAGTTAACCATAACTGAAATTCATATCATTATACATTTATGGGCTTCGTAAATATCCACCTTGCACTTGAGAATTCCATACACATTTGGAGATGAAGTGTGATGTGGCCAATCGAACAGTAAGGGGCCCAAAATTGTGTTGTTTTTTGGGCGATTGAATTAAATATATAGTCGTTTTTCTTGACCGTTCTCGACTCACCACATTTAAATCGGACGATTAGTATAAATTATACAAATGACGCGATTTCTTCCACAGAACTTTGATTTATCTTCATTCACTGATGCCCAGTTGGCATGTAATTGACCATCGGGAGACTGAAATATGTTGACTGTATACGGAATTATGCGGGTAAGTTTTTAGGTGAGTGAGTAATTCATGACTAACCGTTCTTACTTCGGAATTTAATGAAAAAAATCGAGCGAATTTATGTTTAATGTATCTTAAATCCATCCAATCGATGTGACCCAAGAATAATCTTTCCGGAAAATACAAGCGAATCACTTATACGAACCATATATTGGGAAAACTAGATCATCCGGTCTGATGAATTATCAATGAATATTTGGTATGCTTGCATCAAGATCAATGATCTGCACGAAAATCCCAATAGTGTTCAATAATTCATTATTACATATGTCCATGCCTTTTTTTGTCTTTGCGCTAGTTTGTCTCTACGATTTTTTTTCCGTGCGCTATTATGTCCTGCACTATTTAATTCGCGCCATTTTGTCCTGCGCTACTTCGTACCAGAGCCGGATGGGAGAGAATCTTACGATTTGTGTTTCATTATAGAAACATCACAATATTGAAATGGTTGCAGAATAATTCATTGAATATTAGTGGTCGTGGGAAATAGTATATTGTACAACGAGCAAGGAAGGGTTTTCATTATTCATGACTATGAAATGATAGTGTACACAATTGTGAACAGAGGTCCCCTCGCCTTCAAGATGAATGCGCTCATTTGAAACTATACATCTGATTGATCTTAGTGCTGGGTTACTTATTATTTTTTCATCTGTTTCATTCAACTTCATTTCAATCAATCCAACTTCAGATCAATTATTTTCTATTCTGTCACGATTGTTTTATTCGTTTATTCCACACTGGTTGCTATCACAACTAGTGAGGGATGAGAATTCGTGTAAGATTGCATATATATCTTTCATTTATATATTTCATTGTAGCCGTACAAATCCATGCCATTTTCATAAGTTAACTATCAATTAATGAATATGTATATAGTGTGTATCATGATACTTTTTTTCATTGTGAAGTGAGTTGGGACTTGATCAATAACGTTTGTCACTCGACTGAGATCTGAACATCGTAGATAAAATAAGAATTATCTATTATATATAACTCAGGCGTCCAAGGCGCGTTACCATAAAAGCTACTTTGCTACGGCACTCAATAAAACAATAATTACTGGCAGCTCTAAAATTGAATTATAAGTTCGAGATTTCTGTCATGGAATCATTGGCATTTCAAATATTATGGCGGTAGAGAAAATAAAGTGTAAAACTCGCACGGAATGTTCATTTCTCACTCGCTAAGGCTTTCATAGTTGTGAAAATTGAAAAGTGCCTTTTCGTACTACATTCTCCAAACTACAAAGAAATTAAATCCTTTGTCGCATAACGAATTCCGATATAAACTTTGGTGTCGGCATCATGTCAACATTTCCTCACGGTGTCTACAGTGTAAAAAGATTGGTATAGTTTTGTCAACCAAATATGTGAAATGTATAATGAAAGTTCGCATTGTTCAAGATATCAAAAATGGCAATATGGCTTATCAATCCTGGCATAGTGGTCATTTGAATGATAGATAGAAACGTTGCAGACGAAAATCAATTAATCCCATGCACATATTATAAACAGTTCAAATGTTCCACTTTGAATTAAGTGATTAATTCCATGGAATTATTTCTTACAGCTTCAAATTCCAAGTCTCTAGCGGATCTAATTAGAGTGTTAGTTGTAAAAACAGCAATTTTAGTTTTAATTACGGACTCAAATCGCCAATTAAGTTCATCGGTTTTATCGATGAATGCGACTATTTGATATAGTATTTCATTAGTTTTTTCTGGCTATATACCTCCTGGGCCTGTGAATAAAAAATGCTTGTAGAATTCACTGACTTCACTTCGAAGAAACCTAAATTGATATTATGAGTGCGAAATTCATAGCTCTAATGTAATCCAATATATGAAATCGTTTTTTTCCGAATTGCTACAAGTATTATTCGATTAGAATTATTTCATCGATATTGAAAGGGATCCCCTGGCCCACTGGGTGGAATGAATCCAAGGAATGATCGGATAAAATTTGAAGAAAAATCGCTAAGGTCTGTATTCTTTTGGTAGTGAGCCGAATAACTATATATATATATATATATATAAAATTATGATCGATGTATTCAGATTGGTTTAAGATAAATAATACATGTCACCAACAATCTCAAGGATAGACTTTTCAGTTATCCCGAATATGGAATATATTATTCTAGAATGTCTCTGAATGTGTATAAACCGGTAATTGCTTATGAATTACTGACAATTCAATAATATCCTGTACCCAAAAGCCAGCAGAATTAATTTCCCCAGTAATTCTCTTGAAATATTGCGTCGTTCTTGTCGTATTAGGTGTTATAAATTTATATGAATACGATCATATGCGAACGTTCATAGCTGGTAAATCGAGGCAATTACATATGAAAAATCTATCTGCTCTGAACGAATAACAGAAGGGAGAGGTATCAATGATCACCATACATTCATCTTTCTTAGTGTAAATTCTGAGACCGGTTACGAATTTCTCATTGCCTCGCTTGATGATATTGCAGGCGATTTGTTAAAATTATTCTGATTCATTATGGTTATCAAATGATCAAAGGTCCATCCGTACAATGATTTATTTGGAATAGTATATGATTATCAATAAGAAGAATTCTTCGAAATCTTTCTCAATAGTACCAATACTGTATTCAAATATAGTCTTGCATTATATTTCTTAGTCTCCCATCACTTTCACCGGAAACGAGCCCAACTTAGAAATTTCATTTTACACCCTGTATGTTTTCACTTTTCGGATTCTACGGTATAATGATTTCAGTACGATCACATAATTTCGAGACAAAAATTTGGTACCTACACTTCAACCTATCTGATAGATATATAATAAATTATTGAAACACTTATATTGAACACAATATAGTGACACCCAGTATATGTGAAAACCATATTTGAACGTGCTTGAGTCTCTATCAGGTCTCGAAGAGGATCTCGTTGAACGCGAAGATTGTGTCGTTTTATTTTGGAAAACAGATGGTCACAGAGCTTTCGGATCCGAAATACTTTAGAAATATCGTCAATTGTATGATTTTTTGCAATCTATAAATCTGTAAAACGATCCGGGACATAATATGGAGACGACCAGTAAAAACGGCCACAATAGGGTATTCTCTGACAAAATTTGGTGGTTCGATGCCGATCAAAAAACAAGATAAGTGTTCAATAACATCTCTCGGTGCTTTGACCCAAAAATGATACCTACCAGCGGTATCGCCGACAATGAAAAAGTAATTGCACGTAATTGATTGAAATCACCTGTTGTTGGATTATTTTTGAAAAAGTGGAATGTATATGCGATGGTTGAGGTAATAAAGATTCTTCGTCGAAGTTAACAACAGTCAGCAGTGAATCGAGAACTACTTTTTGCTTTCGCAAATACTTAAATCAGTTCTTCGGTTATGCAACGGGTAATGTATATGGAGTCAATGGAGGAAATTCACTTCAATAGTCGATTAAGATCGGACAAAACGGGCAGTCAATCAGTGATATTGACAGAACTCGAATGAGTGAAGTGGAAAAGTGCACTCGTAGAATATAGGGGGGGGGGGGGGGGCAAAAAATCAAATATCGACTATCGCCAAAGGAAATTTAGAATTATATTTTTATATTTCTAGAATTTTGTCAAGATATATGGTCGATATATTGATAAGAACTATAAATCCTGATGTAGGGTCCAGAATATAGAAAGATGAAAGCACCAACTATATTTTCATTGAAAAAAAGTCCGATCCCACCTCCTTAGTTAGCATTAATTTGTCATTCATGAATAGTAGCATAATTCTATTTCTGTTTCTCTGGTTGTCCTGATTTTAGCTCACCCTATATGAATCATACCAATTCATGATTTCAGTGTGTTATTAGGAAAATAAGAAAGATACGACATAATTTGAATTGAAAACAGGAAAGGAAGTCTCCTGACGGAAGGAGATAAAAGAATGAATAGATGGAAATAATGTTCCTAAGGACAATATAAGGAGCTGATGATATCCATGGGGAACCAAAAAAAAAAAAATTAAATAAGATAATAAAATATCGAACATAAGTGAAGTCACAAGAAGTTATGAAAGTACTGGAAATGGAAACACTATAAATGTTCACAAATGTGAGAGGAAAAAGAATGGAATTTCGGATGGAATTTCACAAAACAGTTCGAATGAAAGAGGAAATACCTGAACAACCATCGTTCTCTGGAGTAAATTTGGCTGCACAAACCTATAAGAATCGATTCAGATTCAAAAATTTGTTAAGGAAAATCGGAGATCTAGTTCTGGAACAAACAGAAGAATCACAGTTGTTTCACTGAACTGCACTTATTTTATCAGGTCTGTGATACGTTGTGAGCTACGAGTGCTATTATACTGGGTGTTAATGCTTGTTATCATCAACCGACAAGTTAGTTTGCTTACATGATATAAAAAGTCTGAAACCAACAGAGCATGAACTATTCACTGACGTATTTTTTTCAGATCTGTAAAACTGTGAAGGCTTAGGTCTGTTATTTGCATTAACGCGAACTAACATTTTGTTTCTTCACGTAGGTCGGTAGGTGGTGTAACTACTGTTATAGTTAACAACAATAATACAACAATTAATACACACTTATTTAGCACTCGTGACTAACAACGACAGAAGAAATAAGTAATTAGAACTACCAGTAAGGCCATTTATTATAAGAACTGGGTGGTTTCCCTAACGAAGACTGATTAGTTACAACAATAATTTAGGGAAGGAATCAACTGAATTGTTAATTTGAGGCAAATAGGTGTTTCCAGACACTCGAATCAATTGCGACAGCGCAAACTTGTGGGTCTAAACTTAGTGCGTCTCATGAGACTTTTCACTATTCTGGTATTCAATTTCGTTGGATGAACTTTTTGTTTGCTTGTGTTGGGTTCAATATAAGTTTGGTAAATTTGGAATCTTTTTCAATGTCCATCTGCCCAATCAGTGCTCATATGCTTTGACACTGACCCTGATTCTAGGTCTGCAAATGCCCGAGTCATGTTGACGATCGTAAAGTGCATCTGGCCCACCTACGCGAAATCCTCTGATGGCGCCACGACTTTCTTTCGGCAATCCAGTATCGCACACGGTTCGATCGGCCTCCTGTCTGCCCACTCCTAACACCTACGCACCATCGCATTCCGTGAAATTTCTCGATTTCTCGAAGGAAAATCCGCCGAATGGGACGCCATACCGATGAGTCAACCGATCGAGCCGCGACCTTCCAAGAACTTATCTGTTTTGTTGGACGTAATTCTTACGATACGATGTCTTTCTCGATGCGAGAAATCACCTTCGAGTACGTCTTGATAGTGCAACAGCCTTCGATAAGTTCTGTTACATAAGCTGGCTCAGTAGCGTATCGTAAACAATAACAGTCATGAAGTTATACAGGGTGTCGCAATAGTATTGGACGGTATTGGATATGGCATATTTGTCAAAAAAGTTATACAACTCCCTTTAACGAAAACCTCGTGTTGGCTGTTGAATGAACAAAATTGAAAAAGCATATGTATAAAATGACTCCTCGAGTACTAAAACGCGTAATTAGTTTTTTTCTGAACCTCAACTCTGGACTAATAAGTTAAATCAAACGTAACCTCTTAGTTCCCTTCCATATTAGAATTCATAACATATAGCACATTCCTAATGAAATATATTGATATTTCAAATATCAAGAACGATGAGGATGGAGGCTGAACCCTGAATAAAATATTTCTGCAAAGGTGGGTATCATAACGCTTGAATAATTTTCCCAAAACGTTTTATTAATAGATCAGGATATTGTCAGGATTGTAAATCCTGAATATTTTCTCACTTGTTCAGCCGATATCAAATACCATTCATAACATCACGTTCACTCTGTTCAAGTATTGTAAAAATCTATGATTTTGAATCAGTAAAAAATAATCATTGTCATTTTACTCCATATTTTATTATCTTAAAAAAAAATACATGAAGATAAACGTCATAACTTGAGGAATATGACACTCAAAATAATCTCACGATCAAATATAATATGGAATATGTAACACTATTATTGAGGTAAATTTTCAGTAAAGCTATAATAGAGGGACGAACTGGATGTTCCACCAATTTTTCCTCACCCTGTATATGTAGTCTTCATAATGTAGAAATTCATTTACCGTTTTTCGAACGGTGAGTGAATACTTATCGACGAGTTTGGCTGAGCGTACAAAATTGTGATTCAACATTTTTAATCAAGTTCGAAGATAAATGCTTGCGGTGTGCCTTTCATGTTTTCAGTGACAGAATGCAAAAAGCTGGAACTATAAGAGATATCCAATCATGGGGGGCATTCGCCTACTTACTCAAGATTCATCCATCAATACTCCATACAAATGGGGTGAATAGAGCAAAAATTTGCAATCGTGATCGGCCAGTGTATAGAAGTACCGTACCATCATTAAAATTGTAAAAAACTTTCGAATATTGTGACATTATTCATTTCATTACACTGGGTAGTCACATTGTGTTCGGTTGATTGAAACGGTTCAATTTTTCTTCTGGTAGAAGCAGCATATATTTAAAATTTCAATTCTCAACTGGAATTGAAATTTGAGGATTTCAGATAGGTTATTTCGCTCATTATCAAATAGACCAATCATGCACCAATTCTCGGCAAAAGTTTGTAAAAACAAATTTATTCAGGAAATTATCTAGCACTCGACCTATGAATTCAGATGGATTGAGGTATCCAAATATTTCTTGCATTATTGTACTTTTTGACGAATAGTTCTCATACACATTGTGTGAATTATGTGACCTCATGTATGAACACAATTTTGAAATAAAGATTACTACTACTACTACTACTACTACTACTACTACACAATAATTCCGCTCAATTGAATCAATATTTTAATAGTTCAATCGATTGAATTCATAGACTAATGATATAAAAGATAACTAACTTTTCTCTGCGGGAACGAAACTCAAATGAGCTAGTTATATCGAGAGATATATATTTTCAGTTTAAGTTATTCAATCAATTCCAAGTGCAAATGCTTTCAAAAACATTAATTTTTTATCGACATTATGAATATGCAGTACGCCCATGGTAGATCTAGTAACAATAAAACTTATAGCCGCTTTTATAGTGCCGCTGTGCTAGTAGTATCGAAGACAAATAAACTTGGCGCCTAACGATTGACACCTAACGCCTAGAAAATGGATTTTTTTATGATTTTTACTACGATAAAGTGTTTTCTGAAAATACCGTAACTTTGCACAAGAGGAGTAAAGAAATCGAAACCGAACATATAGGTAGTTATAAAATATTGTGCGACTTTTCTCTACCTGTCGCATCATAGAAATAGCAGTCTAATGACCATACATGTAGTATGTATGGCCCAGCATGAACTATTGGCATAAGAGTACTGGTAATTCCATTTGCTTTGTGAAACGCTCGTCTACTGAGAGATAAGAACTAATCAGAGAGATGTACCAACCTGTGCCGGTGATAGGGTTGATTTGGGAAATTAATGGTCTTGAAATTTATCTTTGCTCTCAGTAAGGCTAGATCTGGCAACAGTTCTCTCAGTTCTCTAGATACTTCTATTAAGCCATCGACTTTGGCGTAGGTACCCTGTAGATCAAAAACTAGAACCGCGTGAATCAGTCGAAACACACTATCATCGACCTGATTGTTCGAAACCGCGGCCTGCTTGACCCCAGGGTATTTTCAAATTCGTGTTCCATTAATTCCGAGCTGGCCATTTATCGATCAGAATGAGCAAAATGCTTTCATCAAAAAATAAAATGAAAATATTCTAATAATGTGACCATATTTGGTGGATGGAGATAAGATTATCTCAACATCAAGCGGTTAGACACTACTTTAATCTATGAAATCGTATTTCGACACTACAGAATAACCGGCATGAAGGCATACATCATTCACTTCAATTAGAGGATAATTGTCTATGAAAAATCGTGTACGAAGTTTGTTGGCCACAAAAGTTTTCATCGACAAGCAATAAAAGATGATTTTATGGGTAGACGAGGTCAAGTCACAATTTAGATCGGTTGTGTACAGTTTTGTATATTAGCAAAGTATATTGGTCACAATTTATATACCCATTATTACAGAAAAATATTCTTACTTCGTTGCTCATTGTTTGCTTTCTTTCCATTTGTAATACAACAAGTAATATAATTCTGCCGAATATTTTAGGCAAATGACCAGCGAGTAATAAATGGAACAAACGACTTACCTGTAGGAAGTTCGTTCCATATTATATGAACACAGTCTTTTCCAAATAGAACACTCTGTAGTAGCTTCATTGCGATGGAAGCATCGTACTATCTGTCCACACTTTTTAACTAATGACAACAATTTTTTTCCCTGGCTCTGATATCGATCTCGCTGTACCGGTCAGAACACGATTTGTGTTAACTCATCGCTTTTGAGGAGAGGGCGGGTGGGAATGAAGTATTTGGAAAAGACTGTGTTCATATAATATGGAACGAACTTCCTACAGGTAAGTCGTTTGTTCCATTTATTATACTTCACGGCAGTCTTTTCCAAATAGAACACTCTGTAGTTATTCAAATAATCAATCCAAAAGCGATCTACCAATGAATTGTTCGTTTACTATAAGTGAAAATTAGAACAATAATATAATAAGTTGTGAACAATTATCTAATATTTCCAGTATTGCTAGTAAAATTATCAATAACAAAATTCATAATCATACACACATATCAATATATTAATATATCGAACATGTTAACAATAAATAACTTTCGAGGTCAGCTGCTTAGCTTGTTATATGTCTACTGTTCAACAGTGCGGTTGCCACTTCATTTTTATGGTTTATCAATGGTCCGCAATAAAATTTTGCGAAGGTCAATGATTTTTCAGTCCAGCCGGCAGATTGCCTGATATTTTCTAGGCTCACACCAGCTCTGCTCGCTGCGGATGTTGATGCGTGCCTAGTGGAATGACCAGTGAAGATTTTCGTATCCACGCCCCCTTTTTGCAGCACGGATTTTAGCCACCTACTCAGTGTCTGGGTAGTTGCCGCCTTATGAGGTGGTTTATAGGTTAGAAACAAGAAATCATCTTGAGTTCCTCGTAAGGGCTCAGTTCTTTTTATGTAATTTCAGTAATGGCTGTTGTCTTTTAGGACAAGACGTTTTTAAAATATCGATCATTGAGATTTCAACACCTTCTTCATTATGGTGGATTTGGCTTAATCTTATTTTAGAAATGGTTTGTATTCTTTGTGTTGTTGTAAGAGCTAACAAACCGAGAAGTTTTTTGCTGGCATTTTCTAAACTCAGCGTTTCTAAAGGATGTATAGTTTCCAAGTAGTTAAGAACACTCGAGGGATCCCAATTTGATTTGTATTTTGGAAAATTAGGTTTCAATTTGAAAATCCCTTTGAGATACCTCTTTACTAATTCTTCCTGATCGTAGTTTTTATGAATTATCAAATCTAATGCAGACCTATGCGAATTGATTGTATTGTAAGTTGTTTGCTTGTCAACCAAACTATTCAAGAAAGAGATGACGTTAGGTATCGTTGGCGTGAATATACTTATATTTCCATTTTTTTTGCAGTAGTCGTACCACTTCCAAATTGTGGTAGAATACTGATTCAGTGTTGCCTTGCTTAGGGACGCAATTGTAATTGGTACAGCCTCCTCTGGTACTCCTTTGTTGATAAATGCTTTCCTGATAATTTGCCGGCTATCAGTGAAAGGTTCTGCCAGAGTGGGTGACTCTCTCTGAAAAGAGAAAGTAAAAGGTTTTTAGAGGGTGGGATAATTATCGGTTCCGAAGTAAGTAGTTTGTTGAACAGTGGGTACCAGGGTTGGCTCCGCCAATTTGGTGCAATTACAATTCCCTCGGCTTCATCTATTTTAATTTTGCTCAGAACCTTATTGACAAGTGAATGGTGGAAATGCGTAAAAAAAACATTGGTTTGCCCCAGTTTACTGTGAAAGCATCTGATGTCAGCGAATATGGGTCTTGGAACCACGATACGAATTCCGTGCATTTGGTATTTGAATAGTTAGCGAAAATATCAATATTTGGAGAACCAAATACTTGTATAATCTGCTCATATATTCTCTGATCGATACTATATTCTGTTCCGATTTTTAAAGTCCTAGACTCTGCGTCTGCTCTATAGTTGTCTGACGAGCTAATATATGCTGCAGTAACAAAAATATGTTTGCTTTCGCAGTACTCCCAGATTTCTCTAGAGAGTCTATTGAGATTTCGGAATTTTATTCCTCCCATTTTATTGACGTAAGAAATAGCTGTCGTATTATCTATTCGCAGTAGAATATTTAATCGATATTTATTTTTGGTGAATGATTTCATTGCATGAAAGGCTGCCAATAATTCTAGATAATTTATGTGTTTGACTTTTTCTAGATTTCCCCAAAATCCACGAGCTATTCTCTGATTGCATGTTGCGCCCCATCCGGTTTTGGAGGCATCACTAAATATTTCTAATTCATACCGTGGTTTTTGGAAAGTATTTTGGCTGTTCGGCAATTTGTGAAGCCACCAATCTAAATCTTTTTGGATATACTTGGGTAGGATTATTTTTGAATTATAGTTATTATTATATTCTTGCAGAGATAAATATTTTAATCTTTCGAATCGTTTTATATGTGCCCAACCGTAAGTTATTGCCGGGCAAGCAGCCACTAAATTGCCTGTTATTTTTGCGATGTGTCTGATTTTACAAGTTTCCATATTTTTGAGTAAATTGAGTTCATACATTATCTTAGATATTTTTTTTTTTTGGCTGTCAGTCTTAGAGTCATTTGAGTAGTATCATAGCGAAAACCTAAGAAAGTGGCCAATTGACTAGGATTGATATGGCTTTTTTCAGAATTTATAATGAACCCAAGTGATTCTAGGGTTTTAATAGTTGTAATGGTATTAATATTGCACTTTTCGAAATTGTTATCTATTATGAGTATATCATCCAGATAATAAACGCAAATAATCCCTCTATATCTGAGGTATGCAATTATGGGCTTGAATAACTTGGTGAATACATAAGGTCCTGTGCAGAGTCCGAATGGGAGGCAAGTGTATTCGTATAATACACGTTTGAAACAAAATCTCAAATACTTCCGACTCTGTTCATGAATTGGTAGCATATAATAAGCATCCGTTAAGTCGATACTAGATAAAAACGCATTTCTTGTAATAAGATTACATACAGTTTTATAATTCTCAAGTTTGAAGTGTGGTGGGTATATAAATGTATTCAATTTCTTTAGGTTAAGAATGAATCTATATCCACCACTAGGTTTTTCCCTCAGAAAATATGTCGATAAAAACTGGCCTTCAATATCTGTGCATTTTGATATAACACCTTGATCAACCATTTTATTTATGGCAATTTCTAATGATTCAGAATCTTCTCCGTTTTTCCGACATTTATCAATGTTGAGACCTTGGACTGGTTGTTCTTTGAATTTAATTTGGTATCCTTGTACCCAGCCCAGCAAGGTGGTGTTTTGGGTGATTGAAGTCCAGTTTTCATAAAAATATTTCAATCTTCCACTTGGATGATTTACCGTTTCTATTTCCTGTACCCTTGGCGGTTGTTCCTCGAATAATCTGTTCGTCTCTGGTAGGCTCGCCCCCCCTCCTCCTTCCGGTAGAATTGTTGGTTGTTTTGGGATGTTTTCGGCTTGTAGAGGGGGCGACGGTAGTTTAAAGATGTTGAAGGGCCCGGTTTCGAGAAATTTTCCTTACTGAACATCTTCTTCTTCGGCATTTTGGGTTGAGCCCTCAACTCGTTGCCGATTTTTTCAGAATTTTGTGTTGTTTTCAATTTGTCTGTCAAATCTTTCCCACACAAAAACTCGTCTGGTTTACTATTTGATATAAGTTTCCTCACATTTTGATTCACAAATGGGTAAATATGAAATTTTCTGTGTGTGGACAACATATTCATGGTGTCCGCTAAAATTCTGGCAGTGTCCATGACCCGCGGCAAATTTTCGTTCCTTGCTACACTTGAGGGGAATTCCAGAAGTTGATCTGCAATTTTAGATACTGCACACAAGGCTGTGCTGAGTCTCGTTTGAATTTTCTGTAAAAATTTATCCCTTCTTTGGTCTATTTCTGGTAACAACCCTAAAATTTCTGGATTCATATCAGGAACTCCAAAATCGCATTCATTTGGGACCCGATATTTTTTGGACAGTTCATCTCTCTCTTCCGGTTCATCGCCGTTCTTTATATAATAATTGAATCTTCTGACAAGTGATTCATGAATTACCTCCGCCTTCATCTCAGAATCCTCAGAAGGATCTTTGCCTAATAGTTGAATTGTTTCAGCATTCAATTCGACCCCAGGAGGTGTGATTCTCCGATGAGGTTGTTGCGTGTTGTCTTCGTCATCTTCCTCGTCAGAGGAAGTCAAAGGTCTCGTCAGACGTCTGAATCTCGATGATCGTGCTGAAAAAGTATTGGTGGTTGCACATAGTGTATATATATATATATATATCCATGTAGGTATATGCAGCGATATGTAACACGCTGTACCCTCACATATCACAGTATAATCTGTGGTTTAATCTCAGCTCATGAATGTGTGCAGCGATATGTAACACGCTGTAGATTCACATCTCTTTGTACATAATGTACTGAATATGGTTGAAACTTATACCATTTTGTAATTATGTATGCAGTGATATGTAACACACTGTATACTAGCATCACATTGTATTTATTGCTGAATATGGTTGAAACTTATACCATTTCTTAAAGTATACAGCGATATGTAACACGCTGTAACTTCTAAATGGAGCCTCGTGTACCTGTTCATTGTTAATTTTTTGCTGATGCATTGAAACGAAAAACGAAAAAAGCCCATATTTCATCGATGCATGCGTACATACCTGAGTCATCTGACGAAGACGGTGACCTAATAGCCTCCTTTTGTAACTCTAATTTCCGAATTTTATTTGACAGTTTTTGACGTTCAGCATCCGGATCACTTATAATTCTCCTTTTGCAATATTTCGGCATTGTAATAAAATTTTTCACAAAATCACTCCTGACGATTCAATTTACGTACGACACATTCCACACAAAGAAGTGTTCTGACCGGTACAGCGAGATCGATATCAGAGCCAGGGAAAAAAATTGTTGTCATTAGTTAAAAAGTGTGGACAGATAGTACGATGCTTCCATCGCAATGAAGCTACTACAGAGTGTTCTATTTGGAAAAGACTGCCGTGAAGTATAATTTAGGATTAATGCCCTGAAGCGAAATCAAAGCAGCAGGATAAAGTATCGGCGTATATTTCCAGAAAAAAAATCATCACGAGTTGTATTCGTCATGACTATTTCAAGTGTGAATGAAATAAGAACAAAATATTGCATAAATCAGTGCTCATGACTTACGCCTACCAACCTGTTTTTAGGGCTTTAGGTGGTGTTAAATAGTGACATTTTCACTCTCCTCACATAAAGATATACTCCCGAACAGCTTTTCTGGATTCGTGAGAACTATTTCAACAGAAAAACACCACTATATTTTTGTTGGCAAATCGCAACCAATATTCGCTGAGGGGCAGGGTTGTTTTTGTCACAATTCTGTTTCTGCATTAGCTGACCAACTTCGATAATTTTTTGTGAATCAAAAATATTTTTGTAATGCAGGATAGTACTCTGAAAATTAATGATTCTGATTGGTTTTCGGAAATATGAATGGAATGAATAATCTTTACATTTTGAGAAAACAATGGACTTTTTCATATATTATTAAAGTAATCAAAACTACAGTTTTCTTGTTATAAGAAAACTGAACTTTGGATAATAGTATGATGAGCGACTAAATAATGGAATAAATGATAGTTTTTGAAAGAAATTCGTGAATCGTATTTTGATTTTCAATTTCCTATTGTTCAATTTATTTCTACGATAAATATATACACAGTTTCGGACGTTATTGAAGATTTCTCCAATTATAGATTTATGTTGATCTCATTTGGAAGGTATTTCAATCCTCATGGTGAAAATTCATTAAAATACAGATTTTGAATATACTTTCGGAATAATATTTTACGTAAAGACATTTTCGAACACACCTAATTTGAATTTGATATTTTTATTCGAGATAATCGTTGGATCAATTTATATTTTTTATGAAGATCAGTGTATACTCACGAAGTCAGAATAGGTTACGTTTTCTACAGTTCATTGAAGATTATCTGGAACTTGGATTTGATGATTCCAAAGTTGGCGATTTTATCTGAGAAGTCTTCAGCGTGGACTCAATTTCCTAACCGATTTATGCGATTTTTCTATTATTTTTTTGTCAAAGCCTCAAGAAAACTTCATTGAACAACATGTATGTTTCCTATATTCTCCAAAACAGCCTATACTTTGAAAATTATGAGAGTCCTAGCCTAGTTTGGATGATGAAATCAATGTTTTTAACGATCCATTATGACAATTATTGGTTACGCTGTTGCTTAACTGACCATCCTACAGTGTCCTGCACTCTAGTTCATCTGCAGTCCTTTGTATACCGAATTAGCTATCGTAATTTATGTATGATCAACTATGATGGTAATCGCAATAAATTGCTTTCCACTGTTCGTATCTGCTTCCTTTTCGATATCGTCCGAAAAAACATGTTCCAAGCTCATGTTTTATGCTTCTGGCCGGACTCGTATCATACCATACATTTTGATTATTGAAATTGGAGCATGCTCGATTCTTTGTGCTGATTTTTTCAGCAATAAAACAATGAATTATTAATTGATTCAACTGCAGATGGCAAGGATTAATTATTGACCTCCCGGGCGGTTGGGTTTGGTTTTAAATTCGTTGGAGGTTCTGCATTGTTTTAAGCGGTTGCAATAATTAGTAACTGCCTTTGAAAGCCTACACTCGCAAATAGTTTTTTTGTTTGTGATACAATAAATAAGAAAAATACATCCAAACAATTGAATCTCTACTTAATATGAGATCCCATACCATGGATTCACAATAGGCAAAATCGCAAACGCACATATATGAAGTTTGAAATTATTTGTATGCATAATTCTCGGGGTAAATCTGTATAATATTCAACAGTTATGTAAAAGTTATCCTGTAATTTTCGAATTCAAAACACAGTACTATCAAAAAACCCATGGTGACGTAATTATCCTGCCTAGGCATTCGGCAGGTCGGAGGCTAAGTGAATTATCTTTTTCTTATGTTTATTCTAACGATGCTTCTAGCCAGTTTTGTTCATACAAGAGTATTGTTATCTCTGGCAGAAACTATTAGTATGACATAAACATATAGTCGATAAGTATGTCGTGGTAAATGAGGAATTTTTGAATTAATTTCGAATTTCGATAGTTATTTAAAAAACGTAGGAAGTACTTAAAGGAGAACGGTTCATGTCAGAAAGCTAGATAGTGTGGGTGGGTACCTCCGAACAACAAACCAACTAGAAGGATCACAAAACAAATATTCTGATGCTAACATGAATTCCCAGAATTATCATAATATCAGTACCCAATCGTCGCCAGTGTTGTCATATCCAATCATCAAAAAGTGATGAATAGTCCATAATATTTGAAGTCCTTTATGAATTCATGTAGTTCAATGCACAAATATAATAATAAATTTGAGTCATGACGATGATGAATCAGTTCTGATTAATAGAAGACTGCTACATTATTCTGAGACTTATCAATTTTACTTTCTTGGGGGCTCGAGGACCAGCATGGGTATCGTGAATACTTTTTGCTCAACGTTGCAACACCGCAACTTGATATTGACAGTCGACGGCGATTATTGCTTTGTTTGGTATGTGTCATTATTTACGTTATGATTTATCGATATTATTCAACTTGTGTTCAGTTTTGTGTACTCAGAATTCATCAGGAACTCAGTTTATTTCCTGTTTTGGTGATTTGATATGATAGTGAGACGTTGTGAGGTGTGTTAAAGACAATTTGATCCGGCGATCAAAACACGTCATTTCATAGGTGAGTTACCATTGTCGTATCATTCGAGATTCTGAAGCATTTTCCCAAATGGAATGGATAAAAATGAAGTTAAATTGAATTGATTAGATTATATCGATTATACCCATAGGTCAGCTGCGACAGTGTCTTGTGGTAAAATATGTAGCACTGATGAATGCTTCCTTATTTGTAGTCAAAATATGCGAAGCTGCTGAAAAATCACTGAGAATAATGATGAACTCAATTAATATTCGTTATAAAAAATATAAGGATATTTCTATACTTCTTCTACACACAACAATGAGAAATTCACCGTTGACTGTTTTTGGAACTAGTCAAACTAATTTGGAGAAATATTTCACTGTAAGACTTCATCATGAGGCAAATGAATTGAAAGATTCAACGGAAGTTAGAGTAAGAAGTATGTTAACAAAAACAATCCTATTCAAAAATCAATGAATTATTTGTGTGATTATCCATGGTTGTTTTTCATTTCAGTCCTGTTTTGAAAAAGTAACGCTATTTGCTACATTTTCACATGATTCATGATTTTATTGTTGATATAACATTTCGTCATAATACTTGTCAACACATATTCATAATCGATTCTCATCTATATACATGAAATGAAATAATCAGACATCATTTTTTTGCGTCGAAATATATGAATTCTGCTCAAGATGAAACCTCCTCCATTTTTGACGATATCGTGAAATGATATAAACAAGATTCATCTTCAGATTTGAAAATTACATTCAAATATGCAATCATATCTATTTGCCTTCAAAACGAGTTTCACTTTTTTGAAAATTATTCCCACTAGTAGGTACTGAACTTTGAAATCGTAAATATACTTACATGCACTGTCACTGATCGCCAAAGATATAAATGTTCATTATTGAAATTGAACGTTATTTATGATAAAGTATAAATAGACAACTGTATACTGAATAGTAAGTATATTGTTCCATATGGCGTTGAGAATTGAACTTTTCTTGTGACGTGGTCATAATAAGTTTATTGATTACAAGCAAGTTACAAAAATCACCATAGAATTGTATGTATTCGAATTTCTCGTAACAATATGAAGGAAGTATAAAGATGTTCATTTTCCCACCAAGAAATGCTAAAAAGTACCACTGAAATTGTTACGGATTTTCAATTTGGTTTCATCATGAATTAATAATAAATTCGACCCCCTCTGACAACACGGCACTGGTGCTGGGAGAATCAAGTTCTGCTATACTTGTTTAGACAAAGATAGATACTATAGATGTTGCTTCCAAACAAACTGTATTGCCAGGGGTGTGGATTACTTATCTAGTCTGTTCAATGATCGAAGGTGGGTACTATCAAACGAAGAAATTCAATTATTTTGCTAAACATACCCATTGCCTATTTCACCGTTGCCGATCACAGAATCACCAAAGTAAATAATGTTTCCTGATCAAGTTTACGTTCGAAAATGAAAACAATACTCGAAATTGTCATGCTTCATGAAATCATTGGTTTATGTACCGAGTTCCACTTATATCAACTTCATTTTGAATAATATCCATATGGAAATAACTATACTATGTGCATCATGTTGAATAATGTATGAATAATATTTTTGTTGCAAATTTGTGTTCTTGCCTATTCTCGACTCCTGACAACCGTCATATAGAACTATTAGTGAAATCACTGATACAGACAGAGAATGACTCCATAACAATTAAATCTATTTATATGTAGGAAATATATTTATCCATACGTCGTAAGAACGATGTATGGAACACTGTTGCAGGTACTCTTTCTATTTGCCTATCTAATTTCATCAACCAAAACTCAACGTACAGCTTACTTCAGATTAGACCATTTTATTCGTTATAGCGGAAAATCACTCACATGTTAGTTGCTTGATGGCCACACAAATATGACAACAAAATCAGTATTATCGATAATTGCACAACTGGTACTATAAAAACGTTAATTCAGAAGTAGTACTTTAGCTTACTCCTCAATCAATGATCAAACTATACTATTACAATCTCAAAATATCAACTATGTGTACAGAAATCTGCAAAAATATCGCCATCTTCTGAGAAGTTTCATAACTCAAATGCCATTATAGCGGAAAATGCCGTAAGTGATTTTGGCAAAACAAAACACAATCAGTGATTGCCCCAGTCTTCTGTACATAGTCGTGAATCAAGTTATGAAGCCGCATAGAATTCTGGTCATTTCTAGTACGGCAATATCAATCGTTCAATACAAAGAATAGGTAGACAAAATTCAGAATGCTTAGGTATTGATCCAACGTTGAACGCAAAATTCAATGCAATATTTGTGCAAAAAGTTCTGTATAATTTTGTGAGTATTTATTTACAACTCTGTCGATGACATCCTGAGTGAGAACTGACTTACCCATTTATTTCTTTTGACGGAGGCACGACTGAGCTCTCCGTGAAATAATTCCATAATGAACTTGTCAAACATTCTGAACTGATTGATGTCAAAAATAACACAAATAAAACAAATAATAACTCTTGTTTCTTTTTGTATAGCAATTTTATTCATTAAACCTACATTCTGAAGTTCGTTGCCTGGATGTTTAATGAGGAGGTGAGTATTTATATATACCTAAGTAGGTTGTTTTTTTTTTTTAATTTCGATGAATTGTTTGGACATGAAATCTTAACACACATCTTCCAGCATGTGATGGATATGAGAATATCGATACCAGATAAGATGAAGTTAGCACTGACACTTTCTTGAAACTGCGAAAGTTTTTCTGCAAGAGTCATTTTTCACAAACTAGTTATACATTAAATGAGCCTTCACATTCTAGAAATTTAATATATATATTCTTCGAAATTATCTACAGAAATAGAGTTTTCCTGCCAACCGAAAGATTTTCTGAATTTTTGTCTCTTGAAATCCACCGTATTTTATCTAATATCAGAGTCAACAAAAAGATTCAGCTAATTTCACAAATTCACAAATCAATGGAGAATCACCTTACGGATTTTACTTCTACATCATTGAAAATAACTAATCTATATCGAATGGTTTCAAGAATCAAGTCGAGAACTGAATACACCATATAACTATCAGAGATGGAAGCAGTATATTATTTCGTATTATTTCTGAAATACTCGAGACGTACATCTTGGTCATATTAATAAATAGATATATCGCGGTTTTTACTTCATTTATTGTCGTTTTATTAACAGCTCAGTAATATATTACACTATACGCTGTCTTCACGTTTCTCACTTCGTTGGAGAAAGGAAAAAAAATAATTGTACATCAACGAGATTAGCTGAGAGGTATAAGAGAGTAAAAAGATGACTGATTATGAGATGAACAGTTTGAGACAGAACGATAAACAATTTGCTGCGAAGATATATTGTTCATTTATCTTTACAATTATATTATTTTTCGGTATTCGTTATGTTTTTGAGGATAATGGGTGGCTGGCGAGATGATTCAACCCAGTAACCACTATTCTTGATTATGTATCGAATTAGTTTCAATTCATTTTGAACCCGTCCCACAAAAAAGCATCAACAGGTGTTCCATGTGGTTTCATTAAATATGACAAATATAGACTCGAAGGTGTCACCGAAGGTGTGTCAGTTTTACTTGACCAGAACAATCATCTCTTAAGTTAGAGACATGAAAAACTTTGTGGCCTGTTTCGTAGGATCAATCCTTCATCAGCAGGTAACAAAACTTATCTGTACAGGGTTGGGATAAAGTATGGAACCAAGTAAATATTTTTTAAACGAAAAGAACAAATTTTTGAAAATTTGCAGGTAAGTGCATGGAACAAAATGGATTTGGTAATATTATACTTCCGGTTTAACCAGAAATGCCATCAACTTCTGTAGTTTGAATGGGACACACTATATATTTTTACAGATTTTGAAAGAGCTTGTTATTTTGGATTCATACATACTGAGTTGAGTGTGAAAAAATATGTGAAAACGAGGAACATAGAACTTTGATTAACCTCCTTTTAGTTTTTTGCATTAGAGCAAATATTCAGATGAACCAATTGATGTTGTTTGTATGCATAGTGATAAATGAACGAGTACTCTTTTGTTCTCCAAGTGTCAAATTCTAATTGACGGAAAAAAATTTACAATCACCATAGCCGATTATCATTAAAATTTCAATACGCTCTTTTTCACTCAATTGAACCATTCTGAATTGTAAAATTTGTAAATTGTATGTTCATTTATTACTATGCATACAAACAAGATCATTAAGTTCATCTAAATAGTTTTTTGCTCTAATGCAAAAAACCAAAGGAGGTTGATCAATGTGCTATATTCCTCACGATTTTTTTCACGTTGAACTCAGTATGTATTAATTCAAAATAACAAGCTCTTTCAACATCTGTAGAAATATATAGGGTGTCCCATTTCAATTAAAGAAGTTGTTGGCATTTCCAGTTGAACCGGAAGTATATTATAAACAAAAAAATGTTCATCAGATGCATTTTGTTCCATTGCACTTACCTGCAAATATTCATGAATATCGTTCTTTTCGTTTGAAAGATATTAATTTGGTTCCATACTTCATCCCAACCCTGTATAGTTGATATGCATAATTGTATCTCGATGAGAGTGCGTGAATTTGAAGAAAAAAAACTGATGGATGGATATGTTACCATTAATAATTTTGTTCAGTAATTATGTTGAGAACATTGAGATCGTAATCAACTGTGGTTTCGAAATATTTATTTGTTCATTTTTCAGCTTTTTGTGGGATTTTCTCTCCTCGTTTCTAAAAATTCAAGTAGAAGTTGTTAAGAATTATTTCAATAATATTGCTTCTTGTTCAGTTGATATAGATAGAACTTGGAATCCACTTCTCAAAACTGAATATGAAAATGGCAAATTCGATATCAATTAATGAAGAACACCTTGTCTCCGTCTGCCAAATTGTCACTTTCCAATGTCAAACCCAGATCAACACTGAAAAATTTTGCGAAAGTGTTCTAATTGTGTTGAATACGGGAGCAGATTCGTTCCCAAAACGTCCACTGAGATGGGTAGAAGTTTTTTATTCTCATAAAATATATTTATGTTCCCAAATTTTTCAAAAAACAAGGTGTCACTGACAAATAGAGAATTTCTCTTTTAGGTCTCTGAAGGTACAATTCCAAGCGCAGTGACATTTTGGGGCAGATCACAAAATCTGTCCTTACTACAAATATATTGAAATGATTTTCAATAACTTCTACTTTATTTTTTAGAAACGAGGAGAGAAAATTCCAAAAGAAACTGGAAAATTAATGTACCACCTCCTCGAATAACTTTCAGACAGTATTTATTTATTTGTTATTTCATTTCACATATAATCTGAAGTTTATTGTAACAATTTCCAGTATGTTAGTATGTTCTTAATGTGAAAAATCGATATAATCGATCAGTTGGTTACTGGACCTTACCCGTCGACATGCGTTGGAGATGTCCTGCACTCGAAGAGAAAATGTGCAATCTCTATATCGCCTAAAAACCGAACAAAACTTCCAAACGCGCGTAAACGTGTACACTGTGGTACTGTAGGCATCTCAATCGCAAGTCCGATCAATACTGATAGTGCTCGAATGGAGGTCGAACCCTCTTCTACGAAATTCTCTTGAGACCTCGTTCCAGCGTTATGGGCAGATATACAAGTGCTAGAAACTGGTCGACATATCATGAAGTTATTTCGATCCATAAAGATTTTTTCGCTTTATGCAATTTTAATGTGACATAAGTATTATGTCGTTGATGGTTGGTGCTGAAAATTCGATTGATCGACATGCAGTTTATTTATTATATATTTGAAACGTTTCCTCATTCTTGAAATTTCACATTTGGATATGATGAAAATATGAATTTTAATTTCTTCCTTTTTGGGGATTGTGTTCGTTCGTAAGGCGAACTTGGAAGTGGTTGGTGGTAGTAGCATTACCGAAATATTATATTGCACAACCACTAGGAAATGATATTCAATTCCACCAGTATTAGTATTTTTATACGTCAGAAAATTCTTTTTCTATCCTTTCCAATAACATAATGAAAAGTCCGTCGATTTGTCGCTGTAGCAAAGAAAAGACTGGAATTTTTGTATGTTGCAAGTACCACAAATAGAAGAAATACATAACTCTCGCTTCATCTGAGTGATGTTCATTTTATTATTGTTCTTACTGAATATTGAAAAACTGTAAGCATCAACTGGATGATGTTTTGTGACCTCACTGATTATGATAATTTGGAGTTGGTTTCAGTTGATTTGACCTTTTCCCAATCAACTCCAAATTATTATAAATATCAAAATGATGCAGATTCCATCAAGGATGCCATGATCCCTAGAACTCTAAGTATTGAAAACGAGGAATCGCTTGTAAACATCCAAGATCTGAGTGTTGATATGTTGCTCACAATGTATGTGCATTATGTTGCAGTGCTACCCAAGAAGTCCGGCACCATATATCAGAATTTTTGTATCACATGATTCATGAAGAATTCACTTACGGCAATTGTCTCCAATTGCTTATCCAAAGACTCAAACAAGGAAAGATTACCTTTGTCACTTAACATCTGTAATTACCCACATCAAATAAATTACATCATTATTTCAAAAGTGCCAAAATATGTTGATCATTTTGAGAATAGGTATGAGAGAAAGTTATTTAACATGTTAGTGTAGGTCAGTATGCAAATGTTCAGGTCAACATTCGGATGAAACTTTTTGTCTTCTTTCATAGCTTTCAATCAATCTTTTGAATAACCTTGAACAAAATCTTGTCATTCAATTATATTATAGTGGAAACAAACTATTTCCTTTCTTGCCACTTGTATTTCACGACGTATTTTGTTTTCTTGAAAAAAACACAATGTATTCTGATGTTTGTGTCAGCAATTGCAGAAACAGCAAAAAAGTGCCAAAAAACGGTTCAGTAGATACATCTTCAGTAACGAGGATGCATATCGAAACCGTATTCGAGAGTATTTTTATGGAATGTTAAAGAAATTATATGTCAAATTCCGCGAGTAAGAATATATTTCTCCCCTCATTCGTAATAGCTATTTGTTTCATATATTTGTGTTATTTTCTATATAAATATTGAAAATAATTATATTGGGCATATCTATTGAATACCTAATAAGTCACCTACATCAATGTGGAACCAGTATTGAAAAAAAAATGAATGAGGACTCAATAGGGTTGGGTAGGCCCTTGCTTGGTGGATATACAAAGTGATAGAACAAAACAAAACTATATATGTTGATTAACTTCCCAAACATCTTGGAGAATTGCGAAAGTTCCTAAAGACAACTAGAACATCTTTAAATTATATGTGAGATATTTGATATTTCTCGAACATTTTTCACCAAAGGACCTTCTCTTGATAGCCCCTATTATCTACACAGACAAAGGATCGGCTTCAGAATAGGATATGATAGGAGATCAATTCAGTTACCTCGCATAAACATAGTATGGTAGTAACACTGAATGGTAGTAACACTGAAATTGTCTCCAAAATATAGTTTCATGTTGAATCAATCAACGCCTCATAATGAGCTGCTGAGAGGGTTATGGGTTATCAGAAAAAAAAAAATAAAAAGAGTTTCAACCCTTTTATCCTTATCAAGGTTGCTTCCTTGTGTTTTCGGAGAATACTCTGATGCTGAATGAAAAAAAATCATTCAAATGTTGGAAAATTTCAGCAAAAAGATATCCTATCACGTATGTAAGATATATTTTGTCCTGAATCTTCTTCCCAAAACTTTCAAAGATGCAAATGAACTGACGTTGCGTCCTTGATTATTAATGCCCACCAGCTTCTTCAGCAATTACTTCCTCATTAACGACAAATCCTGAAATATTTTCACCATAAAGAGTAAGGTAGACGACATTTTTAAAAATATGTGATCTGAATATTCAAGCCTGAATAGCTATTCTTCGTCCTTGAATCTTTTCCTTGAATTTTTTCCAGGAAGATTCAATAAGCCTAAGGCAGTACAAACTGGACAACTGTGACACAATCCTGTCCTATCTGATATAACTATCCACACATTCGTTCTCCACACCCATAGGTATGTGTTCGATTATAACTCTTTCATTCGAGATGAGATGTAAGATGCTTTCCTTCACGAGCTTTGCATCCATCAAAACTTCTGCATCGTCATCTCTCAAAATGAACCAGTACATATTTGTTATTATCGAATGATAAAGTAGATACCTGCCTTTTAGAAAAAAAAAATATCACGATCCTACTCTGACATTTTCCTTCACATTTCTATGCCTGTTCAACTACAGATATAATCTGAACAAATGAAACTAATTCACCGACTCGATCTCTTCTAAATGTTCTCTCGACTTCTTCGATCGGTTATTATCTACAATCATATTGAGTCGTGTGCTCGCTCAGCAATGCCGTAACTTCAATATTTCATCATTATAAGTGTACGTACACGAATTTCCATATACGTCTGAAATGCAGTTTGCACAATAAGCCGCGACTGACTGAATCATTTATCACTGCTTGTCTCTCGAGACATACCTACCCGGCGAAAATGAAAACCAACTCCTACAACACATCAAAGTTCTATATTTGGTTGACGAGAACTGAGAAATGCAGATTCGATTTATTTTCAGTTGATTTCAAATTGTATTCTTCATTTACACCACCCACAGTTCGAGTTCAATGAAACGAAGAAATCATTGATCGTAATAAATTACCATTTCTCTATGGTTTATACTTTATCGTGATGACTCTGAGGTGAACTTTAAGGTCCTCTAAGGTAAAAAATATTCATGATGCACCAAATTCCTCAATGAGTTGTGAATTGCAACAAATATTAGACTTAATGAATGTGATGAGCCATCTACGCCAGTCTAGAATAGTACTGCAGAGAATTTATTCTCCTTCTATTATCTGAGAATATACGAAAGATGTACGCTGAAGTCCCAATAGAAGATCACAACAACTAAATCCTGTGATAGTAATAGTCGAGCAACTGCAGAACTCATGTTGAAATGACAAAGGTGGATTCATTGACAATTTAATTCAGCCCGAATTGAATTTTGAATAAAAGACTCAGATTGTTTCATTCTTGAATTGTGGCTGAATTCAATCTTGCATGAATTCACCTGTTTGAAACACGAAAGTTTTGATGAATACAATATGAAATACGAATACAATACGAGAATAACATACCACGTGATTCATAATAAATACTAATCTATCTAAATTGAATCCAAACAGGGGTTGTTCAAATAAATTATTCTTACATGAAAGATCCACCATATTCTTCGACAGAGAATCACCCCTCTACGCAACTATATATGTATACCCTATACCATATCCTCAGTTACATTGTATACTTCCAATCCTATTTTCTCACCGTATGATATTAATGCTATCTTCAGTTATTTTTATTCAATCAATCACATCTCCCGAATGAATTTCCAATTATTAAATACTGACAGCACTTGAATTTGAATATGACGAATTTTATAGCTGTAGAAGAATTATTGTTTATAATTCGAACGGAATGATTTCACTCCGTGCTTACCAGACGCAATTGAGATCAATGTTCATTATTATTATTGTTTTGAATTGAATTTTTCAATTCAATTTGACCCCATGATAGTGCATCCAATTTTGCAAAGCTGATTTTTTATTCACTCCAATCAATTCAATCCCAAGTTATATTCATCATACGAGTTGGTTATCTCGTTCTGTTGGGATTATTGATTTATTAATGCATTATAATTCTTATACTGATAACTGTAATGAAACCTGAAGATGATCAGACAGGTAGGCATCTCGTTATCCGAGATTCAATTTCAGATATTCATAGCTCTGGACTCAAAATAATCCAAAAAAAAAAGCTGAATGCCAGCTTCATCGGTGCGGCTACCAATGGCGTAACCAAATGACTTATTTACCAACATCCAAAATAATTCTTTGATAAAAGACCTAATAATACAGAATCAATCATATCCCCATATCTAAGAGAGCTACGATTATGGTAGAATCAAAGAAATGCAATTTCATCGTGACTTTTCAGTTTTTGAGAGATCGAGAAAAATGTGAAATGGTCAAAAATTCATTCATGCATAACCTCTAGACATACAATTTTTCGAGTTATCTATCATGCATGATATTATTATTCTTAGTTGTTATGCCGTTTCAAAATGAAAAATTTCATCAGGATGATATATATATGAGGGGGATATAAAAAACATGTTACGGTTCATTTCAGAAACACTCACTTCAATGGGTTGTTGTTGTTGAAACTGCAGTCTGATCAATACAAAAAATTTCAAATTTCAACGACATATCATCATCGGTGTTTGTTTCAATTGATATTGAAACATGTTTTGGCACATCAAGCTATATATTGACAAATTCTGTTGATTGATAACTCAATACTACTTGTCACAAGCATGTCGCATACCGTTGCTGATACAATGAACTCACATCAGGTTGGAGTGACGCAATAAACAGATATTTTGTTTCTGTTGCGGTGTAAGCAACAGAAACAAAAGAGAGCTATTCGCCTAGTCGATGATACAACACTCACCAAAGCATTGACCTTCCTAGAACATCGTATAAAGGTCGGCGATCTCTGCCTTTTTTTATAGATACCTCTACGGTCGGTGCTCAACGGAAATATTATCTATTATGCCACCACTTGCGATTCCTAGTAAACAAACACTGTCAGGCTCGAGACCTGTCGGACATCGCTATATCAAGCAGGATTCATCGATAGAACGGCAAAGTAGTGGAATTATTTGCTTAGTGAAGTCTTTCCTGATATTTACAACCTCCAAACTTTCAAGAAAAATTCTAACACCATCCTTCTCTTTCAAAATCCCACCGCTGGCCAGCACGATGTTCCTCGAGCATTATAGGTTTCCCATTCGTGTTGTTAACAGATAAAAAAAAGCAACACAATTTTTGAAATGAGACCAAATTTGCAACAACAAGGTGCACTAACTCATGACAGACAGGTTGATTTCAGTCGGTGGGAACAAACCAAATCAAGTGTGAACCAAGTGAAATAGAAATAGTTATGAAAAATACCTCATGATTATTTGGTAATGTAGATTCATGGTGGCAAACATTGGCCTTGAGGGGACTTCGATGACTACCGATACGTGATGTAGGAATACGTATGTATGTATGTGCGGTTAATTTACACCAAATTTGATTTCAAACGTTGTCACTTGATATCGCCGAGGCACGATAAATCTGAGCACTTCAAACTTCATGTGGCTCGAATCCAACCAAAGTTGTTATGGTTGGAGAATCGGTCGGCGAAGTGATCAAACTTATCCACGAAAGAAACTCTCCTCAACTTTGATACGAGCGTTGTACAAGCTAGCATAGACAGAACTATTTTTTCAATCATGGTAGGTAGACAGGTGAACTTTTTTTAATGTATTCTCAACTGTGTAACTCAACATTTCTCTCACACATTAGAAAATAGGAGTATATTGAAGAAAGCAATTGATCTCATCAGATTTCCGTGGTCAGTTTCAGTTGATGAAATTGGCAATATCAGGAAATCATGCTTATGGTTCAAGCTCATCTTGAGAATTTTTCTTTGGAATAATTATCCGAATTCACTCGGATTGGTCTGAAAATTTGTAGGCATTTTCTCTGAAGCAATGCCAGTACACTATTGATCTCCGTATCCTTAGGTGAGAGTCAAAAGGGTCTTATGAACTGATTCTGCTCATGTTGCCTTGCCGAACTTATTCAATGCCAATGATGTTTCCTTGCATTTTTCGGAAAGTCCGGAAGAAATATCTAGTATCTTTCATGGTATATCATAGTTATTATTAGATTTCGATCAAATCTGAAAAAATACTCCTGTGTCTAGCTCGGAAAAAACGTTTGATGAATTGACATTGATTACACAATTGGGCGGTATTTGCAGTCTTATTATTCGGCGCTAATAAAAATTCGAGACACTCATTCTGAATCTCACCTTCAATACGAAAAACCCACAAATCATCCACTTTAAATCCAGCGTGTTATTACATGCACTTACATCGAGAGATTCATAGTGTACCAACATGCAAATCGCCTCGGTTCAATACAGAGTTGCACAATAAATTCAATTTGTGCACAGTGCAAGTAAGGTGATAACTTGGGAAAACGCCATGATCTTTCAAATTAATGGCGATACTAAATCAAAGTAAAACTACGCTGACATTAAGATGGAGAAAACATTTTTTTTTGTGGTGGGCTTTTATTACACCTATCAGATGTTGAAGTTGAAGCCATTGTGTGAAATGGGTACAGTGCGAATTATAAATTCAGCTTGATTTCAGATAAAACTTCTATTTCATACAGGGTATTAGCACTCACAACGCACTCACAATTGATTTAGGAGATGTTCCATCGACAATAGCAAAGAACCTCTCATATACACTTCACAAAACAAGAATCGTGTTTCGATGGATATTCTCATGAGTGATCGTAGGAGAATACTCAGTCGATTCACATTAATTCGATTGAGATAATATATAGTCTATAGGACTTCCAATTTATCAAGGTGTGTTCTATTCATCAAGACTATTTCGGAACCGCTATGAAAAATCGAACGATTTGTGAAAAAAAAAATGCGATTTCATCGTTTAAAAGTGAATACATTCTTCTTTATTGTAAAACTGGCGCCCCAAATGACAAGAACAAGATTCAATAATGCAGATTTCACTTTCCGTTTATCGCAGAAAATTAAAAATTTTACCGAATAAGATATGAGTTACGAAACCTTGAATATAATTCCTTTTATGTGTAATTCCATTATACACCTCTTTTATTTCTTAAATTTTTATCACCATCTCATATATCTGGTTCTTATTATATGGGGTCACTTGCATAATGAATAACATTATGCTCAATAATAAACTGACACTTTTCGTAATGAAATCTGTCGTTTCTGGAATATCCTGAAACTCTCTGACAAAGGCTATCAAGGTGTATTCCAGTTTTTGTGGTGAAGTTTTCATTATATTCATTCGAATAGAAACAGGGTTGTTTGTGTATCGAAGTTTGTTCATGTTAATAAGAAAGCACCATCCCTCTGAACATTTATTATTCGATTGACAGCGGTTGAGAAAAATACAAGACAGTACTTGAACTTATTAAAAATTTTCTCATGAATTGAACCATGGTTTGATCCAAAATAACAAATATCTATCCTTCTCAGAAACTCATCTTCAAAATATTTGTATATAATTGTGAGGATTCAAATTTTTACTCCATCGAGGAAAGAAAAGGAAATATTCATCATTTTCATGATTCCTCAGAAATGTTTATGTTTCAGACTGAAGGAAATCGATACATTCAGAACTGATGTATCATTTTTATCAATTTCATCGAAAAATACATAATTCAATTCATCTGAATTGAAGAATGTACGTAGATGAGTAACGAATTTTATGAGTTTCTGTATGAAAACTCTCTATTCTGTAATCATGGAATTATTGAATGTGCATTTCAATTACCGACATAGCGAAAATAATAAAAATAGTTAATCTAGAACAATATAAATAACAGGACAGATGAGCTCCTTAAATTGGAATAAAAACAATATCATTCGAATTACATCAAATCCCAATTCCTCTATGTGAGGCATAAATCGTAAACGGAATATTGATGTGAAGAAGTTGCTGGGTCGTTAACAAAAATTAACGTCATTTCAATCATATTTATTATGGAAATGATGATAATGATTGGCATCGGTGGTACACTCCAGTATATAGATATAAATCTGTATAGTATACAACCGGTGAACCACGAATCAATCACACACTTGTAATTCTGAATTGTATTGATCCCTCCGTGTTCTCAAACTTCCAAATTAAAGCTTCTAGTAGATAAGTATACCAATTGGTTCCGTCGGATTATATTAATTAGGATGATTAGACTGATAAATCTTATAGGAGTAACGTTGACGAGATAATTTCATATTGACATGATCATTATGTTGCAAAGGTAGATACTGCTACTTTTGATTAGTAAGGACAACCCCATTTTGAAACACTTCTCACACTCAGAATGAACGATGAAATGAATGGACTAACATGATTAAATTGCATACAATTATCTCCTCGCGTTTTGAAATAAATTACTACCAATAGTTAGTGATAATTATAATCTAATTCTCGTACCTTTTTTTGGATGATAATATCCTATTTGATTATCTCAGAATATTATGGATGAGTTGCTTCATTGATTTATGCAGTATCATAATGAAACATATAGTGACTCCTTCGATTCCACTAAGTGAAGTACCCGTATGATGATGGAGTGAATGAAATATGATTTGATCAATTAATTTTTTGAACATTCTGAAAAATCTCTGAATTTATCTTCGAGAACTTCTATAGCAGAAGCTTCCTACTTTAGCCATCAGTGTGCAATGAAACACCAGGTTATATCTGAGCAGTCCATTCGAAAAATGTATAAACAAGCACGAGTTCATCTGAAATTGATTTGAGGATTGTGGCTTTTTAAATTTGCCGAGTATTGCAATCTTGTGGAAATACTAGAGAACATATGCCCATGATGGTATAATAATTCCACATCCCAACAAGTAGTCTTACCTTTAGGAAATCCCGTAGCCATATAACTTCTGGTTTAGGATCTCCAATTACTTCACATAAAATGATAATTTCATCCCCTTCAAGAGCCTCTGTTGATATTGGCTTCTTTATGAATTTTGGCTCCTTAGAATACCTGGGAAATGAATATCAAGGATTTTCAGAGATTTCTCTGGAAATGATACTCTTTGAATTATTCTGATTGATAATAAACGATGAACAATATGATTTTAATTTTTTTGTAATTTTTTTGGCAATTTAGTATAATTCAAACCAAAATTATAAGCTTCCACTTACGGAATTCCTGGACGGACATTTTGATGAGCTCCATCTTCTTCTACACCAGTTATTGTACTGTCTATTACTTCAACTCTAGCACTACTCTCAGCTCTACCAATTTCATTATGGACCACACACGTATAGACCCCAGCATCCTTTGTTGAGATAACTCCAATCGATAACTCCAGAGTTCCATCATACGAAAGAGTCATCACGAAACGTCTCGATGGTCTGATACGAACCTGAAAGTTTAATCAGGTATCTCTCTGTTCTGAAAAAAGCATTGCTATGCGTATATGCTTACCCCATCTTTATACCACATTAGTCCAATCCGAGGATACGCCTCAATCTTTCCTGATAACCTCAGTTCCTTGCCTTCTAGGACTCTAGAATGAGAGGGCTCCAAACCGTTGAGAAATTCTGGCGCAATGTATGCTTTTATTCCCTTATCTACCGATAGATTGCATTTACATGATACTGAACCTGAACCATTGTGAGCAGTCACGCTATATGTACCAGTATCGTCTAGATGTGTTTGGCTGATCTCGAGCGTATGAAAATTATCGTCAATTGAAAAAACGTGTCGAGCTGAAATCGCAGTGAAGATATAGCAAATCACATAATATAACTTACTTGTATAGTTACCATCTGCAATTAACTCAAAACCATCTTTGGACCATTTAACTGAAGGTTCGGGATAACCAGCAATTTGGCAAGTTAATCTCACTGGGAAGGTCATTTGAACTCTTCTATCTCTCAGTCTCATCGTGAACTGGGGAGGTAGTTCGATATCGTTGGAAATTTCCGAAATTCTCCTGAAAAAAAGTGATGAATGAGGAGTGATATCAGGTTGCAGGGTACAAATAACTCACTGTCTCAACATTGCATCTGCAGTAAGAAGTTTCGGGTCATTCACAACATTGAGTCTTGCAAATGTTGATACTCTACCTATTTTGTTTGTTGCTTCACACATAAATCGACCAGAGTCACTGTCTTGCAGATTTTTTATGGTCAGCTTGCAAGAATTTTGATTTTGGGAGATTTGCAAACGATCATTCACTTCTTGGAATCCTTGAAGTTCCTTTGAGTCTTTCAACCATCTGATGGAGGGGAATGGTTCTCCTTGAACCTGAAAATATGAATCGAGTCTCGCAGTCATGGATGATCATATGGTTTCTCATCATTACCTCACACTCCAAGGTTACTTCTGTTCCTAGCAGAGCCTTCATCTGTCCTTGCAGGATCTCAGTGAACTCAGGTAAAGTATCGGGCCTGCCTAGAGATACACTTTCACTTTGAATACTCTCTCCCCAACCGTACCGATTCCTAGGGGTCACTCTGAACTGGTACTCTCCCTCAGGTTTCAAGTTGAATGCGTCGAAGGTCGTTAATGGGGTAACACCTAGTTCTGCCCACCTAGCACCTTCTCCGCCCTTTTCCCAGACATCCACACGATATGCCAGTGCTGGCACTGTACCCTGTTGTTCTGGCTTCTGCCAAGATAGGCTGAGCCAGTTTTTGCCAGAGTCCGTAACGGTGGGCTTACTAGGAATATGTCCAGGAACATCTGAAAAAAAAAATAGGAGCTGCATTTCAATTTACCCACTGAATGCTCAGTTGGGTGAGAGATAATTAAAAACTTCCTCGGAAGCGGAAAATCTCCATTGTTTCGAAGTGAAAACTTGCTTTTTTATCTTATTGAGCTTATGATTATCATCAATTTCAGAATCAGCATGAAAAATGAAATCAAGTTGAATATGAATATTTTTAACAACAATTCGACCGGGTTTAGTTTTACCTGTCTGCAGATACCTCTCTTGATACGAAAGGATGTCCATTGACAAGCAAGGTCTAGTCGGTGTTAGAGATCTTGCTCGCTGTCTCAAACGAACAGTAAAGAATGCTCTATCGCAGCCATAACGGTTCTTGGCAAGGATACAATAGGTACCAACATCATCTGCTGTCACCCTTTTCAATGTGAATCTCATATAATCATCAGACTGTTCTTTGCACGATCTCATACTATCTGTTATGTCCGTGAGACCTTTCATCCATATGACTGAAAAATAATAAAATGTGTTATTGTAGATTGAAAGCTGAATATTGATTATCAATCAATACCTGTAGGTCTTGGTTCACCAGTGACTCTGAATGATACTACAATATCTTGTTCTTCATTGAGGTTGAGGATCTTTTCAGGTCTGCTCAAGAACATTGCTGGTTTTCCATGGAGTACAGCAGAAGGATGCACCACTTGGACGTATGCAGACGTCTCTATTTTCCCTTGAGGATAAGATGCTCGACAAATATATTTTCCAGCTTCATACTCATTGATATTTGGGATAACCAAAGTATGAACGTTTCGTTCTGTGTATGTTTTATGTCTGGGTGAAGATCCTGCCAGCTTCAAACTATCTTTGAACCAATTTACTTCAGATGGAACTCCTTTGACTGCTGCTTGCAAGGCCATCACCCCTCCAGAAGGAACATAAGTATCCGTTAGGATCCCTGAGAAGTAAGGTCGTCCCAATGAGGTTGAACTGTCGCGAATTTCTTTTTGTTTGGACTTATGGTGTATATACTCTTTCTTGCCGCTGAAACTGAGATCATGCGATATCTGCTCATTCCAAAAGTCGTTCTCTACTCGACAAGTATATCTTCCACTGTCTGCCTTCTCTGGACTTTTTATTATTAGTTTACACACACCCTCTGGTGTGACACTTTGAGAATATCTCAGACCAACACTTATTTCCCTGCCATCCTTGAACCATCTTATCTCAGGTTTTTCATGACTTCGAACCTTACATTCTAAACTTAGCTCATCGTTTGAAATTTTGTAGTGGTCTGTCATCACTCTTATGAATCTAGGAGTTGTTGGTATGGGTTCTTGGTCTTCTACTACTCTCAGAGTAGCGGATGTGATGCTAAAACCGTTCTCATCTTCAGCTCTGCAAGTATAATCTCCAGCATCAGTCAGTATTACTTTCGCTATCTCTAGAGATGCTACATTGTTTGAATATTCGATGGTTTTATTATCACTTTCAATTATCTCAGAGTTATTTTTGTACCATGTTATTTCCATATTTGCACCACCTATTACACTACATGACATTTTGATACTGGAATATAGTATGGAGGTAGAGTCCTTGAGGTTTGTGGTGAATAGAGGTTTATTACCCACAAAGCGTTGCCCTTGATATGAAGACGGCTTATAACTATCGAAATTCAGATTTGAAATATGTTTTGTATCATATACTCTAGGTTTCGAGGCAGATGCAGTATCTGTAGCTTCTCTATTTGCATAATGGGTGACCTCTATCTTCATATCCTCTGTGTTCTCTTCAATCACTGCTGTCGTCGGCTTTATATCTGATTCATCAGATTTTTTTTCACTCCTCTTTCTTACACGATCTGCTGGAATAATTTTTTTTTCCTTCTCTCCGGAACTCATATCAACACTTTGTTTCTCATCTTTGAGTATTGGTGGACTCTTCTTCTGCGTGTGAGCTGATTCGCTTTTCTTTTTCTTTGCATGTTCTCTTTCAATTCCACCTATCATCTCTTTCCTATTGTTACGTTTATCGTGTTTGATATTGCTTCTATTCCCAATTACTTCATTCATTTCATTATCAATGAAGTTCTCACTATCAGATTTTCCATCCACTTCTTCCTCCATGAAATCGTTGACTATATCTTCGTTTTCTTTATGATCACATTTTTCGTTTTCATTCTTGAGAATTTCTTCAACTCTACTCATTTGTTGTGTGCTATCCACTGTACTACATTCATCTTCTTCAACATTCAATTTTGTATCTGCAGTTTCCATTATATTCCCTTCAAGCGTACTGATGTTTCTATCAATAGAACACTCTTCCTCACTTTTCATTGTTTCAACAGATTTCTCTTTCTCAATTTCATTTTTCGAGATCAGCACCTCTTGAGCATCTTTACTCTTATTCTTCCTAGGGGATATTTTCTTAGTTTTTTGTTCTTCGGCATCAGTTTTCCCTTTTTTTCCTGATCGATCTTCTACTGGTGTCATATCTTCGATGTTGATATCATTATAATTTTCTTTCACTTCAACTGTTTCCTCATCAGATTCTTTGGAAATGTTAATACTTTCAGTTTGCTCTTGTTCTGAGATACTTTCGTTTTCTACATTCATCTTTTCATTATGTTTTTTATATTTCTGATCGATTCCTGATTTGAGATTACATAGTAAATCATTCAAATCATGCTGTACGATAATCAGAGATTTATTTATCATCTTGAATGATTCGATTTCTTCAGTATTTTTCAATGTAGTATCCAAACTTTTGTTGATTTCATTGAGTTGGAGTATGATTTGTGACAGTTGTCTTCCAGCTAATTCAGTAGTCTTTATTTCTGCTATTCCTTCACCACAAGTCATGATAGAATTTATCAAAGTGATGTTCGCTACAAGATTCTCCTGAACATCTTCCCTCATATTCTTCTTAATATATTCTTCGGAATCTAATAACGCTTCCTGCAATATTCCAAGAGCTGTGTCCAAAATATTCAGCTCAACATGTTTATGAATATGGTTTCTGAAATCCTTGATAGATTTATCGAGATTAGTAACAAATTTGATGTCATTCCTTTTCTTGAACAGTTCGACTTTTAGCTTCTTTTCAAGATTTTTCACTGCCTCTTTGAATATATTGAAAGATTGCGATAAGACTTCCATCTTCTCATTGAGTGATACTGTATTTGCTGCATGTTCCAGTACATCATTCAAATCTTTCAAGGTTGAGATAATTTCAATTTCATATTTTCCTAACGAGCTCAAACTTCTTGGATTTTTATTCACGTCTCCCAAGAATAAGTTGAGTCCATAGGTTTTATCACTGATAATAACAAGATTATTTGCATATTGCAATGAGAAATCTTTTGTACTGTACTCTGTTGTTTCTTTAGCCAAATTCAGATTATTTTGTAGCTGAGCTATAGGTTTCAAAAGATCTCTCAAACAAAGTATTGAATCGGCACCAATTTCTTTGAATATTTTCTCATTCTCATTCAGCTGGTAGAGAGTACGTTCCAAGCTACATAGTGATCCACTCAAATTCTCCAATGTTCTGAAATCGAGCCTTTCTTCATTACAATCATTTATTGCAGCCTCAATAAGTACGTTCAAACTTTCCATGTATTTTTCAATATTCAGTCTTCTATAGAGCGAAGTAGTGTTCAATAACTCGTTAGCTTTCTGGACAGTCTTTAGATCTTCACATAATTTTGGCACTTCTACTGAGAATATATCTGGGTCAGTTGAAACTGAGCTGATGGTGTTAATTGTTTTCCTCAGATTATTCCATGACTCACTGATAGATTTGTTAACCTCTTCCAAAATGTTCATGATGTCTTCTGAGTTTTCATTTTCCCCCGTTTCTAAACTATCTAGAATCATATTCAGTGGTTTTGACAAATTTATCAAAGAAGTGATAACTTTCTGAGATTTAGTACGAGCAATGTCAACATCTGACTGAAGTGATCTTATCTCTTCGCGGAGAGCCCCGAAAGGTTCTGATAGTTCTTTGAATTTCTTTTTCCTGAAATCATTTTTCTCACTCAGAATAATCTCTTTTATTTTCGAAATCTTATCTGAGAGTTCTCTGAATGGCATCAAAATATGCACTCTGATGGCAGTATTATCTATGGATATTTTCAATAACTTGGCGAGTTGGTTCTCCAGAACTTTCAATTGTTTCAGAAATGAATCAAAATTCTCGATATTCGATTTTGTGTTGTCTACTGATGAGTTGATTTTCACGAATTCAATTAACAAATCTTCAAGGCGTGGAATGGTTCTGTCGAATTCTTCCGATATCTCATTTGAGATGATTGGAACCTCTAATATGTCTGATTGTTCTATAAAATTCAAACCATAATGAAGTTGGTCGAATGTGTCATTCAAATCCAGAATATGCTCCAAAACTTCAGAGGATCCGATAGAAGTAGTATCAATTCCATTTATTTCTTCTTTCAGCTGATTTATTGGAGATTTCATACGTTTCAAGAGTTGTAAGTCTTCTCGCTCCAGGTATTTTTTCCCGATACTTTCATGATAGCTCTCAATCTTTTCCTGGCAAGCTTTCACTTCTTTGATCAATGAACCATTGGCTCGAGTATTTATACCTTCGGCGATAACTCGAAGACAGTTAATTGCTTCTGTCAGATTCTGATCTAAAATCAATTCTTGATTTTTCATTATGTGCTTATCTCTCGATTCCATCGTGTTGAGTACTTTGGAAACATTTGAAAAAGGTTCTATAACACCACTCAATATACTCACTGTATCGAAATCTAGTGAGCCGTTATTCAACATAGTGATGATCTCATTGATCGATTCATGTATTGTACAAAATTCTCTGAAATCAGAGTCATCACATGTTGTGTCGAATGCCTTAATTTTTGTTATATCTTGTAGAGCACATAATGATTGTTTGATCTGATTTATGACTGATAAATAACTTTTCAATTTCTTCAAGCTGTTCGACGTATTATCCACTACAGATGATAATTCTCGGAGAGCACTCATTGAAAAACTCTGTTCAGATTTGGTGGATACATCCAAGACAATATCTAGCTCATTTCTCGTAGATGCGATGCTTTCACAAATCACGATGATTTTGAAATTTGTAGGGTAACAACTGAGAGTAGCTATACAGCTATTGAAATGATCCACAATATTGAGAAGTCTGTTCAAGTGGTTTTTAGAATCGATTGATTTGAAGACATCTTTTTTATAACATAAATCTTCGTTGAGTGACGCAATAGGTTGACTGATACCAAGAAGTTGTTCATACACTAGTTTGATTGGTGAGATCATTCTCCTACTTTTCTTTTCCATTTCCTTCATATTATCGTCAAGCGTTCTCACTTCTCGACCGAGTGATGAAATGATTTCTGCTATTTCTAGACTGATGTTATTAGCTTCTTCGATTTGTTCGATAGATGTGATACATAATGTTAGTGGTTCCCTTAGGATAGCCAGAGATTCAGCTAGTGGTATCATTTGACATATGAGTAGACTAGTTTCTTTTAGTGCTGACATGACTTCTCCCAACTCAACATCTGGGATTATATTTTTCTGCTCCATTTGAGGTAACAGCAGGGCTAGTTTCTCTAAAGGAACTTTAAGAAGTGAAAGGATTTCGAATTGGTGTTCACTTAAATCCTCTACTGTTGCATCGATTCTTTTCTCGAGATCTCTGCATTTTGATATACTTTTGATGAGAGGTTCGATATTCGTATATAACTGTGATTCATTTGCCTGTATTTTCTGTTCTACTTCCTCCAAATTCTGTATCACTCGGGTAATTTCATTCAGAGCTCTTTCATCTCTTCTGATCTTAGGTTCAGTAGCTTTTCTCATTATAGTCTCAATCTGAAAGAGTTCTCTATCTAACGCTTCAAGAGTCGGTTGAAGAACTACTAGAGCTGAAGGTTTTTGTGTAATTTCTGTGACTATACAATTGACGGCGTTCTTGAATTTATTGAGTGAACTCAACATTTCCGGTACTTGTTGTATCAACGAATTCGGTTCATGACATGACTCCCTATTTTGTACTATAGCAGATGATACTTTTTTAGCTGTTCTGCAGAAATCTGATATACTCTCAAAACTGTCTACTGGAGTGCCTTCTTTACCTATCTCTTGCTTAGAAATACTTTGAATGCCTGATAACAGCTCTGAAATATATTCTGCTATCTGTATTACATATAAGGTACCTTTTGTTTCGAGAGATAACTCTTTCTGTTTATTTCTGAGCTCCAGTATTTCATCCTCTAATTGTTTGACACTTTCACAGAATTCATTCCATATCACTATACGATGCATTGATGTTCCGGAGTGATTTCTTATCTCTATCAATTCAGCGGAGAATTTTCTCAGCACTATTCCAAATTCTGTCAACGTAGTCGTATCCGATAGAATCTGGGCAATTCTATCAACACTTTTCTCCAGAAGAAGCACAGCGTTTTGAATTTCTGGAAGTTCATTCTCCATTTCCTCGGGTGTTTTCCTAGTTGTTCTAGTATCTACTAGAACAGCTGTTAGTTCTTCTATAGTTTGGTTGAGAAATGATAAATTCTTGTATTGTTCCGCTGTTATATCATCTTTATTCTCAAAGTTCTGCTCTTCCAAGCTAATAGCTGTGGCTAACACATCCGAGATAGTACCAGTGGCTAGTATGAATGATAATATGCTCTGATGATGTGGTACCATCGATTTTTGTATCATTGTTTCTGAACTTCCAATTTCTTCTTTTAAAGTTGAGAGTGAATTTGTAATATCTTTAAGGAAAAATTTATCTCTTCTTGTTTTCTGTTCAATATCTCCTAATTCACTAATCAGAGTTGTGAGTGGTCGATCAAGTTCTTTCAATGCAGACGTTTGTGGTACAGTTTGAAATATCTTGACCATATGCTGCTTCACTGCCACCACAGCATTATTTATTTTCGGTAAAACAACATCGGAAATCTGAGGCTTCATCAAGGCTCCTTTCTCATTGACGATCACAGCTGCCATTTCCGATAATGACTCGATTATTTGTTGCAAGTGTTCAAACTGAATAGGCGTTATATCACTCATGTTAGTCAAAGGAGCTTGTTGTACTGCTTCGATAGAAGCTGATAACTCTGAAATCCTAGGACTTGCTGCAATAATTGATAAAATACCTTTCTGTGGTGCAGAAGACGATTCTTGAACTGCTAGCTTCAGTGAATGTATACCTTGACTCAACACCTCGACTGATTCTTTCATATTCGTTAGAATTATATTGTCCCGCCGTATTTCAATAGCATTCTCGACATCATTCATTCGACAGGCTAAAGCCAACAGAGGTGATTTGAATGGATTCAAAGTTTCAATATTTGACAATATATCTGAGCTCTGCTGCAATGCATGTTTCAATGCAGTCACAGTATTTTTTGCAACCAATTGCTTCTCTTCAATCGTTTTTGGTTCATGTAAGGAATCTCTGATGTTATGTATGGCTTCTTTGAATTGGTCTAGAGATTCATTCACAAGGGTAAGCTTCATGTTTTGTTCTTCTGTAATGTCTTTGAAATCATATAAATCCAATTCATTGAACTTTCGAATGGTATCTGTGATTATTTCGAGTTCTTCTACAATCCGAGTGAATGAAAATAGACCTCCTCTTGACGAGATCTCAGATCTTTCCAAATTGAACTTCAGGACCTCGATTTCTTCATCCAATTCACTTATGGCAATTGTTGTCTCATCTACAAATTGTCTGTCTAGCCTAGGTTTTACTTTCCATTGTTCTTGCATGCTATTTTCTACTGATTTCAATTTATCGATGAGTGATATATATGGTTTCAAGATAATTTCGAAAATTTTAATTTCCTGCAGTACATTCGAAACACGGTGTAGATCCGGCATCAAAGCTGTTAAAGCATTTTTCATTCGGAGTAGATTCGCTCCTTCTGTCACATCTCCATTCATAATTTCTACTCCGATACTGAAAACTCTACCTAATTCTTGTAGAGAAAGTTGCAGTTTTCTGAGTTCATCAAATTGTTCCACTGTGATATCATCAAATGTTTCCTTTGGTTGTTGTTGGAGTTTCCTGATAGAAATGGATAATTCAGAGATATCATCTGTGGTTTCCAAGAGAGACAACACAGCTCTCTGCGGTGCACCAGTGTTTTCTTCCACTTGCGTCCTCGCTGATTCCATATAATCGTTAATATTACAGACTGTTCTGGCTATCTCATCTACGAGTATCATTTCTACACGCTTCTCCAATACCTCTTCCATCATTCCGACTTCGTTATTATTCATTGACTCAGTGCTCGCAATTTTCAAGTTGAGTTCTTCGAACTTTCCGAACTGATCTGTTGGTTTATCTGTCATTTCAATTGGCCGATCCTCAATAGAAGCTGACTCATCATTGATATGTGAACTACTTTGTTGAGGAATAGCTTCCGTGGAAGTTTCTTCAACTCCCGTTTCTTCTACAGTCCCAGTTGAATCTATATACGACTCAGTATTGCGAAGTGGTATATTTTCGCACTTCTCGTCCATGAAATCTACTTCAGATTCCAGCTCACTTCTAGAAATTTTAGATGGTGACTCAATAAGTGCTGTCAATATACCTATGGTTTGCATCAATTCCTGCTCCAATGCCATCTTGGCATTTTTCGATTCTGTTTCCATCGCTGGTATAGCTTCTAGAACGATTGGAATCCTGTCTGTCAGATTCATCATTAGTTTTTCTATTTCGATTGAACTATTGGATTGCTCTGCTATATTATCTACGGTTTCAGCTCGTCGGTGATCCAGAATAACGATTGAGGAAGAAAGCTGGGCGATTTTTTCAGTTGCTCCGGTGATGAGACGTATAACTTGTTGTGATGATACTCTGACATCATCCACTGGAGCTGCCAAGGC
Organism: Gastrophysa polygoni; assembly: GCA_963576655.1. Classification (NCBI taxonomy): domain Eukaryota; kingdom Metazoa; phylum Arthropoda; class Insecta; order Coleoptera; family Chrysomelidae; genus Gastrophysa; species Gastrophysa polygoni. Next base: position 13,174,314 of record OY755090.1, read on the forward strand.
TTGCAGTTGTATTTCCAAGTTATTTACAGTTTCACTGAGTTTTCTTAACGATTCGATATCTTCTTGAGATTCTTTACCGATCTCGCTTTCGATAATGCCATCTATTACCTCCAGTTTGCTTGCTGAATTCATCAATGGTAGTTGTAGTACTGATATATTCTTCATTTTTGGTAATACCGCCACAGTATGATGTATTTCCCGCTTCATGGCGAGTATTGCGTTTCTCACTTTCGGTAATTGTTGATTCATGATCTCTGGTCTTCTGAAAGATTCATCACGCAATGGAATGATTTCTGCGAAGTTCCTCATTGTTTCAGCCAATGTTGTGGTAGTTTCGGCTTGACCTTCTGATATATCAGATGCACTATGCTCAATATTTCCTACAATGGTAGCTAGTTCAGTCATTTCATTTGTTGCTTCCGTGGGAGATAATAATGCTTTTTGTGGTGATATCTCAGAATCACATATTTGGGCTTTCGATGTTTGAACTGCTTGTATTTCTTCTTTCATATTTCCTATTGTTTCAGTGAGAACTTTCACAAATTTCACATCTCTTCGTGATTCCTTTCCGATCTCACTTTCAACAATGTTACCAATGATTTCTGGTTCGCTCCCCAGTTTCATCATGGGTACTTGTAGAATCGATATTTTTTTCATTTCTGGTGATACTGCTACAGTATGGATCAATTCCTCCTTCAGAGCGAGTATTGCATTTTTTACTTTCGGTAACTGTTGTACCAGCATCTCTGGGCTTCGGAGTGAATCATCACTGAACTGGATGATTTCTGCGAAGTTCATCATTGTTCCGGCCAAAGTTGCCAGTCTTTCGGCTTGACCTTCTGTTATATCGGATGCAGTATCTTCAATAATTCCAATAGTGTCATCAAGTTCAGAAATTTCATTCTTCCCTTCAGTGAGAGATAATAATGCTCTTTGTGGTGATATGTCAGAATCATTAATTCGAATTTTGAGTGCTTGTATTTCTACTTCAATATTTCTCATTGTTTCTGTGAGAAATTTCACCAATTTCACATCTTTTCGTGATTCCTTCCCAATCTCACTTTCAGCAATGCTACCAATGATTTCTAGTTTGCTCGCCAGTTTCATCATAGGTACTTGTAGAATCGATATTTTTTTCATTTCTGGTAATTCTGCTACAGTATGAATCAACTCCTCCTTCAGAGCGAGTATTGCATTCATTACTTTCGGTAACTGTTGTTCCATTATCTCTGGGCTCCGGAGTGAATCATCACTGAACTGAATGATTTCTGCAAAGTTCATCATTGTTCGGGCCAATGTTGCCAGTCTTTCGGCTGGACCTTCTGTTATATCAGATGCAGTATCTTCAATAATTCCAATAGTGTCAGCAAGATCAGAAATTTCATTCGTTGCTTCAGTGAGAGATGATAATGGTCTTTGTGGTGATATGTCAGAATTATTCATTCGAACTTCCAGTGCTTGTATTTCTACTTCAATATTTCTCATTGTTTCAGTGAGAACTTTCACCAATTCCACATCTCTTTGTGAGTCCTTCCCGATCTCACTTTCAATGATGCTACCAATGATTTCTAGTTTGCTTCCCAGTTTCATCATGGGTACTTGTAGAATCGATATTCCTTTCATTTCTGGTAATTCCACTACAGTATGAATCAATTCTTCCTTCAGAGCGAGTATTGCATTTTTCACTTTCGGTAACTGTTGTTCCAGCATCTCTGGGCTTCGGAGTGAATCATCACTAAACTGGATGATTTCTGCGAAGTTCATCATTGTTCCGGCCAATGTTGCCAGTCTTTCGGCTTGACCTTCTGTTATATCGGATGCAGTATCTTCAATAATTCCAATAGTGTCAGCAAGTTTAGAAATTTCATTCGTTGCTTCAGTGAGAGATAATATTGCTTTTTGTGGTGATATGTCAGAATCATTAATTCGAACTTCTAGTGCTTGTATTTCTACTTTCATATTTCCTATTGTTTCAGCGAGAACTTTCACCAATTTCACATCTTTTCGTGATTCCTTCCCAATCTCACTTTCAGCAATGCTACCAATGATTTCTAGTTTGCTCGCCAGTTTCATCATGGGTACTTGTAGAATCGATAATTTTTTCATTTCTGGTGATTCTGCTACAGTATGAATCAACTCCTCCTTCAGAGCGAGTATTGCATTCAATACTTTCGGTAACTGTTGTTCCATTATCTCTGGGCTACGGAGTGAATCATCACTGAACTGAACGATTTCTGCAAAGTTCATCATTGTTCGGGCCAATGTTGCCAGTCTTTCGGCTGGACCTTCTGTTATATCAGATGCAGTATCTTCAATAATTCCAATAGTGTCAGCAAGATCAGAAATTTCATTCGTTGCTTCAGTGAGAGATGATAATGCTCTTTGTGGTGATATGTCAGAATTATTCATTCGAACTTTGAGTGCTTGTATTTCTACTCCAATATTTCTAATTGTTTCTGTGAGAACTTTCACCAATTTTACATCTTTTCGTGATTCCTTCCCAATCTCACTTTCAGCAATGCTACCAATGATTTCTAGTTTGCTCGCCAGTTTCATCATGGGTACTTGTAGAATCGATGATTTTTTCATTTCTGGTAATTCTGCTACAGTATAAATCAACTCCTCCTTCAAAGCGAGTATTGCATTCATTACTTTCGGTAACCGTTGTTCCATTATCTCTGGGCTTCGGAGTGAATCATCACTGAACTGGATGATTTCTGCGAAGTTCATCATTGTTCCAGCCAATGTTGCTAGTCTTTCGGCTTGACCTTCTGTTATATCAGATGCAGTATCTTCAATAATTCCAATAGTGTCAGCAAGATCAGAGATTTCATTCGTTGCTTCAGTGAGAGATAATAAAGCTTTTTGTGGTGATATGTCAGAATCATTCATTCGAACTTTGAGTGCTTGTATTTCTACTTCAATATTTCTCATTGTTTCAGTGAGAACTTTCACCAATTTCACATCTCTTTGTGAGTCCTTCCCGATCTCACTTTCAATGATGCTACCAATGATTTCTAGTTTGCTCCCCAGTTTCATCATGGGTACTTGTAGAATCGATATTCCTTTCATTTCTGGTAATTCCACTACAGTATGAATCAATTTTTCCTTCAGAGCGAGTATTGCATTTTTTACTTTCGGTAACTGTTGTTCCAGCATCTCTGGGCTTCGGAGTGAATCATCACTGAACTGGATGATTTCTGCGAAGTTCATCATTGTTCCGGCCAATGTTGCCAGTCTTTCGGCTTGACCTTCTGTTATATCGGATGCAGTATCTTCAATAATTCCAATAGTGTCAGCAAGTTCAGAAATTTCATTCTTCACTTCAGTGAGAGATAATAATGCTTTTTGTGGTGATATGTCAGAATCATTAATTCGAACTTCCAGTGCTTGTATTTCTACCTCAATATTTCTCATTGTTTCTGTGAGAACTTTCACCAATTTCACATCTTTTCGTGATTCCTTCCCAATCTCACTTTCAGCAATGCTACCAATGATTTCTAGTTTGCTCGCCAGTTTCATCATGGGTACTTGTAGAATCGATATACCTTTCATTTCTGGTAATTCTGCTACAGTATGAATCAACTCCTCCTTCAGAGCGAGTATTGCATTTTTTACTTTCGGTAACTGTTGTACCAGCATCTCTGGGCTTCGGAGTGAATCATCACTGAACTGGATGATTTCTGCGAAGTTCATCATTGTTCCGGCCAATGTTGCCAGTCTTTCGGCTTGACCTTCTGTTATATCAGATGCAGTATCTTCAATAATTCCAATAGTGTCAGCAAGTTCAGAAATTTCATTCGTTGCTTCAATGAGAGATAATAATGCTTTTTGTGGTGATATTTCGGAATCATTTATTTGAGCTCTCAGTGTTCGAATTTCTTCTCTCATATTTCTCATTGCTTCAGTTAGAACTTCCACCAATTTCACATCTCTTCGTGATTCCTTCCCGATCTCACTCTCAACAATGCTACCAATGATTTCCAGTTCGTTTGCCAGTTCGATCATGGGTACTTGAGGTATAGATAAATCCTTTATCTCTGGTTGTACCACTACAGTGTCATTCAATTCTACAAGATTACCCGATTGTTCCTCTGATATATCAGATGTAACATGCTCTGTATCTTTCATAGTGGTAGCAAGTTCAGGAATTTCATTTGTTGCTTCAGCGAGAGATATCGATGCTTGTTCTGTTGATATGCCAGATTCATCTATTTGAGCTCCCAATGTTTCAATTTTTTGCCTCATGTTCGTTATTGTTCCAGTCAGGGTTTGTGATATCTCAGTATCTCTTTGTGATTCAACAATGTCTTCCTCTCTATCAGTATCGATATTATCTAGTTTACTTGCAAGAGCTGCCAATGGTATTCGTAGTCTCAATAATTTTCCAATCTCTGGTAATATATGTACAGAATGTTCCACTTGTTCTTTCAAAGCTTTCATAGCTTTGTTGATAACTGGTTTTCTTCGTTCAATAATCTCTTCTTCATCACAACACTCAACAATACTATATATCAACTCAGTCATTTCTCTGATGGGATTTCGTAATTCGATAACTTCTTCGAATTGTTCCTTCGTAATATCATATTCTTTCTTGCTTGGTTGACTTTTCATATCATCTATGGAAGCAGCCAGCTCATCAATTTCTTGCCTTGCTTCAGTTAAAGCTAAAATGACTTGTTGAGGTGATGAAACATCTTGTATTCGAACTCCCAATAATTGCATTCCTCTTTTCAAGTTCCCTACAACTTCTTCAATTATTCTCAATAGCTCATCATCTCTTCGTGGATCCTGAATATCTTTTTTTTCGATTGAATCTCCAAAAATGGTCCTCAATTCATTCGATAAAGCTGCCAGCGGTTCTCGAAGTGTCATGAAATTTGGTATTTCTGAATAGATAAGAGCAAAATGATCAAATTCTGTTCTCAAAGTAGTTATTACATCATCTACTCTCAGCATTTTGTGTTCTATCATCTCAGGTCGCATGAGGAGAAGTTCTGTCAGTTCCTTGATGGTCTGTTCTAGTTTGGCCAGTTCATCAAATTGTTCTTCTGTGATATCAGTCACGTTTTCGACCAACTGCTCTTTCAAATCTTCAATGGCAGCAGACACTAAGGTCACTTTCTCTATAATATTACTCCGACTAAATTGGCCTTGATGCAGGATCAATCCAATATCTTCTGATAGTGATTTCGAGAATCCGATTTGCTTATTCAGAATACTGATCGACCCAGAAATCCTCTCCAACAACTCCAGATCTCTCCTTGGCTCAATATCTCCCTGCTCTCCAATTAAATTTTCTATACTAGCCAGTTCATTTATCAAATCAGTCACTAGCATTTGAAATAATCTCAAAGATTGTTTGTCTGTAAGTTTCTCGATTGAATATACTAGTTCTCGCCTCAATTCGGAAAAGGCATCTCTCAATCCTATGAAGTGTTGTTTCTTCAAATCAGAGATATCCACAAAATCGCTACTAGTGAGGAAATTTGTTAGATTCTGCATTACTTTCCTCATCAGAGCCAGTTCTTCCGATTGTTCTATGGTATCAAATACGTTTATTATCGATTGACTGTCAATAGTATCAACAGAAGCAGCAATTCGAGTGATTTCTTTGGTTATATAATTCAGTGATAATGTACTTTGTTGTGATAACTGAGAATCTTCTAGCTGTAATCTTAGACATTTCATCCGTTCATTGATGTCACCAACGATTCTTGTATACTCTTCAAATAATGCTCCATTTCGGTATGCATCAGATTCCATATGATGATCCACAATATTAATAATTTTCTCCAACTTAATTGAGAAAGCTATCAATGGGATTTGCAGCATCCTCAGATGTTGAGTCCCCAACCTCATGTGAATATAATGTTCCAAATCTGCAGAGGCATTTTTAAGATCTGATGTTTGTTTCAATACTTCTGGATTGACAATTTTTTTAGTGATCCTACATAATAGTTTCGTTAGATGATCTATCGCGACTATGAATTCGAGGTCTGTACCATCGATATTATCCTCCAGTGAATCATTGATGGATACTGTTAGTTGGTCGATTTCTGCTTCTCTTAGTTCGATAATAGCATCTTTCACTGGACCATCCACTCTAGTTGTTAACTGTTCCAACGATTCTTCCAATCCGAAAATTGTCTTTTCAAACTCTCTCAATTTTGTTTTCAACAACTGTTTTTGCACACTTTTTCCTTCTGAATAACTCTCTATCGCTTCGATTTTTCCAATGATTGCTTCTATCGGACCATATATCACTTGAAGCGTCTTGTTTTCTGATGTGAGAATTTTGGCTTGCTCCATCTCAAGTTTCAGTAGTGATACTACTTCATGCACTTTAGGCATTCGTTCTGGGATCTGTGAACCACTTTGTAATTCTCCACTATTCAGAGCAACCTTCAGTCCTTCAATTCTAAGTTTCAAACGGGATAAACTCTCATGTTGTTCATTAGTGATATATTTCATATCATCAACTGCGTGAACATCCCCGATAGAAGATACCAGCATCTCATCAGCATGATCAAATGTCATTGTGCCTTGTGCTGTGTCATCAAGAGATAATTCTTGAGCTTCAGACAATTCGATTTGGTTTCTCAAGCTTTCAATGGTCTCCACGATTCCTCTTACCAAATCATTACTGTGTCTGTCATCTGATGTTTTGCGTGCAATTTCTAATACAAGATTGTTGATCGATGCAAGCAGAAATTTGTTCGGTTCACATAAACATTCAGAAAAACTATTCTCGCTAGATTTACTGATTAAATCTTTAGCGTTTTCTGCGATGAGATTCAACATTTGTATTATATCTTCCCCAATATTGACTGATTCAGTCGAATTTCTGGATAGCATCTCATGGAGACAAATCAAGTACGTATTCTGTAATTCCAGACAATGAAGATATTCTCTTGAAGTTTGAGGATTGTCACCTGACTGTAGTTTCATCAATTGGTTCGTCGAATCTAATAAGAATGCTATTGGTTCTTCCAGAAAGATAGCAATCTGATAGTTGTAAGGCTCTTGAATTTCAGTAGATACCAATTCCTTCATGAAGTCGTTGAGTTTCTGAAGTGTTTCGATATTATCGTAGAATTGTACATCATATTCCAATAAGCTTTGGTGAAAAGTTGACATTCTCAGTGCCAAAGACTGTAGAGGTTCTTCAATCACTGCCTTGAATAGAGTAGGAGCACTTCCTTGTATAATTTCAACAGCTTGCTTCAAACAATTCATGGATTCTCTTATTGCTTTTCTATTCGCTTCTTGAATAACTGGTTTCTGGATTGTACTCTGTAGACTGACAATAACTGGGTGTAATTTCTGCAGAGATAATTCAATATATGCCAGGCAAGCCGATTCCAACGATTCAGTGATTAGATCTTGCGTATATTGTGAACTGAGTTCCTGCAACAAAACGACTGGTTCATGGAAGCAAAGTACATTCAACAATACTTCACTAGATGGAACAGCTTCTTCCAATATCAATTTGTGTAACTGAGCAATATCGTCTCCTATTTTATCGAGAGTTTGCTGTAGGATTCCACAACCAGTTTCGTTTTCTTCTTTTGTAGATTTCTCTACACACTGACTCACAAGCATTTTCAGTAACGAGTCCATAATTTTCATATGATCCAAGTCTTCCTGACCATCTGGTATATCGTTGATTTTCTGACAAGTATCTTTGATCTTGTGGAGAATATCATATAGAGCTGTATTTTTTGTGATTTCAGCAACATCCAACTCTCCAGGAAAATGTTTGGTTCCTATTTTGATAGCATCAGCAAGAGTTGACTCACTTGCCAAAGCCCTCTGTCCTTCTAAAGAATTTATTATATTATGAATTGTTGATTCCAATCTCTTTAAATTACCAGAGTTCTCTATATATTCACTTAATAATCTGCAATTGGCTAATATGCTTCCACTAGTAATATTCACAGATTTTCTCATTGACAATTGATCTTGTATCTTGATTATGGTCTTGCAAATTTTTTCCAACGGGCTGAGCAAATTCTTCATGAGTGGATTTTCGCTATTTGATTTAGTGAGTACCGCTCTCATACAAGCACTGATCAATTTATTTTGCAGATTATCTAGTGGTTTTACGAAGGCTCCTAAATTTTTTTCATTCAAAGAAACAGAACAAATATGACTGAAACATACGTTGATCTGTCTTAATAGTTCTTCTTCATCTGGTGTAATTTGGGCGTATTTATATTCATTGAGTTGGCTCAATAATTCCCCAACTGGAATTATTAAGCTGGAAAGGAGATTCAAATCACCTTCTGGCATATATTTACATAATAAAATGATTTCTAAAAAACGTCTCAGATTGAAATCCATTTCAGATAACACAGGGGATTCATGAATTGTATTTTCTCTCGATATCAAATGAACCGTATCTAGAGATTCTTTGAGCTGTTGAAGAGGTTCCGAAATGTGAGTTATTATATTGTGGGCTCTATTTCCGCCTTTCGTTTCCGACAAGAATAACAATAGCGATCGTTCAAGATTCCTTGAAGACTCTATAATATTTTGAGCGATATTCTTCTCAAATTCAGATATCGTCTCTGCTATGACGTTGATATCACACAGTGCCATTTCAGAAATACTACTATCAATAATCATCTGGATACCTTCAATTATTGCCATCAGAGGTGTTTGTAAAGTCTTAGTGATGATGAACATCCTTTCTGATCTCATTTTATCTTCCTTGGGCTTTTCGAAATCTATTAATATTTTTTGCAGATGTGCTCTACTCTTACCTATATTACTTTTCATTTCTTTGTCTATTGTCATTATCTTGGCTGCTATTTTTTCCACACTTCTCAATATATCTCGAAGTGTTTCAGAGAAATCTGTTAATTGCGATTCTTGATTGATGCTTTCTAGAATAGTTCTCAGTCTATCAGTAAATGAATGCAGTTGCTCAGATTTTTCTGCCAGATATTCCACATTACCTTCTCCAAATATTTTTTTCAGTTCGAGTAGGGATTCGTTCATCTTTTCCAGTATTTGAACATCTCCTGGTTTGAGGTTCACTTTTTTGTCTTCTAGTACTGTTACTGTAATGAACTGTAGAGTTGTGAGAGGTCTCTGCAATTCATTTAGAAACATAATGTATATTTTATCTCTTTCAGTTGATTCGAGTAATGCTACGTATTCTTGAACCTCCTGTATTGTACACTGAAACTTTTGTATTGTCTCATTCACCATCGAATTCATTGGAGACAATAATATTAGTATATTCTCACCGATATCCTTGATTTGTTCTCCCAAAGATATCATTGCAGAATCTTTAGTTTTATTAGTCAAACGGTCAGTGATTTCTTGACTTCTTTTCCCAATTTTCTTCAATATATTTTCAGTCACTATTATTTTCAAACCTTCTGTCTGTTCTAAAATTTCACCCAAGTCTTGGAGATGACCAGCGAATTTCTCAAATATTTCGTAATCAACATCTTTTCCAATCATTATATTATCAATTATTGATTCTACTACATTACAACCATCTTCGAGTTTAGATAATGACATCATCTTCTCTTCTGGCAGATGTACTTCGATCACTCTAATATTCTTCATTATATCTCTCACAGCATTCCTCAGCTTCGATTTCTTGGCCATTTCTTCAGGAATATTTTCAGTTAGATTGATTACATTCTTGAGTGTTTCTTCTAGTTGTTCTAATGGTTCTTTTATTTCAGAATCTTTGGGAACCATAACCACAGCTAGCCTCAAATCTTCGATAGATGATTTCACTTTCTCAGCTCTCAAAGATGGAACTTCTTCTCCTTTTTGGCTATTCGTTATGAAGTCATTCAATATGCTTATGGTGCCGTTTACTCCTGAGAGAGCTACTCGTTCCTCTGTAGAGAACTCGTTGATTTCGGTATCAACTTTGGATTTCTCCTCGATGAGTGTTGCTATTGATGATATCGAACTGACAAGGTCCTTCAAAGCAGTTCTCTTCACATCAGACAATGGTTCATTTTCTATGTAAGTCACAGACTGGTTCAATCCCAACAATGAAGTTACGATAGGTTCTAGCTGGGCTATACTCTGTTCTCTTTTGATGGTTAGTGTTTCATCTATCGATGTGGTTTTTGACTCACCTGTTTCTATTGATGCTATCAAATCATTCTTTCTCTTGGCAATCTCTCTATCGACGTTTGTTGTTTGATCTTCTTTCTGATCACCTCGAACTCCTGTCGCAGCGCCCTTTGTGTGAACTGAAACCACTTCCATTCTGTCAGTGTCTGTTTCACTGATACTCTCAAATTCTTTTACAACATTTTCATTCGAAATTTGTTCGTATTCTTGCATATTTTGTTTCTGACTGGATAATTCGATGGGCGCTTTCGAACCGATTCCTTCATAATTTTCCACTGTCCTTATTGGCTCACTCAGAATAGATAGGTGAAGTTCTACTTTTGTTCCACCACTCATCTCTTTTTTAGCATCTTCTATTCCATTCATTCCTACAGCATTTTTCTCAATCATCGGTTCCATTCCACTTTGGTCCATTTGTGTTACTATATCTACTTGTTCTTGCATCAAATCTTCCATAAGTATATCTTGAGCTGAAGTTTCGACCTGCTCAACATCATATCTACTTGTATTCTCGCCTTTTTCCGAAGCATCGACCTCTAACTGTTCCTCAACTTTCTCGACTCTCAATTCATCATTATTATCATCAAAATATTCTTCCTGTAGATGAATCGATGGTGCTTCCATTTTTTTCGCTACATCTCCCTGTTCCTGAAATTCTTTCTTGTATTGAACGTGCTCTTCTCCAAGAAGTTCTGGATGTTGTGGGGGCTCTGTGATAACTGAGGATACAGGTGCTATCGAAATGCACTCTTTTTCCTCTGATATATTTTGTCCTGGCTCCTGCAGTCTGATCAGGTCTTCGTCAAATTGAAGAGAAGTTGTAGTTTCATCGTTATCTATCATTTCGATCTCTTTCTCCGGTTCTTTCCTGTTTTCTTTCTTTTTTCCATCTTTCTGTATGACCAACAACGTTTCTGGATTCACACCAATTGTTTCCAATGTCTCAAATTTCTCTGTTGGATGCTTTTGTTTCAATTCAATTTCTGATTTGTTTTTCATTTCTTCTGTAATTTCTACAAAATGACATATTTCGACATCTATTTCTGTATTCTCTCTTGGAGTTTTCAAGTCGCTCGAGGATTTTTGTTCAATTGGTTCAGTATCTTGAAGTGATGCCAATTTCAGATTTTCAATCTCAGTTCGATTATCGATCGGCTTCTCTCTTCCTGTAGGACATTCTACCTCCACTAAATTCGTGAACAGGTCTTTTCCAATAACTAATAATTCATCGTCTGTTTCAATATCGGTACCTGCTAGCTTTTGTCCTCTCAATAAATGGACCTGCTTTCCCTCATTAATATCTGCTGATATATGTAATTTTTCTATTGGAGGTGTTTCGGAAACGTTCTGGGTATATTCAGGATTGACAGAATTGTCGATTTCAGGCACCTTCACAGGTACCTTCATTTGGGTTGAATCTACGATTATTTCCACTGGTAGTATGTTTTGAGACCCAGAATCTAGCACTACCGATTCTATAATTCCTTCTGGTCTCAAAGGAGTGTTCTGCATTGGAAGACTAACTTGTTGTTCTATTCCACCAACCGGAGATTTTCTATATTTAGCAGTTTGATTTTTCTGTTCATCTGATTCTCCTTCACCCTGATTTTGTAATAGTTCCTTCTCGACAGTGAGCTGAGATTCATTAATTCCTTTGACTGTATGTTCTTCTTTTTCCATTGTTGAACACAAAGCATCTGATTCCTTCACTCCACTCATCTCTCCGTTTTTAGTACCAATCGAAATCTTACTACTAGTTTCTTCAGATCTCAAATTGTGATCTTCCTGGTAAGTTCTTCCTTCTATTTCATTTGCTTCAATTGAAGTGTTTGTTATTAGAGATTCATATTCTTCTTTGTATCCAATTTCTAGTTGATCGACAATTTTTGGTAGTAAAATTGTGAAGGTACTGAGAGTTTCTGCAATGTTTTTCATGGGTGAGGTTTGGTCTATAGTTCTGGCGGCTTCTTTCAAAATGTTCAAGAATATTATAACTTGATGCTTCTGTATTGGGATAACATTGGGATCAAATTTTGAGACCGAACTTATATATGCATCGATCTCTGCGAATATCTTGCTGAAATTTTCTAAAAACTTATTATCGCATTCTGTTAGAGGGCTTTCCATCAAATCGTAGATATTTGTTTGTAGACTGTGAGCACACTTCTGAATATCTATAATTCTATTTTTTTCCATTCCAGCATATCGAATGCTAGCGATACTTTGCGCGAGGTTCTGTAAAGATTCAGAAGCCAACTGGATGTTCTCAAGTTTCACATTATTTTTTTGTCTCTCAACTGTCCTGATATCTTTCAGCGTATATAAACTTTTGTTGATCAATAGTTGAAGATTTTTTGTTAGTCCAGTGGTAGCAGTGATGACATTCTTCTCGAGAAATGTAGATACGAGAGAAATCATTCTTTCAGTATCTTCGTTAGTAGAGAAGTTGATATAGCTGATCAAATGAGGGATCAGATTTGATGCACATGCGATGAAATTGAATTCATCTTCAGGAATTTCATCAATGTTGACCTTCTCGAGGTCCATTTCAATCACAGGAATTGTGAAATGTAGATTATCTGGTAGGATATTCCTCTCATTATGTTGATTCCTATGTTTATCACATGTAATCTTCAAGTTATTCAATTTATCTTTGAGATCTTCGATAGCTAATATAAAGACTTGATTGTTAATTTCATTTTGAAGGACAGTGCAAATAATATTCAAAGACTTCTTGATGGCATCATCAGCTTCGTTTTCATGTATTTTCTTGACAAGTTTTTCTAGTGTATCTTTCGTTGAATTGATTTGACGCTCACATAGAGTTTTCATTGCAGAATCAACATCATCAAGAATTGGCCTCAATGATTCATTTTTGTAGGTTTTCTCTATCAATGAAATTTCGAGTTCTGCTAATGGTTTCATGAGATCATCAACTGCACCAAATCCTTTTTGTTTCAATGAATCCAGTGATTCATGAATTTTCACTACCTGAATTGACAATGAGTCATCTTTTGCTTCACTACCCTCCAAATTATCTTTGTCAATATCTTCCAAAATATTCTGTGTGAGTACTGATATGAATGCTTGTAATAGTGTTTTGGCACCCTCGGGAATATTCAAGTGGTCATCACTCATGAGGACATTTTCAATGATGGGTTTCAACGTATATATCGCTTCAGTAACATTTTCATCATCAATATTGGCAATAGTCGAATTGAGAATTCTAAGATCATCGTAAGCAGATATCCTTTCTGAAGATTTATCATTTGATAAGGTCAGTATCTCCTGAATAGCTTTTCTCACATCATTCAATTTAATATTCGATATATTTCCAGCATGAGTATGTTCGGTTGTCTCTACATTCAATGGGATTTGTAACAAGGTTTCGATATTCGCTGGACCGATATTTTTCGATAAGATACTTTCGAGTTGTTCAATAGAGTTCCGTACCAGCTTATGGAAATCAACATTCAAAGTAGGTGCTGAATCTAATATCCCACTCAGTGACTCTATTTTTTCGAAAACAGCTTGTTTTTCTTCTGGTTGTATATAATTCCGTTCTATTGCTGATACACCCACTTTAAATACTGAAATCAGTTGTTGGATATATTCAATATCGCATGTACTTTCTAGCTGACTCAGATTCAGTTCAATTGCTCGGAAATTATTCATAACTTCTTCTAAAATATCTTTTTGGAATCTGTCTTTGACTACTCTTCTGCATCCCTCCAACATGACAACTACTTCTTCAACGTTTGCCATGAGTTCATTCATCCTCACGCTATCGTTGACAATAGATTTCATATTCCGTATATTAGTAGTGACTTCTGATTTCAAATTTGGCGACAATTCTTTGTTGATAATGTCGAGCTTCTCAAACGACTTTTCAATTTCGACACATTTCTCTGACATCGAAACCTCCGCAACATCCATTAAAGTTTCCAGGAGACTTTCAACTTGCTGGATATCTTTGGATTCTTCAAACGTTGTATGTTCTAAGTAACTATCAATTATTCCAACAATATTCTTCAATTCTCCAGAGAGTTTCGCAAATTTCTTGTCAGTTGGCGTATTTTTCAAACTAACTAGATGTTCAGATATAAGTATTCGCTTCGAATGATACTCCGCAATCTCACTCAATATAGAAGTAATGCTGCAACTCGTTTCTGCGAAGAGTTCTGCTATTTCAGATGGGGGTACAAAATTACTTATCATATCATTCAGTGTTAGTAATGTTTCATAATTTTTCGTATATCTCACACCTTGAACAATACATCCGATGATTATATTTATAAGTCCCAATACTTTCTCTGCATGAGAAATTTCTGTTGACATATCTTGAAATGGTTTGGAGAACAAAACTTCAGAAATTTCGATAGTACTCTCTATTTCACACTGCAACTTACGAAGTATGGTAGTTTTTGGAATAGTTTTGAAATTTTCTAATGATACTGCCAAAGCAGGTAAGTTCTCACTGAAGAAAGAAGTGAATGTTTCTAGTCCTACTGGGTAATTATCTTCCAGGTAACTTTGGAGTTCTAAAATAGTTTTTGTGAATTCTTCGAGGGAATATGTGATATGTTCCAACCTTTTATTGTTCTGAAGTTCTTTGAGTGATTCTAAAAGATATTCTGCCTGTGGCATCAAATTCTCTACTATCAGTGATATATCATGAATATCACTTTCTGTTGGTATCGATGATCTCAGGTCTTTGAGAATATTTGCAATCTCTTCTAAAGATCTGAAGTCATTTCTTTGTATATCATAGTTGAACATTTCCAGAGATATTATCTCTATGGCATTCCTGAGAGGTCCATGTAAAGTGAATAGTTTGATTTTCAGTTCATCTGGGATGATTTCTAATAATTCCGCAATTTCTATCAAAGGATCTCTTATTGAGGAGAACACTATTTTGCGATACTCCTTATCATTTTGAATTTCAGAAAGTTCACAATCAAGTCTCTGCAACGATTCAGATAAATTTTTCATCCTGTCAAACGTTTCGTTCAAAATTTCTATACTTGTATTCTCAGATTTCAAAGCTTTTATTTCCTCTAGCAAGTCGAGAACCTCAGTTATCACCTCGAAAATTTCAGAAGACATTTGTTCATTGCTCTCCATTATTGCTGCTTCGTGAAATGCTCTCAAAGAATTTCCTAGCACTGAAATTTTGTCTAAAGTTTCTTCTCGAGTTTCTTGAGTGACATTCATAGAATCTCCCCACATTATAGGCAGTTGTCTGACATTTGCGATAACATTTCTCAATTCTTCGATATTTTCTTGTCCAAACTGCATCATCATTTGCAAATGTTGGGTCTCGTCTATAATATTTTGGTGCATCACAGCGACATTGTATTGTAAATGCTTAAATGTTCGATATACTTCATTCCTCACATCAGATTTAGGTTGGGTACTGACAAAATCTAGTGCTCCTATAATAAGATCTTCTGCCATTTCAAGGGGTACTACATGCTTTTGTAGAGCAATCCTGTCATTGATTGTCAAATCAGATTTCAGTTTTCTCAGGATATTGTCGCTGATTGTGATAGTCAAATCATTTATTCTGGATAAAAATGGATCCAACATCAATTGTAAGGTACCCTCACAGTGCTCATTCAAATAAATCAGACTGGACTTTGTATCTTCAATTAAACTTTCGGTAACAACATTGTTCGAGGAATCATCCAAAACTACTACAACATTGTCTAGAGAACTCATGGGATCAGAGGTTATTCCGTGATCAATGAGACTGCATATATTCTCTTTCACCTCAGTTGTTTTCGCCCTCAGAACTGAGAATAATATACATAAATCCATGCTTCGCAACACCTCATCATCAACTATGATGCATTCTTCTAAATTGTTCAGTAAGTTCACTGCATCCTCTAGAATATACTTTCCGCTGGATGGGGTGATATTCATGACCAGACTATTCAACAATTGAACAGGCTCGTTCAAGCTTTCTATGGCAGTTACTGTACCCTCAGATCTCAGAATGGAAGCCTCAGAGATTGCTCTTGACAGATTTGTCTGAAAATTTGAGAGTTGACTGAGTGCTTCTGAAAGCAAAGTACCTTCTACCCCTGCTCTAGCACCTTCGATATTATCGTGAAGCTCTCCTACTGCTTGAGTGATATTGTTGAAAACAAGTTCAGCGACTTTATCAAGAACTTCACTGAAGACTGTATCACTTGTGGTTCCCTCCATAGTTCGAGAATCAGTTCTGAAGGTATCAATATTATCTTTTATTCTGCACAAAGCTCTGAAAATCTCTTCAGTAGGATTGACAAAGGACTCTAATACATTGAGACTTATCATCCCTGCATATTTGTCACCTGGTTCTTGCATTTTAATAGAATATATACCTTTCGATAGCTCATCGATAGCTGGTTCTACATGCTCCAATAAAGCAAGTCTCACTTCTTGTTGTAGAGATTTCTCTGATGAATATCTAGCTGCTTCTTTTCGTACTATTTTCATTTCCCTCACCAAATACTCCACTGGTTCTTGCAGTTTCTTCAGGACCATTTTCCCTAGTCCTGAATACATTTGATCAACATCTCCATAAGCTACAGTTTCTTCAAGACTCGACAGAGCATGCCTGATATCATGTAGGGCACTGAATAATTTTTCTATTTCATCGACATCTTTCATTGACGACATTTTCGATGAATAAGTATCAGGAGATTCATATTCTTTCAATTCACCTCTCTCAATTTTAGTTAATTTTGTTTGCATTTCTTTTATGGTAATGCATACCTCTTGTATGATCTTTGAAGGTGTCATTCTACCTGAAGCTTTGGTCGTATTCAATTCTTTCTCAAGTAAAGCTATGTTTTCAACGAGATTAAGACTCCTTTGGATATTGAAACCTGCTTTATTCAGTATATTGGTGCAGGTTTTTTGAATCAAGGTGTGCTCTTTTCCTGCAACTCCAATACAGTTTTCAATTACTATTAAACTTTTTTGAAGGTCAAAAATAGCCGGAGCTACTAATTCAACTACATATACATCAGGCGACGTTTTCCTCTGCTCGAAACTGTCGAAAATAGTTTTGATATCTTTGATTGGTTGATGAATACTTTTAATAACCTCAAGACTTCTGTCGATGGGAGTAGATGAATGTGTGGCTTGTGATGTTAAACTATCCTCTACTTGTGATAAACCCGTCAGAATATCCTCGAGGTTAGTTCTCATTTCTTTCATTACATCCAATTCCTGATCTAGTAGATCTGATATCTTGGTGATATTCTCTCTTGGATCAATCACCAACCCATCGCCTTCTTCCCCTTGCAAATCTCTTTGGAATGTTTCAGGTGAGTCCAAACTAACAGTTTTCTTGATAGTCCCTCTCTTGAATCCATCTTTCGAAATCTCATCTGAACTCTGTGATGAGCGTCTTCGTCTGGTTTTCTTGGGTTCTTGACTTTCACTTCTATTGACTCTAAGATCAGAACCGATTTCGTGTGCTGTATGTGGAGTCAGTGGTCTTCTATCTTCTTCTCCTGATAAACTTGTTGTTTCAGTAATAGCTGCTATTTGGAAGGCTCTTTCATCTTCTCTATGGCGCTTTTCTGAGCTGATAGCGCTCTCGTAGTCACCAAACGACTCAGTATCGAGATCAGCTGCACCAGCTAGACTTCCATCACCTCTTTCTGAGTCTAAGGAAAGGTTTTTCGATAGGCTGTAATAAGAATTATTGCTCTTTATTGACTCAGATTTTCTTGGTGGTCTCTTAGGACCTTCACTACTTGAAGTGAGTTCAATTTTGAGTTTCTCTGAAGTAACTGGTGTTTCGTTCGTTATTGAGAGCATTTCATCGACGTCTGCTTCTGTCCTCAGGTCATCCTCAGCTGATTGGAAGTAATCGTCAGTGACGTCCACTAGTACTGCTTCCATCAGTAGATTACCAGATGTTGAAGATTCTTTCACAAATCTCATTGGAGGAAGTTCCACTACATCATGTTCTGTAAGAATATATTAGTATTATATCAGAAAGCATTGATATTCATTGAGCTTTGGAAACGAGACTCACCAGAGAATTGTGTTGATAATTGCTCAGCATACATCTCAATAATCTGGATAGCTTCTTCCTCTGTTAAGTCTGGTGTCTCATAGAGCGATACAGAAACTTCCTTGCCATCAAACGAGAATGACACTTCTCCGTGATCAGCTATGGTCATCGATTGATCTTCGGCAGTATCATACAGCTGAGATGTTCTTTCTTCGTGGATGGTCGAGAGTGAAGGTTGTCGGGCTAGCTCTAGTCTAGAAGCACCATGCGACTTCTGGTCTTCAAAACCTAGTAGAGAAGCAGAGCTGGCAACGGTGCCCATACAATTTCGGGCCTCACAGGTATAAGTTCCCAAGCAACAAGTACCATCCTAGATTATAAAATAGTAGTTCGATTTTACTCGTTACTCATCGAAGGATAAAGGTACTTACTTCTCCAGAAGTTATCCTATGAATATCGCCAGGTTTCAGTTCAATCCCATCCTTGTACCATTTCAATACGGGCTGTGGTACTCCAATAACCTTACATTCTAAATTGACAGCTCCTTCGTCGGACAGAACTGCTCGTAGACACTCTAAGAACTTTGGTTTGCGGAAGTGCTTGGGAATGATGAGTTTCAAGAAAGAAGAGGTTATAGAGTGTCCGAATTCATTTGTAGCTACGCATTTCCATTCAGCTTGATCGTTCAGTTCGACTGATCGAATATCCAAATGATAGACCCCCAAGTTCTCTCGAAATACTATGTATTTGTCGGTTTCTGTAGTTATGGGCTGGTCATCACGAAACCAAGTAATCTCTGGTAAAGGTGTCGTAACGCTTACTGAAAAACACCAACCTGATGAGCATTTGCTAGGAGGATTTTTGAGATGATTGAATCGCTTGATAACAATCTATTACTAAGCCACCACTCAACAATAGAAATGTGTGCTTTTATGATCCGATCACGTAGTTATTTGAACAAATATAGGTTTGAAAAATATTCAAAGTTCTAATACCTTGAACAGACAGCCTGAAAGATTCATTGATTTTTGCCTCAACACTTTTCAATCCATGTATGAATTTAGGTGCTTGACTACGAGAAATAAGTTGTTCCCTTTCTTCGTCATTCAGTTGGCTTTGGATGTCTTCCACAGTCAACTCAGCAGAGCTTCTAGCTTCTCCCATGCAGTTCTTCGCTATGCAGGAATAAGAACCAAGGGAGTTAGTACCAGTTAGTTGGTAAACATCTCCTGGTTTCAGCTCATGACCGTCTTTGAACCACCTGAACAAAAGTCGCTGGCGATTATTGGACTTATAACATTCCTAGACATTGGTGACTGACCTGAGTAATGGCGTCGGCGAACCGACAACTTTGCATTCGAATGAAACTAGACCTTCATCGGTTAATACTGCTTTCAAGGAGTCCATGAACCGTGGCTTCTTGAAATGTTTGGGAACTGAAAGAAAATATTCAGAGAATATTTCCATTGAATATTTTTTGAGCTCACTTGTCATTTTGATTTCACATGTAGATATTGAAATGGCGCCACCTTCACTGGTAGCAACACATTTCCATTCTCCCTGGTCACAAGCTTCTGTTGGTCGAACTTCCAGCATGTACCCCCCAATACCATCTGCCAAGTGCTTATACCTCGTACCAGGTAACTGGTCATCAATCCGGCCTTCTGAGTTATACCAAATTATAGATTTAGGCCAAGGGGGAACAGAAACTGAAACGGTTCAATATTGCACAGTTTTTTCGCTGCAGTTTAGATTTTTATTTCATATTATTATTGGAACTGTTATGAGTACCTTCAGTACTGATGGTAGACAATATTTGCTCACCTTGACAGCTGAGTGAAATAGAATCTCCAATTTTGATTGATTCATCTTGTATATCTCTAATGAATATCGGTGGTGGTCCAGTTGGAACATGACTGAAGACATATGAAGAATAATAATTTCTCTACAAAGATTCTGCAACAAATATTCTCACCTGTCTGCCGTTCTAGTTCCATCTTCTTTGCCTACCAGATGCACCCTGGACCTAGATTCGGCCTTACCCATGCAATTGATAGCCTCGCAGGCATACATTCCTAAGGACGTAGGATCATCTGGCCTAGCCGTCAATGCCAACACATCACCTGCTCGGATTTCCTTGTCGTCCTTGAACCATCGTAGTAGAGGTGTGGGTACGCCTACAGCCTTACATTCCAAGGACACTGTGCCTTGCTCAGTTAAGATGGCTCTCAAGGGTTCGACGAATTCAGGAGGTTTGTAAGTTTTAGGCACTACAAAGCGTGATATATTTCCATTTCATTTCACAAACATGACCTCAGATTCGGTCCGAACTATAGTATAGCTAGGATGAGACAATCTAGGTGATTCGCTTATAAACCAAGAACAACATTTCTTTTTTCAATTCAATAAGAGTATTCAGAAGAGATTTCGTCTTACCAAGAACATTGAGATGACATGAACTGGATGTTTGCCCAGCAGCATTTCGGGCAATACAAATCCATCTTCCAGAATCATGAGCAGTCACAGGGGCAACATCTACGCAGTGGAAGTTGCCTTCGTTGACTAATTTGTACCTTTCATTCTCTTCTATTCTCACGTCGTTTCGGTACCATTCGATCTTACAAAATATCGAGAAATTAACTTTCATTTGAAATCAGGGCAATTAATGATGAAAATTAGTTGGATTCTTCGCAATATTGATTGCATGAAATTGATTGTTTGTGCAACTCCACAATATTAGATCAAATGGTAAGTTTGAATGCTCGGAAACAGCTTTTTGAATGTATGCATATATTTGAAGAATGATTATTGGCACATTCTGTGACAGGCGGTGCGGTCAAGACCATAACTCAATTCAACTAAATGATCAATTGATAATAGCTATTCATGCACTGAGTGCGTTATAGGGATGATAACGCCAAGAGAATAGAGTAACCACTCTTGATCTATGCCAGGAGGGTGAATGATTCAGCCAGGGGACCTCCGGCCAGAGGGATGGATATCAGACGATGGATGAAAAACGAGGTGCAAGGTGGTAAAAACTTTTTTGACCAATGGTTTTTGAACAATTTGTTGTTTTGTATTCATGAACTTGGATCCTATTATCTCTAAGGTGATCACTTATTATTGATGATATATCAATATCAATGAATAAATGAATGAATGAATGAAGTAGTCACTCACGTTCAGATCGGATTCGCTTCTGATCTCCACTAAAAATCTGGTCCTCGTCCCGACCTTCACGGTCAAATCGTTGAGTCGTCTGAGAAACGCGGGCGGTTCGTCGTCAATTTCGCCAGCCGCCCCAACCCTTAGTTCCACAGCCCTAGAAGCCACCCCCGCGCGGTTTCTGGCCGTCACGGTGTACAGGCCGGCGTCTTCTTTCTTGACATTGTCCAGGGCCAGCTGGATAGTGTTGTTGGTCAGTTTGAGTTGCCTCCTTCTTTCTGGAACGATCGGGGCACCTCCGTCTTTGGACCTGCAGAATCATCAAATAATAATGGAATGACCAAATACTCGACGAATATTGATATTCTTGTTCTCCACGAAGGATTTTCAATCGTCACTCAGCATTATGAACCCGATAAAACATTAAATTTCAAACAATGTCATTCATTATAAGATACCTCTGGTATCATCACTCTTAATTAGAATCGTCTAATTTCCACTAGATGATCTAATTCTCCCAAGTTCAGTAAAATAGATACTGATGAAGTGGATTGATTACTTACAAATTATTTCCAAAAATAGTCTTCCTAAATACAACTGGTTCAAATTCTAGAAGACAATCATTTTATTTTCTTCAATCAAACTGTTTCATTTGAAGTAAAAGCATTCATACAAACCGTAGTATGTACGGCGAGTGATTTTTATCCAACGGTTTGTTTTAAAATTCTGCCAAATAAAAGTTTCTTTGGGAAATAAAAGAATAATCGATAAAATTTCAAGGACTCACCAGTTTTGATTGGACTGATAGTGAAATAATCGGCCTTACTGTTTGACTCTCAAAGTGAAAAACTATATCTTTTCATAGGTGATATATTTATAGATAAAAGAAATCACCAGTGGGAACCAGCATATTGTCATTTGTCATAAATACTCCGTATTAGGTGTGTTTTTTGAAATTCATGATCGAAATGTCGGTGACATTTTGATATATTTTGCGTTCTATTGGAAATAAGGATCAATATCTATGGATCCCTAATCATCGAAAAGAACGTGTCTTCATTTCAATCCATTTTCATCGTGACCATACTTTCCACATATTTCCTATATATATATATATATATATTTGGCATATTCAATTATATATAGGAAGTCAGGAAAACATTTGCGCATTCCAAGCTGACCTGCAGGAGTTGATTATCTTTCGTGTTCGTGATATTTGTAAAAGGTATTTGCACAGTTTCGGACTATTTTATTCTTGATATCGTGAATATTATCCAGAAGAATTAGTATACTATCAGTGTTAAAACATAGCAACACAAAACCCTCAGTCGAAAATTTTCGACCTAATGCGTTTTTCTCATATTTTGACCCCACTGTATAATCCTGCTTGAACGAATGCGGAAGCGATTGAAAGTGGATGTCGATCAAATGATAAATAATGACTACGCCACACTGGGCACACTATTGATCCATTAAAACGGATTCTATAAATAAGTCATCATAATAATAATTATGAGCCGTTCGAAATCAGGTTAAGTTGGTCCCAATTCGAATGTTTTTCTCAATCCAGTCTCGTCCTCGTGATGTTTTGGTCCTCCATGAAACTGAGGGAGATTTTTGGATGTTTGATGGGTTTGTATATTTCCGAAACGAGGTCAAGATTTCACGAAAACTCAAAGTAGCCATCTAGTGAACGGATACTGCTATGAGTTTGTCATTATCACATTACATTATGAACAGCCACTTTCTTTTGGAAGAACATTTTTGTCAGAAATTATGATTTTCATCAAGATATATGATTGAAGATATCAGATCAATTGTCACGCCGCAAGAGTTAACTTGATATGTGAAGGTTTTTTTTTCTGGAAATGGGAGTTTTTTATTTTTTAATGAACACATGAATATTTTAGAGTCTTCTTTAGAGTCATATCGAGGCTCATATCCTATATGTGACCTGAAAGGTACTCAGTTATTTAGTTTATTATTATTTGGATCTGGGTCCAGATCCAAATATAGATTTATAGGGGTTGGTTGAACTTACATCTACAGCTGATGAATCTGAAAACATTCCGATGAGTCCTTTTTTCAGCAATCTCAGTTTCAATTCAAATCATGACATAATTGTCAGAAACTTCATCGAATTGATAATTTCATGAATGTTAATAATATGGGCATAGGTCAGACAAGGTAATGAACTCTTGCTCCAAACGAATTTAGATTGTTCTGAGTTCTGGGTGTGACATGATGATATGATCCATGTTAGTGCCATCTGAAGGCAGATGTCCAAGGTATGAATTAGTCGTATGAATTAGTGTACAGGCCCATAAGCCATGTTCCAGGTCAGCTTTAAAATAGTCATGTCTAAGCTTTGAAATAATTATTTCGGAGCCATCGAGAGTTTTGGCAGATAATTTTTCATTACCCGACGTATCACCAGAGTCAAAGTTCTCGCAGTGTTCCTCTTTCTTTTCATATCTCATTTGATTGATTTTTTTCATTACATGCCTACTCAGGGAATGAATTCTGGACACACAAGAATATTGCCAAATTGTATCATGATTGGAATCGTATGGCTCGTGGTTTGTAGCGTCACATAGGCTGAGTCGACTAGAAATTGTTCGGCTCCAACTAGAAGCTAAATGTCCTACTCTTCGTAATCCCGCACAAGTTCACTCTTTTGGAGAGTTTCTAACGTTGAAGAAGCGACAAACAAACTTTACAAATGATTTTCAATTGAATTTTCGGTGTAGGTATCATTTGTAAACCTACATGAATCCAAGAGTAGTAAGAGAAGTACAGGGTAATAATGTTCGAAGACTAAATCAATTGCTCCTGACTCATCAATAATGCTTCAATTTCGAGCCCTTGTTTATCAGGAAATTAGTATTCTTGAACGTATAGCATAATAGGTACCATTCTGATTTTAGTTGATGATATAATGCATTTTGTACAACTAAATAGTTATATATATTGTCATTACTAACTATAGACTGGACGTGGGCCAACGCAAACGAATTGTGAATTAGAAAGCAGATGTGCATGTCAATACGTACGTTCAAAAATAACGGAATAATTAGGTATATATTGATTTCAATAACAACAAGACGTTTCTGGTCTCCTGAAAACATCAAATCGTTCAGAACATTGAACATTGTAACAATATTCTTCTACTCTCAACTTCAAGAGATTTGGAATCTTCGTGTCTCAATTCACTACCTACTTAAAATTTATCGTTTGTGGCGTAGGCATAACAAGATATGTTGCTGGAAAATGCTACTACTTTTGCTACCTTTGAGATTCGTTTCGTATATGATGAAGTATTTTATTTGTCACCTGAATATTATTTCTTTATAATACCTTGGATACCGTTACTAAGGACACACTCATAATGCCCTAGCGCGTTATGAGATATAACGCCAGCTCATATTGCCTGCTAAAATACTATGCATTTTATAGATGATTTGTCTGAAGACACTTGACAATAATATTGTTTATGCACTAGCGGGCGGTAAAGTACCATTATTATTTGAATTCAGAGTAGATTTCATCATTGAATAGTATGACCGCAAAGAAGATGGTTTGCGATCCTTAGGTTTCTCGAAAAAAATATGCTAGTAGTACATGTTCTGTGATCATTTTCACATTACTTTCATTGCCCCATCTGATAAATTCATCATACGTTTTTTCATATAGTTTCTTCGATTTTGCTGGTAGTACTTCGAGCTTTGCACTCTCAGCTGATTCCATGATTTCCAGCGGTATGTTGTATACATGTTCCTCATCCGATTCCATAATATCTTTGCTATTAGTCTACTATCGCACTTCTTTGGATGATTGATTTCTTGCTGTCTGGAGTTTTTAGCCAAGGGATGACAATTCAGCTTGTTTATTGAATGTATCGCTATAGACAACGAGCATCAGGTTGCTATAGACAACGTCAAATTGAGTAGGTAGGTATATACTGGGTATGCACATGCATGTATGTATATTTTGAGAAATCAATCTCATTTAGTGAAAAAAGAGTTTCACTATTACGATAATTGCATTATTCGTACGATAATTTGTTTGAGTAAATTATCCATAAACATTACGCATATCTTGATTACTGAATGAATACGTATCAGGTAATCATAGTTTATTGAAATACAAGATATTAATTTCGATTCGGCAAATAAACCACTAGTGCATGAAAATTTGTATGTATCACGAGCGTAAAATGCGTTCATGGCCTTCAGCGAGTAATGGCACCGAACATATATCCATATATGTTCGGTGGTAATGGCCCTCGGCTGGCGCCATCGGGCCATTATTTACGCCGCATGCCATAAACGCCTACTTTACGCCCTTGATATATAAACAACTATTATCTTATCCCTTCTTTTCAACTAACTCATACACCCATATTCATACGATTTTGATCAATTTTCAACTTGGTTTAGATGAATAAAAGATGTTTTTGGCAAATATGTTAGATTTAAGTCACAACGTCGACAGCTGTCAATGTCGACAATAATTAAATCAAGTCAAATCACATGCAAATTCAGAAGTTCTCAGTAAAACATTAAATATCATATGCACCACGAGCGTTATTAGATGATAGATAATAGCATCCCTATTACGCACGGAAAATCTTGTAAGCCAATGATGGAATGTTGGAAGAGGAAAAAGGTATCGAATTCTTTCAACAAAGTTAAAAGAAAATACATCTGGGAGATATGAAAAAAGTAATGGCTCACAAGGGGAGTAATATATACAGTCCATGTAATAATGGGTATGCATAATTTTGATAGAACAATGTGATAGATAAGGTTGCTCAGTGAGTCCTTAACTGTTCCCACTGGTCTTACATCAACCTCTGATAGAAGCAATGCAGGAAGGTAAAATATAAGAATAAATTGAAAGAAATCCAAACAGATGAAAGGATTCTGAACAGAACATTATCAAAATCGAGATAAACGACCATTATAATAGCAATAGAGTATCAAGAACATATGATATATTCAGAAAATGAAAGAACAGGAAAATGAGTTTGAATACTCATATTATCAGTATTCACAGAAGTCTGAAAAAGTTATCACGAGAGTACTCACTTTTGGAGCGGAAATATGGATGTTAACTAAATAGCACAATAATAATATCGAATATGACTATAGAAACAGAAATTAGATACCCAAGGTTGACTGAGGAATATGGGTAAGGGCATGTGAAAAGAATGACAGATATTATAATTGTTTAACAAACGTGAAGCAGAAACAGTCAAAGAAAGAGAAAGACTAAGTTGGACCTGCATAGAACATGTTAGAGAAGCATTACTGAAAAGGTACCTGTATAATCTGGGAAGAAACGAACGAGGTAAGACAAAAGAATCACCCTATACATAGTAAGATATTAGATGAAACCACCCTGTATAAGACTGAAGTCCAAAATCCGATCCTATTCTAATTGACCATGTGCTTGAAATTTTTGGCTGACTGCCTGCATTTTATGTTTTGCTTGGTCACAGAGTGTAAAAATAAAAATAATAGAGCGGTAGACTATGTAAATCTGAACAAAGATGAATGACTCTATTATGAAACGGGAATATTGTATGCAACGGTTATGAATAAATTATTTGAATATAGTATTAAATTTATTTATTCATTTATGATTCCTTGAACACGGTTACAATGAACACACTGATAATGCCCTAGGGTGTTATGATGCTATCCCGCTCAATATGCCTGCTCATATTCAATACTTTTCTATCGTTGCGTTGTCTGAAGATAGTACCTGATGATGACATTGTTTTTATCATCCCTTTCGTTCAACTTCTCCATTCAAGTTTGACTCAACTTGGATTTAATGAATCAAAAATATATATTGTTGATAAATATATATTGTTGACAACTCTGTGAAAGATAGATCTGTTAGATGGATATATGGCCGAATAGATCATTTCATGCTCATGTACAGAGTTTCAATGAATATTTTGAGAAAATTGAAAATAGCTGTTTTCTCCGATAGCTTTCTAGATATCTAGTTCTTCTTTTTTGAATAGTTTGGCTGTAGGAAGAAAATGGATGTTTGCCAGGACCGTCGCTTAAACATTGGTTTGTATTTGAAAGTTATATCAGAATTCCTTGACTATCATGATGATAGGAAAAAAAATCATCGCATTCCACTGATTAGAATTGATTTTTACTTAAAACCGTGAATGAAATGGAAGACGCAAATGAAATAGTGCGTCAAATAAAATATACTTTCTCGTTTTCAACGTTTCAAAGCTCAATTACGAAGTGATTTTCAGTAATGTTTTTGGAGTGTTATATCATCACAATAGTCGGTGAATTTCAAACCATATGTGAGACACCATCCAAAGTAAATAGCAATGGTCCCGTCGAAAATCGATCTATTCAAATAGTGCTAGGTGTGGTCTGTGGCCCAGGAAAAAAAAGATATTCATAAAGATATCTGAAAATATCAAAAAATAGGTGTTTTGAATTGTAATGAATTATTTTTTGAAACACCGCACATGTAATCAAATATTTCCGAACAACTTTTTCAAATAACATTTTTTTCAAAATCTTAATCTTAATCTTAATAAGAAATCTTAATAAGAAAGAGACGCAGCGATCAAAAATCAGCTGACTGTTGGCAAAACATTTTGATGTGCCATGTCATTGTCACATTGCATCGAGAAATACGATACTGAAGGTTATTGATTCATGAGTTTGTAGAAACAAAGAGACCCAATTTCACTTTTTTGAATATTGAAAATTGGTAAATAATCCTAGTTTGTTCAGCCGGTTCAGCCCATCAAGTCAATGAAGGATTTTCAAACTTTGTTAGGAATGGTATTGTCGTGTTCAGCCTAGGTGAGTTATTGAATAATCTTGAACAAATTTCAAATAGACCCTAGTTTGCGCCTAGAGATAAGCGGACGAATCCAGCCAATGAAATCAACAAACGAGAGGGAGGCAACCAGCAGTGGTCAGCTGACTGTTGGTAAAATTCTTCGTTGCACATCCAGACGAATCGATAGCTCTTTCTATTTTTTTGCCTATGTTATCGTTTCAATGCTCTTCGTGGTCCTCAAGTCGAGAGGGCAAGTGTGCATCTGGTAGATAATTTATAATATCATATCTTTGAGTTTCACTAATGCCATGAAACGAAAAATTGCTTTCCAAAAGAGCAGCAAAACAGAAAAATCATGATATCCATTGACTTCTTACCTATCAGATGATAAATCCGTACATCCTTTGGCATGTTTTCCATTACTTGCGGAGCATTTACAGCAACTACTAACTTTCTGCCCCATGTCACAGAACACAAAAGTCAATAGTATATATGTTCCTCATCTGTTCACACTTATTGCCCACAAATGATAATGAGACGATGTAGTAAAAACGATGTACTGAACTGAAAGTTATTAGTTTTATTACAGACCTTTAACAATACAAGAAAATTGATGTTTTGTGAAACGTAGACGTCAAACATCAATTAAAGAATGTGAAAAGGGGAAAACCACCAACCCCAAGAAAAATCTGATACATTGTTCACAAAATACATTGTGGAAATTAAAATTAGGTAAACATCAGAATGGAGTGGGATGATTGTATCTATTTCATGTCAAAAATCACGAAAATATTCGAAAATATTTAATTCATACCGATTTTTGAACTCAGTGAGCTCATTTTTTCAAACAAATTGGGACATTTGATGATTCAACAATCTGAGTGTATCTCATTCCTAAGTCTGAGACAATCATAAAGTGATAATATGAAGTGAGTTTGGTGAATTTCTGATGCTCGCCTCGAGGAAATATTTTGAAAAAGTATATATATATATAATTCATTCGATATGAAAGGTTTGTGGAACGGAAATCAATAATTTCATTTGATGAGATGGACCAACACACAAAAATAATCATCATTAATCGACGTTGAGAAAAAAGGATGATCCATTTGAAAACACACACATTTCCGAGTGAAATTTCTCAAATGTGAGAAACTCATGGCATGTCTTCGTTCATTGACTATACAGGCTTTGATGACCACTGTAAATCATCTTTTCGTAGTTTCTAGACTCGAGAATATTTGTCCCAAAACTTTCGAAGATATAGCATATACAGGGTCGCTGATATGTATGGAAACGGTCGATTATTTCCTGAAGTAAGATAGCTAGCGAAAAATGTTAGTATACAAAAGTTGTAGGGTTTTTCAAATTCCATTAGGCTAATGAAAAATTAAGTAAACAGGATGAGTCAAAAAGTCAGGACGAAACAAAGTTGCTTTTTCTCTAATGGGACACCCTGTATATTATTCCACATTTCAATCCTGCTCGAAATTCTGAACAAAATTGATGAAGCGCATCATTTCCTGAATTCAATCGATTTCTAGATATCGAATTTTGAGAATAACTTATAATAAATTATCCAAAAATGTTGTCCATTAAGTTCATAGCCCATCAAGTTACCTTTGAAAGTTTCCAGCTCCATAACAACGCCGCGTCGTTCTTTTGTCTAACAGTGATGATCTTGACAACACATGTCAAAAATACATTCAGTGTGAATAAGTTTCGCGCAAAAATGGCACGTTTAACTAATACTGAGCGTATTGAAATTTTAATGATGATAGGATTCGGTGATAGAAGACGAAGTTGTGACCAAGTAGTGAATATTTTTAATGAATCGCATCCAAATCGTGAACCAATTTCTAAATCAACCGTTTCAAAAACATTGCAGCGTTTTTATGAAACTGGAGATGTCAAAGATCGACCAAAAAGTGGAAGACCAGTAAGGGTTACAAATGAAGAAAATGCTTTGAATGTCATGTTAGATGTGGTGGAAAATCCAATAAATTCGGCACAACAGAGGGCTTTGAATCATAACATGAGTCGATATTCCATTCAAAAAATTTGCAAATTGCAAAAATTCCATCCATATAAAATTCATTTGGTGCAAGTATTGAGTGAAGACGATTTTGATCGTAGAATCGAGTTCTGTGAAGTTATTATATTATATTATTATATTAATTTATTAATATATTAAGCGAATTATATTAAGCGAAAATGTCAACTTTGTCAACCACATATTGTTTTCTGACGAATCCACATTTTGTTTGAACGGGCACGTAAATCGACACAACTGTAGGTATTGGTCAGACCAAAATCCACATTGGAAGGAGGAAGTTCACACTCAACGGCCATAAAAAGTAAATGTCTGGTGTGGCATTATTGGTGGACACGTCATAGGACCCTTTTTTATAAACGGAAATTTGAACTCTGAACGATATTTATCACTTTTACAACAGCATATCATTCCAGAGCTTAGACGATTATTCCCGAATAATAACAATCCCAATTTGCCGGCAGAACAAATATGGTTTCAACAAGATGGGGCTCCTCCACATTTTGGACGTATGGTACGTGCATATCTAGATGAAACTTTTCCTAATAAATGGATTGGACGCAAGGGAGCAATTGAATGGCCAGCTAGGTCTCCCGAAATGACCCCACTTGACTTTTTTCTATGGGGTCACATAAAAAATGTAGTCTACAAAAATAGGCCGCTAAATATCGAAGAGTTGCAAGAAAGAATAAGGCATGAAATTTCTACCATTCCTCCTCACATGATTTTAGATTCACTACAAAATTTTGTTCAGCGAGTTCATTACTGTCAGGAGGTAAATGGTAAACACTTTGAGCACCTTATTAAATAGAATTTCAAAGTAAAATTTGTTGTTTATTAAAACTTGTTTTCTCTCTTGTCCTCCTGTCTTAACTATTGTTTTCATAAAATTTTAAATATCCTGGACATTCATTAAAAAATACATTTTATTGTTTTAATTGCATTTTAATCAACCCTGAACAATTATGCTTTCTCTATTTTCTGTAAAAAAATTATAATCAAATTGTAATCATAATATCCACATACTCCACCTTTTGTGACTTTCATAATAAATATGCATCATTTCGTGCTTTTTCTTTAATAAATTTGAGAGTAGTAAAAAGTTATTTTCAAAATTCGATATCTGGAAATTGGTTGAATTTAGGAAATGATGCGCTTCATCAATTTTGTTCAGAATTTCGAGCAGAATTGAAATGTGGAATAATATACAGGGTGTCCCATCAGAGAAAAAGCAACTTTGTTTCGTCCTGACTCTTTGATTCATCTTGTATACTTAATTTTTCATCAGCTTAATGGATTTTGAAAAACCCTACAACTTTTGTATCCTAACATTTTTCGCTAGCTATCTCACTTTAGGAAATAATCGACCGTTTCCATACATATCAGCGACCCTGTATAAGCCTTTTCTTGTATAAACCCAATTTTATCATCAGTGAAGGGTCCGAACACTGTTGGTATATTGAAAGTCTATGGAAAGTCTGTTTGAGTGATAGAAAATCAAACCAATTGGGTAGTACACAGATCATTTGTACAACTCTTAGTCACATCAGTTTCAGTTTTGTATGCATATCTGCATACATATCTCAAATTTGAACTCTTCACTGGAGGAGGTATCCATTCCCAATCCAAATCAACCAAACCTCTATTCTGAATGTAGTCGTCTGATTTCTAAAACAGTCGAATCTTCCATATCATAGAGGAGTATCGAATCAAAAACTCACAAACTCAGATGATGTCTATGCAGACATTGTTTTGAAAAAGGCCAAAAGACAGAAAAACTAAGGTGAATCCTACAATGATCAACATCTGATATATTCAGGAATTCACATGGAAATGGTAACCGAAAAATCTGTAATGCTTTATTTTCTCACACCAACTATCATTCGGACTATAACAATTCTTACGTTCTGCGAGATTAGCTGAAGACATGAACGATTTTTTGTGAATTTCTTAGGTTTTCCCACAGAATGGGACATCCACCTCTCCGAAATGTGTATGTTTTATATTGACTTCAAGAGCTCGCAGCTATTGATTGAAACTGTTACATAAATGAAGGAAAACTATAGCCAAGCACGGATAAATACAATTCAACGAAAACACTTCAAATTATATATTGGGAACGCAATTAACTTTTTGGGTTCTGTCAACGATCCAACGACATGGAAATTCACTGGGAAAGCAAAAAGCACTCGAGTTGCGCGCGTTTTCTCGACGACTCTCCGAAATGTGTATGTTTTATATTGACTTCAAGAGCTCGCAGCTATTGAATGAAACTGTTACATAAATGAAGGAAAACTATAGCCAAGCACGGATAAATACAATTCAACGAAAACACTTCAAATTATATATTGGGAACGCAATTAACTTTTTGGGTTCTGTCAACGATCCAACGACATGGAAATTCACTGGGAAAGCAAAAAGCACTCGAGTTGCGCGCGTTTTCTCGACGACTGTTCGAGAACTTGGGAATCGCACGGGAGTCAGAATGAGCGTCCTCAGTGTATTTTTACCGATGCCAGGCGTCACTTGTTGATTTTGTTTAAAAATATGACGAACTCCGAAGATTTCGTAAGATCCGATCTTGTTTAGGTCGGACGTAGAAATTCTTCAATTATCATAAGTTCCGAAATGATATGAATTCGATATTCGCTACGAATGTATATAAAACCCTTTATTTGAATCATTTGAATATATCAGACAATGTCATTTATTAGTCATCGATAGTGGCCAACCTATTTATGTACAGGGTCCTCCACGACGAGCTCAGTCGGAGAACTGCTAGGGCGATTGTTTTGAACGGGGTTCCAGAAGTGCTTGTTTTAGCTAAAATATTTTGGTTCTTCACGTCATTTGAGTTTTATCCAATGGAAATGATATATCACCAAGAACAAATCTTACCGTTTCTATAATATTTTTTTTTGCAATAAGCCTTATATTTGAAAGAATCTTCAATCTGTATCAGGTTCAGACCATGCGCCTCTCAGGTTGGAACGATTATTTCGCTAAATCGTTTTCTTCTCGACTAGTATGTCTGCTTTCTCGTCCCTCTACCCTATTGCGTCCATATCAAAGTAAGCACCCGGATATTTGTACCAAGGCACTCTAGAGATGCAGTTCCAGACAATTGTTTCATTTTCTCCTAAACTGATCTTTTCATTTCAACAAATCACTCAATCGAATGAATTTTCGTATATTGAAAATATATATTATATTATATGATACTCACCAAAGAATTTCTGTGTCATCATTCAAGTCGTAGAGTTCTGCAGTCAAAACGGCAGTAGATTTATTAGCAACTGACAAACATTGTGCACCATCGTCTCTGAATCGAGGAGGCAATTGGTCACAAGAAGCTACACCTGAAAAATATGCACACAAGTTGCTTCAGTCAGAGAAGATTTTTCTGTCGTCTTAGAGATATTTTCATGTTTGTAATCAACATCTAGCCATTCGGAAAAACATCCGCACATCAATAATAAATACATTTCAAGCGATAACTTTGGCAGAATTGTAAATATTGCATTTATAACGTATACGTATACGAACGTTGCGCCTACTCATCCAAGTTATTCGTGGCACGAAACCAAAAATAAATATATGCCAACCTAGGTTCTTACGTTGGGTCTGCAAACAATTTGGCGATATTTCATGGGTTTTTACTTCATAAGAAATTCACCTCTTTCATAGATGGGGTACACTAACATTCTAATATATATATTCTCAAGTGATAGTAGATATAGAGTCACAAAAAATTCCGGAACTTTCAGCTATTTCATAAATCTACTATCAGAAAAAGAGAAGCATAATTGATGAAATAGCATGGTTTCTATCCCTGAACATGTGATATTCTCAGGTAGCAATACATTGCTGGAACAAAAGAAAACATGAGAGTTATAATCCTTTTTTTAGGACCTGTATTGGGTGATATTTCTCAGGTATTACCTAAGTTTTTTTTTTTCGTCGAGAAAGTGACTCGCATAGAGTTATTCTGGCGTGATATTGAATCATGCAACTTGGAACTTTCGAAACTCGATTTTTTTGGCAAATCATCGTCTCTAAAAACGTAACCATTAGTGAATACAAACATTCACAACTTCTTCGGTGATAGCCCAGAAGCTAGTCACTAACTTCTTACATGATTGTCACAGGGCACGTTATGAAAGTCGAGCAATTCAACTAATGGAAAACCAAGTTCTAGATCAGATAAATTTTTTTATCCTCGTCAACGTCATTTCCTTGAATAGGAATTCCGCGGGAAATCCATTTGAACAAAAATTCTCCCAAAAAACTGATATTTCATCTGGGGTAAATGATCATCTTACATGTGTTATTATACAAATAAACGCTACTAGAATCGAATGAAGGAATTTAGATTTCATTGAAAACCAGTTTTTACAAGACTGCCACTTCGCATCTCGAAAGTTACTGGTCCTCAGAAAATAGTTCATGAGAACATTTTTACGAAAATCAATCCTCGAATCCTGTGAAGATGTACAACTTTTACTCAGTTGCAGACGTAATTGAACTTTATTATACAGGAAACGAGCCACCACTTAGAATGCACCATAGACTTATTATCATAATAAGTCTATGGAATGCACCGATCAGTGTCCCGTTGTGTTAGTTGTCGGCTACCTCTGACCATAGATTATGTTGGCCACTCTACGCTCTAACAGACTATGGTGACTGGCCAAAATTACGTATGTATTAATTCACTGGATCCGTGTCTATAACGTTGCAGCTGAAAAATATTCGGCCGTCAAGCCAACAGACATTTTATAGTTGCAATATTGGGAAAGGCAAAGTCAGTCGAGAAACATAACACCCCGGCTACAACAAAAAGTAAGGAAAGCGGACCTCAGCTCTTTTGGATTTCAATTTTCGTGTCCTTGCTTTCCACGGTCAATAACACACATACATCATTAGAGCGCCAGTGAATTCGAACAAAATAATCTCTATAGGAATAGAATTGGTAATTTATGAATAGGTTCCATTTGGGGGTACTGGGGTTAGTTTTTCAATCGATGAATTTTTACAACTGCATTACTGTGAGAAATATGAATGAACAATTATACTAATCCACTTAAAAAAATGCATTGAGATATTCCAAACGTTTAGGATGCAAGTGCGCTATTATATGTTCAGCTTTATCTGAATCTTGGTACGATTGGTACATGGTACTAATATTTATCGGTATTTTCAATTCCTCATATTCATTTCATTCCATTCAAAAATACTGCCCAATTCCTGCCTATTTCGGAAACAATACATACGGAAGAAATGAGGATCACTATATGAGAATCATTATACTCTGTAAAAATATTAAATGAAAGAACACTCCTTAATAGTTCAGCTTTGCCTGCAAGCCCTCCAATTGATGGTACTCGCCACAAAACCACCTTATATATTGGACCTATTCAAAACATCAGTTGTCCTCCTGGTGTTTTCCTGGAGTCTTCCGAGATACGATATTTCACAAAAATTCAGACAATGATTAAAACAATATTTCAGTGGAGATAAGAAATTCACACTGTCATACAAACCTGATTTCAAATGTTTCTATTAGTCGTCATCAGCTGCCAATATTTTGTTGCACCTCCCCTAACAGCTCCGAAAGCCCAGTATTGCATTTTCTAATTGGTCGAGATTTATCACTCCACTTTCCTTACTCTCCAGACCTAGCTTCAATCTACTCCATATGTGTTCTATAGGATTCCTGTCTGGAGACAAGGGTGGTCATTTGTATTCTTTCAATGTTATGTTATCTCGAAACTCTAGTGACAATTCTCGCAACATGTGGTCTAGCATTATCATCGACGCAGTATGAAATTGTTACCAAAGTTTTGGCCAACTGGAACAACAATTCCCCTCATACACATGTCTCGATATCGAACAGCATTCAGACTCTCCATTGGAATATCTAACGTGATACTATGATTCATCATGATACCTTCCCATACCATAACATCATGGTGAAAACCAAAAGCCATCCTCGCTCCGTATATACACTTCCAGAAATCTCTAACCTTGTTCTCTCGGTACCGAAGTTTTTCTATCAAATCTGAAAATATTACACCTACTCTTATCCATGAATAGACACCTTCTCCAGTCAGATATTCCCCAGTCTGAATGGCTTCGAGCTTGAAGAGTTTGACTTCAACAGCTTCAATTAAACTTCAAGAGCTTCAACAAAAGACACGATGCTCGCCTTATGAGAATACGCTCATGGAGCTTTCTCCTGTCTGTCTTATCTTAAATATGAATTCCTGTTGTAGTTCTCAATGCATTATTGAGTTGTACCTCAGTCTGTGTCCGGCTATGGAGTACCGAAGTTACCAAAAATTATCGTTTCTCTCAGAAGTATTCCTCTGACGTTCTCCTTCGTGACGATAATTAGGATCCCCTGTTTCGTCGTGACGACGGATAGCTGTATACATCGAAGCACTTGATGTTTCGAAATACTCAACAATAACTCCGAAATTCAATTCTCTCATTATGAGAACTGTTTGTAATAATCCTTCAGCAAACATTCGTTACATTATTAACTAAACGATTTTCAAAATTTGGACAACTTCAATTTCCCAAGAAACATAAAAGTATACATGATGTGTCACTGAATTTGAGTTCATGGTAATTGAACATATCGAACTGCAACATTTTGTATCAAATCGCATGAATCAATACATCCTGTATGGATGATTTCAAAACCATTTCGAGAAATCATATTGGGCTTCATCTTTTCGCGCTCAGGTGAGAAAAATTTTGCTAATGAGACGACCTCAAAAATTCTCACACTCTTGGATATTACCCTATTTATTACCCATTGGGTATTTGCACCTCATTGTTTGGAAATGGTGAGCCGAGGCTAGGGAACCTGCCAAGGCATTGAATCTTCTTTTCTGCCGTGTGAAACATATAATTTTTCCTCCAAACTCGTTCCAATTTCACGCAAAATCCAAATAATTAAATTCACACAATATTCAAATAATTACTGTCTGTAAGTTTTTCGAGGAGGTGGTACATTCATTTTCCAGCTTTTTTCATGTTTTTTCAAATAATTAAATTATTTCAACAAACGTATCTGGCTCCTCGTTACTATGTTTACCGCTGATGACGTTTGTTGAATTGTTTCTGTTTACTTTAATGTCATTGTCATTTTGAAAAAATTGTCAA
Source organism: Gastrophysa polygoni (assembly GCA_963576655.1). Lineage (NCBI taxonomy): Eukaryota > Metazoa > Arthropoda > Insecta > Coleoptera > Chrysomelidae > Gastrophysa > Gastrophysa polygoni. The sequence continues at coordinate 13,211,672 of OY755090.1, forward strand.
GTAACTGTTCGAAATGGATTTGATTGAAAATGAGGATGATTTATTGCCATTAACACCTGAGATACGATACCTGGATTTTTTCATTTTTTTTTCAAATAATTGAATTATTTTAACAAACGTGTCTGCCCCTTCGTTTCTATGTTTACCGCTGATAACGTTTGTTGAGTCGTTTCCGTTTACTTTAATGTCATTGTCAATTCATGAAAATTATCAAGTATTCGTTTGAAATGGATTCAATTGGAAGTCAGGATGAGTTATTGCCATAAGAGACCTGGCGCGAGATATGGAATTGAATCTATTACCGGATAAGTCAAGAACTACATATGAACTCACATACAGCAGATTCATGGATTTTTCTACCTAGACAGAAAAAGTCCACTTTATGCCTGTCAAGTGTTATGAAAAATCTACTTTTAATGTCAACCTCTTTGAAAGGTTATCGGGAAATTAAAGCCTTTCCTGTCTTTCCAAAATTGGTGACCAGACAAGAAGACTAGGTACTCAGAACAAACCGACCAGAGTTCCGTCGTAAGCTCAATAACTTCTTAAATATACTCTAGTGTCCTGTATATCAATAATAGATATAATTGTTCGAGTATTAAAACTGTGATCATCCAACTCAACTCAAGACTAATATCGGAAACTGAACTGCAGAAGGTAGAAGAAGTAAACTGATCTTACAATACGAAATGAGTGAACTTTAAAACAAGCACACCCATAGACATAATAGAAAGATCATTACTTTCTATCGTGACAATCAATTGAAAGTTTTTCAATAAAACAAAATGAATACCTCTTTGAAATTTGATGTTGACGTATGTGTTATTGAGATTCGCGCAAGCGCATAAATAAGGTTATGGGGAAATGGGGGCCTTATCGTCTCTTTCCAGCTTGGGTGATCAGACAAGAAGACCACTCAGAACGAACCGACCAGAGTTCCGTTGTGTGCTCAATAACTTCTAAAACAGACCCTGGTGACTGGCCAAAATGACGTGAGGATCGAATCACTAGATCCGTGTCTACAACATCAGATGGCAATTAGCAGCCAAAAAACGCAAAACTCTCGGTCGTCCTAGCCAACAGACATTTTTGGCAGCGATATCTGGAAAGGAAACCCAGACGGGTACCTACCAGCCATCCCGGGGTGGGTGTGGAGACGCTGCCCTTCGAGGTGCCTCACGGATTCTGGGCGGCCATGGGACGCCGTCGCACCTGCACCGCACTCGGAAAGAACGCGAGCTACTGGAGCATCGGCCGGCGAGTCGCGACGCTCTGAAACGGGACGCGTCATCGGCTGAGCGGCATTCCATGAGTGGGACGAGCGCCGAGAGCCGAGAATTTCGCGAGGCATTTCGTGCGAACGTTATGAAAATTATTTGCTTCTCACCTGAGAGAGAGAGAAAAGTTTTCATTCGATCTTCGCAATCAAAGCTGTATTGTATTCACAATATTTTCATGACTTAATAATATCTTCGATAACTCTTAATATTATCTTAGATGAATGCGGAAAACGGGACATCAGATTAGTATGAAAATTTGGCTACTACATGCATAGCTGGTGATCTCACCTTTTGAATTTTCTCAACCAAAAAATATAAGCAACTTTTATATTTCAAAGGAACATCCAATATATTATTACATTGTTGGATTTTTAATTACTTTCTGAATCTTTTTATCTCAACCCCCTATAATCAATCTCTAACGGTTTTCGAGTTATTAATTATTTTCCATATTTTTTATTCGAAATATAGGTCTAATTCGACTTTTAGGCGTAGTGTACGAGGGTCCTATATATTAGGTTTTTATGGCGGAACAAGACAATCAAAATCACTTCCAATACCTGAATTGTAGGGCTCCGGATATGAAACCAAGTTTCTGTAAGAATCAGAATTCATGATCACACCAAAGAATATAAAAATTTGACGATTGGTGTGATGATAATATCTCAAGCAAAGTAACAAATTAATATCCGAAATGATTATACTGTGATTCTTCTGTTTCATATTATCTGAAAAATATGTGAGTTTACTACAAAAATGAGCAGCATCATCAGACACCCCAAATACTGGTTATTAGGATATAAATCTTCAACAAGTGAGATAGCCTTAGACATCAGACTGATGATCGAAAGGTCGCAATAAGTTCCATTTCCCGTGATATCAGTTTTTTGGTGTTCGTCCATGAGATATCCTTTGGATGACATCTGGACGTCCACTGGATATCTAAAATATCTCCAATGAATATCCAATGGACATCAATCGGTTGTCAATGTGTTTTATGGTTACTTGAAAATATATGAAAATACATGTGATATTAACGCACCTTTCATGCTTGCTTAGCAAAAATGTTGACATACATTGTTTGGCATGTTACATTACTTTTTACATACATGTTCGGCTCCCAACACCACCGTGTATACACCGGCCAAGTGGTAACCACCGGATGAAATAACTTTTGGTAGGTGAACTTTTCTGAGGCACGGTATCTAACTTTGGTTAGCGAAATGATATCATTTGAATTTTGAAAAAATTTTGATATTTCAAAGAACGCCACCCTGTAATCAGCACAATATAATCATGGTATATATCTTTTGATATACCTAAAGACCGGTTGGACCAGACCGCAGTTATAGCCATTTTCACCCAATAAATTTTCATCCATCAAGTCCTTCCCTATTTGAAGATTCAGAGAAATGAATATATGAGATAAAATGTATGCAGAATTTGTCTAAAATTACTAAATTAACAACATATTCTGGATCCACCTTAACGGGACATTTTCTGAAGGAAAACTCGATTTTTTGTTTCAATATGACAGTTGTGCCCTCTAGCAGCCGACCAATATCTCAAAAATGATTTCCAGCAATATTTCTTTTCCACTGTCAACCCTGGTACAATATATTGTTGTAGGGGTACTTCTTTGAATTTCCTTCTCATGTGTTGGTTATGAATACTGAACTTCTGGTATGTGGATTCAACTGGCTATGGCTTCCTTATGAAGAGGGAATAGAGTACACCTTCTGGTCACCTTGCCAGCCAACAGACGTCCACGAAAAATGTTTGCATTCTATTGATGGTTAGCCTGTATCAGCCATTTATAAGGCCATCAGCCGCCCCGACGTATATAAGCCAAGACAAACTCTATCCAAAGACATTTTGTATTTCAATTACATTTGAATTATTCATACCTTCCAAACAAAAAATACACCATGAAGAGCATGTGTAGGTACAATATATTGGGAAGTAAAGAGCAAAGTTCATTTTTTGCTATGAGAACACAGCAACGAATGAACACACACGTTTTATCCACCCATGATGTAAATAAAGACTGGTGTCTCAACTCCCTATACCCAGCCACTAGAAAAAGTTGTAGACCTTCGCCTACTTGATTTTGTCGGATTTCAATACCTTACTAAGGCTTCCCAAGATCGAAACTAGGTGGCGTCACCTATGCCGATCTCGATGGTTATCTTGGAAATGCTGGAAACACGATGTGGATTCGAAATTCAACATAAATGTAAAAACTCAACTGTTAGCTATCCATCACTGTCAGGTATCCGTCATTATCAGTAAAAGCGGATTTGACTTCACCGGATCGACGATCGTATCGCCATCTATACTCAAGTGGTGCGGCCTTAGTGAGGTCGTTTGACAGGTCTACATGTTTTGGAAAGAAACAATTGAAGAGTTATTTCACCATCCTATATCCACCTTGTATCCACCACTACCCATGCAATTCATAGACAACCGATGGATGAACTCTGAATTTCCAATTGAGAAAAAGTTATTGATATGATAAAATTTACAGAATGTGGCCTAAAGAGGTATATAGTGATTTTTCTGGTGATAAACGTCAAAATAATCCTAATAAATGATCATGCGTAGTTCTTCGATTCCATTCTCCAGAATCGAACACGATTTTTTTTCAATTTCAAACAAAGATGCAAAAAGGTACTTGGCGATTATAGGCGTGCAGATATACCACGCTTCGTTACATTCAATGATGGCTACTTAGAAGTGGATCGGTAAAAATTATAATAGTACATTTCCCTTCTAAGATTTATTAATCAGCTTATTACTTTTTATTTCAACTACTAACTATGGATAAGATAAAATAGAACCCGTTACATAGTATAACTATTTTCGATTAGTAATTGAATTTGCTAGGAATTGAACTTTCAGAGATGAGTATTTTACAAATATTTTATTATTCAAAATCAACCTCTCCATATATTTAAAAACAAAATATATTTACATGCAGATTCAAATGAATAATTACAATAAGTGCAGCATATTATGTACAAAATTTTACAAAAAGTGATTTTTATAAAAATTAATCAATGTAGATCAATTGAAAATTCAATATCAACAGTAATCAAAAATGCTAAATGATCAATGAAAAATGTAGATCAACTAAATATCTATATCCTAGACCCCCAAAAGCGTAATTGTTTCTTTTCCCGCCTTACCACCATCTTCTTCATCCTCTTCATCCTAAAAAAAAAAAGATTATTGATTTCGTAGTTGTGTACTCAGTGAAACAACGATATATTTTGTGTTAGTGGATTTAGAAGAATAACGTTTGGTCATCACTTACGTCAAATCCAAAACAGTTTTGCATATCGGTTGTATCGACTTTTTTCTCGTCTTCTTCTTCTTCCTCATCCTCTTCATCTTCCATTTCTTGTTTCGTTATTCTCCTAGCAGATCTTAAGGCTTTCAACACGTCTTCATCATTCAGATCTATAACGAGAAAGTGAGAATTTGGCTAAATATAAATACCATTCGAGTTCCTCATGAGAAAACTCATGGATAAGGTGCGGTAAAAGAACTGAGAATGGTTCCTTACTCCATGACTATTTACTTATGCTTCTAAGAATCCATAACTCCTTGGTAAAAGCTGCTTGATCTTGAGATATCAATTATGTATTTTTGTATTTTGTTATCAATCACATTATGGTATAGAAAATATACACTCAATTAGGCGGACACCTCCAATAAGAGGACAAAATCAGTGCAACCGAGTGTCCGCACCTTGTATATCAATTATTGGGAAGGTGACAATGCGGATATGAAATCTGGTTGGCATTTTTGAACTAACTGTAATCAGAATCAGCATGTAGTAAGAGAAACAGCGCCCTCATCGGTTGATCACCTTCCCAATTGTATCCACAAATCGAGCTCGGAACAAAAGGCATTGTCGGTGTGTCTCCATGAACTAATATTGTACACAAATTGAGATTGTGTAGCACTCAACCCGTTCGGTGATTCTGTTCCATTCTCCATTCATTGGCATTGAATGTAGTGTAGTAATGTAGGTAGTTGAAGTGTACAATACATTTTTCGTGCAGACACAGCGAACAAACCTGAAAACCCACCGTTATCGGGCAAGATGGTCTCGTCGATCATTTCGCCGTGCCCGTCCGCCCCCACCACCATAGTCTGCTCTTCGCCGTCGGCCAGCTGGATCACCTCCAGCACGACGTACTGCTGCCCGTCCGACCCCTCCACGGCCATCATGTCGATCTCCTCCTCTTCGTCCGAACCGATGCCCTGCATCACCTGCAAAACCAGAATAATACATTGAAACTCAGTCCATTATATTGAAAAGTGATCCGTCCAGTAATTGAATGGCCTTTTGTAACAAATGTTTCATACTTCTGTTTTCTGTTTTTGCTTCTATTAATACAAAAGACATACTTTTTTCTCACCAAAACTGTTATAGGCGGATAGTTTTGTTATTTGTGATTGTTTCATGTTCAAAAACTGTGTATTAATGGAGTTCATTATTACCCGAAAAATAGTGCTTTGATGAGGCTCATGCTAAAAATAGGCTTGTTTACCAAGTACAATCACCGTGACGGTGATCATTCATAGATTCCCCCTCCCTCTCCATTTTTTTGTTTCCCGCATTTGGCGAATATGTTCAGATAATACAAGTTCTTCGAAGAATATATTTATTGTCCCATGATCAGCCTGCCGAACCTCATCAGCTTCTTGTACGAAAATGGTAATTCCTCAATATTTCCGAAGCGCCATGTAATGAACAGATGCAATTCGGTACCAAAACTAAACTTTCTATAACCAATGGAGTGAAGAATTAATAAATTCAAGATTTCATTGGAGTGTATGAAACAGTATGATTTAAAGAACATTTCTGTATACAAAGTTTTCGACGACTAGGTTTCGAATTATGAATATTCAGATCATTTCATGAAAAAGTGAATGAGGTGCTCTCGTTTTGAAGATATTGTTACATTCCACAAAAATAATACACCAATTTCCCAATTTTTAAATCATGGTGGTTATGAAAAAAAAATCAACTACCTCTGTTACAACAAACAGTTATACAAGGACGCGTGTAAATGTACGAGGATAGGATCAAACTACTCCAATTTCTTTATGTGCATCTTTTACTTGCCGTGCATGTTTTCTTCTGTTCGGAAATCATCTCCGATATTCAGCTCACCCACACGTGCATTGTCATTACAAAACCTGTACATAAAAGGAATGTCTGCAGGTTTTTGAATTGTGATTTGGGACTTTTTGTAACAAAGAATCTACATTCGAATAAAAATTCGTCTAATGTAGCCTGTGGAAAAAATTGGCCATCTCGTGCATAATTTGTAGGATGTAGATCAATATTCTGAATTGATTTCACTCAATTATGTACTATCTGATCGGAAGATAATCTGTTGAGAAATATTCACACCAAAAAGTTGGAAAAATTCAACCCAGTTGCATAAACTCCTGAATGAAATTTTGATATTATTTTTTCTTTGCTGCATTGGGCATAAGTGTAGACAAGCTACGTCACGGCCTTACCTCACGTCCTACATCAATGATTGGACCTTATAGATGTATACGTAAAATTGTATATCAGATTATTCTTAAAATTTGACTTCTTCAATAATCGAAAGTGATTTAACGATTTCAAATATTTTCAGCGATGTAACGTTGTCGGTTTCACGAAAAAGTACTATTGTCTTTATTTTTTTAAAATGATACCCTGTATATTATAGCGTTCTTTTGATTCCTTATCATTTTCTGAATCTTTTCGTCTAATACTTCTATACACCCATCTCTAACGGTTCTCGATTGATAATTATCTTCAATTTTTTTTTTTCGAAACAGCTTCAATTTGACTACTATCACTGTGGTATCTGGATTCGTTTGAACTCGAAATTTTGGACGTAGGTCATTTGTATTAGTTTCGTATGGCGTTTTCAAATGGAACCCTTTGTATATTATCGAGAATCCTGAACGATTATCAGAATCCATTTCAAATAATACAGGCTGTTTCATCGAAAGATTTCTGGGTTCCAATGATGATATCACTTTGGAAATTCCTGGAGAGCCATATCGATGATATGCTGATTGATGAAAATTTTTTCAAGATGGTGCCACTTCAGGTTATAGCGGAAGTAGACACCAACTTCGTTATTTCAAATGAAATCCTATATTTTTTATTGCATTTTGAGATTTTTTAGGTTTTTTAAGCATGATCCTTATCAGCCCTCCCTATACCTGAGTCTAGTCTAGTCGTTTTCGAAATATTAGGACTTAAAGAAAAAAAATTGAGTTTGCACCGTTATCCTTGAAAATCGATAGCTCAGTCATTTTTGAATGTACCGGAATTGTTTCCGAGCAACAGCAAGAGGAAAAATGGATCTCTCTTTACTTTCACTCGTCCAAATTGTACAAAGTTTGATTCCAATCTTTCAAATTTCAAGGGTGGCAAGTGAGGATATCTCTCGTTGAATAAGCGGCTCTACTATTCTGTATTTTCTACTATATATCATGTTCCTATACTTTCTCAAATGAGACACGTAACTATTTTTTGAATCTTTTTTTCTAATACTTCTCGTATCCAACCTCTAACGGTTTTAGAAATAATACATTATTATCCAAATTTTTTGTTCATAACATACACATATAGGGATTTACCGAAGCTTTAATTTATGTTCGACAAATAAAAAACGTGTCACTGAGTCACACGATATTCCATAAAACCAATAAATGAAATGAATTCGGAGAAGACTTTCGATTGTTGTAGCAGCAAAACAAATATCGCACTTCTTGTGAATTAAGATAATGAATTATATGTTTTGCAAAAAATACAATCTAGTCAATTTCCACAACTTACCTCTACCTGTTGCCCATCAATGATCTGTATCTTCTTCTGTCTGCCCATTTTAAGCTCAAGCTGTTTTTGATGGACGTTCGGATCTGGATCGTGGGCGGCCATATGTCTCATAAGGTTCCCCTGAAAAAAGGAATAAAATTGCAAAAAGAATTCAAACGAGAGAAAAGACTTCATAATATAATATAATTTTCAACGACAGAATTGACATCGGGAATAATTCATCAACAAGTCTAGATGATTTTGATTTTCTGATTGTGATATTGGGATGGAATCAGTCGCCATAAAGTCACAATCTAAACTGCTAAATCTAATTCATCCATAAAGTTCACAATGTGCTTTTCTCAGTCAGATGATGTAGGTCTTATCTTGTTGGAGTCTTTATAATTTTTTTTTCACTTACTTCAAATACTGTATACTTAGTTACTCATTCGCAGTATTTGAACTACAGTATTTCTTTCAAACTCAAAAAAGTAATAAAATTTATTGCTGATATTCTCATTTAATTTTTCTTTTGAGTAACGGTGGATTTCTTATTCATTCATGTTCATGTTGTTGATATCATCAATGTTTTCATGCCCTGGGCCTCAATATTCAATACAATATAAAATAATCGATCTAAATTAACGCAAATGACAAAATGACTAGACTAGACTAGACTAGTCACTATATGCGACAAAAATGAATCTTGTTAAATGTAAACGTATTGAATGACAATTTGGAGTCTTCTGCACATTGCGCACATATGTTTTCAGGGTATCAATTTGGATGAGGTTTTCGGGTGCATGGGCACTATCAGTCTAGATTAAGGTTATGTCATTGCTCAAATTCGACTTACGTCGCAGGCAGTATCGTTAGTTGCAGTATTATCAATCACAGTATTGTTAGTCGCAGAATTGTAAGCCGACTTGAAGTCGGATAACGATCGCAGTATTTTAAGTAGACTAACATTCGTCTTGAAAAAACGCATCGCCTTGGCACTTCAGCGCTTTAGTAATTTTACTATGTAATTTCGAACAAGTTTGGCAGATCCTCATTGGTCTCCCTCGGAAATTGGGATGTGCCAAATAGTTCGGGTAATGGTTGGGGGTTGTATGGAAGAGCAACTTTGTTGAATACCGCCTCCCAAATGGAATATTCCCATTCATGATGTCCTTTCTATTGATAAAAATAAAGATACACCATTATTATTATAATTACTAATGCCGTCACAAGTCAATAGTTTTCTATGGGGCTATGAATTGAGTTCGATAATGAAGTATGTTAGGAATGAGTTAATTTTCAGAACGCATGAGGTCATTACATGACCAGTTGAAAATTCGATAGGTATCTACAGCCATGTCAGTGAAGGTTGCGGTACCCACCTTATGCCTGAACGCCCTCGAACACTCGGGGCACTCGTGCGTCTTCTCTTTGGGCGGGGGCGGGATGTACTCCGGATTGTGGTACAAATTCTGGTGCCGCCTGAGCAGCTGCTTCTGCCTGAACGACTGGTCGCAGTGGTCGCACTGGTAGGGCTTCTCGTCGGTGTGGATGAGCATGTGCGACTCCAGATGGCGAGCCGATATTGACGCGTACGGACAGAGGTCGCACTTGTAGCACTTTTCGCCCTCGTGTGACTTGTTGTGCAGCTGAAACGTGATGGGAAAAGCGTGTTGGGCTAAGCAATTTAATCGGCGAGGGGAGACGGGATAGCAGAGAGTGGCGATTCAATTCGCGAGAATCATAAAACAACGAGTTCAGTTAAATCTAAATATGTAAGAATCAATCGCCGTGTGTTAGTCTGGCTGAAACTCGAAAACGGCAAGACCGATTCGATAATATTTTTTCTTGTTTTGTTTGCATCTATACAGGGGTGGGTTTAGGAACAAAGTTTACTAAGAAGGTGCAACGAAACGGCAAACAAATGGAAATTGCCGATTTTGTAAGGGAATTACCACAAAACAAAAATGTGACCGATCGGTCGGTGGTAATGAGTTCTATACTGACGTAAAAATAAAATGAAAATGTTTCATGTAAATGGAAAAAAAATCGAAGTTTAATGATTATTTAAACTTTATATGATCGAAAAAGGATATGTTTCAATAGACGATTTTTTTTATTTCTTCCAGAGACTTCTGATGAACACTCATACTAGATCAATGAAAAAATGTGTATATTTGTATTTCATTAGGGTGCATTAAATGTATATGCATTCTATGAATATGAATCATTCAAATAGTTACAATCATGTATTGCTCATGCCAGATTTTCTTCTGACCAGAAGTTATTTGTTTGATGCATGAAAAAGATTATTAAAAAAATGAATAAAAATCACCCGATGAAATTTATTTCAGTGATATTCGATATTCATGTGTTGTTATCATCATCACAAATATTACTATTTTAGAATTCTAGTCAATATGAAAAGAGATGAATAAATGAAACAAAAACAGTGAATCAAGTTCCCCAATAAACTTCTCCATCCTGGGTGGAAGGCGAATAGTTTCTAAAGTAATCACTGGATGGGAGGTATTGACAGTATGACATATGTGGTTGTGAATAAAATGATCTGTTTTCACCTCTATCCTGATATCGATACTGATACTGGGCAGTATAGATTCCAGAGCGCTTTGGCCACTTCCACTCAATGAAGCCATAATCTATCTGGTATCTGGTCTGCTACAACCCCACACAGGTTACTGAACGTGTATTCAAAATGTACACGAATGGCATCAGTGAAAATTGACCAACTCATTGAAGGCGGGTACAAAAAAATGAGCATGGCTAGGTGAGCTATGTTATATATCTATGTTATATATCTGTGTTATATATCTATTCGTGGTTAACCCTCTTTTTTTTCTGGCTATTTCTATCTCCTAGAGCATCAGATTGAAGAATATTCAGATGAAAAAAAAAATGTATTTCATGAGTGCACTATGATTGCTGAAAATGCTCCAAATGATTGTTATTTATAACTCTGGAAATTTGTATTCGATGGTTTAGAAACCCGAGGAATCTGTTGGCGATAACTTCATCCTGTAAAATTCTAAATATTGAAGTTCTAAAACATAGCTCTAGTGGTGAGCAAAATAGTGCTACCCCTTTATACAATGTTCGTCTACTGCGGCATGAAAGGATAAATGGAAACATAAGAGATGTAGACGAAGGTTCTCGCTCACATGCTACAAAATTCTACAACACATGCAGGTTTCTCATTTTTTGCTCACACACTCTTGTTGTTATACATAGTGTCCAAAAGGTTCGAGTTTTTCTGTATCTGCTGTTAGAAATAAGAGGATCTCATTTCGATCTCCCTGTATATTTGCTGGTTCAAGTGGAAAAAATATGTATTTTCTGTCATAGAAAAAATAGAAATTTGTTGTGAGATGCAGCAAGGTTGAAGTTACTCACGTAAACGTGGTTAATCTTATTAAAGTTATTTTAGCAGGTATCAACTTCAAATAGCTGTTAGGCAGAAGCCAGAAAGCTATATTTGAAAGTTTTCATTTTCTTACCAGATTTCCTCAAAATTGAATATAACCATAGAGTTGTAGACAGCATATCAGCTATAGACTACTCAAAAAGAAGAACAGAAAACAAAAACTGAACAAGTACCCACCCTACTTCAAGATCAAAATATAACTAAAAACCATCATACTTTGTTGAAACGTAATTATATTGAAACATTGAAATAATAAAATGAAATAATTTAAAAAAAATGAGGCAGATCAACTATTGATTCTATGAATAATTCCAAGAAACAGTAAAGGTCCTATACGATGATATACATATTTTCATATGTGTAGTAGCGCTCGCGGACGTTATAAGCTGAAACTTAGACAAGAGTAGACCAGATAAAAAATTTTCCTTCATTCAAGCAACTCGAGACTTGGGTGCTGCAAAATCGTTTTTCATGCGCTTTCGGTTTTACTTCAAATCAGAAAGATGAAAAGATATCTATCTATTTCCAGAAATGAAAGATTGAATTGATGCTTATCAATATATTTATGTAGTAGAATGTCATATCTGAAAAGAGCTAGTTTGCTCACCAAGTCCTGATACTATTAGTTTTAATAATTTATTCCATGTAGAATATTGCCAAGAATTGAACATTAATAATCTCAATGAAATGATCATTTGGAACTTTGACATTTCATTACCAATTAAGTATTCACTGCAGGATTCTGTCAATAATCAAGTGCGAAAAGGATATGTTTAGCTGTACCCCAAAGATTTTTTGAATCAAATTCAATTCAATTCAAAATGGTCCACAAAACTCGTCCACATATAAACATTTGCAAATAATGCCATTAATATATCGAATAGTGTTTTGAAAAATAACTTCAGCATATTTCTACTTTCCAACTAATTTTATTTGTAAAACTGACACGTGAAACTGGGTAGGCTAAGCAAGACCACTAAACATCGGACACTGCTTCTGAAAACCACCCACCCCTGTCACTGAATTCTAATAAGAAAACTCTTAAAACTTAAGAAAAACTAAAAAAAAAATTAAAAGAAAAGATTGCTCCATGAAAAAGTAATCTCAAAAACGCCCAACATTATAACCCTCCAATGTAGATTTGCACACATTCACAATAATTCTCTGTGAAAACAGGCAGATAATACATATTTATTGAACAACAACTACATCAAATAAAACCACTTAACTTTCTTGAGGTCATAAGCAATGTTTACACACCTTGTAACTGTATCGATCAGGAAATGACTTTCCGCACCTTTTGCATTTCAAGGGCTTATCCGAAGTATGCAATTTTTGCACGTGAATTCTCAAGTCCGTTTTCCGACCGCACGTCGTCGGACAAAGTTCACATTGGAAGATAGGTTTATCGCCAACTGAAACAAAAATGAGACATAGACATCAGATCACAGATAAATCCACAATGGGTGCGAGTGGGCTGATATCGCATATTCGACATTTAACTACGCCACCATATATTCTTATTAACGTCAGCTGTCTTTATTGCAAATAGTAATTAAACAGTTGTTTACAGTTGTCATTGAAAGTCATTGAAACCGCCTATGACAGGCAGATGAAATGTTCCCATCACACTTTATTATTCTAAAGTATTAATTGATTACACTCCTATATAGGCATGATGTCACAATAAACAACAATTTAGAAAATTTTAATCAAAAGCACAACTGATACCGTTTGAATATTATCGTTATTCATTTGAGATTTTCAGGCCTAGATCAGAAAAAAAATATTGAACTGGCAAACAGTCGAGTATACATTGTGAAGGGAAAAAATATTTGACTTGCATATTGACAATAATGTCATTGAATATTTTAATATTCCATTGAATAATCCTTCATTAAAGCCTTGGTTTCAATCAAGTACCAGAATTTATCAACCTGGTTACATTTTTATAATATGCGAGATATCCACAAAGCAATCAATACACAACAGAAATATTAAAAAATATAATTTGGATGGAAATGGTAAATTGCCATGAGTGATTATTCCTTTGAAAAAAAAAATGTTTATTCACTCATCTTTTGATTTGCCAATGGAATTTTTTATAATTTGTTGTATCAATATAAAAAAAATTATATTTTCTGTTGTGGTTCTATTAATGTTACCACAACCTATAAATGCAATATTTTAGAAATGTGACAGATTTACCAGAATTTGATGTTACTTATATTAGTTATGTTAGTTAGTTACTTCTAATATGTTATGAATTTGTTGAATCCCTTAGAATCTCATGGAATGAAGTCTTTCTTACACAAATAAATAATGAAATAAATCAACTGATTATTATAATTCACTTCACAACTGATTATTATAAATCACTTACTGTTCAATAATGTATAAAAATAGTGCCATTCTGTTCATCCAGAAATTCAGAAAAAGCTGGTGAAGAGATTTCACACTTTTGAAGTGGAAAACCAGAACTCGCCAAAATCGTTTGTTTCATGAATGGGGTGGTTACCCTACTTAGGTAACTAGTGCCAAGAAAGTTATTTGCTTCCCAAGATAAGCCCAGCTAAAGCTTAGTATCATTCAAATGCAAATGCAGTCTCAACAAACACTAATACAAGGACAAATAATAGAGACTCCATTATTGCATGAAGTCACATTTTAATTATCTACAATGAACTCCAGAGTTGATGAATTTCAATATAACGAGGTCCTACAAAGAAGGAATTCTTCAAATACAATCTTCTTGGAAACTTACTATTGTGTATCAGCTTGTGGGCCTTGAGACTGTTGGACTGCGTGAATCTCTGAGGACAGACGTCGCACTGATACGGTTTCTCGCCTGTATGTATCCGCAGATGACGCTTCAGCTTGAACGTGTCTGGACTGGCATAAGTGCAGTGTGGGCACTGGTACATAAAAATATAGATTCTCGATTGAGAGTGTGACTAGTATTGAAACTCAAAATATTTTTCAAGATCATTCATCAAAGGTCGGATAATTCAGACTCGTGAATAGAAATCTATTTTTGCGCAATAGGTAGGATATTTGATAATTTAAGTAATTAGTGATTTTTTTTTATTTTCGATTTTATTAAGCAGAGTGAAATTAATCAGAGAACTACATGTGAATCATCTTGGACAGAACTGTAGATTGCCTCCAGAGTTTGTAGTCCAGTTCAGGATCATTCTCACATGCTAAATCAATTTGGATTTGTGTCTGCAAGATTTTTGAATTTTCATTTCCGTTAATATAAATTATTATTATAAATCAACGTTATAGTTCAATACCAGAATTAGAATCAATTATCATTCTTCATATTTAACACGAGTTGCGCCTAACTGGGTTCACACAGTCGTGCGAAATATAAAATAAAATTTTGTGCTGGCAGTGGGCATACAAAAGAAATATTAATGGTTTGGTTGTCACCAAAAGCATTTGAGGTCAATTGAATATATGTATGCAGGGTTTCCCAAAAACATACTGACGAACTTTGAGAGGTGATGAGGGAAATGGAAACAAAAATTTTTTCTTTTGATTTAATGCAAATAAGCCGTTTGTGTTGTGGAGCAATACTGTATTTCATTCCATATTTACGAATAACAGAATAAACTGAAGCAAATGGTCAAAATTTCAAAAAACTAATATGAAACATCATTTATTTGTTCATAAAACAAAGTCCAACATGAACCAGAAGTGATCCATTGATAGGTTTTACGAGACAGAACCATTTCGGCCGACCAGTGGCCTCATCAGTCAGAGAGGAATTGAAACGACCATAAGAAAGAGACGATCACAAATCACCTGACTGTTGGCAAAACATTTCGATGTGCCATGCCATTGTATTGAGAAATACGACCTCGTGTTGATTTCATTTGAATCGAGTAGATAGTGTCTGATCGTTCACTCAAATGTACTGTTTAGCAAAGTTTATCGATCCATAAGTGTGTAAAAACAAAGAGACTGCTTTACATGTTGTTTGAATATCAAAAATTGGTGAATGATCCTAGTTGGTTCAGCCTATCAAGTCAAGGAAGGATTCTGAAACTTTGTTCAAGATATTGTTTTCCTGTTCAGCCTATGGCTCTACTAATAGATTCAAAAAAGATCAGAATATATCATTCACAGGTAAGTTAATAAATAAAGGCGGAGGAACTAATGAAAACAGCAAACGCGAGAGAGGCAACCAGCAGTGATCAGCTGACTGTTGGCAAAATTGTACCTTTCTTTGTTGCACATCCAGAAGAATCAATAGCTCTTTCTTTTTCTTTTATTCTTTTCAATACTCCTCATAGGTCGATGGGGCAAGAATGCATCTTAGTAGACAATACATAATTTCATATCTTTGATAGCAGTTCATCTGACATAAGTTTACCTGATATGGCCGCTCGCCAGTGTGACATCGGATGTGACGCTTCAGTTTCGACAATTCGACGCTAGCGTAGTCGCATTCGGTGCACTTGTGTGGCTTCTCGTGAGTGTGACGGTATCGAACGTGGCGGACGAGTTCGCCTGTAAAAGAATAATTATTTTATGAATCACAAGAAACGTCATTTGTTCATACAGGGATCAGAATGAAATAAATATGTAAAATATGATTTACATGAATACAATAAAAATCAAAGTTTTTTAAGGTCGAATATATGGTCCAATTTCGAATCACAGAATGATGCACTCTACTTCGAGTGAACTCTTGGTGTTGTCAACTGCATCATAAGCAACACAATATAAGATATAAGCATCAAAATAAAAAAATAAAAAAAGGGGAAATCTAACCACGCAATCGTTAAGAAAAACAATTTCAGCCTGAAAATCTAATAATCATTTACTTCAAATACTTCCAAATGAAAAAACTTATGAATGAGAAGAGCTGGCATCAGAAGATGTATACGATGCGGAAGGACATGTGACGACATGTCACTCTTCAGTATCAAAAGACTAAAAAGCAAAACGATTTAGAAGAAAAACATGTTTATTTATTTATTTATTTAGGGATTTAGGTGATTCAACAGATAGATGAAACTATCCAGTGACAGAATCACACAGGTTACATATAATAAATTCAACAAAGACAAGACTATGCTAAATTACATGATGCAATTTTGTAACATAATATAATTTTGAGAAATATTATTCTAGATAGTGGAACAAGTAGTTACAGTTTTTATTTTAAATGTATGTGATTTTACACAAAGGAAAATGCGGTAATTTTAAAGGGAGTAACTAACAGTAGCATGGATATCAACAATGAAAATGGTAAAGAAGAAAAGAAATCTACATTCTTCAAAATCATCAGTTGGAGACTTCAGATATTTTATACTGTGCAATATTGAGGGAAAAAATGAAGAGAGCTACAGAAAAGTAAATGAAAATGGAAAAAGTCAACTAACAGCAAAGACTTCAATTTTCTCTTGAAACTTATAAATCTGGTCGAGAAGATGTCAAGGTCTTCACTAGTTGAACAATTACAGGATTTTATACATCTATATAGTGGTGAATTAGACATAGAATTGGTGGTCATCCTACCAGGTACGAAAAGTAGCCGGTGTCGCATAATGTATCTAGTGCAATTCAAGAGGAAAAAACTTGTACAGTATGAGGAGTCTATTAAGTCGTTAAAAATTTTATATACAACAGATGTCAAAAAATGTCCTTCTCAGGTTAAGATTTTCAAGCTTGTAATAAATGACATTACACTCATATGAGAGGAAATGACGTCTTTTATTGAAACGAAAATTCAAAGTATTTATTAATTTATGCTGTATTCTCTCGATTCTATCAATCTTGTCATGATAAAGGGGGTTCCACACTGTGGAGGCATATTCTAAGTGGCTACGCACAATGGAATTATACAGCGTAATTATCGTTTCAGAGCGTTGAAAGGATTTGGTAACCCTTAAAATAAAACCAAGATTACGTGCTGCTTTTTGGATCGAAGCCTCTATGTGGGCGTCAAAATTCAGTTTGGTATCGAGAATAACACCAAGGTCTTTAATAGATTCAATATTCTTTAACGTTTGCCCGTTGATGGTGAGGCCAAAATGATGCGGTATTTTGTTTCTGGAGATTGATTGACACTTATCCGGATTCAGTTCCAGCTTATTCAATTCACAGTAAACGAAAAAATCATCAAGGTCTGACTGAAGCACATCATAGTCTTCCAAATTAGTAATGGTTTTGTAGACCTTGAGATCGTCAGCGTATAGCTGTATGTATATATCACTCTTTATTAGCAAATAATGCTCTTCATAGTACAGTCAGTCACTTAAAAAACAAAAAATATAAAAATAGAGACAAAAGTCACATTGTAAAAACAAGAAACAAGAAATCAAGACAAATTATTGATGACTATCACTAGAAATATATTCAATACATTTTCTTTTGAATGAATTTAATGAATCACAGCTTTTTATATGACTAGGCAAATTATTGAATGCAATCAGACCAGAACTATACAAAGAGTCACAACCTATATGCTCTCTGTTGATATAAAAATTTCCCATTCTATTTCTAGTGGAGTGTGTATGAATACTACTTGTGTAGGTTAACTGATCACTCAAATAATTTGGCAACATATTGTGCTTAATTTTAAATATAAATAATAACATATTCAGTATTATCCTTTGTTTAGCAGACATAAGAGACAGTGTTTCCAACATGTATTTCACAGATGTGCGCTTATTACAACTCAGTATTGCCCTCATGGATCTGTTTTGAAGCTTCTGTAGTCTGTTAAGATTTTCATTGCTTACAAAATAGAGCAATGTACTGCAATAGTCAAAGTGGGGTGCTATTATTGATTTATATATTGTTAATTTTGCATATTTACTTATTTTATTTTTCAATCTATATAAAAGATGAATTTTCGTGGCTATTTTCTTCTGAATGTAACTGCAATGCGCATTAAGGTTCAATTCTTGATCTATTACCACTCCCAAATATTTGAAAGTTGCAACCCTCTCAATGATGACATTATTAATATGAATATTCAATGACAGCTGTTCATCTTGCAGTTGTCTTAAACGATATTTGCTACCTATTAACATGCATTTTGTTTTATTAACATTCAACTTGAGGCCGTTGTCACATAACCACTCGTTTATATTTGATAGATCCTCATTCAAACATTTAGAGATTTCATTAGGTGACCCAGAACAATACAACATTGTGTCGTCGGCAAACAGTTTTATCTTACACCTTTTAACATGCACCACAATGTCATTTATGTACAGCAAGAAAAGCAGTGGACCCAATACTGACCCTTGAGGAACTCCCTGAAATTATATTTGAAGTACTGGATGCCACTTGACTATATTCAACTAACTGCTTCCGATATGTGAGGTAATTAGTGAACCATTTTAATACATTATGATCTAGTCCATACTTATTTAATTTCCTTAGAAGTAACTCTATGTTGACCGTCTCAAATGCTCTTTTGAAATCCAAAAAGACAATACCTATAATACGTTTTTTAGATAGGTCAACTTTCCATGAAGAGATTAGAAATTGCAGTGCAGTTTCACATGAATGGGATTGCCTAAATCCAGACTGTTCTTTAATCAAAATATTATGTTTCGCTATATATTTCATTAATTGATCTTTCACTGTAATTTCCAATATTTTCTCATAAATTGGTAGGGTATTTGTGGGTCTAAAATCAGATCCTGAAAAGGCGTTTGTAATTTTTTCAATAGGAACAATGGTGGCAATTTTCCAACCGTCAGGAAATGTTCCAGTGGTTAACGATAAATTAATCAAGTCCAAAAACCGATTACCCAGTATTTCAAATGTTAGCTTAATTATATTCAGATTAATTCCATTATGATCTGTATTATTTTTCTTGAGGGAAAAAATTATCTTTTTTAAATCGCACATATTCAATGTTTCAAATTTCCTAAGTATCTCATTGGTTGGTATAATATAACTGAGAACATGATTATAATCATTTATTGGTACTATACTGTCGGTAAGGTCTTTCAGAGTTTCAACGAAAAATGAATTAAAATATCCTGCTACTTTTGCTTCATTTGTTAAGAGAACACTATCAAATTTTATACCTTTGAACTCTTGTTTTCTGTTACCCTTTAGTAAACCTTTCAGTGACTTCCACATAGCCCTACTGTTTCCTTTATTTTCATCGATCTTTGATTCATAATACTTTTTAGTTTCAATTCGTATTTTTTTGGTAACGAAATTACGACTTATTTTATATTTATCCCAGTCACATTGTAGTTTGGTTTCCTTGCCTTTTTTATGAAGAAAATCGCGTTTTTTTAGATCTGCCATGATTTCGTCTGTAAACCACACTTTTAATTTGAAATTATTGAAATTATGCTTCATTTTGAATGGTGCATGTATGTCCAAGCAGCTAATAATATTATTGATGAATAAATTGGATATTTCATTAATGTCAGTAATATCATTATTCCATGACGTATTCATTAGGGATAGTTGGAATTGAATTTCATCAAAGTATTTATAATATCTCCTACTTATACTAGTGGAAGTTGATTTAGTATGACAGACATTGCCTAAGGATATTAAAATATTAGAATGATCTGTATTTGTATGTATGTCGTGGATGTCATTAATGAAAATGTTGAACAAAAGAGGGCCGAGATGAGACTGAAAGTGAAGAGGATCTAGAGTTATTCATTACGACACATTGCCTACGATTTTCAATGTATGAGGTGAGCAACTTCAACAAGTTTCCGTAAACACTAAAATTTCGAAGCTTAACGACAAGGGTTGGATGATGTACCTTATCAAAGGCTTTCGAAAAGTCAGTGTAAACTACGGACGGTGAATCACCCTTTTCCATAGTCGATAAAATTTCTTGAACATATGGTATAAGATTGGTAAGCGTTGATCTTTTTTTGTGAAAGCCATGCTGCCTCACATTTATAACATGTTTTACTTGAAAAAATAAGTTTCTAGTCAAAATTGATTCAAATATTTTTACAAAGTGAGAAAGAATAGATATAGGCCTGTAGTTGGCAATATCAGTCTTTACCCCGTGTTTGTGAACGGGAACGATTTGGCCTATTTTCCATTCGCATGGAAACGTTCCTTCCTCCAGGCTCTCATTGAAAATAATATGCAAGGGTTCTACCAATGATTCTTTGCAGTTTTTGATGAATATAGGGGGAATTCCATCAGGTCCTGGGCCCTTGTTAACATCTAAATCATCTATGGCATCCAAGATTTCCCTTTCACATATATAGCGCACATCAAAAAGCATTGAGGGTATTAATGTTACTCTGAATAGAGGACGGTGACCCGTTTGATACAAAAACACTACTGAAATATCCAGAGAATAATTCACAAATACTCTAATTATCAGTGGCTTCCCTGTCATTCAAAGACATTCGCGCAGGAATTGATTTGTTATTTTTTTTGTTTGCCAAAAAAGACCATAAATATTTAGAGTTTGATTTTATATTAGTTTCTCTACTTTGAACATAACTACGGTAATCCTGTCTTATTTTGAATTTTACGGTTTTACGTAGATTAGAGAAATTTACATAATCATCATAATTTCTGTAATTCTTCCACCTTTTGTGAGACTTTTCTTTCTGCTTGATAGCTTTGATCGTATTTTTAGTGAACCACTGTGGGAAATCATTTCTTTGTATAGATTTTTTTGGAACATGATTCTCTATCAGTCCTTTAATGATTGAATAAAATTTATGTACGCTTTGCTCTGTATTTAAGCCGTACAAGGTTTCAACCCAGGAGTATTCATTGAGGTAAGTTGTGATTTCATCGTAAGCTGCATTAGCGAATTTGAGTTGTTCATAGAATTTTCTGGGAAGAAGTTGAACAGAGACATTCTTTAAATTCCAATTCAATATGATGTACATCTTCAATTATAAACGGCTGATTACAAGCTTGAACTTCAATATTGGTTGATCTCGAAAGTGAAAGAATCAAGTCAAGTATCTTTCCTCTTGAATTTGGGATGTTAAAATGCTGTCTCAAATTCAATAGTGAGAAATCATCAATGAAACATTCACCGAGAGCATCCGTAGCGGTAGTGGGTCTAAAAGATTCTAAAGCAACATCAGATTCCCAAATAATATTTGGTAGATTAAAATCACTAATGATGATAAACTCATTTTTTACTCTCCGCTCTATAATCGACTCCAAGCTTTGAAAGAAATTTGTTAAATTGTTTAATGTAGCATGGGGAGGAATATATACACAGCAAATACTTATTTTCTCACCCTCACCAACGCTGACGGAGACCAATCAGTGGACCAATCAGGTTCTAAAACCGATATAATGTTGTCCCGCACACTTATCACAACACCCCCACCGTCAACTTTACCACATTTCATCACGGTCTCTCCTATAGCAGTTGTAGTCTGCAGGAAACAACTCAGCATTGAAAACACTCCCTTTCAACCATGTTTCTGAGATGCACCCTATATCATATTCCAGACTGCTTGATGATTCCATAAATAGTTCAGTTTTTGTGCGGAGACCACGTACATTCTGATAGTAGACTTTTAGTTGCCCATCAGAAACCATTTTGAAACATATCAAGTACTATTTAAAACAGAAGATGAAAAGAGTTATGTAAGTCTGGTGAAAATATCTTCACTCTTTATATGAATCGCCCGGCTTTCGTCAGATTTTTTTATGAAGATTTCTCCATCTCTTGCCCAGGTATATTTGTAGTTATTAGAACGGGAGAATTCACGAACTTTTTTATATAACTTCTTGTAGAATGGCGACAAATGATCATTAAAGAAAATTGGTTTTTCATCCCCGTCATTGAATAAGCGAGTTGTGATTTTGTTTCCTTTGGCTTTGCGTGCAGCATCCATTACTTTGTTTTTTGTAAATCGTGAGTCAAATTTGACCACGATATTTTTTTGGCATTTTTATGTTGGTATTATCAGGATGTTGCGCTACTCTGTGAGCAGATTCGATGTCATTAGTGGTTAGTGGTGCATTGATAGCGTTGAAGAGAGTATTTAACACCTGTAGAATATTTTCTCCTCGCTTCTCAGGAATACCACATATCTCCACATTGTTCATCCTGCCTTGTTGATGAAGAAGTTCGATCTCAGGTCTCAGAGAGCTGCATTCACTATTAAGTTCGGAGAGGTCACTTTTCATGGCTTCGAAAGATTTCATAAATTTCTTTACAGATTACATTTGCATGGTAAATTCATCTATTTTATCCCCGTAATATTTGACAGAGTTGAGGACTTCCACTTGTTTATTCTTCATATACGTGAGATCCTCATGAACACTTTTCATTTTATCCATCAGCTCCGTCAAAGCATAGGCCGATTTATCAGGACATGGAGCATTTTTACATTGTTTGCATACCCATATAACTCCAGAGTCAGCTGGTAGGTCATTGAACCCGTTCGGCAGTTTTACGCACTTTAGGTGGAAATATTTCGAGCAGCTGCCTTGACATTGAATTCCTGTGTTCGCTCGATTTAAGGCTGAGCCACAAAAACTACAGGGGTCCAGCATAGTGGCAAAAAACAATGTCACTTTTTGCCTCGTGGAATATGGTTAGAATGGACTCCTAGCACTGATGTATTCCTTCTAAATACCGAAATGCACCTCTACTTCAACTTAAGAACGCAAAGTGAACAACAATCAGATTGACAATTTGATTCCGCTCATTTTGGTATGAATGACACTTTGTGAAAGCGAAATTTTACCGCTCAAAATACTATTTCTTCGGAGCACTTTCACAGACAACCTTCTCTCTACAAGTCTCTTTTGTGTTGTTTTAGTACTGTGTTGGAAACGGGGGCGGATTCGTTCCGGAAACAGTTCACCATCATTACTAATTTCGATATTTGTTGAAATATATGTGACTTCCAAATTTGAAAAAAAAAATGAGGGGTCACTGACAAATAGAGGCATCTGAGGGTAGAATTGAAAGGGCAGTGACATTTTGGGGCAGATCACAAATCCGTCCTTACTACAAATATATTGAAATGATTATTATAATTTCCATTTTCATTTTTAGAGAGGAGAAACAATCTAAAAAATCAGTAAAGAGGAATATACCACCTCCTCAATTAGCATACAAACAGTCTTGTATCATCTCGTTGCTATGTTCCATATGGATGTTAATTTTAACCAAACTACCCCATTGAAGACTAACCTGAGGTGGTGAAGGCAGCTTCACAATACTTGCAACCGTGCGGCTTGGTGCCCGTGTGCGTGTTGACGTGATTCTGGAGCGATGCCAATGTCTTGAAACCTCTCTCGCACACGCTGCACTTGTGCGGCCTCTCCTCAGAATGGGACTTCATGTGCCTGGAAAGTAGATAGCGCTTCGGGCTGGTGTAGTTGCAGTAGTTGCACATGTGCGCCTGCGAGACGACCTGCGATTTACGCGGCAGGATCTTGACTATCTTGCTCTTGTCATCTTCTTCCTCGGAGTCTATTTGGTTGTTCTCCTCGCCCTCGTCAAAGTCGTAGACTAGAAAAATGGTATGTTCAATTCTAGCTCAAGGTGTACCAGACTAAAATTACAATGTATATTAAAAAAATTTTTGTATGGTGACATTTAGTTCTACTCACGATTGGAAGAGTAGAAATTGCAGAAATCTTCATCAACCCTACTCAAGACTCACCACTGGTCAAATTGTCATATTTATCAAGGCATCAGATGTTTCAACCAATTTATTTGTGTGTATACCTGATGAACATAATTCAACAAATCCTTCTTTCTTCAGAAATAGTTCGTACATATATTCATGAAGTGAAGAATTTTACAGATTGGAAGAATTTTCCATGCGAACAATATATATTTTAACTCATATTTGTGATTTGATATTTGTTTGCAGTATGACAATAATATGTCCAATAAGATTTATACATCATCATTATTTATACATGTATACGTTTTTGTATTTGTTCAATATTTATTATCCCAAATTTTGTTGATATATATGTGTATATGTACTCGCCTATATATACATATAAACTTGCCTACAGCTAGGTTTGGAATTTTCATCCTTCATTTTATGCTCATTTTATGCATACTATACTATAAAATACTATATGATATAATATACCATGGCAATAATCTTCAAAATTTGGGTTTGGTAGCCTATCCAGAATAATAATTTTTAGTAGCAGCATGAATGTAATGGATTCATCTCACATCTTCCATGTGTATGTATCAAGTTATACAAATTATCAACCTTTTTATCAATATTACATAACAGGGTGATTGACATTCAATTGATATAAGCTCATTATTTTCAAATAGATATAGATTTGGATTCTGCTATGATTCATATTTGATTGCCTTTACCTATCTTCACTTATTTCCCTGTTTCCATTTGATGTACCTCAAAAGTCCATCTAATAAGGAGCAAACCATATATTTAACAACACTTGTCATGTTATTTGTTATGTATTGGTGCTAATGATGATGTCTATTTACAGTATAACAGGAATTGACTCGACGACGAAAATACTTTAATCAAATCCGCCATTGTTGCCAGAAATCCTATTCTGAAAAGTTTCTAAGGTACATGTGAAGAAAGCTTTTGTGAATAACCTTGTTTACCATGTATTACTACATATTGTAATTTGTATCTGAAATTGTTAATTATGTTTCCAAAAAATCAAACAAAAAACAGTTCATGTGGTTGGGAATGCTTTGATGTATAAAAATAAGAATTGAGTAGAGACTCAGAGGATGAGAAATCACCAATTATAATTGAAAAATTTCAACTGAGGTGAGTTCTTGACTATCATTCCATAAGCTCGAGTTTGATTTTCATGACCAAAATTGATTCACATTATGAAAGGATTTCCTGTTGCATTGTGAGAAATGAATAATTTTTACTGCAGTAACAAAAATATTTTGTGATGCAAAATATTCAATTGTTTTGAAAAATGTCCCATTTGGAAATATTTACCTGCCAAATCTTGTTCCCCATCAGTCTGTTCACTGTCTCTCATATCTGGGTCTTGAACAATCAGAACATAGCTGAGCTCCCCTGAATTGGTGTCTGAAGGAACCACAGTTACTCTTTGGTAGGCATTTCCTGAATTGATCAGTATTTGGTTATTTTCTCCATTTTCTAAAACAGGCTACAAAAAATAATGATAAAATGTATTAGTTCCATTGACAACATACACAATAACGAAAATTTTAGTAAAAATATTCTCATATTAGGTATGTTCTTTAGAAACTAAATCAGTGTTACTCACATCATCTGTTTCTTCAGCATCTTCTTCATTTTCTTGGTTCACAGTAAATTCATCTGAATCTCCTGTGCTGTTTATATGGGGCATGACAGTCATCACTGGTTGATTATCACCTTTTGCTTGAAAATAGTAGTGTCCAGCTTGATCAACAAAATATGTTCCTTCTTCATGTTCTGTATTGTCTTCACCTTCAACTGAAAAAATCGCAGTAATGATTGCAAAAAAAATTAAACTGGATTTGTATTCTGAGGTATTTTCTGTCTTCAACTGGAGCACTATTACTATATAATGTACCACACTATATGCTATTCTCAAAGTAATTTTATTCTAAACACATTAACACATATTCATAGTAACATCATATATTCATGATCTTTGCTTGGCTACCATGATAGTTGACAAAACCAATGTCAGATAAATTTATAATGTCAAAATACCCTGGGACTCATGAAGGTCCAATATCTAAGATATCAAGAAAATCATTCCAAACTTTTTTCTCATCTTCATCATCAGAATCATCACTTGATGATGGACCATTATTGTGAGTACTTACAATGTTTTTTATTGAACTTTACCATGCAGTATTTATACATTCAACTAAATCAAGAACCGCAAGGCATGTAAGAGCAAAAGCGTTTTCGAAATGTTATTTGCAAGGGTCCCCCTAATACTTTACAATAAAAACAGAAGTCAGAATTCAACAGATAGAAAAACAGCTTAATTAGTTCGAACTATTCAACAAGTTTACTTGTAGTTTAGTTGAATGTAATGCATTTTTTCATCAGTAATACTAGTTTTAAACCATTTCAGCTCCTATTTGCGAAAAAAAATAAAGGGCCTCTTTGGCCTGCTGCAAAAATAGGTGAATCTTTGCGGATGAAAAATGGTTGCAGAGTGTACTTCTTTCGAGGAAAAGCAGTGTATGATATGAAACAGAAAAATTTAATCAGCAATTTTGAATTGTTGTTAGACGAAGAAGTTAGTTTTAGACAAAATAATGGATTTAAAAAAGGAATTGTGACTGATGTTGAAATTGATGAAAAAACAACAATCCCCTACTTCCAGATCACCCAGAATGAGAAAATATATGCTGTGTCATTTTTCAATGTTTTCTTGAATAAGGAACAGGCCAAAGAAATTTTTAAGAAAAGTTAGTGGTGGGTTGAGTATTGTTTTCAGAAATTTAAATAAACAGATCAGAAGATGAATATTTCAGATTTATTCGCTTAGAATATCCAGTACTAAGTACATTGGAACAACTGATATAGCTATTGATTATATGTACCTCAAAGCAAGGCTTAAAGATAGGCGCCTAGAATAGAACTCGACTAGAAATCAAGCAGTAAAGCAAGGTTGGATTGTGTTAATACTCACTTGTGGATTGCTGTATGGTTGCTTCCCCAACAATTTCTTTTTGGAAGCCAGCCAAATATGACTGTATTTCTGTAACATTTTCTGGATTTTCTAGCTTAATAGAGTCAGGTTCTGTAAAGGTGGTACTCATCTTGCAACATAAAGCTGAAGATTAGGTGAATAGAGTACCCTGAAAGAACAAAAATATTATTGCATGACATTGAATACTGAAGACTGTCAAGAAAAAGAAAGATTAATTATAAGACTCTCAACTTTTTGAAATATAACCTTCTATATGTACAGCAGCTACCAATATTTAATTTTCCCGCTGACTACTTTCCAGAATACAGAAAAAAGGTCTACTGATCAATTCTATACAAACTACAAGGTGTATCACACGAGGACTTCGGAGGTAAAGCAAGCTTGGTTGGCATAATCTGGGACGCCTAGGCGCCATTTTCCATCTACTCTAAATTATTTCATCTAATAATAATTTGCAAAAGAATTCATTTGCTTCCAAAATTCGGTTTGTCTTTACTTTAAGGAGTTGGATGTAGGGGGCATTTCAACTAAATATCTTTCGGGAAATTAGCACTGCTGGCGCTGTCATCAATGATACAACGGGAGTATTGGGACAACAGCTGCAATGGCGCACCAAATCTTGTTTCAGAATGGTAAAATGTTAATTTTAATTTTTGATACCGTTAGTCATAATCACGATGGAGCAATAATGTTTGATATAAATAAAACACTCACTAATACAAAAAAACATGCATAAAAAGAAAAGTAACGACCTTACCCTGGCGAAAATTTGAGGTCTGGTTAACTCCAAAAATGTCCTGTGAGGGCGTATCACGATTTGATAAAGGCGTCTTTCTGATAAAATAAGAGATGGCGAAGCAGGCGAGTGGCCGAAAGAAGAATATCAGTCATTTGGATTAAATGTTCTTGCGCATGCTAATTGAAATAACAATCACCCATCAAAGAACAAAGAACCTGAGAACGAATATGTTGAAATATTTCTATGGTTGAGGTAGCCAGTGTTGTATTGGTGTGAGCATAGCTGACAAAGATAGCAACTAAAATTTCTGAGGTCAACCCAAGTCTCATGGGCGTCGAAAGATATGTTCCCTCAAAAATGAATAATAATGAGATTTGAGTTGGAATGTCATACAAAAAAAATTGGAAGTCCAGAAAAAGAAATGTGTTCCCGAAAATGCATAATCCTTCAAAAAATAGACGTGCAGAGAAATAATATCTCCCGGGCGACAAGCTCATTTTTAGGGATGTAATTAGCATACTCTGGGGTCTTCTTTTATAATCTATGTTGAGGGACAGTTATACCAGACTGATCTAACCCTTGAAAATCCGTTGCAAGTTGTACCTTCCGCAAAAGTGGGAACTTTATTAATTGGAAATGTCAGCAGGGAGTATTCTACTAGCTGTTACTTGTAGAGGTTGATGCAGATTTTGTTATTTATGTAGGATTATTGACATTTTGAGCCATTACTCATCATGCCAAACACCCCGAAATGAAATAATGGGTATGTTTTGCACATAATTTTCTTGCAGAGGTTTCTTTATCGAGGTGTATATAGCTACTTCAACGTATACCTGGTCAATTTCTGTGAAAAAGTATTTTCAATCATATATGTATTAACTACGAATATTGATAATAAGGACAGCCTATCTGATGTCAAAATAAAAGAGTGGAATTGGCAAGTATTTATTTATGCGCATGCGCCAAAATGAAAGTGAAGATGACAGACTCTCTTAGTGTTGTTTCACTTTTACACCTGTCGTTGCTACTCAAATTGGGAATGATCGTGCGTCGTGTCTTATACCTAATACTTTTTGTGCAGCGCAATCATTCAAACAACCAGATTCTTTGAACTGTCGTCTTGTCTATGTTTAAGAATTCAATATTTTTATTACTCGTAATGAGCGTCATTGTTAGTATTTGATTTTTCCAGTGTTTGTGTTCAGACGTTAGTTCATAGTTGTTGTTGTTTGTAGTATTGGTAGTTTAAGTTTGTAACTTCACAAAATGTCCGCAGAAAACGTACAAATTTGTTTTCTCTGCGACTCCAAGAGCTCCAATTCATATCATCGGTGAGAAATTTATCCTTGTTTCATGGTCGAAGAATTTATCACACGGATATGTGTTGCTTCCATGATGAATGTTCATTTACATCATTTCAATACTGAGGATATCTTATATTTCTACTGAGATTTCTACCATTTTTTGAATATTGATTGCTCCATTCTATTCAATCTGAAAAAACGTACCTGTATAACCAGATCACTCTATATCAAAGGTAATTATATGTTATGTTGTCTACCATCAATATATTCATATTCAAATATATATATTCCAAATAACATGATTATTTACAGAGAAAATCTTAGATGAGGATGATCTAAGGAGAAAAAAGATAAGTAGTACAAACATAACCTGTAAACTGTAATGATTGACACATTACGAATGAAGTTTCAAAATTTGAATTTTGCGCATGCGCCCTCGATCATCATTGCCAATTAGACAAGGAAAGACGTATATAATGAAGCATCACTTTTCTAACATTGCTCTCATGGCGTTTGGTCAATATAGTAGTTAATACACATATATGTATTAACTACGAATATTGATAATAAGGACAGCCTATCTGATGTCAAAATAAAAGAGTGCAATTGGCAAGGATTTATTTATGCGCATGCGCCAAAATTAATTCTGAATGAAATTTGAATTTTGCGCATGCGCCCTCGATCATCGTTGCCAATCAGACAAGGAAAGACGTATATAATGAAGCATCACTTTTCTAACATTGCTCTTATGGCGTTTGGTCAATATTGTAGTTAATACATGTTTCCAATATATCTGCTTCTTGAAAGGGTTGTAGTGAATTTTCCATTAATATTATCATTCCGAACTATATTTTGAATTTCAAGTCCCGTATATCGACATCATTGGCTTTTATTTTCAGGAAATATGAAGTGCACGAAAGTTCAGTAATTATTCTATGGTTTGGTCGAAGTCGGAAATTTTAGCTGCTACGTTCGTCGACTATCTTAACAACAATCGGTGTTGTCAAATTTCATATTGAATAATTATTAATAGGGTCACTAATGTTCTGTCTTGTCAAATGCCATGAAATATGACATTACTCGACTTCTGTGATCTACATTTGTGAATGAAAATATTTCTCTGCCAAATTTGTAAATACACATTGATGCCAAGATTATTGAATTAATTTGTCTTTCCTATTATCGGTATTTGTTTCTTGATAATAACTATTGAAACTGAAAGTGCTCAAGTGAATAGAAGATGTGTACGAAGACCACTGACTGAAAATCATTACTGACAATTATAATTAGTAGAAACAAATTTGTGATGTAAAATTTGAATTCAAAATGGCTGAGTCCTATTATCAGGTAAGACATTATTATTCAGTTTCCCTCAATATCTGTTCATTAGAGGAAAAACCTGTACTGTTTTGTCGACCTACTAATAAAACATCCTCGAGGTAAAGAATTACGTCATGGTAAAACGGAAGATATTTTCGTAATCTGGAAATATTTCTTGACTACTTCGACGACATTCTTTTCCCTAATTTCGAATCTTTGGTATAAAATAATACCTACCTATATTTCATGGATATTCATTATTTTAATGATGTCTTGGCATTGGGATTTGATCCAAAAATGGTCATGTTCTCGTTTTCAAGAACAATTTTAATGCAATGAAGATTATAAGGTAACTTTTTTAGGTTATATATGAGAAACACTTGATCAATTTACTCAAGTTCACTTATTTCAGATGCATTTGAGAGTTCCATATGAACGGCTGTATGAATAGTTCCAGTAAATCTTAATATTTATTGAGCATACGCTTACTACACATTTCATTATGAAGTTTCTCTCATTCATAATTGAAATGTTTTACTGAAAATTGTGTGTGAAACAAATATTGTAGAAAAAAATGCCACATACCTCAAGTTCTTTATTATTATCACACAGTGTCTTATTTCAAAGGGATCACTTGTTGTTTATTATAATATAGGGCAATTATCTAATGATAATATTGTTCAATTGATAGAGGAAATGGTTACTTACATGGATTATTCCTAGGAGAATATTTTCCTCCACAATTATAGGAGGTTCTTAATTATTCTAGAAAATAGTCTCTATTATAGTTCAAATCAAATTCATTGGTGGAACCCAGAATTATTGTTTTTAAATTATTTGTAATGGTACACCCTTCTTGTTTCCCTTTGTTTTTGGCTTACTTTTTTGTTAGCTTCTCTTGCATATTTCATGGTTTCCTTCGATTTTCATGGTTCATGATTGTCTAGAAAAAAAATATATGAGTGTTCTGACAATTGAAATGCCAATTATGGGATGCCAACTTGAGCATTTTGAATTCAGATGCAGATTTCAAGAATGAGATAATATACAGCTTGGTTAGTATAGACATTTCAAAATCATGAATTGAAATTTCTTGAAAAGAACCTGAAATTGAAAAAAAAAATGTCATTCAGTGAGCATATAAAATCTTCAAAATTTCAGTAATATATCTGGCAAAACAAAGAGAAATCAGATGTACCATGTCACAGGGTATGATAAAATTGAGAAATGCTCCACAGAATGAGGCCCAGATATATAAATATCTCAATGTGTCAAATTCTATCATAATGTATTCAGAAGGTGAACAAGAAACTAGTGTCCTGAAGGCTATTTGTTTTCTATACTTCTTGAATGCTTCGAGGAGCACTACCAGCATTCACCTACACAAGGTGTCTTAATAGTGCCGCGGTCTTCCATAACTGCTCATTGAGATGAGATATCGAAATGTGGTTTCCACTATTTGATAGGTATATTTTAATAATATTTTGGTTCTCACAGGGTGATACACCAAACCCACTGTTTTTCAAATAAGACGCCCTGTATTCGATGAAATATTAAGAGAAACTTTTTCAAGCCGATTACAACGGCATATCACAGTGAGGGTCTTTCTTCAACTGCTCTTCCTCTACTGCCCTACTGGTCTTTGAGTGGAGAAAAGGTACCACTCTTCGAAGCTGCATAGCTTCCATACGGTTAGGGATATTGGAACGCGGTATTCTCCAAGTAATTTCTATAGACCTCTAGAATGAATATTTTCATGAATTGAAGTCGATTCATTTTTCATTATACCGGATGTTTCGACTTTCGTGAAATGTTCGATATTTTGTTTTTCTTAAATTGAACACCCTGTATATGTTTATGGCGATTAATGTGATATTTGATGAGCTTTCACTAAATGCCAATTTATAGTACCTCAAAATTAAAGATAAAAATGTTATAGCGTTTTGAACTTCAACTTGATAGAAATCAAAGGATTCTTTTGCTACCAATGTATCAAGTAAGTGAAAATAAAAAGTAAATTAGTAACAGCTATCAATTATATGCTTTTTGAATAACATATTACAGATATTCAATACATACCTTGAGAATATTTCTGATGATGATACATGTTGATGAAATAATTAGGAGAATGTCAAATACCTTAATTTCAAAGTGACAAGAAATTATCAACTTTCTGATACTTGTGGTTTACTTGCACGATACAATTTTCTTACTCTTGAGAATAGAAGAAAGCATAATGATCTTAATGTATTATTCAAAATAGGTAATGGTTTGATTGACTCCCCAGATCTATTGTCCTCGATACCGCCCCCGCGAGGCCTACTAGAAGTAGACAATTCTTTTATATTTGTTGTCACAGAACTATCCGTGTCAAAATTCTCTAATCTCTAGGATGTGCCAATGTTATAACTCACTTCATTCTGACATTGATCTGTTCTCTTGTAAATTTTTGAAGTATAGAGAACAAATAAAGAACATATCTCTAATTGATGATATACTTGTGTTGATTATCTATTTGTATTCATTTGTATTCGTATTGTACATTTTATACTCTCACTTTGATACTATTTCAATGTGAACTTTTATGTATTTAGTGGATACTGTTGTGGACTGTATAGCTGTTCGTATCCTAAAGCTGATAATAAATAAATGAATGAATAAATGATAGTTACCTCTGATTTTGTGGTACTAGCAGATGAAATTTCATCAAATATGACACCAATCGTTGTAAGAATATACAGGGTGTTCCATTCAGACAAAACGAGATATTGAATATTCCACAAAAGTCGAAAACATCCGGTTTAATGAAGAATTATTCGACCTCGATTCATGAACCTAATCATTCTAGAGGTCAATGTGGCTTCAAATAAGGGTACATTTTCTGCACTCAAAGACCGGTAGAGGGAGAACAGTTGGAGGTAGACCCTAACTGTGTTACATCGTTTCAATCAGCATGAGAAGGTCTCTTTGAGAATATCACTGAAAATAAAGTCATCCATTTAAAAAAATATAATGGTTACGACGATGGGTGTCTATCGAATGGCGAAAACCGAATTTCGATATCTCATCTCAATGAGTTATCTCAGTTATCGAAGACTGCATCACTATTTGAACACCCTGTAACATATAGGTGTATCTTGAATGATGTTATTGATTATAGTATCATGATAATTAATATTCAATAAATAAATATGAGATATCTAATTAACGTGTTTTCTAACTTGCTTCGTTTCCTAGTTTACAGGCTGTTAAAAATGTTACGTCTATACCTTGACTATCAATCACCCTGTTAATTTAAATACCTGTATATTGTATAATGTCTGTTCTACTACCGGGCTTTCCACCAATTTTTTTTGTAAATCCTAATTTTCTTCTCGAATTTGGGATCTGACATTTTGGTTCAGTAATTTCAGTATCTACGGATATTATTATTATTTATTTGGTTACCCAATGGATAGAGAAATTATCATCGAATCATGAATGTGGTCCACAGGAAAATAATTTCTTTAATGTAATGTTATCATTTTTATCTTTTGTAAACATTCTTATCAATTTTTTATCATTATAATCATCAATAACTTATTTTTCAACAAAAAGGTTATGAAATAATTCTTGTTGAGAATTCTATCAAGTTTACATTCACATAATTGACAGTGTGGCGTGAAAATGTGGAAATGTGGTAACTGGGAACAAGGTGGTTATATAGTGAATAAAATGTCTTTTGAATATAAAGTTAGTACCTACTCCAAGGAACTAATATAGGTCGATCGACTTATCAGACTTCTCATGAATGATGAAATGAAAATTCAGTGCTTTTTGCACTGTAAACAGTGCAGTTCTATTTTTGCACTAGTGCAAAAAGTAACCTAACGTTTGCACTGTTGATTATGAAATCAATCTATCATCAGTTATCATAGAAAATTGCATCATCATTTGGCAGTTAAAATTGATTGAAGTAAATTCCAGTTGTCAGTTTGAAATCGGATTATTTCAAATACATCAAAATACTTCGATCAAACAAAAAATATTGAGTGCAACACGTGCAACACGTATTTGTTATTTGTTGCACTTACCATAGTTGTAACTCCCGACTTTGTGTCGAACTGTAAATTCATGCGTCGTAAAACAAATATTCACTTTTTGCATTAATTACACAACTCACTAAACAAATAATTACTCACTTTACTTATGAAGTCAATCTTTGATTGGTAACCTTAGAAAATGGCTCCAATAATTCTATGACAGTAATTTCTGAAATTATATTCTAGTTGAAAGTTTCAATGCTTTGACTATTTGCATTAGTTACACCAAATAACTATTTTCTAATCGTTCAAAACATAATTATAACAATAATTTCTGAAATTGAATACCGGTCGTAAGTATCAAATCTGACAGATTTGAACAAAAATATCCGATTTAGATCGTTGAAAAACTACTGTGTGCAATATTTACGAAAAGTATATTCGTTGCACTCAGAAATAGTTGCAGCTTTCGACTTTGTCTCGAGTTGTGAAATTCATGTTTGGTACAACAAAAAATCACCTTTCTACGGTCTTAGATATATTTCATATACATTTCTTCAGCTCATGTCTGGTGTTTTTTACCAGAAGTTTCTCTGGAATTAATCATAATTTTTGTTGTTTGCATGTCTCTCTATGATTTGTGATCAGTAGATTTGAGGTCACTTTCATACAGTGATAATTTCGAAAGTTGATGCCATTTCCACTTGAGCCGGAAGTGCAAACAATCATGAATCACAAAAAATTTGGATATATAGTTGAAAACATTAATTGTTAAAAAATGAGGTAGTAATCAAAAAAATATTTTCGGGCGATGCGAATCAAGAGCTTATCAATTGTTACAAAAAAATTCCAAAGAATCTGTTGTTCGAATTCAATATTAAGAAAAATACAGGTTTGATCCCTTAAAAAAAAAAACAAGCAGCTAACAAGACACTTACAAGCCCTGTATAATAGTTCAATTTTCAGGGGGACTACATTCGACATCCCGTCCTTTATGAACTCTCTCACAAATATGGCCTGCCCACCGACAACCTTATTGAATCCCAGCTTCCCGGCAAGCTCGAGGAGCTCAAGGAGATCATCAGGCGCGAGATTCGCAAGGAGCTGAAGATCAAGGAGGGCGCCGAGAAGCTCAGGGGCGTCTCGACGGACAGGAAATCCCTGAGCCACGTGGCCACCATCGTGAAGAACTCCAACTGGAAGTTAACAGAGTTGAAGAACGAGCTCAGCGAATTGGAATCGCAGATTATTCTGACGCAGGGTCAGAGTACCGCTAATTTGTTGCCTCTAAATGGAGGTGAGCCGTTTAAATCTCACTATTTGACTAGGGTTTTCAGCAATAAAAATAGACATGATCAAATACTTTCCAATATATCTCATATCGGTTGAGAAATAACCAAGTACATACATACAGAAGAACAAT
Organism: Gastrophysa polygoni; assembly: GCA_963576655.1. Lineage (NCBI taxonomy): Eukaryota > Metazoa > Arthropoda > Insecta > Coleoptera > Chrysomelidae > Gastrophysa > Gastrophysa polygoni. The sequence goes on from OY755090.1 coordinate 13,247,655, forward strand.
AATAATTTTCCGTGCAGGGTGGTTTTTTTTTGGTGTTGTTGTTTGAATGTTGTTGGGTAAACTCTCTATTCCTGGTACCACTATCCATAATTTGAATATTTTTCAAGACCTTGTGCAATTGTAAATTCCATCGTCAAGTATTTTCTGACTAGTTTCAATTTCAATAGTTTTCCTGTTATCTCAGAAACTGCATACAATTTGGAAGCTCCATGAATGCACAATGAATGACATTCAGGCAACTTTTCTCCAATTCAACGGACACCGTAGTTCTTATGGTTATATCACAGTAATGATGACTGGTGCAGTCACTGATCGTGTTTTGTTTCGTCAAAAACACTAACGCCATTTTCCGCTAAAATGGACTAAACTACCCAGAAGATGGTGACATTTTTATAGTTTTCTGTACAAATAGTTGATGTTTTGAGATTGTAATTATGTAGTTTGATCATTAATTGAGAAGTAACCTAAGTTACTACTTCTGAATCAACATTTTTATACCACTGATTTTGCAATTATCAATAATACTGATTTTGTTTTCATTTTTGTGTCACCATCTAACAACTGACATTTGAGTGATTTTGCGCTATAACGAATTAAAATGATGTCATCAAGTTAGCTGTAAGTTAAGAGTTTTGATTGAAGAAGTTAGATAGGCAAATAGGCAGAATAGCTCCACCAGTGTTCTGTACATCGTTGTCACAGTATAAGGACGCTGTGGTTATGTTGATGACACCTAAAGAAATCATCCCATGCATCACATACTTTTCATCACACAAAATCATCTTGAATGGTGAAAAAATAGTATATCATATTCCTAGGGTGAGAAGTGAGCTATATAATAGTATTTTCACCCGAGGTATAAATACTATCATTTCCAGCACTAACACTTGTCAGCATGTTTTATTAATTCCGATTTTATTTTTATTACTAAAACATAAACATAGACTAGAGATGCCTTCAGACACGTATAAGGGATCAAAATCAGAATATCACAGTGACAGCTCAGCTCACATATGATTTGTTGCCGTTTCTTTCAGAAAGTATTATCACTTCAAATTATTATTTAAATTAAATAAAGAGTTCAAAATTAATTTCAATTCTTTCCTTTGAAAATCATGACCTAAAAAATCAAGATAGCTACTCCTCATTCAAAGCTGAAATATATAACATCATATAAAATCAATCCTCCTAATTGTTTTCCTTTCAGACTCTCTTCATTTTTCGACGTTGGCGACTCACAACGTCGACAAGTGCAATGCAAACCTCATCAGTAAAATTGAAAACCTAGAAAAGCAACTGAACATCGAGTTGAAAGTTAAACAGGGAGCCGAAAACATGATACAGAGCATCACTGGTAGAGACAAAAAGTTATTGCTTGAAGCTCAGCAGATGTTTCAGGATTCCAAAAAGAAAATAGAGTATTTGAAAATGAAAATCACAAAGGTATTTCACAACTCAAATAGGGATTATTAACTTTATTTTTAGAAATTATATTTCTTGAACAATATTGTATTACACAGGGATATATTTTATTTTATGTTATCCTTGTATGAGTTGTATATTTTGTTTTAGTTGAAACATGACATAGATTCAAACTCTCGTGGATCGATGCAGGATCTTACTGATAATGGCGATCTTTCTCATAGAGAATTAGAACCCCTCTTAGATGATAGAATAGAAGATTTGAAACATAGGTTAAGAGTGGAAGCAGCTGTTGTGGAAGGTGCCAAAAATGTCATAAAACTTTTACAGAACAATAACAATAAAGAAAAGAGCGAGAAAAAAGCTATGATGGAGGTAAGTCTTATCTTTCAGTATGTAATATGAGAAAATATTCGGATCAGATTGCTTTTTTCGCGTGCACAATTTTTTTTTTCATTTTAAATATATTTTCAAATCAGATCATTCTGTTTGGAAAGTAGAGAGATAATAAACTGATCATAGGCGTTTATTTCTTTGTTTGGAATTCGATATGATAATCATTTGTGTATCAAGGTCGTAAAGTTGATATTTCATGATTGAATTAGAAAGCTGATACCGAGGCAACATTCTGGTGCAACCCAAAGATTCAGAGAGTTAATACTATGTTAAGTTCTACTTTTATTCGATTCAGCTGAATATCAAACACATTCAACAAACAAAAGTCAACGTTTATACTTTTATCTAATTTTATTATGTGTTGGTCAAGTAGTGTGGACTTAAATAAATGCTGACCTGCCGTGCACTTTAATGAAGATGTCGAATGCGTGAAACGTCAGTTTTCATGTCAGTCGCCTGAAAAATATTTCAAGGAGGAAATATTGATTCGAATCTATCTATATAAATATGTATATATTCATGTATACTAACCAAAAACACGCATATAGTGCAACAAAGATATTGCTTTATCGCCTACCTCATGGCTAATGGATATTATATATTAAGATCACTTTCACACAGTAGTTGAGCAAATAATACCATAACAAGAGATGTTTTACATTTTATAGATATATCACTCTATATACTTTCCAAACAGACAAGCACCTTTCTATTTATAATGTCTGTAATACAAATTCACATTTTCAAAGCATCAGATGTAGTATCATTTTGGTTTATATATATTTCAGAAATTCTAAAAAAACTGTTGCAACAGAATTCTGGAATTTTTTGGTGTCTAAAATAAATGTTTTTGGATTTATAACTAATATGATTTGTCAGTTATTGAGACTTGATTAATCCTTGAATCATTATAGTAATCATAGATATAATCATATTAATATAATCTAGATATTACAGCTAATGTTTTTTTTTATATATTCTGGGATATACCTTATTGATTGTTGATTAATTCGTATCAGAATCTTCGAAACTCCAAATTGATTTTTGAAATGAAATTAATGAACATCTCTGACCGAACTGTTTACGAAATTCCATACTGTTGATGATTCTCGGCCAAATTATTTCACACCTATAAACAACTAACATGACATTCAATTCGGTATATTTTTGGAAAAAGAATAAATGGGACGCATGACAGATTCACGAATGCGCGCTGGTCTGTTTATATAGGACAATATTAGGAGTAGTCACAAACGGTAATTATGTTATATAAATAGTAGAAACTGGTGCCAAAAATCCGCTCAGTGTACTTTGTGCTATGACATGCTGTAGATGCACACAGATAAAAAGTGTGACGTTATAAATAACTGAATTTCTTTGTTATAAGTTTTTGATGAATTCTTTTTATATTTCATTTTTATAGTGTTGTGTAATCGGTGGGTATTAATTGAATAAGGTACTGTTCAACGAGTGTGAATTCCCTTATTCGAATAACAGCTGTACTGAAACTGAATAAACCTGGCGAACGTGTGTCCAACTGAAAAGTGTAAATGTGGATTCACATAATCTAAAAATAACTAAAGCCTGTTGCTTTATGTGACGTAATACGACTGTTTAGATATCGTGACACTCGTACGTTCGAACTCTCGCTCTTTTGTTCCATTTTTAGCTCGAAAATAAATCTACAACGCGCCATAAGATTTTTTCCTGTTAGTCGCTTTCAAACGCGTGCTAGAGAATCATGAGAAAAATCCACGAGAATATCGCGTTGGCCTCGAAAAATTCTCGCAGTTAGTGGTGGTACCATGTACAGTGCTCCCGACCAGCCGCAGCAATGGTCAGTCCACGCGGAGTTCACCATTTCGCACCCAGGAGTTTGCGACCCCCAAAATCCCGCTACCACCACCACCGTCCAAGACGAAAACGCGATCCGAATGCAGTACTCGTGGACAGCCAACGAGCCCCACACTTCGGAGGGTAGTACCAAGTCCAGTCACTTAGGTAGCGAGCGGATGTATGGTTTCCAGAGGGGCAATATGTTCTTCACCTCGACACCGCCCACGAAACCCCACCCGCCGGTCTTCGATTCGGGCTACGGCAGCGATTTAATGTCCCCCAATTCGTTTGGCAGCGCCAAAAGCGCCGCCCATCCAGACCACAGAAAGTGCAAAAGTACGTGCAATATTATCCTGACGAGTAGCGCGCCACACGGGGTGGAGCCGCCCGGAACAGGGGCGGGTCGCGAGTCTTGCGGGCGTACTCAAAGTCTGCGCTGCCAAACCCCATCGGCGTCTTGGGAAAAACGCGGCGAAGGGTTCTACGGTTGCGGTGACCCTTGGTGCTATCATGCAGACGAGAGGGGTTCTGCGAAAAAGGACGCTTCAGTGCAGACGTACGAGATGGTGAGCAAATGCACGTCGCCGATGTCTATGTGCGGCGATTCCGGAGAAGAGAGTGCTGGCAAGGGGCGGAGCCGGTTGAGGATGGGCAGGACGATCGGTAGGTCGGGATCGGTGAAGAAGAGGGAGTCGTCAGATATAACAGGCAATAATACACAGGTTAGTTTTTTTTGGTGAAAAATAATTACGGATTGGTTGTACGAAGGTTGTCTGTGTAGTAAGGTCTGCACTTTTTAACTAAGAAAAACATTTGTAATGAATTACACAATGTTTAAAAACATTTTTTACTGTTTTTGATATCTCCCCACCCAGGTGACTCCTGTGAAGTCCGTGCTGAATAAAGTCTGGTGTGTAATATTTTCACAAATTTGTATATGAGGTCGGGTTCTTCTGTTCTGAATTGCACGACAAAGGTTCTTCAAACAGCATCATGAAGATCATATTACAAACAACCCTCGTATGTCCTAAAGAACGGGAAATAATTCGCAGCTTTTTTGTTGTGGAAAAGCTACTTTCTATTTCTAATTTCATTATTGGGTAATGATAGTATCTTCTATCATGTTCGTTGTAAAAAAGATAAAATAAAGTCCTTTTTCGAAAAGCCTACCAAAATTATTTTGAGGCAAACTGTAACACACCATTACAAATCACATGTTCTATAGATTCTCAAAATATAAGTAAAATCTTGTTTGAATTAAAGTAATTGTATCAATTCTGAACTTTTGATTGATGTGCGTGGGTGACGTTCTTTATCGTCCTAAGTTCATATTTTCAACCTCAAATTCTCAAAAAATAAGTAAAATCTTGTTTGAATTAAAGTAATTGTATCAATTCTGAACTTCTGATTGATGTGCGTGGGTGACGTTCTTTATCGTCCTAAGTTCATATTTTCAACTTCAAATTCTCAAAAAATAAGTAAAATCTTGATTGAATTGAAGTAATTGTATCAATTCTGAACTTTTGATTGATATGCGTGGGTGACGTTCTTTATCGTTCTAAGTTCATATTTTCAACTCCAAAAATAAATTCATACAAAAATATATTGGAACATGACCCTTGTCCCTGTGTCATTCAGTGAAGCAATATGTGAGTAACTGTAAAACACCATCATCATTTTATCAATGCACACCCTCTCAACTGGTTCTCGTATCACAAAAGAAAATCCTTTCACATAATCTAGTCCAGATGTTCTATTTTTTGTCAGTATTCTAGATTTTCTACTGATACCATTCACTAACATTTTCTTGAGATAGTTATGGGGAAGTGAATGCAATCTACTGTTGAAATACAAGTTAGGATGTATATGTAGTCGACGATATTTTACCTTGTCTCACAACACCTGCATTTTTTGGCAAGTTTACCGTTCATCAATTAAATTTTTTTAACCTCTATCTGAGATTTGGCAAGAACCAATAGAGATTATATTATAGATGCCAACAGATTCGTGTGCTTTCCAGAAAATTCAAAAATCAGATGATTCAACTATCATGATTGAATGTTATACTTTGAATGTTATACTTTTTATTACATTGTAACGGGCGTTTCTTGATGAAGGTTTTAATCTTTAAAAAATGTGGCGTTGTAATTATTTTTCCTTTTTTTTTGTATTTCAAGCCAACACATCTGGATATTGTCTGAATATTTTAAATTTTTAGATAATTGAAACATTTTTCAATATTAACGTTCAACAAAGCACTTATCGAGACATCAAAACTGTGAAACTATGGACATCTATTTCAGTGCAGTTATTCCGAAGATGATTTTTGATATTCCAATATTGGGCGAAGATGCCTAATACAAAATTATCAATTTTTCATACAAAAAATCGATTCTAATTAGATGTTACTCTTACTAGATTGATTGTTCGGTCACATTATTTAGTCTATCGCCATCTATTCATTCACCTCACAAGAAATGTGTTTTCGAATAAGTAAATAAAGTAATCTGTAATGTCCAGTCATAAATCATGCACTGTCTACATATTCGATGGAAACATCTGTCTATCTGAATCGTCTCTCGTCAAAGATATATAGTTAAACTTCGTGTCTACTCCTAGTGTAAAAATAAAACCATGTGATCTTTTTTTAAATTCTAACAGAATATCTTGATTCGTACAAGACTAGACTGTATCAATGAGACATGAGGTTGTTGCCATTTATATCATTTATTTTTATATTTCATGAAAAATGTGCACATACAACAAGCGACGAAAAATGTTCCAGAATCTTATGATAACGAAATTCAGTGGATCAAAACATACATTTTCTTGCAACCAACATTTTCGTTTGTTTTCGTGGTAATTAATCCTCTCCGATTAACATATTGAGTACAGTTTACACAGTTGACGTATTCTGGTAACTTATGGGCTATTTTTTGAAGGATATTGAATTCTTTTCTAGTTTAGGAAATTTGCACCTTGTATTCTTTTAATTCTGTCATACATTTCGATTCGGTATTGAAACATTCAAATGTTGATAGATTGATGAAACCTTGCGTTTACAAACTTTTGAAGTAGTAATCATCTGACAGTCTTTCCTAATCTGTAGTATGTAAGGAAACATACTTCAATTTATTCTTTCAGGAATAACTAAACTATTAGTACCATTGTTTTTATTCTACTCATGTGCTCTCCAGTAGTGAACTAGGGTACAATGAAAATTCTAAATATTCCGAGGAAATAGGAAGGAAATCAGAAAAATCCTTGTAACTGAATGAAATTGTCTAGAAGGAAACAGACTTGAATTAGATCTCAAATTAAAATATGGGTGTATCCTCGAGATTTTTTTTTATTTTCCAGCTGAACCAACCAAGACTGAGCAAAAGCATACCACCACCCACGTCAGAAAAAAAAGGTTCGGGTACAGACTCCAAATCAGGAGATTCTTCCAAGAAACCGCGAACGATCCACATAGACGTCTACTGCACAGGAACCGAAATAGAATCAGATAGCGATACTTCATATAACTCAGAACACACGAAATCTGTTTCAACGCCTCAGACTGTTTATGAGTCTGGAAAAGTCTGCGTGACCCGCAAAAAAGCTGATCAGGACACTGTACCGCATCGGTTCACCGAGCCTGATAAGACTTCTTTGGATCATGAAGACTCTGACTTGGATGATGGCTCGAGCACAGCATATCCGTCGAAAATGAGTTCTTTCGCTACCATAGGTCGCTCTTTAACTAGCATGTCGAGCTTACCCAATTCTCTGTCCAACTGTACAGTACCTGACTATGAGTCTTCCTTAGCTAATACTTCTTGGAAAGATACTGTATCTGATTTCGATAGTCTGATACAAAGCAGGAGTAGTATAGCGCAAAACGACAGCTTGTACTTCGTGCCAAAGAGAATAGAAGAAGAAAATGAAAGCACTTGCGACTCTCCTAAAACTGGTACCACAACTAGCGTGAACCTGAATCCTAGTGATAGCTTTGAATATGCCAATTCTGAAGATAGGTCGAGGATAAGAAGAATGGAACGGCTGTGGAAAGCTAAGAAGACCAAGTCTCCGGACTACCAGATGAAACTCCAAGAAGCTCTCAATAAAAAGTTGAGCAGGATTCATGTTTCGAAAGATTCTGAGTCAGAGGTCAGTGATGAGGAGGAGACAGGGTGGACTTTCTTGAAGAACGAACCAAAGTCAGCTCGAGGAATTGGTGAAAAATTTCCTACTTTGGCTGTTAAAGAAATCAAAGATATCAACTCGTCTACTCAAGTCGATGAAAGGGTCAAACAGGCTGACAATGAAAAACCTGACACAGGTGGTTTAAGAGAAGATTGTAATTATCTAGGTAGCTTGAGCGACTCTAGTACTTCGCCGTGTAAATCCCCAAGTACAGTGATTTTCCACCAGAGGCTTAGTTTAGACCCAACGTTACGATCACCTTTCACAATCTTGCCAGGAAAATATACCGAGCAGAGGTTCATAGCGAAGAAATTCGGCCCGGTTATAAATGTGTACAGAAAACCAGGTCACCATATCGGTCCCGCTAAGAACCCAGATTGTTCTTGTGATCATTGTAAGAGACATTTTCTTGGATCCGGCAGAACTAGAACCAGTTCGATGGGGGATTCCCCATGGACGCCGCCAGTGGATTGGAAGAGATTCGTCAAGCCGGAGAAGGGATATTCGGATTTATGAGTGTGCGCGTTATTCAGTTTTATTTTTTTCACGAATATTTGATTAGCTTGTGTAATTATGTGGTGTTTTGTGATTTATGTTGTATTTTGGGTGAGTATGTCAATTTCAGATATGAAATTTTCCAATAATAAAATGTCCTTGTTAGACTTACTTTGTTGTCATGCTATGTTCGCGCCTCTGTCATTCAGGAAACAATTTTTGTCTTGAGCTGATTAACAAATAATCAAATTCTACTCTCCGTGGTTTCTTTCTGGCAAGAAATACTTTCATGGTATCATTTTCAATGTGGCGGACAAAAACGCTCGATTTCAGTAGTTTTATCTTCTTTATGTTTCTGCTCACTGCATGCATGGTCTGATCCAATTATTTTCTCGATTAGTACTGTTTCATCACTGAATAGTATCATTTGTTGTTTTTTTGAAAACAGCGTATTTCCTCTATTTTCAGGCACAGGAGAGTTTGCGGGCGAGCAGCATGAAGTTGGATCTTTTGAAAAAGTCTCTCGAGATGCGCAAATCCGAATTACCCGATGATTCTCCTGTCGCGATGCATTTAAAGGAAGAATTAGCGAACGCCCAATCGTTTAGCCCCACCTCCGTGCATTACATTAGTTTGCAGCCTTTCCGAGATGGAAATGATACAGGTATATTATTGTCTATTAATTAACGAATAATTTATAGTTATAAATATATATAATTTGAAATTCATTTAACTTTTTCGATCTTTTGGGATCATGAGATGGGAAATCAAAAAACTACCGATTTATCATTGCAAGAAATAATTCATATGAAGAAATTGCTGATATTATAACTAAATCTATAGAACAAATGAATAATTAGATAAATAATTTACATTGCTATAAAAATATTTGGTCATTTTGAAATCGCCATATAACTTCATGTATATAGTTCAAATTGCAATATAGTTTATTAAGTTGCATTTGGTAACATTACATATATTTACACTAACTAATCATTCAAAATAGTTTTCAATTTGGATTTGAAAACACTGATTGAAGAATTGATGTTCAATTCTAAGGCTAGATTAATATAATCAAGAAATCCCTGATGAAATAATGATTTTTAGTTTTCTCCAATCTAGTACAATACATATGGAAATCATGCCTACCTCTAGTCTCATAATTGTGAATTTGATGATAGAATTTTATGAATTCGTTAATGTATTACTCTTCCTAGAACAATATCTAAATCTTCATCATTTGCTGCAATAAGAGCATTCTCGGCGAAGATTTTTATGCTTCATAGTTCATTCAAGTGAGATATGGAGCTGTGTACATTTTGATACAATCGAAGAAGACATTTCGTATTCCGTGCATAAAATTTTTTCCATCATAGCTCATTGGCATAAAATTATTAAAAATCTTTTCCATTTCCTGCTATAAACTCTTTCCTTTTGTGTGTTCACGTAGATGTTGTTATTTGTTCTACCCAAACTCTTCCGTTCTTCTAATTTTTTTCTGTATCACAGCAACGCGCTTTTTTGTTGACATTGTCATTTCAGCTGAACTTAGTGATAACGCAACTCAGTACTCAGAGCTAAGTACTTCTGTCGTATTTAAGTGGATTTCATTACATTATCTTCGTGTAATACAACACGTAATACAATTTTACGGGAAATATTCGGCAATTATTACGATATTGAAATGTCGTAACATATCAAATATGTTTGTGAAAAATAGAGATGAGTAGAAATTTTGATATTTGTTGAATATATTTTTGTCTTCCAAATTTTTTGCAAAAAATTTGTCGCTGATAAATAGAGAATTTCTCTTCTAGGTATCTGAAAGTTAGGAATTCATATATTGAAATACAAACAACACAACCTCAAAACAAATGTATTGAAATTATTATTGTAATTTCTATTTTCATTTCTAGAAAGGAGGAGAAGAAATCCCAAAAGTATGTGAAAATTGATTCACCACCTCCTCGATTAACCTACAGACAGTATTCAATTATTTCATGCATTGCAACTTCTAATTCCCAATGATATCAGATGACAATATGTTTTGAAAGGTGTGTCCTTTTTTATTGTCTTATCATAAATGTATAATCGTATAAAATTGTTTATTTTTTGGAAAAAATGGAGTAGACACTTTAGCTCTGGGGAACTATATAGGTATATAGTAACATTCAGTAATAAAAGTAAAAGTGCCGTCAAAAACGAAAATGAGTTTGAAGAAAACCATCACGCTTCCGACAATAGCGTGAAAAAACCTCACGTATCCGTCAAAATCGCAACTGTCTTTACATAATTTCACAAAATAGGTTTGATCTATGTCTCATTGTTGTAAGGTGGGTTTGATACATTTGGCGAAGACGCGCGTATGTTGGGTTAGACACATGGCGGGTGAGCAAGAGTGAGACTTCAAAACAATTCAACTTCAATACAATCATTCATGATGAAAAGTGCAGTTGAAATGATGAAACATCTTCTAGCGCCTGTATTTTAAAATGAATATTTCAGACTTTTCTTCGTTTGCGCATGAGCGAATTATTACTATTTCATCTGTCCGAATCATCTGAAAAACGAAAATATTGCACGCCTAACTTGCAGGCCGTTCGTACGCTTCGTCTTCGACGTTCAACCGATGTGCTGCCGTCACCGGCACACTGGAGGTGCGCCTAATGGGCTGCCAGGACTTGCTGGAGGACGTGCCGGGCAGGCCGCGCAAAGAGCCCGACCAGGGCGCCTCCAGCCCGATGGACCTGCGCTTCTTCAAGAAGACAGGCAGAAGCTCCTCGAAGAGCTACAGTGTCAAAGAGGAGGTCAGCGACGAGATCATGGCGGTGCTCAAGCTCGACAACACGACCGTGGGCCAGACCAGCTGGAGGCCGTGCTCGCAGCAGGCGTGGGACCAAAGGTGTGAACATAGAAATAGTAGTTTGACGAGCAACGGATGATAGTCATTTCCAACGAGAAAAAAGGTGGCAGCGTGTACCGCAGGCGAATACGTTAGACTCTGACTTCACCCACTTTTTATGTATTGTCACAAATGTGACTATTCCTTGGCTGATATTATCTGGTTTTCATAGAGGTACATGCAGTCTTCGTTTAAGTTATTAAAATATTCATTTTCGACTTTAGGAATAGCTGAGGCATGGATATCAACAAATTCAATATGTATGTGCCTGTTCAATGTTCTATACAATTGGCTCCAAGTTAATAACTAATCCGATGGCGTGAGAAATTTTATATTTATTGAAGATGTATATGTGAGATTTTAATCTGGTTTTGCTCTAGTCCAAACGTGTATCTAATGATCAAGCATGTCCACTTGTCTCAAGTATTATAAATGACGATATTATCTTATCTAGAAACTACTTAATTTTGGAGGTCTATAAATAATTCATAACAAAGGATATATTTTGTATCCTTCAGAATGCGTCAGTGTAGAAATTAAAATAGCAGTCATTTCCCTTTGTACCTTCTGTCGCATTGAAAAAACAATATTATCTTCAATTATAATTATCAGTCGTAGACGGTGAGGCATTCAAGTCAACAACAAGAAATGTTCATCGAAACTGAGTGTCTTTATATTAGCTAGAGCATTTATTTGCAAAGGTATTAATTATATTGATATTTATGATATACAAAGGATAGAAAAAAGTTACCTAACGTAGTCGCTTAGCGCCGATTGTGTAACTCCACGAGTGCTCAATTTCTTTACAACCCCGTTGTGAACGGTACTCTTTCTATGAACGAAAATACAGTGATTGTCAGAAGTTGCGCTGACATTTTTATAATTGAATTGTTAGAATATTTTAGTCCGTGAGGAAAATTGTGTTGCATTGCAGAAAACATACACTTAATATAATATTATGAAATTCCTAAACTTCAAAATGGTATTCAAGGGAGAACAAAATATAATAATTTTGAAATAGGAATATTGGAAATGGAATAGCTATTGTAAAGTACTATTATCTCATGGTTATCTTATGGTAATTATTGAAAATAATATTTATAGTTTGAATAACAGAGTAGCACAATGAACAACGTTTTCCAATTTCTGATGGTTTCATCTTTTCAAAAAGAAACTTATTCGGTGTAGTTTTTTGTATTTATATCGTAACTTTTGGTAATAATGAAATGTTCCGACAAATCATTAATAAATTTTGATTTTAACACTCACTATATATCCTTCGAACTTCTGTGCATAGGTATTCACAGACCATGTAGTAAGGAATATTGACAATTATTATAGGAATGTAATATGAACAGCTGATAATTCGACCTAGTGACCTCAAATCAAGTCAAATCAGCGTCCCAATAGGTACCCATACACGAAGACATTTTTATACCAGATATTTGATAAGAAAGCACAAGCAGAAATTGGAACATTTCAACGTTGACAAGGACACAATTTCTTCAGTTGTTTTCTGTTCGAATTCAACAACTCACACTATTGTTCGTAGAAAAATTCTTGGTATGAGATCCAGTATAATAAACAACATTTATGATTTACAGAGGTAATGTATTGCAAAATGATTTCGATTACAGTAGAACCAAAGTGTCAAGTCACAACCAATATTTTTATAATTACATTAAGAAAGTACTTGCCACTTTTATGTCGCCTGACAAATACACAATGTCACATAATTGCATCTCAGAATCGAACAGAATTCAATTTTTGTGGCCTACTTGATTCATTCTTTGGAATAGACACACAAGAATCAAAATAAAAAATCAAAAAGTTGATTATTAAAAAACAACTAATAAATAATAATCTTTTCGCTGGTCACGTACTTCAAAATACTTGATTTCATAAGAATCAAATTCTTAGGCGAAAATTATTTTGAACCAAATCGTATTCGATACAAATTTTCAATACATCGAAAGTATTCAATAAGATAAATGTTCTTGCTCAATTGGATCGAATGACTTGAAAACGCAAATTTCCACCCTGGACTGATCTCTAGTATTGTCGAGAATGTCCATAAGTTGTAAGAAACAATTCGGTAGAGAACATTTTGATTTTCTGAATTCGGTGTCGTTGTTTGTTCATCTTTACAAAATGTGCGCATCTAGTTGGTCAAGAAAATGTTACCGTTTTTTTTTTAATGATTTTGTTCTGTAGGTTTTCAATCGAATTAGACAAATCTAGGGAGCTAGAAATAGGAGTATACTGGAGGGATTGGAGGTCACTGTGTGGCGTGAAGTTCCTCAAGCTCGAAGAATTCATCGATGACGACCGACATGGTATGGCTCTTCATCTGGAACCGAAAGGACTGTTATTTGCCGAGGTAATAACAACAATAACTTTCATTTTCATCATAACATGCTCTACATAGATGTATTGAAAATATCGAATAATGTAGAAGTAGGACTCCGATTCCATTCAGAATCTGGAGTAATTTTAAGGAATCAATATTCAGGAGATTGATATTTATCACGATACCAATAGACCTGTCCTAATATATTCACTCTCTTTTATCATTATAGATAAGGTTTTTGAATCCGATGATTTCTAAAAGGCCAAGGCTGCAAAGACAGAAGAGGATATTCAAGCAGGTGATGCCGAGAGCGAAACAAATGAATATCAACATCGTGACGTGGGGTAGATGGATGAAACAGTCTTCGAGAATGCCCAACAGACAGAATTTCGCATCAAGTTCTATAGAAAACATAGCGGTAAGGCGGAAGTCAGTTCGAATGAATTAATGGAATGAACAATCTATAAGTCCTGTACATGATGAGAAATCTGTTTTGATTGATGCTGTCTGTTTTGTGGCCGTAGGATTGATAATTTACAAAAAAAATCATTCCTTCTATTTCTTAGCTTTTGTTTTTGGATTACTGATTTGATAACTGTTATTGAAAATAGCCGAATAAATGTATTCATATCAAGTCCGAATCAACCAAGAAATAGAACATATGTTCAAAATATATTACAAATCGTGTAATTATACAAATCGTATTGTATTGTATACAAGTTATACAATATATTACAAATCGTGGCTGAGTATGTTGATCACGGTAACCGTAAGAGATACAGGGTGGGGCAAAGTTGCACCATTTCATGCCAAACAAATTGATGCTCCGAAGTTTCGAAAATTAGGAATACTTTCGAAAAAAAAAAACGAAATTCTGTGCAATCGATATTTTTTCATCAGTTCATTCGACAAGAGGATACTTCTGTCAGCGGCCAGCATCAACCTAATTGGCGGAAGGGGCTGGAGATTATATTCAATCCTTCGATCTTTGCAGATCTGTGATGGTGTACTGCAACAATCGACAAAATGAATAATTCAGCGATTAAAAGTTGTTGAAATTTAATTTGAGTATCTAAAACGTCGTAGCATCTTGAATATTCTCTGTTTGTAAATAAATTGGTTCTTTCCTCCACCAGGTTCAATGTTTTCAACATTCAACCATAGCTATGATCTTACCATCAAGTAATTTATAGCCGTTTGAATAAAATATTACGGCGATCATTGAACACTTTTTTTTTGTTCAAATGATGCAATCATGGTTACAATAATAATTTTAAATAGTATTTGAAAGCAGTACTCTCTAAAAAAGGTTATCCAAAGCAGTAACAACATGCTGGTCTCGGAAAACTATCTAAACAATATGAGACTAATAATTATGATAATACTATAAACACCACAACAACAAAATAATACCATCAAAATTCACTATCACAATCACTAAAGAAACTATATCATAAATGTGAATTGAAGTATATCAGTGAAGATTTATGCTGATAATTCGTTGAGTATGCAAGTATGAGAACTCTCAAACATACTGATATTAGGGTTTTCTGATATTTCCTTGGGAAGAGTGCTATAAGTTCTCATGTCTAAAGTAATGGGATTATTCGAACCAATATTAGTACGTATAGGTTCTAAAAAGACATTATTATGTGTGAGAGTATTGTATTTGTGGAGCTGATCAACGAATGTGAAGTTGGTATTACATTAGACTTGTTCATGTATTTTTATTTATTTATTTATTTATTTAATACAAAGGTTACCCAACAGAGTATTGAAACTCCAATTATAGGGTTACACATTTTACGTAATATAGAGTGTACACCTGATATCAGTGATCGAGATAACCAAACAAAAAATTGCAAAAGAAAAAAGAAAATAATCCTAGGTTTGATACTCTCAATGAAACAGTAATGAGAGTAACTATAATAGTGAATATAGTAATAATGCTGATTTAAAAAATAAAACTTCAAGCTGACGAGAAGAGAAAAAATACATATTCCAATTCTGATCAATGCAGAACGAAAACATTGGTAGCTTCTTTTCTGATTTTGTGAATGGTGCTATTGAATAGGCCAATGTGACTAAATTATAAATTATATGTATCATCCGTTCATCATCCATTCATCGTTCATCATATCCATCGGCGCTTCGCGCCTCAGCATATAAAAGTGCTTGTTATATAATAGCTTACTGCTCACCCTAGGTATATAATATACTATTTTCGTTTCATTCTATTTTCTATTCTACGTTTCAGGACGAGCTGCTGCCGCTCGACGACAAGCCCGAGACGCCCGGCGAGACGCCGGACCCTCGCGCCGGCGGCCTCGGCGGCCAGCGGCCGCTCGACCTCGGCGTCGACGGCCGCCTAGACGCCGTGCCGGCGACGGCGCTGTCGCCTCTCGCGCCGCGGCCGGCACTCTCCTCCTTCCGGCTGGGCCAGCCGGCGGCGGCGGCGAAGAGGCGGGCGGCCGAGGCGCCGCAGCATCCGCCGCCGCCGGTGCCGCAGCGGCTCGATCCGGAGGTGAGTGATCGGTCGGAAGACTCGCGAAGGCGACGTGTTGAAATATTGTACATCAAACTATACTCTTTCTACGGCTATGGCATGATAGCGAAATTATTTCACATGAAATAATACAAACTTCAAATTCAACGACCTTCAAATCTCCATTTACAATCGAACTAACAATTACATATCTAAGCA
Organism: Gastrophysa polygoni; assembly: GCA_963576655.1. Lineage (NCBI taxonomy): Eukaryota > Metazoa > Arthropoda > Insecta > Coleoptera > Chrysomelidae > Gastrophysa > Gastrophysa polygoni. Next base: position 13,263,948 of record OY755090.1, read on the forward strand.
ATAATGATCTCTTCCTTTCTTAGTTTTGAAATCAAAATTTAATTATTCACAATATTCGAACTTACATTTCCAAAAGTAAAGTTTGTATCATCAGAGTACTGCTGTCAACCTTTTTGAAATTGGTAAATATTTAAATGTAATCATTGAGCCCATATTTGAACCATTTTTTTTTTCCATTCGTCATTTTGAAAATATTAAAATTTGCCAAATAACAAGTACATTTTTGTTGGAAAAATGGATATCGTCAAAGCATCGCTCATCTGAAAAGAAGGCAACACATTCGAGCTTCAAACACTTTGCGTAATGTTGCTTAACGTAGATAATTTGAGGTTTTCAACCCAAATAATTCAATGATAGTCCTATATCAGCGCCCAATTTGTCACTGGAGGTTGGACGTTCTTTGTCATGTATCGTCTTGTTTCTTGTTCACTCCCAATTGCTCTCAAATGATCAAACTTTAATATACTAATTCGAATCTTGTAGAGGTGGTGGTAGAGGAGAAATTTTGAGATGTCCTAGCATAGCCTATTTGTCTTATGACCCATTTTAATTATTATTGGTTTCTATGGTGAATTTTTTGCACCATTCCAAAATAGTAAGTCACTCTTTTAACTAGCGATGCACAATTTTTCCTTTTTCCATCTTAGATTCTCTTATAATTTAACCTTATGATTTATAATCAATTTGTTGAATTATTCATAAGGACTATTTCCATGCATGCTGGTAACAACAACTTTTTATTCATGGTTTACAGCAGTATAATTGGATCTATAATGTATGAGGGTTGAACACTAGTTGAAACAAATGATTTCACACATGTAGAAAGTTGCACCTTCAATTTGTGCCGCATCAGCAACTGGAATTGGCACTTTAAGTATCATAGTCAGAACCTAATATCTCTTAAACTAATCGTTATAATTAGGTCATATTTATCGTTCAAAGGTTGTAGGTATATGTATATCCGATGGCATAGACATCGTTCTTCGAAATGTCGATGCAGGAGGAAGACATCTTTATAGAACGTATTTCTTTTGTTATATTTGTTATCGTGAAATTTTGAATATTTTGGGACATAATCTGTTAACCATTTCAAAATATGAGAGATTGAAATTCGCACTTCTTGAGATCACCTTTTTCGACTCATTTTTAGTCTGAAAAGGACAAGGTTAAGTGTGGCAAGGTACATGAACATTTTACAGTCAGCTCAACTATCTGAACTATCTAGATTTATGCTTTCTATTGATGTTGAGAGTACTATAAAAATTAGGAGTGATATCTGTGATGATAGTAACAAATAGTAATGGTGAATATTACGTATTATTATTGTTATATATATATATATATATATATATATAAAAATTATATTATATTATATTATATACAAGGTCGCTGATATGTATGGAAACGGTCGATTATTTCCTAAAGTAAGATAGCTAGCGAAAAATGTTAGGATACAAAAGTTGTAGGGTTTTTCAAAATCCATTAAGCTAATGAAAAATTTAGTATACAGGATGAGTCAAAAAGTCAGGACGAAACAAAGTTGCTTTTTATCTAATGGGACACCCTGTATATTATTCCACATTTCAATTCTGCTCGAAATTCTGAACAAAATTGATGAAGCGCATCATTTCCTAAATTCAACCGATTTCGAGATATCGAATTTTGAAAATAACTTTTTACTACTCTCAAATTTATTGAAGAAAAAGCACGAAATGATGCATATTTATTATGAAAGTCACAAAAGGTGGAGTATGTGGATATTATGATTACAATTTAATTATAATTTTTTTACAGAAAATAAAAAAAGCATAATTGTTCAGGGTTGATTAAAATGCAATTAAAACAATAAAATGTATTTTTTAATGAATGTCCAGGATATTTAAAATTTTATGAAAACAATAGTTAAGACAGGAGGAAACGAGAGAAAACAAGTTTTAATAAACAACAAATTTTTCTTTGAAATTCTATTTAATAAGGTGCTCAAAGTGTTTACCATTTACCTCCTGACAGTAATGAACTCGCTGAACAAAATTTCGTAGTGGATCTAAAATCATGTGAGGAGGAATGGTAGAAATTTCATGCCTTATTCTTTCTTGCAACTCTTCGATATTTGGCGAGCTATTTTTGTAGACTACATTTTTTATGTGACCCCATAGAAAAAAGTCAAGTGGGGTCATATCGGGAGACCTAGCTGGCCATTCAATTGCTCCCCTGCGTCCAATCCATTTATTAGGAAAAGTTTCATCTAGATATGCGCGTACCATACGTCCAAAATGTGGAGAAGCCCCATCTTGTTGAAACCATATTTGTTCTGCCGGCAAATTGGGATTGTTATTATTCGGGAATAATCGTCTAAGCTTTGGAATAATATGCTGTTGTAAAAGTGATAAATATCGTTCAGAGTTCAAATTTCCGTTTATAAAATAGGGTCCTATGACGTGTCCACCAATAATGCCACACCAGACATTTACTTTTTGTGGCCGTTGAGTGTGAACTTCCTCCATCCAATGTGGATTTTGGTCTGACTAATACCTACAGTTGTGTCGATTTACGTGCCCGTTTAAACAAAATGTAGATTCGTCAGAAAACAATATATGGTTGACAAAGTTGACATTTTCGCTTAATTTATCCATAATAACTTCACAGAACTCGATTCTACGATCAAAATCGTCTTCACTCAATTCTTGTACCAAATGAATTTTATATGGATGGAATTTTTGCAGTTTGCAAATTTTTCGAATGGAATATCGACTCATGTTATGATCCAAAGCCCTCTGTTGTGCCGAATTTATTGGATTTTCCACCACATCTAACATGACATTCAAAGCATTTTCTTCAACGCTTACTGGTCTTCCACTTTTTGGTCGATCTTTGACATCTCCAGTTTCATGAAAACGCTGCAATGTTTTTGAAACGGTTGATTTAGAAATTGGTTCCCGATTTGGATGCAATTCATTAAAAATTTTCACTACTTGGTCACAACTTCGTCTTCTATCACCGAATCCTATGATCATTAAAATTTCAATACGCTCAGTATTAGTTAAACGTGCCATTTTTGCGCGAAACTTTTTTACACTAAATGTATTTTCGACATGTGTTGTCAAGATCATCACTGTTAGACAAAAGAACGACGCGGCGTTGTTATGGAGCTGGAAACTTTCAAAGGTAACTTGATGTACTATGAACTTAATGGACTAACATTTTTGGATAATTTATTATAAGTTATTTTCAAAATTCGATATCTCGAAATCGGTTGAATTTAGGAAATGATGCGCTTCATCAATTTTGTTCAGAATTTCGAGCAGAATTGAAATGTGGAATAATATACAGGGTGTTCCATTAGAGAAAAAGCAACTTTGTTTCGTCCTGACTTTTTGACTCATCCTGTATACTTAATTTTTCATTAGCTTAATGGATTTTGAAAAACCCTACAACTTTTGTATCCTAACATTTTTCGCTAGCTATCTTACTTTAGGAAATAATCGACCATTTCCATACATATCAGCGACCCTGTATATGAGAGAAAACAATGATTCTTAACTTGATTCATCCACTTAGATCATTAAATTATTCAAGTCGAACAATAAGATTATCATTTGCAATTTGAATTCATCATAATGATTCAGAATGCGGCCGTTCATTTTGAAAAAAGACAAAGAAATCAAAATTGAGGTGAATCCTATCGTTTTACAGTTTTAAAATTCAATAATACTTCTGAAATACCAGCTCATAGGTTGCTTCATAGTTGATTGATCTCGAATTCAGTAACAACCTAACCTGATGAAAAATGTTAATTGTCGTATTTTCCTTCATATTCCTTATTCCACTGGGAATGCATAAATTTATATTTCGGACAAAACTAGGGTACTCTCGATGACAAACTAGTATAAAACTAATGTTACCAAAGGAATTCGATATGAAATAATATGTCTAGAAGTTATGAAAATAATTACTTCTCGTCATTAGAAAGTAAATATCAGCAAAAAATCAAATATTGACCAGTTGCTGACCCCATACTCTCGGTGTGAACCGTAGCACTTTCGGAAAAGGGTACCGCTCACTCTTGCACTTCCCCCCACCCACACATACCCCATTGTTTACCTTGCAGAGCGTAGCGGCGCTGAGAGAGTTCGACTTTCTGGAGGAACAGGAGATGTCCAGACCGGGACCTCTTCTGATTCCTTTGTCGGCCACCGTGACGCCTCTCGTCCTGGCGCCGGCCGATCTGCTGGTGCCGCCCAGTCCGCAGCCGGTCGTCGAGTTCCCGGACGACGAGGTACTGGGGCGTAGAACGGCGGCGTGCCGTAGAGATGGGCGTATCGGTTATCGTTTTTTCGCTATCTTTCGAAACATCGATGTTGAACCGCAAGCGACTAACGCCAAAATTGCACAACATACATGATCATGGCAAATGGCCATAATCATGTACGTGTCCTGATTAGTTGGTGCCGAATAACAGAGTACACATTGCTATACATTTTGTTACCGACTTTCTTTTCGCCAAATAGCAGTACGAGTTGCGTATGATACCTATAATGGATGTACATTTTGCCATCTCAGCGCTCGCGCTTTTGCTTTCACTTAGTCACGATGCTTTTCACTTGTTGACTCTTGTTGAGTTGATTTGTTTACTAATTGATCTTGATTTCAATATTTTATCAAGTATGGAATCATCCAAATCTTGATGATACAAGACGAAAGACGAAATGAGTTAATTACTAGAAAGATAAAAAATTCAGAAGAATGTGATATGTGGATTCAAGAATATTCAAGGGTCAATCACACGAAATAGATTGCACGTGATCGTTAGTAGATGAGTTTGACCAGACTCACCACTAAAACCATCACTTTCAATTGAAATTTTCTAGAAACTGCGAATTTATATACATATACCAATACTGTTGATATAATTTTTGTTCATTCTCTAGTAGAAAACAGGTTGGAAGTACCTGTTGACAAATGTATATTTGTCAGAATCCAGTTTTTCTAATACATCGATGTTTTGACTTATATTCAGCCCATCTCTAATGTACGGTCATCACTTGTTTCAGTTGAACGTTTGTTAATTTCAGAAACATATTTTATAAACCAGTTCATTTCGCTGTTACCATATATTTCAAATTTGGTATATCGATTTGATGTCATGAATATACAATTCAACAAATATCAACCTGATTATAACACTTCCTGTTGGACCGGAAGAGCACTCAACTTTTTCATTTCAAATGAGTTGTGAATTTCTTTTGCAATGAATTACAATTCAGCATGAAATTTCATTATAGTTACTACCAATATAATGTAGATTTCATTGAATTTTAACTTTTTACTCCCTCCAGAATATTTTCATGAAAAGTTCACCATGGAGGATTGAACAATATCACTTGAATGATAATAATGGATGTAAAAATTTATACATGAGATTTTTAGGTGGAGGGTCGCTATTCTTTCAATTCCTAATTTTTTTCACTTACCAACATCAATAAACTGATTCATTCTGAATGCTAACATAATAATAATAATAATAATAAAATTCATTCAGTGAGATCATCAAAGATGATATTGAATAAATTAGTCAATGGTACAATGAATACCATCTGAACATAGGCTTTCTTCATGTTGGTAAGAACTTTCTGCTTCTACTTGAATGCTAGTTCAATCTTCTGTAGCACAATTTCTATGAAAAAGTTCTGTTGAGAGATGCGTGAGGACCGGTCCATGCCTTTCAATTCTATGGAATGAAAAAAATGAACCAAATGGCTCTATATGGATAATGTAGGTTTTACTTTTTTACCTGAAGAGGGCCCTACTATTCGACTTGATTCATGGAGGCAGAACTGAAACTGAATCTGATCAGTTCTACCAAACTTGCAAAAAAACGAAATTGAAACATAAATATACTCTTGTGCATGCAGAAATATTGTACACTTGATAAAATCATGATGATTCAAATGAGTGAAATTCGAAAATTTGTTAGACACCATAGAATTTGAAACGCAAAATAGCTGTAGAATAGTGGCGCTATCTTCTAGAAAACTCGCGACTCCTACATCAGCTGTGGTAAAGCGGATTGGTTGAAACAATCATCAGGCATCATCAAACAATCAAAGCGTATGTGCCTTCATAATTCCTATTTCATTCATTCAGTTTCTCAAAATTATTGGTACTTTCCATTTGAAATACAAAAGTTTGGTGCACTTCCGATCAAACCTGAGGTGTCATGTTCAGTCTGAAATCTATCTAGTCAAACAGCTAGTGTAAATTAGTTCCCTGTCAACCGTTATATATATACTGAGAAACATTGGATCAATGATGCATGAAATTGAATCGGTTTCATATTCTAGCTGAAACAAGTGATAGTTTTCACCTTATTCCTTGAAACCCTCTCCTAATTGCATGCAAGCATGGACCATGGCTATACTTATCTTTGCGCTTCACATTACTAACTTCTTTATGTTTATGTTATATTATGGATCCTCTGAGAATGAATTATAACACTACATTATTGAATGAGATAAAATGAATATTACTCGGTTCAATAATCAGACTACCACACCCTGAATTATTACAATTTATTTATGTAAATCATCATCATCATGTTCATTGATTTACTGGGTAAGTAATGCAGTTTTATTGTGAACCATTAAATCTAGGTTGAATGTTTTAACTAATATCGATATCAAACTAATTCATTATAATGCTCCTGCTGGTAACAAAACTCAGTGGCGCCATCCGAAAATTTCTGTTTAAATATTGACAATCGAAAATTGAATGTCAACTTCTGATGAACAAAATATTAGTATAGGAATTCTGAATATCTTCTTCATCAGCAACATCATTTTGTTAAAGCAACTGAGTTTTATAATTGCCGGAATTTTCGAATGCAGCTACTTCTGAGGCTGTTGTTCAGTCACACCAATAAAATTGGAGGCGGGACGGCACCGCACCGATTGCAGTGTAATCAAGTTAATTATTTTACATATAAACCAACACATAATCCAGTCTGATAATTCAGCCTGTTCTGAAGCCGTCACCGACAAATGCAGTCGGCATCGAACTCGACAAATCGAATATCGGAACGATTTCCGATTTGCCGATTTCAATGTTTCAGAATGCGTGATTTTCCACGCAAGTCGGCTTTTGTTGGTTTCGCTTCGTCTTTTGGAACGATTACAAAGACCAACATCTTCCATTGTTGAAAACGGGAGCAGATTTCCTGAAACGTCCACTAAGATAGGTAGGAATTTTGATATTTGTTGAAAATATATTTGTCACTGTCAAATAAAAGTTGCTCTTTAAGGTATCTGAAGGTTAAATGCCAAGCGTAGTGACACTTTGGGACAGATTATCAGTCTGTCCTCACTACAAATATATTGAAATAATTATTATAGTTTCTATTTTTATTATCAGAAAAGAAGAGAGAAAATCCATCGGTTTATATTACAAAATATCTTTCGAAATGTTTGTGACTTCTTGAATTGAATAGAGTACAACGGCGCCGTCAATCGCCAATACCGGGATGCGTGAAAATTTCCAAGTGATCGGCACGGTGCCGACTCCGTTTTCGTTGGGGCGTATGAAAGTAGCTCTATCGTCATTTCATCCGCATCAACCAAATCGTACCCATTTTCCAGCCTGTATACGACAACGCGAACGTCGTCCGAAGACCGCCGCCCGCGCCACCTCGAGAGTCGTGCTACAACCGAGATAGCGCGTACGAGTCCAAGCGGCAGTCACAGCACGCCGTCGGCATGACCATCGACAACTTCCGTCTGATCAGCGTGCTTGGCAGAGGGCACTTCGGGAAGGTCATCCTGTCGCAGTACAAGAACACCGGCGAGTATTTCGCCATCAAGGCGTTGAAGAAGGGTGACATCATCGCGAGGGACGAGGTCGAATCGTTGTTGTCGGAGAAGAGGTGAGGATATGTTTGATGTTTTATTTTTTGTCATCGAATTAAGAATGATATAGTCATATTTGCATAGTATCGAACTTATATGAAAATGTTTCCTAAAAAAAAAAGATATTTTGATTATTATATATTGACACATCGATTTCGTTTTTACAATAAATGAGCTTGTTCTCTGCTTCCTTCGCCTCTGAAAACGGTATTTATTTCCGTAGGATCTTCGAGGTTGCCAATTCCATCCGGCACCCGTTCCTCGTCAACCTCTTCTCGTGCTTCCAGACCGAGGCGCACGTGTGCTTCGTAATGGAGTACGCCGCCGGCGGCGATCTCATGATGCACATCCACTCGGACGTGTTCGGCGAGCCGCGCGCCGTCTTTTATGCCTCCTGTGTCGTCCTCGGCCTGCAGTACTTGCACGAGAACAAGATCATCTACAGGTGAGTCGGTATAATGATGATAATTTATTGTCCGGAAGAACCATACAAGTGTTGTATAGGAGTAGTCGTTCATCTGGAGTCTAAATAGTCCAGTGGCAATTTGTCGATAGTGTCGTCAATTGTCATACAGCAGAATTTCTATTGTTTGTTTGGATTCGTTTGCTTGTACATGTACTCTGCAGTCGTGTTTTGTGTTTCCCCTTTTTGTTTGGAGTTTTCTTTAGAATCAGCGATACTTCAAGGATAATCAGAAAGAATGTCTGGAAATGTTTGCGAATATACAACCTGTGAGAGGCCACGTAGAAATAATGCGAATTTGAAGATGTTTCATTTTTCAGCTTTTGTGTGGTATTTTTTCTCCTCCTTTCGCCAGAAGAAAAATAGAAGTCACTAAAAATTATTTCAATATATTTTTAGTGAGGACATATTTGTGATATGTACCAAAATGTTACACCTTGTTTGGAAATTTTGGAAGTACAAATCTGCAAGGACAGATACACATGTAACTGCGCAACGATAGAAAGAAATTCCTCGATTAAAAATTTGGGAGTTACTATTGACCAACATATACGATGGGATGAACACATTACACATGTCATGAAAAGACTCAGACTACTCATGTACAAATTTTAAATGCTAAGAGATATTCTCTCTCGGAAAAACCTATCCCTCGTTTACACCTCTCTGGCTGAAAGCGTAATACGCTACTGTATTATAGTGTGGGGAGGAACATACAACACGACTTTGAACCCTCTACAAGTCATGCAGAATTCATTATTGAAAATAATACACAGAAAAGATAAAAGATTCCCTACCCAAATACTATTTCAAGAAACCAAAGTCCTAAATATTAGGGCTCAATATTGCTACCAAGGTCTAATTTGGATGTTTTTCAACTTGATAAAATATACCACAAGCTTCTCGAAAACAACAAGATTCTCTGAAAATTTAAATATAAAAACTCCATTTTACCGAAAGAGCCTCACGCAAAGATTCATCTTTTTTTTCGGACCTACATTGTATAACTATCTCCCTACGGATCTAAAAACTATAAAAAAATCAAAGAATTCAAACTTGCTATCAAGAAACACATAATAGAAAATCCATAAATACTAAATATATTCTAAGAAAACACTGAAACTTTGAATTATATTTCAATCCTCTTTTATGCTCTCTCTCTCGGACCCTCACCCCCCCCCCCCTAGACGAATCTAAAATTTCAATTACTACTTAGAATTAGTCTATATTGTACTAAATTTGACATTCCATCTATGAGTGTGTGAAACAACACAAACAGGCGCTTTGTGCCTAGGTGTATTTCACCCACTTGTGGTGGATTGAACTCGATAAAAATTCTATTTATACCACGTTTTGTACCGAAAAATTGTACTGATTATTGTACTGTTATTATTGTATATATAATGTACTGATTACTGATGATTAAAATTATCTGATTAAAAAAAAAAAAGTTATTACGAAATTTAATAAGAATAAAACTTCTACCTACCTCAGTGGACGTTTCGTGAACGAATCTACTCCAGTTCTCAACACAATTAGAATATTTTATCTTCCCCATTTTTTTCTTTCAATGTGTGTTATTTCGACACTGAAAAATGACAATTTAGCAGACGGAGGAATTCTGGTTACAATGTGTTTCTTATCAATTGATATTGAATTTGCCATTTTCATATTCAGTTTTGAGAAGTGGTTGCCAAGTTTTATCTATTTAAACTGAACAAGAAGCAATATTGTTGTCTCCGTTCAGAAGAATGCAAGCAAACTCTTTGATTTTAGGGTTGTGGTTGTTGTCTTTCTTTACCTATGATCTTAATATTATTCCAATCGGCCAAATGTTATCCATTTTCAGTAAGGATATATTCAGCTAATTTTGATTTACCAGTATATGTTTTCTTCATATTGTTTTTATGCTCTTTTATGCTCACTGATGATCTGCTTGCATTCCTCTGAATGGAGACAATGATATTGCTTCTTTTTCAGTTGATATATGTACCACCTCCTCGAATAACTTACAGACAGTATTTGAAGATGTAAAAGATTAAAATAGCTCATTTTTCATTCATATTTGATCAATCAGATGTCTTTCCGAAAAGGTACTGAATAATAGTTCAGAAATTTAACAAAATATACTTACATGACCTTGAAAAATCTACTCATCTCTTCATAGAAAGGATACATCACTACAATATACTATTATTTTCTTATTATTTGCATGGTATCATTGACTCTTCAACAAATCAAGGAAGGTATATAGGAAACAACGTAAACATTATGAAACATTCCAGCTGAGATGGTATTCCAGCCATGATTTCAGCAGTTGGATCGGAAATCCCCGCCTACTTGCTATAAATGAAAAAAGTTGGAAATGATATATGCTGCTGCCACCTATCAGCGGTCATTGTGTCATTATTAACATATATTCATAATATTGTTGGATAAAAGACGATTATTATTATTAGAATAGAATGTTTCGTGTATTCCTATAATGTACTTTGGAATTGGAATAGAATTATTCATTGAATAAGTTCTGCACACACACTTTTTTTGCAGCCTTAAGAATGAATTCGTATTCGCTAGTTTCACTTGATGTGATATTTTTTATTTCCATCAGTCTTGCATTCTTGATGCGGACCCATGTTCGCAGAATATTTTTATTCTTATCATTCTTACAGGGATCTCAAATTGGACAATCTGCTCCTGGACACTGAAGGATATGTAAAAATTGCAGATTTCGGTCTTTGCAAAGAAGGAATGGGATATGGCGATAGGACGGGGACGTTTTGTGGTACGCCCGAGTTCTTGGCCCCCGAGGTGTTGACAGAAACATCATACACGAGGGCGGTAGATTGGTGGGGATTGGGGGTTTTGATTTTCGAAATGTTGGTTGGTGAGGTGAGTTCGAAATGATATAAATATTTAAACCAAGTAGGGGAAGAAGTTATGAAGCGGTTATACAATAATATAATGATGGGGATAATATGATGGGGTGGTAATTCATCTTTTCCTACGAACACTCATGAAATCAGCACTTTCAACACTGTTTCACTGTTTTGTTATTCAGAAAGCGCATGCCAGTATGGCAACAGGAAATTCGAAAAACGCACGTTTGCAGTGATTAATAAATGTCATGATAATTTATCTAAAAATTTTCACTCATGGTACTTTATATATTATATTGATTTTACATCCTAACCTTTCGAAAAATGATTCGATCAATTACTGTCTTTCCTTCTTTGAGATGCGTCTGGTCAAATGTTACCATACCTCCTCCTTCTTTTGATTTTGATCCCTGTGGATATTATGAATCCACTAGATTATAAATTATATACAGTTGATGTTGACTCAGTTGAGTGAAGCTACCAAACATGATAGATGAAATTTAATGAAATATCTATAGGCGTACAATTGACATGAGTACTGTCTCTCAAACTATCAAAAGGGTCTGCGCTGGGGTTCTGTCATCCTGACTGCTGTATTTTGGGTTGCGTGGTAACTGTCGACGATGAGCGAAACTTTGAATATCTTTCGAATTCGAGTAGGCGTATTTCGTTTAATTTCAATGAATGACAATGACAGTGGCTGAAACATGTAATAATAATGATTCAAATATTTATGATCGTATTTCATACACTCGTTACATTTCCGCACTAGCCGCTACACGACTCGTGCTAAGTAACTACTTGTGCTGAATAACTACTCGTGCGAAATATGTCACTTTCCACACTAGATATGTAATATACTATTACATCTGATGATTTTTCATATGCTCTCTATTTTATTGGCATAATAAGAAGTCCATGATATATAAAGAATCTTAATAAATTATTTTTCGTTCACAAAATGAAAAAAATGTTTTTTTCAGTCACCATTTCCAGGAGACGATGAAGAAGAAGTTTTTGATTCTATCGTGAATGATGAGGTGAGATACCCAAGGTTCTTGTCTCTGGAATCAATAGCTATAATGAGAAGGGTGAGTTGATACTTCATATATTCGATTATAATACCAGTATTACATTTTTTTAAGTGAATCCTTTCAAAATAGAATCAAGTCAGGTGCAGTGAATTATTGGTATGAACTGAAAGTATGCACTTGTGGGTCTAATGTTCCTATCTTATTCTTCATCGTCGTGAACAAAAATGATCAACCAAGGTGTCATGTTCCACTGGCTTGTTATCAGGGTGGAAATGTGAGAAAGATATTTTTCAGAATACACGATGTTTCAGAATATCTTGCAAACGATGAGACCTTGTACTGGGTATTTTTGGCATGATGGAATACAAATGAGCTCCCCTCACTCCTCCGTTAGACTATGCATTCACCTTTGGAACACCCTGCATATTCAACGGCTAAAAATTATAATTCTCCATTGAGTTTTTTAGCCTATTCATCCGAATGTATGTCACTTGTTGAAATAAATGTCTTGCTTCTCAATAAATGATTTTCTTGGTGTTACATGAGGTGTAATATGTTAATGTCATCTAGTGGCGAAATATTTGAGGTAGGTTCCCGAAGAAAACTCCAAACTTCTATAGAATTTTGTTTTCATCTGCTACCACGAACAGGCCCCTATCAGAGAAGATATCCACTATCACATCCACATCCAATCAAACTGAGGGTTCTTAGTTGAAGGTGTTTTAAATTCGTCGAGGAATAGCATGACAGATCTGTTTCGATCCACCAGATGTCTCTTGATTCGCTCTTGGTTTGCTGACCAACTGGAACACCTAACTTAGACTTTTGCAACTAGATGGTGCTGGCATTGTATATCTCATGTTACACCCAGAATCTCTACTGTTACGAAGTGTTTCCAGTTTGTCAGGACATCAAGGACTGATGATGCCAATGGTAGGCCAAAAGATCTGTTTCGCTTTTGCTCGAAGAATTGGAATCATTTTCAACAAAGATCCCTAATTGAATGAGTTCACAAAATCGTTCTTGAGTTATGGGTTTTCTTTATGTTAGTTGAAAATTAGTCCTAGGTATATCAGTAAGAATAATTAGTTTTCTGTTTTGTTTGTACCGTCTTTTGAGGTTTACTTTCAGGTATATCGAATAAAGATGTGTTTAATATTCGGCCTTTTCAAGATGTGAGTAGTATTTACTCTCTGAAGTATTTAAAATGAAAACAACTCTACAGACTGTCTGTAAGTTCTTCGAGGAGGTGGTACATTCATTTTTCAGCTTTTAATGGGATTTTCTCTCATCGTTTCTAAAAAATAGAGTAGAAGTTATTAAAAATTATTGCAATATATTTGTAGTAAGAACAGATTTAGGATCTGTCCCAAAATGTCACTGCGCTTGAAATTAAACCTTTAGATACCTAAAAGAGAAATTCTCTATTGGTCAGTGACACCTTGTTTTTGAAAAAATTTGGAAATACAAATATATTTGATAAGAATAAAACCTCTACTTATCTTGGTGGACGTTTCGGGAACGAATCTGCTCCCGTTCTCAACACAATTGAAATATTTTTCTCTTCGTAAATTTTTTTCAATGTTTTCGATTTTGACACTGAAAAGTGACAATTTGGCAGACGGAGGGATTCTGGTTACAAGGTGTTTTCATTAGTTGATATCGAATTTTCCATTTTCATATTTCCTATGATCTTGATAAAAGAAGACAACAACCAAAAACCGAAAATCAAAGAGTCTGCTTTCAATCTCCTGAACGGAGACAATAATATTGCTTCTTGTTCAGTTGATATAGATAGAAAATGGCATCCACTTCTGAAACTTGAATATGAAAATTTCGATGATAGATAGAACTTGGCATCCACTTCTGAAACTTGAATATGAAAATTTCGATATCAACTAATGAAAACACCTTGTAACCAGAATTCCTCCGTCTGCCAAATTGTCACTTTTCAGTGTCAAAATCGAAAACATTGAAAAAATTTTACGAAGAGAAAAATATTTCAATTGTGTTGAGAACGGGAGCAGATTCGTTCCCGAAACGTCCACCAAGATAAGTAGAGGTTTTATTCTTATTAAATATATTTGTATTTCCAATTTTTTTCAAAAACAAGGTGTCACTGACCAATAGAGAATTTCTCTTTTAGGTATCTAAAGGTTTAATTTCAAACGCAGTGACATTTTGGGACAGGACTCTATTTTTTAGAAACGAGGAGAGAAAATCCCATTAAAAGCTGAAAAATGAACTACTCTACACCTTGAAAAGCAGAGAATCACGTTTTTGTTGTCTCACATTCACATCATGGTCGCACTTTTTCTTATCTATGGACAACACGAAAGGGAAACCTATATTGTTCGAGGAACATCGTGTTAACCAGCGGTGGGATTTTGGGAGAGAAGGAAGGTGTTGGAATTTTTCTAGGAAGTTTGGAGGTTGTAAGCATCAGGGAAGACTTCACTAGGAATCGCACGTGGTGGTATAATAGATGATATTTCTGTTGAGCATCGACCGTGGAAGTATCTATGAAAAAAGCAGTGATCGCCGACCTTTTCACGATGTTCTAGAGAGGTCAATGATTGGGTGAGTGTTTTATCATCGACTAGGCGAATAGGTCTCTTCTGAATTGAATCTAAGAACTTTGGCGTATGTTTGGGGGCTGAGGACAGGTCGAATTTGTGCTTTGTAGATCATGAGCAGTTTCTGGGATGTGAAGTACTTCTTCGCACGAGAAAGAAAACCAAGTTTTTGTGATGCAATTTTCGCAATGGAACTCACCTGATCATGAAACCCAGCATGGATAATGTAATGTAATGTAAGAAAGTGGGCGGTCTGAGACCTGACGCACTTAGGCCACCTCTTCGGGCCCATTGTGCACCCACAACTCCTGGGATCGCAAGTCAGCCATGGAGAAGGCCAATTTCGAGGGCGAAAGATACCATTTTCCTTGGCCGAATCTTTTTCACATCCTCTGGGTTCTGCTACCACCGCCAGGCATTCAGTGAGGATGTGAGTAGAAGTCTCTTCGTCCTAAAGGCACCATCTACATTCAGGATCTTCTACAATTCCGATCGTGTTGAGATGTTTGTTCAAGGGGCAGTGCTCTGTCAGGAGCCCCACCACCAACTTCAGCTCTCTCCTGTTCAAATCCAGGACCCAGCATGAATATTGACGACCTCATACGAACAGTGGTACCCGACATCATCAAATTGGGCATTGTGTGATCTGCCTTCTTGGTGAACATACAAGCTTGAGTTTTTGTTGCATTGAACTGTACTAGACTTTCGGATCCCCATATCAGGCCTCGTTGGATGATATAGGAGCTCTAGAGGAAACGATTCTTGATAAATTGGGAAAGAAGTATGAACTTTGTATTTTCGTATTTTGGTATAATCAGCTATATCGAATAAAAATACCTCTGATTTTTGTTCTTTTTAGGATCTGACTTGAATCGTCTAATAATTGTGTGCACCTTGGCCGAATGATCTCTTTGTGCCTTACTAGAATGTTGCTTAGCCTCTGCCGCAATTTTGTCAAAAAAATATCAACCTCATGGCCTTGATACACAAATTTTCACACAAGTATTTCATTTATTTTATATGTTGTTCTAGTTACTGCGTAAGAGTCCCGATAGGCGATTAGGTTCCAGTGAACGAGATGCGGAGGACGTAAAGAAACAGGCATTCTTCAGGCATATACAATGGGATGATTTATTGAATAGGAGAACCCCACCACCATTCGTTCCAACAGTGGTGAGTTTGTTTGGTGTTTTCTCTCAAAAAAAAATTATATGGCTTCTGATGGCAAAATTTAACAACTTTGCTACGCATGGTGTTTTATTGATATTGTAAGAAAATGAGAATAGATTTCAATCAAAAGAATGAAATAGTTCTGCTGAACGTTTTGCTAAAGACCCTTATTTTCATTGACGTATTTGTTTTCCATAAAAATGGGCTCTGAAAAAACTTATTCTGAGATAATAACGAAAATAAACAAACATGTATCCCATTTTGTTTATTCACATTCTAAAACTGTTTGAGAGCTCTAAAAGAGTTGGGCAATCAAAACGGAGTGATAAGCCATGGTACCAGCACCGTTATGCGGTATAGCCAAAAATATGCCAAAAAAAGCACTAAAACATGGATACAAAAGAAATCTGAAAATGATGGAATGACCACCAGGAATAAGACAGGCCAATTTTCAAAAAATCCTTGCCAATATTCAAAAACTAGAGATACTAGAAACTAGAATATTTGTTGGCCTCCTGACAGGTCACTGTAGGCTCAGTTAACGTATGAGTAAGATCGGACTGCCAAGAAGAGGAAACAGCAGTACACATACTTTGCAACTGTGAAGGTCTGTTCATACTAAGGTTTCGAACGATGGGAGAGGAAAAACCAAGAGCTTCCAGATATATGGAATATTTCAACAATAGCTTGTTACAAAGACTGGGTTAGACACAATAGATTTGGAAAGGTCGCGGTGTAGATTCTGTTTACTTCACAAAATTACTTATCGCATTTTTTAGCAATCGATGGAAGATGTTAGCAATTTCGATGAAGAATTCACGTCGGAAAGGCCCCAGCTAACGCCCCCGAAGGAACCGCGCCACCTGAACAATCAAGACCAAAACTTGTTCAGAGAGTTCACCTACATGGCTGACTGGTGCTGACACGTTGCTGATTTTGTACGGGAATGGACATTTAAATGATTTTCTTTAGCTCTTTTTTTTTCAATTAACATTTTTTTGCCGTTTTCATGAATGAAGCCTCTTATGACTATCAATATTGATGTTTGCCCAACTGCCATGAACATTTTTTCAAACATATATCGTTTAACTATCTTCTGATTTCACTTGATAGATTTTTTCTAGGTAGGTTTATGCATTGACTTGATTTATTTCTGATAGAGTTGATACATTGATTTCATATGATTGCAAGATATTATGAAGGTAATGGGAAAAAAACTAGAACAGAATTTGATTTTTAGGTGAATCCTTTGTGAAACAATTAAAAATCAGTTCTCAGAGATCCGTAGAGTAGGGTATCTGATGGTCTATACTACGGGTCTGAAATTTTATGGAATTCTGAAAAATAACCTTTTTTCAATTGATAGGTTTGTTTGCAATAACGAAATACTTCTTATAATAATAATCTTTGTACCAGTTATATTATCTGTGAATATCTTGGAATGATGCATAAAACTGCTACTGTTGTATCAACTCTCTGTGAGTCGTTTTTAAAACCTGTAACCTATAAACCTGGTGAGTCGTATTAGTTTTGTTATATTCAATTGTTGACGCAAATTTGTTAAGAAAATTTGTTCCTGGGTTTTGAAAATCAAATCAATCTACCGATAAAATTTCAAAAATACTAATAACAAGAATTGGGTATTTTGAACTCATATTTCCAAAAAATTGATCCAATTTCTCAGAATTTCCGTCCCACATGAACATTTTTTGAAACAGTCACCATAGAATTATTTTCTATAGGTTATGGACAGCCTGTAAAACAGCTTTAGGAGTGACTATTAGGTACGAATTATCGAATTATTCGATTTAGGATTAAGGATCATGAACAAAAATAGTGATATTGTCACCAATTGTGCTCTGAAATGATGAAATGAACTTTTTGCTCCAAAATATTTTTGCAACATACGAATTTATAAAAAAATATATAGTGTAGTTGATGTATCCTGGTTTGCAAGATAACCAAGAGACTGTAATAAAGATTATCATAAGAAACGCAATCCAGTGTTTTGAATAAAAAAAGGAAAAAATAAACGAGGAATTCATCAGAAATTTCATATTTTGTCTCAGTGATTTCTGATCGAAAATTACGACGAGGTACATCACATTTCTTATGGCATTGAGTATGAACTGCTTCTTTCATAATTTTCCAGTAAGCATTTGCAGTATCTTAATAGATTTTGGCTAATTTACGGTTGAAACTATAAATTAGGAGATTATTATATAGAAAATGAACGTTTTCAGGGTAGCCGTTCAGAGCAGTCGTTATTTGTGATTCCCTGAAATTCCTGACTCTTAGAATTCTGATAAATTCCTTAAAAACAAACCGAAATTAGCACTACAAAAATCATAAGACTCAGTAGTTGCTCTATAACCATAACATTGTCAATTGTAGGTTGGTAACCGTATTTTTCTTGTGAAAACTGAAATCTTCCTAGTTTAGTAGAGTCCGTTTTCCTAAGTAGTCGTCTTAGGCGTACTATTAGCAAAATAGAGCACCTAAAAATACTTCAGGGTAATTTTACCAGCCGACGCTATATAGTGCTTATTACTTCGAATTCTACAAACATAATCTATTCAAAATAAGAAATTTGTTAGCTAATGATGTTCTTTCATGTTTATCGCAACTAATATTCCAGTAGAATCTTCTTAGTTGTTTTCAAAATTCAAATTAAATTTCTTTGAATTTCTTTATATTTCTGTATATGATTTGTTATAATCCTGCCCCATTTCAGATTTCTAATTTTGAAATTTTTCGAAATTTGCGATTTCGAAATCCATGCATTATTTGATAAACATTGCAATATATTTAGTGGCCAATTGTGTACAGAATGTATGATTCTTTATAGTTGAACTGGTTGATCTACACTGAACGGTGATGGTTGGTTATGTTAGGTCAATGACTTTTTGGTTGATTAATTAATTATCCTTGTAATATGGTTATTGCCGATTTCGTGTTTTCAGATTTATTTACTGTTGATGTTAATATTATTGGAAAGTAACTATCAAATTCATGTTTTTATAACCCTGTTTATATTGTATCATGAATCACTAAACATTTTTTTCATGCGGTATATGAAATTAGTTGAGTATAAGCTTTACAAGTAGTATTTTAATTTTGTTTATTGTCTGCAGAAAATTTTACCTCTTATGGTCAAAGCTCTGCGCATCTTTTAATTGACAATATTTATTTTTGCATATCATATTTAATTTTTATATAGATATATATGTATATAAAATGATTTTATCTATTTCAAATACACAAGTTTTGAAGTATTTGTTCAATTTTTTTTATAAGAATTGAATATGAGAATTCAATTGATTTGAATACACTTCACATTCAAAAAGTATTTAAGAATAATCTTTGACGTATTATTATGTTTTGCATGATACAAGACCCTGAAATATGGTAAATTAATCAATTGAGTTGAAATTACAAGAAAACCCAAAAAAATATTTCTTTCGAGTATTGCTAGTTGAGTGGAAAATGATTCTTCTGTGTGCGAAAAAGACACTGTTTTTTCCACTTGCCACTTGTTCTATTCGTATTTTGGTAGAATCACTAGTGAGATCGCTATCTTTGATTACAATGTATCTGATGAATAGGGAAGATCAGCAAGCGCTTGAGTCGTTGACCCCGTCAAACCATAAGATGGAATAAGAAGTGATAATTCTTTTACCATGAAATTCATTTCACATCAAAATGCTTCTTCAATATCATAAACAGTATTGAATGGAGAGCTCGAACTGAAAGTTTTCTTCCTATTATGAAGCCTCAGCTATGCCATCCTTTGAGGAATCATTGAAACATTGTTTTTGATAATCATATTCTTGAGAGAAATTATTCATTATCATATCAAACGTATATATAATGAATACACGTATAATCTGCAGACGAGAAACCTCTTAATGACGTTTCATTATCTAAGAGGAAAAGAAGCAAGATATCCATGGTTCCTCGCGAAATAGTTTCAATTTCATGAAATTGATGATTTAAATGAATATTTTTAATCAAATCAATATGAAAAAAATAGATCAAATGCTGATTCCAGTCCTAGACACTGGCGGATCTAGGGAGTTTTTCAGGGGGAGGGGGCATGAGTTAGTTTATGGAAATTTGTAACCAAAATCATAATATCCATGGGAATGAAATAAATATTTTTTGGGATACTGAAATATCACCATTAGTGCCAGACATATTTGCGCAACACTTTTTTTAGATACCTCAAGATTATCCTGCCTCGGCCTCGAGCAGCCTCTCAGTTATAATTTTTTTTTCGGTACGATAAAAAGGTATTCGCGGCCAAGGTATATGATAAACTAATTCAGTTGGAATTTGTAAAATTTGCCAATATAAAAATTAAATGATTCTCCAGAATTTATTGAAGATCTGGGACTCTTCATGGTTTTTTCATCCAAATAAATATAATTATATACACTGTTAATCGATTCGATTCCATAGTATGCAGAAGTCAAACTCGTTTTAATAATGTTAGTGTTGCACTTTCCATTTTATCGATGAATTCAATTTCATTATTTCTATTTCCATGAAAAATATGTATAAAACTGATTGAAAAACAAATGTTGATTGACCTTTTTTTTTCAAGAACAAGTGAAATATAATCATGTGTTTCTGACAGTAAAACAATTATTTTCTACTTATATACTCATTTGTTTTGAATTGATCACGGCTCACCAGTAAGATGCCTTTTACCAAGTGTACAGTCACAGTTCTTGGTACAGAGTCCCCAATTTATGAATCGAAGGGAATTGTACGGGCATTATAATTACCGATGGCATAGTTTGCGTAAGGTTATTTAAGGCTCATTAATTCCCGTGCTACATAGATAATTTCATTTCTGATTGATGCTGATTGTTGCTATATGTTACTTGTTTATGAAGAACTTTGTTATCAAGGTAGAAAGGTAGAGGGAATTATAGAATCTGTAATGTCCCAAGGGAGTTATGACCCTCTTTATTGATAGCGTAACTATGACGATATGAGCTTATAATATCCCGGTCAGTAATAAAACAATCGTTTTCCCTTTATTTCTATCTGTTCTTCCGCACTGGGTTTTTTGCATACATTCCGCACTGCATAGAAGAATAATTTTGTTTCATAGCTGTATATTGGATGATGAACGACTACTATGAAATGAAGTTCAAAAATACGAGTAATTTTGGATTGTATATAACGTATAACCCTTGTTTAAGAGTATGACAGTTGATTGATATATTAATATATCAATTATACCGTATGTTTTCTTCTTGTTGAAGAGCAATCAAAGGTTTATTTAGTGGAATACCTATCCAGAGTATCCAGACCCTGTGTGTTATGTTGAACCAATATGAGCTAGCTTTGTGAATCATGTCAGATCTGTAAACCATCTCAGTTCTGTCACGTTCTGTTCTGTAGTTGACAACTGACAGATGATGTCGTCCATTCATGTGAGATTTAGACTGATTTTTGGATTCTGAATTTTTTCCTACTAGTTGTGCTTTCAGCAAGTTCGTATTGATTAGTCTGGAAAGGCACTGAAGGTTAGTAATTTTTTTTCGATATGTAATTTTTTTTTCTCGGAATCGTATACCTGACTGACATCATGGACACACCGTGAACATCACCCACTGACAGCGAACATATGATTACTGAGAAATAAAAGTAGACATTCCTATCGAATCCTATCTCTTTCCCATTCATGAGAAATCATATAGCTTCTTCTTGTGCCAGACGGAATTTCTTGACTCGTGCCCTGATTTGCAACATAACCAAAATAAGAAAACGTTATCTGCGAAATGTAATGTGTGGCATAATTGTGTTGTTACTTGTTCCTGCTATAATTAGAAATATCGCCATAAAATGGAATAGGTTTTAATTTGCAACAGTGAGTTAACAACTCAATAATGTATACTTTGTAGTGAACATTAGTGAACAAAATAAAATAATCAACATGGTTTTATCTCAAGAAGAAACTGAACATTCCATTTACCTCAAGAAAATTCTCTCAGCAGTATTCTATGGAGTTGCCTCTTTTATGATAACTGTGGTGAATAAAACAGTCCTGACTACCTATGGATTTCCATCATTTCAAGTACTGGGCCTTGGACAAATGGCAGCAACAATTGTACTTTTATTTGTTGCCAAAAAGCTGAGAATTGTTAGTTTCCCTGGATTAGAACTAAACACTTTTGGTAAAATTTTTCCTTTGCCATTAATCTACATTGGAAATATGTTCTTTGGATTAGGAGGTACCAAAGAGTTGAGCCTACCAATGTTCACTGCCCTGAGGAGATTCTCTATCTTGATGACTATGGTCCTGGAGTTTTATGTACTCTGTATCAGGCCCAGTTTTGGTGTACAGTGTAGTGTTTACACAATGATTATTGGTGCCATCATAGCTGCTGTCAATGACTTAGCTTTCAATGCACGAGGATACATTTTCATCTTCTTGAATAACTTTTTCACAGCTACAAATGGTGTGTACATGAAGAAAAAGTTAGACTCCAAAGAACTGGGAAAATATGGGCTCATGTATTATAACTCTTTATTTATGATAGTTCCAGCCATATTCTTTGCCTTCTACTCAGGTGATTTGGAAGCAGCACATAGTTTCAAGTACTGGGATAACATGTTATTTTTAGCTCAATTTTTTTTATCTTGTGTCATGGGGTTCATCTTGAATTACAGTGTTATACTATGTACATTACATAATTCAGCTTTGACAACTACTATAATAGGAACTCTGAAGAATATTTGTGTTACCTATCTTGGTATGCTTATAGGTGGAGACTACATATTTTCTTGGCCAAATTTCATTGGACTCAACGTGAGTGTATTGGGTAGTCTAGTTTATTCATTTCTCACATTTCGAAAAAAAGAAGGCTCAAGTTATGTCCCTGTGCCCACAAGTGAATTATCAAAACCTGAAAGTATTGTATAGCATTTGTCTTGTAAATGTAAATATTGAATCACTGTAGATAAACCACTCAAAGATAATATTGAATTGAAACCTTCCTGGAGGTAATCATGTTGTAGGATAATTCACAAATATATGTATATATTAGGTATTTTCTATTTCTCATTTGTTAAAGAATTTAACTACCTACTCAATCAAGTGTACTCAATTGTGACCTCAATTGTGACACTAGATTTCCTTCTACATAGTCTGATCTTAGACTGATAATAAAAACCAAAAATTCATTCGCTGATGATGATGATGATTAAATTCTTATACTAATAATTTCATTTACTTCCTCAAATGAAATTGATCATTGATAAATCAATATTGTGCATCTGAAAATTTTTCTCTGTGGGCTTTCTCCTTTTCATGAATTCTCTATTTTGAAATACCACAACCTCACTCATTAGAATGAATCCAAATAATGGTCATGCATTTCAAATATTTTTCTTTAGTTCAACATCATTTATACTCATTCTGTTTTTCCTTGACACTCAAATAATTTTCAAGATTATCCATGCAATCCTGAAATGAGGAGAATTTCTATGATATAATTTTGTTGATCTCTACATTGCATTTTGTGTTTTAGATGTTGATTGGAATGTTTGTCATTCAAGTATAGTTTTATTTCAGCTTATCTGAATATTACTATTTTTATTAGGTTCAAAGCCTATTTTCAAAGATACCATTCAATGTTCAGTTGGAATTCCTATTATTATTGAGCCTTGGAGCAGATTTTTGTAAACTGCTCTTCTTTTTTGTGATGTCTTAACATTTAATTTTTTGCCAAATATATTGATGTAAATAATTATACCAAATATAAGATGTACATACACATAACAGTCGTATCTTTTCTCCAAATTCTAAGTTCTTACGTAGGTAGATGGAGATTAAGTTGATTTCTGGTGTTAGTAAATATTTATTTTCTGATAAGAATATTTTTTCAGTAGATATACATATAATCTAGGTTTTGGATTCCAACATATTTTTTAAATCCAAGTGCAAAAGGAAAGAAACTCGTTTTCCAATGTTTTTTATTATAAATGTAATAATTTAAATCAATCATTGGTGTATTTGCCTACGTTTCTAGATTACATAAATACTAACTTAAAATTATTTACAAGTGGACATAGTACACATACCAAATGAGGCAATAATTTACAAATTCTATTTACATTCTTATTAATATCTAAACATATTGTCTATTCACTAGTTAGTTTCTTTGGTCGAATTACTGGCTTCAATCCCTTACAAAATAGTCTTATCTATTTTCTTATTTCATAATAAGGATATCAG
This sequence comes from Gastrophysa polygoni, assembly GCA_963576655.1. Classification (NCBI taxonomy): domain Eukaryota; kingdom Metazoa; phylum Arthropoda; class Insecta; order Coleoptera; family Chrysomelidae; genus Gastrophysa; species Gastrophysa polygoni. The sequence goes on from OY755090.1 coordinate 13,288,222, forward strand.
AATATCTATATGATGACCTGTTTACATGAGTCAAACTCATGGCCAACTCTTGAATATTCTTTAGTGTCATTAAATATTTCTTGATTTGAACTAATTCCATACATGCAGATCTTCAAAACTGAACAACATTATGAAATACACATTCACATATTTTTAATTGAGTATAATTTTCTGATTCTGTAGTTTTAAATTTGAAAATATCTTTTGATTCACACATATATATATATATATATATATATATATATATATATATATATAAATAACAGATTCTTTGGTAGGGATCAGATATCAGAGATTCGTGTGTTACATGATAATGTGTCCTCTAAATAAATTCACCATGTACTTTGCTCGAGGATCTATATTTCTATTGGTTCATAAGATTTTATAAGGTTTGGAAACGTTTTATTTTTTCTTTATGTCTCAGTTTCATTTTCTATCAAAAAATAAACCGTTATCCTCAGAATATTCAATATATACTCACAACCTCCTAGTTGACCAGTTCAGTTCTATCACAAGATAGATCAGTCAGAGAAATTTTTGTTTCTTCAACAACTCTTCAATTTGAATTGATTGAGATCTTTATATCATCACGACGTTTCGAAATAAATAAATCGGATCTAATGCAACTCATGCTTGTTATATTTTCTCATCATAAGTTTTATCAACGAGATCAAATTGATTCATCCCCACACTTCATCACAAGAGAGAAATCTGTTTCAACCAAGTTGGTGCACAAAATTTCATTCATGGCGGGATAGCTGATAATCGGTATAATTTCTTTTTTACGACACGTCATCAAAGGCACACGAAATATTGATTTGAGAATTCGATTTCTTCACAAATCTCCAAGAGGATTGGAGCATCTCTGTGATTAAACAAGGAACAATTTGATGCAGCTGCTGCATGCTAAGGTCAACTAAGCTTTAGGCGATTCTCAACAAACATCCCTTCGTTTCACCCTCATCTCGCTATTTGCCACCGCAATCCACTCGTTCCTGGAACTGTCGAACCAAGTCAACCCCAAGTTGTACCTCCCATTCAGATTAGCGTGCTGGCAGTGCGAAAACCACCATCCTCCCTCATAGTTACTGGCACAATGCGTGTTAGAAATATCCCTGTCATTGTCCACCGTCGAAAACTCCATCAGATTCTGGTAGTCTAAGGCGTCGCTGGCGTTACCTTTGTACCTGTTGATATACAGTTTGAAGCCTTTGGAGTAGTCCTCTACTCTAAAGTCCTCGTAGTTAGCTTGCCAGTATTGCCCGTAAATGTCCTTCATGTTGATCTGCAGCTGAGAACAATTGAGTTTGGTCAGCGAATGCAGGTTCGCGTTCCCCAGCCAATGTTCTCCGGTCGCAGAACCAAAGCCGTTTGAATATTCGTTCCAGTTCCTGTTGAAGTTTATGGAACCGTCGTAACGTTTCTGTATCGTCGTCCAGCCGTTTTCGCAGCGAGCTAGGATGGGCTCTGCTTCTCCAGGGGATATGAGGTAGATACCTGGAGGTCCTTCCACGGAGCTGCAGTCTTTGGGCAGCTTGTTCACTATGCTCTTGTATTCGCTTTCGAAGGATTTCAGTTCTTGGACTAGGTGTATGGTGGCTTTAGTGGCGTTCACGTTAATGGAACTTGATTCTTCCTGCAATAAAATTACCTATGACATCCTGCACTGTGAGAAGTGCGGTCTGAAAATAGAGGAATCAAAGACTCTAATACATTTATCAGAACGAATTGATGAAAATATGAAAGAGGAAATAGAGTGGAATAGATTTTGTTTGCTTACCTTCAGAATATGATCGTGCAGCTTCGAAGTCTGCACAGTGGCAGATTTCACTAAATTCTTGACCACCTCGTCGACACGATCCAGCCTCTCGTGATCCTTGCTCGTCTTGTCTTGCAAGTTGGACACGGAGTAGCTGATGGCTTTCATGGAATCGATAACGTTCTTCTGGTCCTCCCTGACGAGCGACACTGCCGACGAAGTTTCGCCGATTTGGACTTCCAGCTTAGAGATTTCCTTCCGGAATTCCGGGAAGTTCTTGTCGACCTTGTTCTCGATGGTTTCGACGTTTTCCAGCAACTCGAGCATCGACAGATGGAGTTTGTCGAAGTTCGTCATTTGTTCTGACAAGTTGGCAATGGTATTGACGTTGATGGACTGTTGTTTCGCGATGTCGGCTATTTTTGACGCCATTTTGTCTTGCGTACGAGAGGCGATTAGATTTTCTTCCTTTTGGGCTACGATGGAATTTAGTTCGTCTTTCCATTTAAGTCTCTTTTGTAAGGCCTTTATTTCCTCCTCCATTTGGGTCAATTTCGATTTGAGGTGATAGTTCTCTTTGTGTAAGGTTTTAGTGCTCTTTTCTAAACGAATAACGTGCTGCTTCATAATTCTTTGGTGTCTGGATGGGTGGGCTGTGATCTCGTTCTCCAGCTGTGGGGATTTTTCGTTCAGGATATTCCAGTTTTGATTCCATTCCAATTGGACTTCCTTCAACTAGAAAAAAAAAAAACAATATAATTATGAATTGAGTGTTTGAATTGATTCATGTTTCAACATTTCAATTTGTTTTTCTCATATCATAGGATTTCTATTCGATTAGTTTTGAACATTGCAATTAATTAGTTTTATGAATATTTTTTTTTTCTTGACTAATCTTCAAAAGACTACCTGGCTTGGAGACCACACACCCTAAATTCCTAGTCTTTGGTAGATATTCTCGAATGGAATATCTGATGGTTCGTGGCATTCGAGAGTTGGGATTATTAGTGCTGCCACAAAAGCATCTTGAATAGATCCTTGTGGGGTCTTGGCATTTATAAAAAAGGCTCACTAGGAACTCAGCATGAAAAGTGCTATTGTTCGTCCATTCATTGGTCTCTTCGACATGAAGTCGCATATTTCACAAGAATGCGAATAGTGCATTCACATGATAATTTATTGAATAAGAAAGAGAAACAGGATCCCAAATCATGATGAAAGTAGGTATATTTTTGCGAATGTTTGATTTTCATCACCGGCGACAGTATTGAGTATGATATATGATTAAACTTACGCAAGGTATTGCGTTGCCATGGAGTGTCGACTTTTGCAGCCAATAAGTTGATAACTGAACATTTTCTGCTGAAATAATTTTGATTTGTGATTGAAGAAAACGATTTAATCATCAATAGGTGCTTTAGCTGTTACTGATGACTACACTGACCATCGAAATATGACGAAAAAGTATTGAAATTGATGCATTACTCCAACTTATTAATCTTCTTCTCTGAAGTGTTGTATTTACTCCTGGTATTAGATTTTGAAGTCTAATTTGATCATTTGTGAGGGAGGAGTCGGATATTCACTTCGATGCATTCATATTTGAAGGCACAAAAATACCATTTTTATGCCAATGAATGTTCGTCTTTCAACATCAATAGAACCAGATGGCCGTTGGCCAAATGGTTTTTTCTCCGTCTCAACACACTTTGGAATGACTATAACAACTTGTTTCTGAATGTCAATAGACATATATATCGAAATTGATATAAATTTGTTTTTTTCCTCATTATAAACGGATCACTCGGTACCCGGTTCATAACAATGTCACGGTTGGACTCAAGGAAATTCTGGATGAACAAGGCAATTTTAATAGTGATCTGTAGGTAGTCTGTCCAGTTTGTGCGTACTTTCCAAAGATATGATATACATTCTCTACTAGATCGAGCTTAGAGAGAGAAGAATTGAAACGACTATAAGAAGTGACGCAGAGATCAAGAATCAGCTGACTGTTGACTGTTTGTTGTTGTTGATTGAGAAATACGACATTTTCAGATATTTTCATTCGAATCGAGTTATTAGTGTAGGACTATTCACTCAAATCTATTATTCAGCGAAGTTTATTGATGCATAAGTGGTGTCAAAACAAAGAGACTCAGTTTTACTTGTTGTTTGAATATTAAAAATTGGTAAATAATTATAATAAATAAATATAATAAGTTGGTTAAGCCATTTCATAGGTAGGTTATAATATAGACAAAAAATCTGTAATAGACCCTAGTTCGCGCCCCGAGAATGGCGAAGGAATCCAACCAATGAAAACAGCAAACGAGAGAGAGGCAACCAGCAGTGATTAGATGCCTGTTGACAAAATTGCACCTTTCTTTGTTGCACATCCAGACGAATCGATAGCTCTTTCTTTTTTTCATGTTCGTTTCAATGCTCCTCATGAGTTGATGGGCAACGGTGCATCTAATAGAAATTATAAATAATATCATATCTTTGGTAGGTACTTCCTCGTCTCATGGCATTCGATGCGTGTCACTCGAATCCAAACAACCTCATATATTCTGTTATTTATTTACACATCCGCTCAGACTAAACTCTCTCATCCATTTGTTCGTTTCGTTTGCTCTCGTCTGCGTCAAAACGGAATCGGTATTCAGTAGCCGGAAAACCGGATGGGAACATTCCGGACTGGGAATAAAACAGAATAATGCACAATAATACACCAGTTGAGGGTGTTTCACGAACTCCTATCTGAATGAACCATCAAAGATGAACAATGTAATGCATTTATCGGAGTTGATTACAGTGGCGGCGAATCGAGAGAAGCAGAAAAATCGCCATTTTGAGATAACAATACGAATTTCCAGCGAAAATTTAAACTTTACAAAAAAAAAGATGCGTCTCCACTTGTACGCATATAATGCCTATGACAGGGTTGCATTTTATTATTATTTAGCTTGAAAAGTAGGTATGTTATTAAAATAAGTTTCATTCATCTTTAAATCAATTTCTTTCAATATTGTGGCTTTGACACCACACCACGCTGTGCCGAGCTGGATTTCATCTAGTGAACACTTTTCCAGACAGGGTGTTCATTGATCACTTATAAAATGTTCTATGATCTCTGAGCAGACACAAGGTATCGTAATATTATTATAGTATTATTTATTCTATTATATCTCATTGCTATTATTTTTTTCATGTCATGTCTTCATATTGATTTTTCTTAGCGCCTTTTCCTCTTTCTATGGTCAAAGTTTTGCTATGAGATATTGAAAATAATTGAAAAAAAATATTCGGGGTATCAATGTTTCAAGATATGCGATATCGATGTCTCCGAACTTTCAAAACCGTTTTTCTCAGAAACTACTCTTTATGGCATTCATCGTTTTTGATGTATCGTTGAGATATGTGTATCACTCACCCATTCACTTCTATTGAACACCACTCAGAATTCAGATATACAACTTTGACAATGTATTTTCACTATGTTATCTTGACATTCTCTAAATATATGGAATAACAGTAGGCACTTTGAGCATCTCATGTGTTTTTGACTTCACCCACTGTACCTTTACGTATATTTGATTCATTTTAGATCAATTTGTTTCTTTTTTGCATTAGACAAAAAAAAGTTGAACACAAAAGTAGCACAGAATATCGTGCAGGACATATTCAAAAAAATTATCCTGTATTTACTGAATATTCACCAAGTTCTGGAACATTGTTTCTCACAAGTTCGGATGCAAAATTTACTTGAATTATTTGAAGTAAAGTTCTAAAATATTATTGAATGTCGAGATGAATGTTATCGTATGGAAAGTTATCAAATTTCACGGGGTTCGTAAATTGATAATAGTTGAGATGATTCTGAGTAATTATCGATCTTCAACAACTATGTTCATGGAGGGGAAAGTTATGTTCGGAAGTCATTTTAGAAAGTGCGATTACATGGGTAAAGCAGCGGCAACACGCTGGCTGTCAATTCGGTGCTCCAATTTGAGTAATGAAAGGTTGGAAATTGGTAGACGAAATACTCCTTGTAAATTGACGTTGCGTAAGATCAGCACAGACGGACTGGGCTGGCTGGTTTTTAGTGGGTTTAATTGCTTCCTTTGTATTGGTAATCCTTCAATTATTTCTAGTGGGATCTATTAAACGCTATATTTTGTTGATATTGAACTTTGTAAATATTGAATTGGAAGTTGACATTTCCATTGGAATGTAAACATTCGAACTTGTGTATGTTTTTGTGTTTGCTTATTCGTGACCGAAACATTTTCAATCAAGCATGATTTTGAGGTTCATTTCTGTTTGTTTATATTTACTATAGCTCTTAGTATTTTCTCATATACATTGGATATCAAAAATGTAATGTTAATGTAATATATATATATATATATATATATATATACATATAAATATATATATATATAAATATATATGATATATAAAATTTATATATATATAAATTTTTACTCACAATAAGAATAGTGCTGGTTGAAGAAGGGACACACTTTATAATGACTAATAATCGTAATTTTCAGTAGAAAACAAGTTTATTTTCATTTCGAATCAATAAACTCCTAGCTGTACTTCCATAATAGGTGATTATTGTAACTCCCACTAATATCTACCATTCTGATTAGAAAAATATCGAGAAATAGGTGGTTCATGTCAGATATCACAATATGATATTAAAAATGGTCCCGTTTTGAATGTGGTGGTGATATGTTACTTTTCATATGTGCTGTCCCGACCTAGCATTCATGTGTTGAATCTTATTTTACTATATTTCCTCTAGGAAACAGGTAATATGATCTGCGAATTGTAAAAGTGTAGATTGTACATAATTTTTTTTGGGATTATCAGTAGAACGCTTCCTCAAATATCTACCTGATAGTGAGTTTATCTGAGCCTTATACAAACACAATAAAACAGTTGGGTCGATGAAAGTATTGAATTTGTAGACGCCACATCGCAAAACGAATATTCATCAACGATTACATAACAGCGAGTATATATTATAAATAAAGGTTTTCAATTTATTTTTCCCATAAAACTAAGAAAGCTATGGACTGTAGTTATTTCCCTTGTTAATTGCCAGTACAATAATGTTGAGTAATTTGACTGCAGTGTATTTAAAATACCTTAACCTGATCATTGGCGTCGCCAGAATATGCAACCGATTGGATATAAACATAAGAAACAAGAGGACAAAGTCACAGATGTTTGTTAATCTGTGACAAAAGGTAGAAGTTATCGATGGTAAGTACCTATTGAAAGATATTAGTACCAGCTCAGTTGCACGAAATACCTGCAAATGCGGACGATTTTTAGAAATCATAGAGAGGGTTCACTGATAGGTTTTCATATCAAACTTCATCAAATCAAAATTAAAATAAATTGAAGGGTCCAGAGCCCACCGCATGAAATAATGTCTGCAGCTTATCATGAAAACTAGATAAATATGTCCTGAGGTCAGCTACGATTCCAGATCCAAAAAGAAGAACTACCCAATTTTAACAAACTAGTGCCATCGCATGGTACCAGTCTTTTTCACGGGTTATATTAAGTGAACCACTAAACATTATCATTCTGATTTTGTAAAAAATGCAGCCAGTTCTCTTGGATTTTTTATCGACAGTGAATCGGAGATTCAATCGGCAATCGTTACAAGGAACTAAAAACTGCTCTTTTCGTTTTGATGTTCATAATTATCAGTACATGTTTGTTGGCTGTACAGGTTTGTTCATCATATGTAATCAAAAGTATATCATTTCCAGTTTCACCGGATGTAAAACCATGTTTTGTTTTTTAAATGTGATATTTTTGTTTTTTTTTAATTGAAAGTGGAGGAAATATGGTTGATTGTAAAACCAAACAAAGTCGGCCATAAAAATCACCCTTAAATCGTTTCAATCGACCAACTGCTCCAACAGTTGTTGTGACAGCATTTGAGGTGTCATCTGACTAAAAATAGCTTCTTCAACTTCTCAATTTCAAATCCTTCAACTGTTATGGAAAATATCTGAAAACGAAGAAATGAAATCACACAAAATAATTTGTATTTTTTCAATATAGGTTCATCTGCTATTCATTTCTAATCCTCAAATAATTTTGTATACGTTCGCAGATTATGAAATCAGTTTGTTGATGTTTCTATTTGAAGAAAAAATAAAAATGATGCTTCATGATTGATTTTCGTTTAAAAATATCAATGAACAGTGCATAATGCAAATACGGTCGTTGATCGAATGTTCGATCCAATGCTACCTCGGTGCCTCTTCTGACAACTATTGAACCAGATTGTCGATTGAAAATAGTTCAAAAGTGATTTTCATGACCGACTTTGTTTGACGGTTGAAGGTTCCGAAATTTCGAAAGAAAATATTGCAAGTACGTTCTGTAAAAATTCAAAAGAATTGAGGGTCTTTCATTCGAAAAACAAAAGATTGCTCCACTTCACAGCAAATTTCATGTGCGTATACTCTTCGTGGTCTCCTGGTATATTTTATCAAGTAGTTAGTATGTAATATTGTTATTGTATTCTCCTCGTTTCTTAACCTAACTAATATAGGTACGCTAGTGCGCCTCGTGCATAACAAATTGCATTTCTCATTTTTACTTTCGACCGCAAAGTGGGTCTTGACATAACGAGAAAAAAGAAATAATCGAGAAAGGATGCAGGTATGCGGGTTGGTATTTTTAATTGTCGCCGAATCATTGGTCGACAAGGGCAGGTGGAGCACGACTGGCTATTGACGGATACGAGTCCGCTACACCTGCCTCAAGTTGCTATGTCATTCATTTCGAAACCTGATGGACAGTTCGTTGGGAAATTCTGTTAGAAAATACCTCTGCCTTCATCTTGCATTTATCTTCAACTGCTCATGCGTTATTATGCCACTCTATTCCAGAACTAAATTATTCTAGTGGAGATCATAAAGCTACCAGTGAAAACTATTTCCATTTTATAAAAGCAATAAGGTATTTGATATAATCTCTTTACGAATCTATGCCAAACATTAAAATCGACACAAAATTCCAAATTTCCAGTTAGGCCAAGAGTATTTCCATCGAATACAACACGTAAGTGAGTATATTTTTTATAATTTCGAATATATTGTTCCATTACCATTTCGAGTACCTATATGAAGTTCGATATATCTTATTGTAGGTAGTAGATTAATATTATTTTCATATCGAAAATTGTTCATTACTACTGAGCAAAATTTTTCAGCCATAACTGAAAGTTTTAGGTGAACTGGACCATTGGGATCGATTCGGGGTAGTTCGGGAAACACCGAAGCAAAGAATTGTGATTTGTTGTGTATCATTCCAACATAATTTGAACCTTGATCTCATAGTGAAAATGTATTAGTTCTATGACTTCTCAGATTACTTTTTGAACAAAGTAGCCGATATTCCCGGATGGTTTTCCTGTATTCCTGAAAGTTCTCGCTACAAATTATAGAACCACGAATCGAATAAGCTGTATGCTATATCTCTTATCTATTTTCACTTCATTTGGAATATTTGTTGTAGATTCAATTTGCCGACTTCATTAGTTCCTCTGAGTGGAATTATATGGAACATTTTCAGCTCTGACATCAATTTCATACAAGAAATCAGTTATTATTCAATGAAGGAAATGAAAATAATCTATAACAATATCCTTTCATTATCATGAGCATACAATTGAATTATGGATGATGAGCGATGGAGATATGGAATTGTGCGCCACTCTTCGGCCACCATTGATATATTTATGAAAAAGTATCTCATAAATTTTGATCAGTCATTCTAACAGTTCATCTCGTCGGGGTCTAGGATCGCTACATAGAGAAGAACTGTTCGTGTAAGTAAGCTAGTGTTGGTTAGTTCCATCAAACGAAGAGATATTTTTGCTGTATATGCCAATTACCTGATTCTTCATCTTCCCGCACGCGATCGCCGTCCCTCGCCAACTCTCCCTCGCCTGCTTGAACTCCTCGTCGGCCAGCTGGACTTGCGCCTCGTACTTGGCGTTCTTCCTCTTGACCTCCTCCAGCTCCGCCATCAGGTTGGCCAGATCGCTCTTGACCAGCCTCGATTCGGTCTCGACTTTCTCGCGCTCGTCGAGCAGCCCTGAGGAGTTGAGCGAGTCCTGCAACTCCGCCACTTCGGTTTTCAGCTCGGCGAACGAGCTGTACAGCCACTTGACGGTCAGCAGGTCGTTCTTCTCCAATAGGAACTTCGGAGCGGCCGATGGAGACAGGCCGTCGATGTCAGATCTGCGGAGGGATCATAATCTTTGATTATTAATTGATTTTTCTTGATTATTATTCGAGGAGGTGGTAGTTTTACTATTGGGTTGTTTTTTTTTTAATCCAGAATCGGTTAGGAAATAACGAAGTTACATCAGGCGGGGGACATGTATAGTGAATCACCTTGTTCTTCATGAAACTGGATCGATACTCATCAGTACATTTTACTTCGTTTCTTTGTTTGCTCATGATTCGTCAAATATTTTCTCTGTTGTCCAGTATTTTGTGTGTGGATCGAATTGAATAGGATGATGGACCCGTTGGCAATTTCATTGGGTTCGAACACCGTAAATTTTTATATACACAATAGTCGCTGGCTGAATTGACCATTTCCAGTATCACATAAAAGGTATCGATATTAAAAATGTTCCGTTCCTATCACATCATATGGAAGTAGCAATACCATACATGAATTGAATCTTTTCTTATCCTAATTTGGCAGCTTTCTTGAATAGTGTGAGATATATACAGATTACACTAGTTTCGAACAAACTAAAACCATTTCGAATCACTTTTTGAATGCTTGCTATTGTTTAAATGGTTCACCGAGTTGATGTGGCCTAGAACTGTTGTTTTCTTTAGTTACTATTACTACCTCATAGCTTTCATCTAGCTATGTGTATTTACCTATTCTTGAGCTGCAGGGATATTTATGAATGGAGACAAGCTTTTTTCGAGTTTTTTTGGAAGCATCAAGTTATTATTAAGGGTATCCAGCTAAAAGTGGACAATTCATACAAACTTAAAAAACTTATGCCTCCCAACTGTGCCTGATGAAAACGATAGACATGAAAAAGTGGTAAACGTGAAGACGTACAGACATTGATGGTTGCCATATGTTGCATCACGGGAGGCGGAGCATTTCCAAAATAACCCTGAATTGTGGACCATCTGCTAGTACCTAACAATGGACTTTCTTTAGAAATGATGGATTGTTACGATATCAACTCCCCATCCCAGAGATTATAAATTTCAATATTGAGGGGGTCTCAAAAAATGAAAATACTCAGCAAATACTCTAAATAGACTAAATAAACTAGACAAGCTGGTCATCCCTATACCACCGAACATAATATATTTATGTTCGCGGTACCTATACATTGTCAGGCTCGAGACAAGCAGAGCTTCTCTGTACCAAGCATCATTCATAAATAGAACGGCAAAGTTATCGAATTCATTTCCTAATGAAGTATTTCCTAATGCCCACGACCTCCAAAATATCAATGAAAATTCCAAAACCTCCCTTCTCTCCTAAAATTCCAGCTCTGAGAAACAGGATGTTTATCGAACATCAGAGATGTAATGAAATAGACAACTAATATACTGATATAATATGTATATTGAATAAATTGATGGCACTACCAAAATCTATACCTCTATTCTTGATTTTCAAATGGGACACACTGTATTTTTTTATTATTCTTATGTTCAGAGTATAATTCTACATAATCTTTTGAGGCAAAATTCAGAATTTTTCAACTATTTTGTTTGTGATCGACTTTATGTAAGAGTTATATGTATACAGTCTGTCCAAGATAAGGTTGCACAGCATGGGGATCTCGGAAACGGTAGGAGATACGTAGTCTGTTAAATGGGGAAAAAGTTGCGCATTCAGAGGCTCATACCAACAGCCCTCGAAAATTTCCAAAATTGTTTTTAGTTTTTCAGTTATATCGAAGAAAGTGAATTTTTAGAATATCTATTTTATTTTTTTTCTCCGTTATTATTAGAGATACAGAAAAACTGAATATACTTTTTCATAGCAACTTTTGATGACGTTGAACGAGGTGATACCGATTTTTCTATGCGACGTTTCGTATTCGTAGAACCATTATCAACTTTTGTTTTTTAAATACGGCCCTGATAATTATTTCACAGATTCTGAAAGCTTTTTTTATTCTGAATTCAACCATGTATTATACAAGGTGGTTTGAATGTGTTTCGAACTATTTTTAGCCATCATCAATGTATTTTTCGAAATTACAAAGGAAAAATGTCATCAGTTCCACTTATTTTGGAGGAAAATCAGTCAACACACTAATACCTCATCAACTAGTTCCAATTGATAGGCTTATAGGGATAATTAGTTCGAAAAATCTAATTATGACAGGCTCCTTCGGAAAAATACGAATACAATTTTTTCTCAATGTTTTTAACTGGAGTATAATTTCTTCATAATCACTCACTATTCTGCAAAAATTGAATTTTCGTTGTTTCAATAGTTTTTCCAATTGCAATCATGAAATAATTCATTTCATCAAATCGATCAATGAAGAATACGACGATATTATGCTATGTACAGCTTGGAAAATCTAGCTGTGCCTCTGAGATGCTCGAGAAAGTGCGAGCGAGAAACGAATAACTAGTCCATCAATGTTTGACACTAAATGATCAGAAATAAGTGGAACTGATGGCATTTTTCCTTTGGAATTTCGAAAAAAACACTGATGATGGCTAAAAATAGGTCGAAACACATTCAAACCACCTTGTTTAATACATGGTTGAATTCAGAATAAAAAAAGCTTTCAGAATCTGTGAAATAAATATCAGGACCGTATTTAAAAAACAAAAGTTGATGATGGTTCTACGAATACGAAACGTCGCATAGAAAAATCGGTATCACCTCGTTCAACGTCATCAAAAGTTGCTATGAAAAAGTATTTTCAGTTTTTCTGTATCTCTAATAATAACGGAGAAAAAAAATAAAATAGATATTCCAAAAATTTACTTTCTTCGATATAACTGAAAAACTAAAAACAATTTTGGAAATTTTCGAAGGCTGTTGGTATGAGCCTCCGAATGCGCAACTTTTTCCCAATTTAACAGACTACGTATCTCCTACCGTTTCCGAGATCCCCATGCTGTGCAACCTTATCTTGGACAGACTGTATAACTCTCCATTCCAAATAGTTAGATTTTGGTCAAGTCATTTTAGCAAAGACTCTTAAGATCCCATGACACTCATACTACTCACTAGTAAGTTCTAGGATAGATCAATGAGATCATTCGGCTTTGTATTTATTTGGCAATTGAACAAACATAACACAATCGTGAATGGATTGATGTCCCGGTTCTCGTGACCACCCGGTTTGTACAAATGATTGGAAGTTCTGCCCTTCCTTATTTTAGATAAAAAGGATAGATTGAAATTTATGCATTCTGTGCGTATAACTCAAAAGCATTATCAAGGGAGGATTTACGAGTGGAGGTAAAGAGGGTAATCAACCCTCAATGACACTCCTATAATAAGAGAGTTATAACACCCACTTTATACAAAACGCTTTTCATAAAAGTTATTTCCATGACGAATTCCAGATAAATCTGCAAATTCTGCATGATTAGTTTCTGTTCCTCCTTTTACTCTCATTCCAACTTGAGTTTTAGTAGTGAAAGTTATCTGGCAGTATGTCAGTATTTCCGACGTTTTTAAAAAATTTTAGAATTCGCGATTTTCATAGTAGCAGGAAAAGAACATATCTAGTGACGCCAATAGCCGCTCCATTCGGTTGCCACCCCCGAACAGAGATGAACTGATAGATTAACCACTCAAAATTGATGCGAAAGTACCTCATTTATTACGACATACGTCTCGACCATATTTTTATGTCATACTCATAGTTTCTGACAGATATAACAATTACTCTAGTATGAACACGGCTGGCTAGAAACTTCACGAAGTGTTGACATGAGTCTAGCGCCTAGCGGTAATACATGAAGAGGAACGACAACAACATGATAATCAGGTCACCAGCATGGGTTTTTGGATAGGGCTGTAATTTAATTTCGAAAATGAAGCATGTGAGGCAGTTTTGATAACGAATGATGCCGTTACGTGATGTTTTTGTATGAGAACAACATGACGAAGGTGGATTCAATTGGAAATTCGAAAGGTGTGTACATTGCTCATTGCTCATTTTGATTCGCTCAAGTTCAACTATTCAACTGAAAGTCATGATTCGTCATATCATGAGCTGTGACACAATATGTGATGACCTCCAGTCACCAAAGCTTCCGACATGTCATCATTATAATCTGTTGAGTAGAGGGGATCTCAGAGTGCCATAACCATCAGAATGTGTGAAAATACCTAAATTGGAAGTTTCATGATGTCTGGGTATAATATTTTCACGAATAATAATGAAATTCAGCGGAAAAGTTACATATCGAAAGGCATACCTCAGCTTCTTGATCTCTTCCTTCAGTTCAATCATCTCAGGCCTCCCGAAAATCGCCTTTATCACATGATCCTCGATGCTCTTGATGTCCTCCTGTCTCTTGTCCAACAACGCAGTCACTTGTTTGCTGAGCACTTTGAAATCGGTCCCTAAGTCACTGTCGGCGCGCGTCAAACTCAAGACACAACAAAAGTTGAAGAAGAATACCGTAACGGTAAACGACCACATGTTGCACGAGCGCACCACCAAAGGCACCGCTTTACGGTACTGTTTACTCACGAGGTACTGCGTGAAAAGAGCCGTAGTGCCACCAGCAGTAAACAGCGAAGAGGCACTGAATGCTGCAACAGGGTTGTAGGTACTTTTATAGAAAGGAAGAGTACACTGAGCATGCGTCGCTTAGGGCAGGTGTGCTTGGGTAGCTTTTGGTCGGTTCGGCAGTACCGGATTCGAAAGCAAATGTTATATAGGGGCGTTTGGAACTCCAAGGCTTTGTACATCTGATTCCTCAAGAGTAATGTCTATTGATCACCAATAATAATAGGCACTCTATTAAAACTCACCACTGTATCAATGACATGTATAAGTACACCAATATGAAAAATGAGATAGATATAGATATAAAAAAAACTCAAATTGAAGTTGCCTTGGAATATGCCGTTATGGGGATCTCTCGCAAATTTTTATTTTAATTTTTGCCATGCGAGTGACAATCATTTTTGGTCAACGATAATTCTGACAAATATAAATTTCTGATTGTTGTCTATTCTGTACAAATTGCACTATAAGATTATTCCTCGCTGGTTGTCATGACAGCTAGCGAGGAATAGGAATTCGTGTGAAAATTGTTGCATTTACTATTCCAGAGGAGATTAGGAATTGTCATAATATTACCGTAAAAAAATATACTTATGTATACATATACTGTGTCCAAGATTATTAAGGCACAGTATGGAGATATCAGGAACTACTATTTAGATTTTCTCGAAGGAGAAGTATTGTTGGAAGTCAGGATACTTTTTTTTAGTAATTCTAATATGAAAGTTCATTCTCGGGATTTTCCATCTCAAAAATTTAGGTCCCTCTGTCGCACCTCTCCCACATCTGTGTCTCTTTGCAATTAACGATACATATTCCACATACTGTCACTGTCGTTTCTTATTTGCGGCCTAAATTCAATATTGAGTTTTGTATTATATTAATTATTTTTTTTCTTTCTGATGCAATTTCTACCACCTATATATATATATATATATATATATATATATATATATATATCCTGCTCCCATGAGAAGGATTGATCACGTTCCTCTTCGAAGTATACTTCCAAGAATTTCTCTTTCAGCCTGAAATTCAATTATCATTCCCAGCAGAGGTTTGAGAACCCCTCAACGAGTCACGTTTTTTGCAGGTTACCATCAATTTTGCTCTGCGTTTCTATTACAAATCATATCATGTGAAAATTAGGAAACTAGGAAAAATTAGGAAAATGAGAATGACTTTTTCAATCAATGAGTTTTCAAATTATATAGAAATGGAAGAATCAACTTCGACTGGAAATGTTTAGATTTTTCATTAGTAGAAATTTTCGATGGAACCAAACAAATAATTATTAATGCAGATTGATGTGACTCTAGCTTCTTCACAACTCATCACATTGTAAAAGTCAACAAACCATATGAGAAGCAATTATTCAAGTACGGTCCTGTGTTAAGATAGCTTCTGCTCTACACTTACCTGCATATTACACTTATAATATTGAGTATCTCGATTGGTCTCACCTGCCCGGCAGATGGTTGTAGGTTCAGTTTCTCAATTTTGGAAGAGAGGCAATGAGATGATGTTCTGAATGTATGATGCGATCACTGATGCAGTTTGTATTAAAATGTCTCTATATATAGATTGTATAGGCCCAGTTTATGGATTTATGCTAACTGGATGCTCTAAACTGAAAGAAGTACATCATCAAGAACTATATTTTATTAGATACATCAATTCATGGGTTCAAAATCTGATTACTTGGGTGAGTGATTGAACCAATGCATAATAGACATCTCCATCACTACATATGGTGATGCAGAAGAGAGGATTCCGATGATTTGACTTTGTTTTCGCCGTTACAGGATTCGAACATCTGACAGGATTCTTAGGGTTTGGTACGTTCGAAGCGTGCCATAGATACAAGGCTGAAGATCAGGGAATTTATTTGCAATTTGTTCCTTTAAATAATGCGAAAAAAAATTACGGTTATCTTTTAGTACGTGTATCGGAAATTTTCGCTAAAATCACTATTTATTACCGAATGATTCTTCACAGGACAAGTTCGAAAAAATCCTAACATGACTAAAAAATGTTACACGTAACAAATCTGAAAACACTATAGGACTGGTGGGCTTTCGGGTCGGGTCAGTCATACCTTGTGAATATTGTCTTTTCGAACTGAAATCATCATCATGTCATAGTGAACCGGATAAGAAAAAAAAAATCACTATTACAAATCAATATAGGAATGTCCATATTGAATAGAGGTCCTGATTGATTCTTTTGTCAGTATATTTGTCATTTCTGATGATGTTTATTACCACCTGTTTTGTTAACAAGTACTCGGTACAATAATCTAACAGAACAGTTCTTACTGAGGAAAAACAGAATTGAATTTACGAACCTCTTACTATCGCAATTTTTCTAGTTAGTTGCCTATAGAAAATTCTTCCATTGACCATATAAAATTGAAGCTACAAATCGGAGACTGTAGTTGATTACTCAAATACACAATGAATATATACCCAAAAAAACAGAACAATAGTTTTTATCAATTTTCTTTTTGAATAAATAAAGTGTGCACAAATTCTACTGAAAATCAGATAGTCTAGAATATGGTATTTATAAAATGAACTGTGTTGGAGAAAAAAAAAACATTAGAGCTGTGAAATCTGTGGACAACACGAAAGGAAAACCTATGATGTTCGGGGAACATCGTGTTATTATTTATTATCAATGTGAAAATTGTGTACTGAAAGGCATAATCTTCTTTTCCAATAGTAGTTTCAAAATATCTTCACCTTTTCTTTCCTCCAATAGAAGTTTCAAAACATCTTTGATCCAATACATCGTGTTTCTTTTTCTGAGGTTAATATTAGGAAATCTATCGACAACAATGTCAGAACGACATAATAAAAGAACGATCAAGTGAAGAAAAGTCAGCTCAAGAAAAAATTAGTTGTTGAAAGGGAGAGCTATTTCGATACTCATTTGGGTATGGAAGTAAAACAGAAAAATACTCTATAAACCACAGATCGCGTCCTTATTCACGTCGATGCATGTTGAAAAATAATAAGCGGAAAAGGTGTATAGCAATGGTACGAAATGGTCAGGTAATTTTGCATTCCATTTGTCCAAATATTCAGGGACACCCTGTATAACCCACAACATCCTCATGCTTATGAGCGCATAATATTTTCATTCGAGTTATTTACTATAAATTTCCTGCTATTATAATCAATCACTTATTCAAGATGCGTCTTCACATTACGCATCAGATAATTTCATTTCTTACAACTTCAGACGAGGGGTTTTCAGGAGTGAACATTTTCCCTTTCAGTATTGAATTGGTGGTGATGGTGATTGATGTGCTCGGTGATAATGAAAAATGTCAAATAGATATTGACGGTTAAATGGCATCGTTAGTACAGTTTTCGAACAATGAAAGATCGATTTCCCAAAGATACATTTTCATTAAGAGCAACCTTCGTCTACCTACAGAAGCAATGGTATTCTCAGGATTTCATACGAAGATGTACTATGAGACATATATTCCACTTTTTTTCATATTCAGATGAACTAGACAGAATCAATCAGAAATGTCTGTTAACGTTCGTAATATAATGATATTCATGAACGACCTGTTGTTTATGTCTCTAAAATTATAATTTTTTGTTGTAATCTCGAACCTATGATATACTCATACTTGATATTTTTTCTTGATAGTTTTGTACTATTCTATTTCTATTTTATAGTCCTCTAGTATATCTTGAAAAACATTTTCAATGTTTGGTACTTTTTCTGGTAATATGGATTTTGATATTTTCTGATATTGATTTCGCAAAAATTTCTCACAATTTTTATATTATACAGGCTGAAACCGTGAGTTGCATAGTTTGTTGGAAAAATTCAACGACACAATAACTTGTTTTCATATATGATATTCGAACTTATATTTTCTCCAGGTGTTTCTTGTTGAATCGTATCAATATATTCATTGAAAAAAATTGACACAAATGTTCTTGAATGGTGACGCAACAATAGTCAGTAGGGATTAACTGCTGAATTATTTTTCGTCATGATCAACGATGAATGTTACTTATTTTAGTGCAATTATTGTAGTTTTTCTCACAGGATATCTATTATGAAAATGCATAATGAATGTTATATGCAAAGTAAGGCTCGAGTTCAAGGATTTTCAAAGATGAAACACTCTCATCATATCAACTTCCGACTGAACATTCCTCGATAGTTCGTAAAAAAGGTCAACTGTTCGAATACATTTCCGAAAGCTACTTTGCAATTGGCGAAGGCAAAAAATGCTTTTTTCAATAAAACAATCAATATTTCGAGTTCAAATAAACCGATGGAATTCTCTCCAACGGTATGGATAGATGAAATGAATATTGATATCCAAAACATCAGACTCAGAAAATCAAAATTTCCGTTAGCAGGCATGATTTTTGATCGATTTCACACTGTCCAATTTCACACCCTGTAACTGATTTTTCAACTTCAAAGTTATCACATAAAGTCAATATGATAGATAAACAACTAGTAGAATGACAATTGACAAATAGGAAAGCTACAACGTTTCGAAACGAAACTAGATTTCCAAATTGTCCCGTTCCTATCTTTGACCACTTTACATAACTATGTGACAATTGAGTGACTTCGGACCTCCATCAGAGGGCAGAAATCCGTTTCCTTTTTTTTCCGTTAGCGTAATACATAGGTATACATTATCCGTTCTACTGGAAAACACGTCACCTATGACTCCGGGTCAAATGAATACATATACCTACAACACTTTAACGATTATATCCAACGGCTTTTTCATGCTTTCTGTTCTATAATGCTATGAAGAACAACTAGGTATCAATTATATTTGCTAGCACTTAGCATTCCATGCTTTTCTTCAGCTATGGCCTTGTGAAATGACTTTCGGTAGCTTAATTGGAGTATTTATTATGTATGTAAAAACGTCAAAAAGTTTATCATTTTTTGATCGAGTTCATACACCCTGTTCACAAACGATTATACCAGGGATGTAGTAACATTGTGTCCAAACCAAAATCCCCAATCTAACCATCTAACAGAAAAACTTTTAATGAAAAATATTTCTGATTATCATTGTTTTTTTCATTCATACTGAGTGCTTCATTGAGTTGAATTAGGAAGAGCACTATCTAAAAGGATTCTCAAATAGCTATAGTATATTTCGACTATCAGAGATTCAAAGGCGGCAGGTGTGGTGGAAGAATTGGTGAAATCTTCAATATTTCATACTCTGTCATCACTTCAGGTTCAATCGGAAACGACCCCAACATATGCGAGAACTTCAAAAGCAACAGTATATTTTCACATTTTTTTTTGGTTTATCCTTAGTACGACAATATAGTTTTGGAACAAAAAGTGTTACATTTAATTTTTCAGTAGCATTTTGATTTCTGCATCTTGAGTGCGTTGGACCGACTTCAACCGATCTGAGATAATAATCGGACCTACTGATGAAATATTGCAAAATTGTCCAATTCTTGTTTTCAACACCCCTGCCAAGTTTCAATCTCATGCCCTCGGAACTCTGGCAACCATGATGCCTTGTCTAAAGTATACGTTCACACCCAATATATCTCTCTGTTTTGGTTTCCCAGATTTGAAATGATAGTTCCTATTGAATTCCCAGTTATTCATTTCATCCAGTGATAACCACATCCGAATGAATATCTGGCAAAAAATTGAAATGGGCATCTAAAAATCTAGTAGGATAAAATGCAACAAACACTCAAGCTCCTATATTCACTAGGAAAGTAGATCAGACAATGCTCTATATGTCAGGTACCACTGTTCCTATCAAGTCATCTATATCTTTTCTTGGTATCACCAACAGCGATCTCTCATGAAACCATTATAAATGAGGCCCATTATGAAACCTGCTGCACAGAAACTTTGTGTCCTGTTCAGTGCAAAGATGTAGGTATTCAACATCTCATCAGCTCCTCAGCATCGCTAATTCGATCTGCCCTGGAGTACTGTTTACAGTACAGAGTACAGATTCCGTTCGTCTGGTCGGTGATACTACACTCACGAATCCATTGATCTCTCTAGAATATCTCAGGGAAATGGGTGATCTCTCCTTTTTTCATATAGATATTTCTCTCCGGTGCTCTTCGGAAATATCTTCCATTATCCGAATCCAAATATTATATTATCTGAATATATTATCTGCCGTAGGCGTAGGGAAGCAGCTGACTGATTAAAAGTAAATTTAAATAATATTAGTGTTGAAGACAAATTGAAATTTGTGACTGTTCATGCCTTTGAACTTTCAGGGAGCTGATTGTGTATGTTTGTTTATGTATATGTTTAAGTCCATTGCGATTGTAATGGACTTAATATGTGTGCCTTTCTGATGACCTGGTGAGGTCACTACGATTCTTATGTATTAGTACAGAAATCTTGTGAATATATAAGTTGATCAGTGTGGAAATATTTGACTTTTTGAAAATGTATCTACAAGATTACCTATAGATCGAAGAGAGTACGAATAGCTCGATTTTTTTAACATGAATGTGGTTTAAGACAAAACCGCGGTACCCCACAGTTCAATACCATATTGTGACTGTGCAAACTAAATGGATTTGGCAGTCTCTATGTTTGTGTTTTGTTTTATTTCCCGAATAGCGAGTATATAGCTTCACTCAATTTTATATTCAGTTATTTATAGCCGCCTAGTCGATGATACAACACTCACCTCTCTAGAACATCTTAGAGAGGTCGGCGATTACTGCCTTTTTATATAGGTACTTTCACGATCGGTGCTCACCACGTGCGATTCCTAGTAGACAAACCAGACGATCACAGGCTAGCCACTCAAACACTGTCAGGGTCGAGACATGTCGAACATCGCTATACCAAGCATCATTCATCGATAGAACGGCAAAGTTGTGGAACTCTCTGCCTAGTGAAGTCTTTCCTGATGCCTACAACCTCCAAACTCTCAAGAAAAATCTCAACACCTTCCTCTCGATATGACCAGCTGGGGTCATTGTCTATTAGGATCTCCAAAAATGTCGTTGAGTCTATAGAATTAATCGTTTCATTATTTATAGTGTTACCTGGTTTTTCGATATTGCAAAGGAGATTGAACAAGATACAATATACGAATATACAAGATACGAATTGTCGTTTGAATTCGATTGAATATTCATGCTTTGAGCTATATAAAAAGAAAAGTGTTTTCTCAAACTCGCACTGTGAGATATAAAGTACGGACCTCGGGACTATTGTGCATGTTTACCATGCATTCTTGTTTCAGTATTCGTAAACATTGCGGAAAATCGAGTGATTTGTATGGGTTATCTCCGAACCGGCAGATAAAAGCTAAACCTGTCGAAAAATTGAATCAGAAAGCCCGTTTCACTGCCTGTTGGTTTTGATAAGCGCTTTTTGTTTGAATATTCATCACTTAGATGTGTGCACATGTACCGCAGATGTGGCGTCCAATAAAGACGATTTACCATTACACCTGCTTCCGTCGTGGATTGCTGTTGTGCTACAGGTAGATATACAACAACAAGAGGCGGGATAAACGAAAGCTTTACAGGGTGCTTGAGCAATATTTTTTATATACGTAATACATGGCAAAAGATAAAGGAGCGAGACAGGCAAATTTCAGTTTCAATGGAGATAACAGTTCTCAGTTCTCAGTTCAACCATATGACTTCATCCCCTTGACCTGGGTCATCTTATAGGGTTCCACATTTTTATTAGAACGGTGCTACCGTATGAAACCATATCGAATACCCCTGATAATATATCACATTATGTTATGTTCCTTATGTCACAGACTTTATTATCATATGACGGCAAATGGGTCAAACTCGGAATATATAATCAATTAAATTTGTCGGAATTGAAAAAAAAAAGATGAGATGGTCAAACCATGTTCAATAATTTGTCACTATATACTATATATTTCTATTATTATCTATATTTTTTCAATTATTCGCTCTACATCTTTGGATATCATGATTATCTAAAATTACAAGAAAGGAATAACACATAACACGTAAACACGTGAGTTCTGTAGATAGATAACAAAGTAAATTATACACGGTGGACATTTATAAAGTCTCTGAACTCCTTTGTTTTTCGTAGTAGACAAAGATGTTAAATACAAAATTTAGTATTGGTTTTGGTATCACTGGTTGTGGATGGTGCCATATGCGTTGCGACCTGATCTGATCTATTGTCTTCTTCTGCTCATTCCAAGGTTTGCAGCAGCTTCTCCAGAATATCCGTTATCGCTCTGAGACTTCTTCTGCTAAGGTTAGTGTCTTTGATTTTGATCGGTTGGAATTGCCGAGGTCATTAGCCTGCCTCAGTTTTAAGTCTTTGCCATTGTGTTTATCTCATGGCTCCTTCCGCTTTGTTGAGTTCTTGAAAATAGCAGTTCAAGGAAAGAAATAAGTAGATCTCAGAATGGTTCTAGCCCGATCAGTAGCGTTGATTCTCTTTTTCGTGCCAGAGTGTCTGCTTGTTCATTGTTCAGATAACCTTACCTTCTCTGTTTGACAGTCCCCTGATAGATCCGAGGCTCTTAGATCAACACAACCCCTTTGTATGCTTCGACGAACAACACTAAAAATGGCGGTTGATGCCCACTTACCATGATGGATGTTCACCTGACCGAACTTGATGGTGGCTGTACAAGCCATTGGTGCTAGTGAGTTGAAGTACTCGCCTTTTCGTTACAGTGGTTTCTGAGAGGCGAATTATATACTGTTCAACAAATACTGATAACAAAGTGTTACGAATGGTAGGTCGGAATTCCTCCACTAGAGTAATTGCAATGAACAATGCAATCAAGGTCATATATAAAAATATCCTTCTAGGTATTCAGTAGTCATGATTTATTTACTTTTCCTTTCTTCTTCCCTTCCTGTCTATTAGTATTTTCCTGCTCTCTCTATGTCTCTTCTTCTTCACACTCTCTTTTTCACACATTCTTATTTCCTCATCAATGATTATTCGCCACCCATAAATATTTTTCCACTATCCGTACGGCAGTGGTGGAAGATCAGAGGTGGATACGTTCTACACTCTGAACCATGTTTTGCCAGTTGTTCAATAAGTATGTATTTTCAATGAGAAAAATCGATGTATTCTGGTGGGGGACTTTAATTTGAACTTCTTCAACATAGATGACAATAACGTTCAACAGTTTAAAAATTTCATAACCATCAATGGGGTTGATCAACTAGTTAATGAACCCACCCGAGTAACTAACATTAGCAGCTCATTGATCGATTATGTTTTAAGTAACAGAGCTGACTGTTCTTATAAGGTACATAAAACACCAAAAATAACTGACCATAGCATTATTTCAGTCTCTATCAGAAATACATCCATATCTAATGATGATTCCATCAGAACATATAGAAATTTTAGTACAAGCAATCTAGATTTACTGAATAATCAATTGATACTTTGCAATTGGAATTTAAATTCAATAGATGTTGATGTGATTTACGACAACATTTTGGAAAATATTGGGAGGCAAGTAAATATCATTTCTCCATTAATCTCATATAAAATTAAGGGAAATCAATTGCCTTGGTATGACCATGAAGTTGTTAAACTAAGCAAATTGAGGGACAGGGCTTATAAAGCATTTAGAAATGGTGATGATGTGAACCTTAAACAAATGAACTGGATCACATATAAGAGATGTAGAAATGATGTTGTTAATCTTCTCAAAATAAAAAAAAAATGAGTGTTATAAAACAAAAATTGACAATTGTTCACACAACCCAAAAAAATGTGGGAAACACTAACAACTCTAATAAAACCAAAAAATCCCTCTATCCCAAATCAAATAATTTTTGAAACAGGTCAAATAACAACAAAAGCTGTAACGGATCACGATAAAGCTGAAATGTTCAATTCATTTTTCATTGAAAGTATAGTATCGATTAGAGATGGAATTCCACCTTCTCTCCCATGGTCTTATACCAATTTACCCAGAATTCAATGCAAATTCTCGTCATTTGAATCACTGACTTTAAAAGAATTGAAAATCATAATAAGTAACTCAGACAAGAAATGCAATTCGGATATTATCAACAACAAAGTTTTAAAAAATGTGTTTGATGTTATTGGTCCTGTTATTTTGAACTTTGTCAATACCTCTCTGGAAACCGGAGTTTTCCCGCAACAACTCAAGAAAAGCACAGTTGTCCCAGTACCCAAAATTGCAAATAATAGTGAAGCTATTAATTTTCGACCAATTAATACATTACCATGCTTGGAAAAAGTACTTGAACTAACCGTTTACAGTCAGCTTTTTAACTATATTAATGAAAATAAACTCCTAATGGAATATCAATCTGGTTTCCGATCTAGTTATTCCTGTGAAACTGCCCTACAAGTAACATTGTCAAAATGGAAAATAGATATTGATTCAAACAAATATGTAGTAGCAGTATTCCTGGATTTCAAGAGAGCCTTTGAAACCATAGATATTTCTATTTTACTCTTGAAACTCCAATATTATGGATTAACCGATGGTCCTTACAGCTGGTTCAAAAGCTATTTGGAAAATAGGTCGCAATGTACCAAAATAAATAATTCATTTTCAACTAATAAAGTCATCAATACCGGTGTTCCGCAAGGGAGTGTACTGGGACCACTGTTGTTCATTTTATACTTGAATGATATCAATTATATTCAGGAATGTGAATTTATTAATCTTTTCGCTGATGACACCCTACTAACAGCAAGTGATGTTGATCTACCAAATGCTATCCAAAAAATGAATAGAACACTTGGCAAAATATCAGAATTTCTCACAATTAATAAACTGAAACTCAACATCAGCATAAAAACAATTTGTTGGATAAAAACTTTATGGTGAAACAATTGAATTGGTAGAAGAATTTAAATATCTTGGATTTATGATAGACAACACACTAAACCTAAAAAAACACTTTCAATATATTAACAAAAAAATTGCAAAAAAATTATTTTTTTTCACACGAATCAGCAGATATATGTCATTTCAAACCTCCTTAACGGTTTATAATACGATAATCAAACCTCACTATGATTACTGTCCTTCCTTATTATTTCTTCTCAATTCAAACTGTATCTCATCATTGCAGAAACTGCAAATTAGAGGAATGAGAATATTGTTGAAATGTAACAGATACACTCCCATAATATATATGCTGCAGGTTCTTGATTGGCTATCAGTTAAGGACAGAGTGTTTTATTATTCTATGATTTTTATTTTCAAAATAATATCAGGAAAACTACCAACCTACTCTAATCAATTTATCATTTATCAAAATGAAATTCATGATTACCCTACAAGAGGTAACATGAATTTTTATGTGACAAGAACAAATTACACAAGATCAATGAATTCACTATTTCACCGTGGTCTCATAGAATATAACAAGCTTCCAAAAGACATTACAAGTAGCAGTTCTATAATACATTTCAAAAAATTACTTATAGATTACCTGAAATCAAAATATATTCAAATCAGTTTAATGTTTATTTACCATATTTACACCATTTCATTTGTTTAGGACTATAAGATATGTAAAATAATATAATTTTCATTTATTTTCTTTTTTTCCAATATCATTGCATATTCTTGCTTAGAGAATAATTTACTTCAATGTTATTATTGTTAAGATGTAACATTTATATTGTAACATTTATTTTTATATATTGTATATTAGGATACCTATATTAATAAACTTACTTACTTACTTACTTACTTATTTATGTTTCTACTTATTATGTAATACTTTATGATTATATCGAAAAATAAATGTATTATTATTATTATTATTATTTTTATTATTATTACATTTCAGTTATTCAGTCGAGTACTTGACACTATTTATGCAATAAAAAAATCTTTGCTCTTGATGTCATTCAACTCATTTATCAAGTCAAAGTCTCAAGTATTTACAAAGTACGTTGATGAGACACAAACGGCTACCCTGGGATCAGGGCGGCTTTTTTTATTCCTGACTTCCTAATGATACGATAAAGGATTCTCCCTATTATTATTCACTCGAATGAAACCCTCACACAAAATGGGAATCCTTTTTCTGCTCGGCTCGTTTTATACACATTGCACTATTAGCATGTATAGTCGTGTGTCGTCGACGATTCAGAATCAAACGAAAAAAATCCCTTCTAGAATGATTTCAGATCATGATATATAGCCATATTTTCTCAATGAAGAATGTCAGCGCATCCAAATAAACTGCTCGACAAGTGGAGAGTATAAGTGGTGAACCTATGATGATTCCCCTAAAAATGGTTCGAATTCTTTTTCTATTCTATTCTACTATGTAAGCACCACTCTCTTCCCCTGGAGATCATCTTTTTCTCATTTTCGTTAGCACTGTTTCGAAGCGATAATGTTTTACCTATTGTTCACCTTCGAAAACGCTTCGACAAAACTGTATGCTCTAGGTATTGATTCATTTGTGAGTCGTTCAGGGTTAAGTCCAACATAATTCGTGCAAGACCCCGTCTCCAATGCAAACCCATCAACTGGACCCCCTTTGCCACCTGTAAACCCCTCGGATTCAATTAAAATCGAGACCGGGGTTCACCAGATATTCATCTACCTGTCCATCGGAAGCGAAGGTACTACCCTCGGAGGGTTTTTCGTGTGTGCCTTTGTCGTTCTCGGAGCATATGCTCTGCTTTCTGGCTCTGGCCGGCGTATAATGGAATGGAACAGCAGATGGCTGACGCGGGCGCGTGCCTTTTCATTTCTCTTGTTGGTCCTTTTGGCAGCCGAGCCGGGTCTGCAGCTTGCCCCGCGACAGGAGCGTAGCGTACGCCTAACGCGGGGACCACGTCCGATTTTGCCGATGGATGAATTGAAATTACAGTGACACAGATTCACTTACACGCCCTCGTCTCCTTCGTTTTTATAGCCACATTTCTGAAATTTGGAACATGAAATGTTTTCATCGGAAGGCACTTTTTGACATATACAGAAAATTCCTCACTTCCGAACTTTCGAATCTCTGAATTATCACATTTTTAGAAAATTCATAATTTTGTGAATTCATCAGTGATTGTCCGAACACACATTTTATTTTTCGATCTATACCGGTTGATACAGGCGATATACAGGGTGTGTCATAAATAGGTTGAAATATTCAAATAAACAAAGAAAGAACATATGAAATTATGTCCGGAAATGCTTCGTTTTGGAGATGCATGGTACTTCTCGTTTTTTTCCAATAACTTTTGAAACAATAAGTTTCCCGCAGTAAATTTGGTACACATGTTTTTTTTGAAGTGAGAAATCATGAACTTGTCATAATTTCCATGTAGCTCTTAGAGGACACTCCGTTCGCTGTCATTAGTAATTTGAAATTGCCCTAAATTTTTTGACAGCAAACTTTTGACACTCTCCACGGAAAAACCATATTCTCACAACTCACTCAGCTCTGAGTGAAGTGGCTGAAAACATTACAAAAACTAAGTATGTGGTAGATCTCGTCATAACAAACAACTTGTTCCTCATAAACTGTATCGAAAAATGATTCGTTCTCGAAATACAGATTGTTGAAGTTTTCCAAAACTCGGTAGGCTTTCGTCATAAGTTTTTCGTAACTTTATTTATTCTCATCAAACTTTTCACGCAGTATACACAGTATTTTGACGAGATCTACCACATACTTAGTTTTTGGTAATGTTGTCAGCAACTTCACTTAGTGCCCTAGGAGCAAAGTAACTTGCAACGACATGGACAATTTCAAATATCTCGAAAACTATCACCTCTAGCGTTGTGGAGGAAGTGTAGCTTTTTTACTTGAAGCAGCTGTGGGAACAAAGTATTTCAATGGAAAATGCCAAAAGTTTACTGTAAAAAGGGGCAATTTTAAATGAATAGCGACAGCGTACGCTACCTTTCCTCCTGATTTTTGTAATATTCATTTTTGAATATAGAGAGTGACGGAATAACTGGTGCATCAAACTTTTCGAACATTTAATTCGAATTCCTCGTAGAATGTATTTAAATTACCCTCTGTCACCCGCCAAGCCGTCAAACAAAAGATTCCACTTATTCACAAGTTTGGTGGATGAATTTTCATCCACCTCTCGTACAAATAATTGAAAATAATTTGTCATGATGGCAATGGAATCAGATAACGCATGTAATCATGAAACTTATACCCCATTATCAATAAAGAATGCTGCTGATGCAATTACAAAACAAAATTGATGAGCTACTACTATGGAACAGTTTTGTCGATTTTTTTTCATATTCCAGAAATTTTCAATGAATATTGAATAAATGGCAAAGCCTGAATGTTGCGACAGAACCTTTGAATTTGAAACACATGTGTAGTTATGGGGCATACTCTATTAGAATTGAATATTAATACGTGAACATTTTTAAAATCCAAACAAATAAGTCTAGTTCAACCGGTCATTCATCAAAGTTTTGGCAGTTAGTGCAATTCACGTGGTCTTTTTTCTTATTTTACAAAGCCAATATTGAGGCATATGCTGCCAATTCTCTGAAGAACACTCTGGATACGAAATATAAAAATCTAATAAAACCCTACTCTATAAATCCAAAATTTCATATCTCCTTGGGGTTCATATTCATATAGTATACAGTGTGTGAAAGCCAAGCTGAATAAATTCATTATTCGGGTTACTTATTATTAGGGTTATAAAATGTGAAACACTGAAAAGGACTATGCATGTCAATGAAATAGATGTTCGAAATATATCCATGTCATGCATTGCCGTTGATCTAACCATTCTGCAGGATCGAACTTGACGAATTTGAAGCTGAAATTATAATACTGATAACTTGAATGACAACTTATGTATACTTACAGAATAATTTGCTGAGGTGTTTTAAACCAACTAACGTCCCCACGGAAAGTCTTCAAGGTATTTTTAATGGATACCACCCAAAAAGCACATTGCTATGGTTTTTGTTTACTTTCTTATTATCAGAACCTGAACGAATAAGTTCTGGGTCTATATTATAAGTTTCGAGTATATTGTAGTGAATTTCGGTAACCACATGATTTTATTTGATTCTTAATTGTTGCAATAAACTTGAAAACGATAAAATTTTTGAATAGAGAATCAAAAGACCTTCCAAACGATCAACGACAAGCCACTCCCAATTTGAAAAATTGGTGGTTGTACCTGTCATTCGGTAGAGATCGCAATTTGACGTGTCTTGAAATTTTTTGTAAATATGTACAGTGACCAAAATAATGAATTTATTCCGTTTGACTCCAACACACTGTTAATTCATGTGATGAGTGTGCCATTTTTTTCACAAATCATCTTCTAAGATCACTGGAAATTCTTTCGGTGTTGTCAGAAAATGTTTGTTGTATGTGTTTCTACAGTGAGAGTTTTATCAATGTTTGACATTTTGGTGTGGAGAGCTTATAAAGACTGTCGCCTGCACCAAGTTGTAAGTAGATCCTCCACCCAAATTGCAGATGTATCCTCCACCAATACTGCAAGTTTTTTCCCATTGTATTTAGAGCTAAATCGTCGTATTATCATCGAACGTTGTATTTGTCGAAGAATGTCTCAGGAACAGTGATGGACAATACAGGAAGTTCCATCTTCCATTGAGTTTGATAACATTGACATTCATTTTTTATTATTGACATATGTTTTTTATTTGACAAGAAACGAATTGCTCGATACAATTGCTCACCTGGTGATTCATTCAGACAATCACTGTTCCCTGTACATTTTTCAGATGAGAATGAACCTTCGAAAGACTGGAGAATAGAACAACAGTTGAATATAGACCATTACTGTGATATATCGTTATAATCAGCATGAAAATAAGGTATCTTTAAAAATATCATTGAATATGGCGTGGTGTTCCATTTGAAAAAAATTTAGGTTTGGTGTAACACTCTGTTCGTGAACCAAAATAGGTCCAAAATACATCCACGAGGGTTATCTATCGATTGTGAAAAACGCATTTCGTTATCTCATCTCAATAAGCAGTTATCGCAGACCTCTACACTTTTTGGATACCCTGCATATATCTGACGATATCTCATATAAATTTTCATCGATTTGTAATCTTCTCAAAACACTACAATCCTTGAAGCAGACCATTGGATTCATTTCTGAAAACGTTTTTGAAATCATTTAGATCTGTCAATTTGTTTGAAATAACAAAATTAGTTGTACCTTCAATGTAACATTTTCTGTTTAAATTTGTTAATTGAAAGTATTGTTCTGAATCATACTCGGGGACGCTTCAAATTTTCCTCGGAATGAGAACAATATAACCACCAATGAATTACCGCGAAGCAGATGTTAAACTTCACGAGCGGATCTAATGCATTATAAATTGAAGAGGCTGGAGGCGATCTTGGGACAATCGACCGATGTCTTTGTCTTGATGTTAATTGATCGACCAGATGCAACAGACAATATTTGGGAAACAATATATATACGTGATGATAAACATCCCTGAGACGAAACTTTGGACCGGTGATTGAAGTTTGGATAGGCGACCATCAAAGCAATCACAAAATAGGAATTTATACACTGAATTTAACGTTCATATACTTATGCGGCGTAGAAATTCAAGGATGCGAGTGAAACATTCTCCTGTGCTCAATTGAATTTTTTAAAATTCAGGAAAATCACACAAATAAGAATTTATGTACGAAATTTGACATTATTTCTCGAAAATTTAGAAGAATATCAATATAGGGACTAATGCAGTGAATTTGACGTTAGCTTTTTTAAAAAATATAAATATCCAGTGATGATCACATCAATCAATATTGAACAGCAAACGACGATGAATTTCCAATCATCTTCAGAAATACCAAACAAACAGCATCAGTCTAGAGAATCGAGAATTCTAAAGAACAGGCTATATATCAATGGGAAATAATGAATTTTTCACCATTCACCGTTCAATAGAAATGTACTATTGATACCAAACCAACGGTATTCAGGAAGTCAGAAATTGATTTGATTTGCCTTCAACATTTATAGTCAAATTTGTGCAACCAAATAAAATGAGTAGGTTAACTATGAAATTATTCCTGAAATCTGCCATAATAATAATGTTGTATCTTCCTCAATTTACTGAAATATATTGAAGATTGGATTACATCAGTATCTATATTTTCCAAGTTTAGGATACCTATCCCTATTGTGCCCACGCTAGAGAACACGATCCAAATTTCATGATATGAATGCCTAATGTGTTCAATATAAGGTTTTATTTCGATACCTAGTTCATCATATATATCGGGTTTCAATTAGTAGTAGCAAGCTGATAAACACTACAACTATGTGCATCTCAAAAGTATATTAAATGATTTTTTAGTGGAAATGGCAATGGAGAATTTCAGACTGTAGAAGATTATGTTCTTGAATGAATCATTATAATAAATAATGGATAAATCATGCTATAGGTTTAGTAATGCTTTCTGTGGTACTTTTGATGTTAATTATATCATCAGTCTGGCACATAAACTCAAACAAAAATCTGGTTCATCCCTCATTTCAGGACTGCATACGAATTGATTAACATTCACAATATGGACTGCTTTCTCAAATCATTTGGATTCATTCATTTATCCATGAAAATGATAATGTCCAGCATAATAAAATATTCAAAATTTGGAATCAAATAGTCGAATTTTGTCTTAAATACCATAATTGCAATAATTATTATATTCATAATCACTGTCATTGTATCCGTTTATTCCAATGCATTAACCTTCATACGAGATTGGCTCATTCCGGATTAACAAGAGAACTTATTCATCTTCTATTCGTCATGAGCTGCAAGATTCGTAGGCTGCGAAACAAAAAAAACATCTGAATCTACCTTCAGAAAGTAATACCACCTGTACACTTTGGTGATTTACTCACAACGCGAGCACAATGTAACGCAACAATGTATATTTCGTGTTGCATCATAGCTGGCGACAATGATAAATAATAATGTACATCATTCACATATTTTTGATCGTAGGAGAAGTAGCGTACAAACCTCGTTAGGAAGTGAACATTTTTCCGGGACTTTTCAGGCTGAACATTTACTCGTGTTGAATATGTCCCATTTCATACTACTCATGTCATGTACTATTTTGCTTATATTCACTATGATATTGTATTCATTTTTTGCAGTCCAATGGAAAATGAGGGACACGTGGTTTCATCTGAGATATTTGAACAGGATATCTCCATATTGCCAACTGACCCAAAAATCAATAGCAGCTGTAAGTACCCTAATTACTTTAATATTCGAATAGAAGGTTATGATATATGAAGAGGGGTTGTGAGGAAATAAATAGGTTTCAGAAGAATATTTCAATAGTTCTTTGTCGAAACAACGACGCGTGATATATTATCACCATGGCATGAGATCTCATCAACCATCTACTCTATTATGACGTTGGAAATCCCAACTGAGTAGAGAAGAATTTGTTACACCATGTGTAGCGGTTCGGGGATGAAAACAAAATTACAACTCGAGTAAATCGTCCTCCCGATCTCTGCTGAAACAACATTTATTTTGTGGAAATGTGGGACTTGTGTGAAAGTGTTCTCAAGTTTGAAGTATGCAAACGTATAAATAACGGAGGATGGAGATAAAATGGTGAATGTAATGGTCCTTGTATGTAGCCCTTACTTGGTATGGAATTGGACAAAAAATATCTCTATCAGTGATCGTTTCTAAAATGATACTTTCCGAATTCCGAAATTGTGAGGCACAAACAAATCCAAGATGAAGAATGATTTGCCACCTATCAGAAAATCTTCGAAATATTCTTTTTCGAATCAAAAATCAGTTACAGTATTTTCACTCTCATCAGTCTTATTTCTTGTGCAATTTCCTTCCATTGCGTGATACCTTATGCTGGTAGTTAGTATCTATCATTTTAGTTCCAATTGTTCCAATTTCATTGCGTCAGATTATTTTTTATCTGAAGACCTGAACACAGACAGAGTCACTAGAAATTCAATATCGTTATATCATTTGATGTATACCTA
Organism: Gastrophysa polygoni; assembly: GCA_963576655.1. Classification (NCBI taxonomy): domain Eukaryota; kingdom Metazoa; phylum Arthropoda; class Insecta; order Coleoptera; family Chrysomelidae; genus Gastrophysa; species Gastrophysa polygoni. The sequence continues at coordinate 13,321,812 of OY755090.1, forward strand.
ATGATGTAAATTTCACGTCAGTATCTTGCTAGAGTGAATTCAGTAATGATTATGTTTCACTCTATTGTCCTGTGATTGTCATTCATTATGATTAACATTCTTGCAGATGTCGTATCCAGATTCAAATTCTCGAGGCCCCAATTCGAGGTTTTCGTGGAAGCTGATGGCGACCTGGATGTCCCTCGGAGAAATTCTATGCCCATAGATGATTGGGTGGACATAGGCAGGTATAGTTCTGGAATCGATTCTTTGGTGACCATTCGAAGTGGATGAATCAAGATCTGATGTTCAGTTTTCTGGTAGTTAGCTTTCTCGTCCAGTGTATGAATGATAAGAGATGAATTTTGACTTGATTTGAAATAGATAAGGGTTTTCCAAAGCCGTCTCCAGACTCACTACGAGGTCACTCAGCTTCACTAAAAGTTCACAGTTATCAGCAATAAAACATGGAATCAGTATTTTTCGGTCTGAAGAATCACTGGTAAATAATGGAAAGGATTGGCTAGCCAAGTTAGAACTTCGAGGTACATCAGACTTCACAAATAAATTGTCAGCTCATTTTCATCTTTAAGAGGTAAATTGGATTCTATTGCGGAGAAAGTTTGTTATTAGTTCTGTAAATGAACTGCTCATCGTCATAAGAAATTATTCTACCTGACAGGATATAGGTATACGAAGTATGAATATGAAAATAGCAAAGTCCGAGTGAATGTTATCAACTTTTTGTCCCGCCCGTTGTTACTTAAATGACCATGTTTTGAAGAGATGAGCTGGGTTCATTTCAATGAATTTCTTCTTACAGAAACCATCAAAAGCATAATTTTGTGCATGCCAGATGATTTTTTGATATACAATGAATTGGCAAAGCTAATGGGAGTTTGATCATTGCAATAGGTCTGTAGCTTGGTATTGAGGTTTTTTTGATTCTTTGCTGGGTGTTATTTCAGTAGGTTCGAATGAATCGAGAAAATGTTCACCTTCTAGTGAGTTCTGGAAGATTATTATCGTGCAATATCTGCACCATTCGAAGAATCAACAAATTTTATATAATAGTCGATTTCATTCATTCTAGAACATATGAGAAGCACAGTCATCAACATGGTGGGCCTCCAAATATGGCGCGGGGCATTTCTCCTGGCAGATTGGCTGATAGCGAACCACCGTACAATTCCTGAAGGTTCCCGCATTCTGGAATTAGGATCCGGAGTCGGCTTGTCCAGCATAGTCGCTTCGATGTTCTTTCCAGTTATATGTACAGGTGCGCCTCTCATGACAAACCTGACAAACCTGACAGCTTTAGCTATCTATGTATAATTGATTGAATTAATTTTCAATTTGATAACGGTTATCAATAGGTATAGGTACATCAACAGAATTTGACAGGAAATTGAATGAGATTCAAAAATGATAGAAAAGTTGCTACTGCTTTCTAATAGAAGCGGCAACACCGCATTGTTGAAAATATTCTAATTGAGTAGAGAATTTCCGAACTTCCTCCCAATCGAATTCCAATAATATCATGGCTGGATCCATGGGCGGCCATACTAAATATCATGAGATACTTTTCATTTTCTTCTCCTTATATTTTTTCTTCTATTGTACATTATTCATTTTTTTTGAGAACCCACTGAATGATTTTCCGAATGACCCTACCGAAATGGTGGAAGACCATATTGTTTCTGTTTGCAAATCAACACAAACGTAGGGTGAAAAAAGTCAATAGTTGCACAAGGAAAATCATCTCATCATCAGTGCTAGCAATATCATGAATATTTGGATTAATCAGTATCTAATCCCATTTCCCCATCAAAGCCGTGTTGATTTCAAGATATTATCTCTCACCTCAAACAGTTTCTCAAACTGTAAACATGTGAAGAAAAGTTAGAATATAGTTCATTCAATCTAACTTCACTGTTCAATCTTTCAACAAAGTCTTACCAGCACAGGTACATTCCATTTGACAATAAAAAAATCTATTCCATTTGGTGAGGATAACTCATTGAATGAATCTTGGAATTCTCATGTACCTACAATTCTTATCTTTTTCTATTCTTGTCACCCTGTTTATGAGGAATTTCCTTTCTGCTAATCATTCTAGTAGTCTGTGTTTACATTTTTCGAGGAGGTGGTACATTCATTCTTCAGCTTTATGTGGATTTTTCTCTCCTCGTTTCTATAAAATAAAGTAGAATTTATTAAAAGTTTTAGTAAGGACAGATTACTCCCACGAAAAGCTGAAAAATTAATCATTATAGTATTCCTTGAGATTGCCTCCATTTAGAAAGTGGCCTTATATTATAACAACTGTTATTCGGTCTTTGCAGACATCAACAGGGGAGACATCCTGAGCTTGATCAGGAGCAACGTGGAAAGGAATGCGAGGTTGTGCCGACATCCCATAGAAGTGATCGAGCTGGATTTTATGGCAAAGGAATTACCGTCCGAAGTGGAGCGACATCTGTCGGACATATCTGTCGTCATAGCAGCCGATAGTGAGTAGGATATTAATCTCATTCCGTTGATTGACGAGAACGATCCTTGATGCCATATCCGTGTGTATGAGCATTTGGACTACCTTTGAATATCTACAAAAAATCGTGATTTTTAGTGAAATTTATATTCAAGTTTCGTTGTAGATACTGCTTACTATATAGAAGATTACAAAAGTGTCATCGCCGATGAAAAACAATTCCAGGTCCGGATACCTTTTTTTATTTTTCCGTGTGATCATGAGAACTCATGGCTCCTTTCCGATATATTTTGATAACATCCTGATATTTTGTTTGAATATCCGACTTACTCAATCTACTGGATAAGAACTCTCAAATTTGATTACATTGATAAGGAAGAACGTAAGAAGTAGGATTATATTATATCTTAATCTAGTAAGTGTTCAGTGCATCAAAAACTTAAGTTTGTATATTCAGCAAGAAGGCAGATCATACAATACCCAATATAATGATGTCAGGTATCACTATTCTCATCGAGTCGTCAATATCTATGCTCTGTATCACCACCATGCTTAGGAAGGAAAATAATTGGCCTCCAAAGTAACTGAATATTTGAAATCTCATGTGAAGAAGGTAAAACAACGAAATGAAAAAATATTATTTCAACAAAACTTGAATTTCGTCTTTGGCACGAATTTTTCAAAACGTCAGAAAAGTAATGAAATATTTGTAGTACACGACCTATTGTGGATGAGGATTAGAGTGAGGAAACATGTATCTATCTTTACTTTCTTGTAGTTATATCGAAATTTGATTCGTCTTGTTCATTATAAGATTCTATCTATTTTCTTTATTGAATATCTATTGTTTCTTCATTATTTGTTTTTGTAATATCTGTATTATTTCGTATTATTTTCCTCAATTTTTTTCATCAAAATGAATTCTTATGATCAAAAATACATAAAATATATTAGTTATCAATATAATAGCACCAGGCTGAAAATTACTTCAAACCGGCACTGTTTCGAGTGTTACTGGACCATTTCTCTGTAAACCGAATGAGAAACTTTTGTACCGTAGGTATTTCAAATATCAGAATCACTCAAGAGAAAACAGTATCGCGTCACTTGGGACTTCCAGTTGCATCCTGTCGCTTGAAAGGTAGTACATATAGGCTAAAACTGAATAGAAATTTCACGATCGTAGAATCGGTTTCCCATATATACTGATTTCTTCATTCCAATTTAACAGTAATTCACCTAATTCACGTGTCGAAAAGATATTGCTAAAGTTATGAATGAAGTTGGTGCATGCATGCAGAGAACCTCAACTTGCATCTTAAAATTCATGTATTTATCAACTGTATACAGGGAAGAACAAAAATAGAAATTTTGATCAATAGCAAATCACCATTATTTACGGAATTGAAAGTTGTATATGATCGAACACAATATTCATATTTAAATCCATTTGTTCATGGTATTGGCTTCTAAAGAATACTACTGGTAATTCATTCCATACACCTAAGACATCCATCACAACAATAGAGTTTTGATGCCAAATTTTGTTTCCATCATTATATTCAAAAGATTATCGACTCTTGTTGAGAATAGTGTAATGTTTGTTCTTGTAATGTTGATCCCATTCCCAACAACAATGAAGTTTTGATGCAAAATTCATGCATATATTCATACGATTATCGATTCTTCTTGAGAATAGTTACTGGTACCTGTACCGATAATTTAGTGTAATGTTTGTTCATTTCTCTATATGCCGTTCGAAAATTTAGAAATCATAAATACACTATATTACAGTTTTTATCAAGAATAAAATCTTCATGTAAATCTTTGATAAAACTGTCACACACATACTGTCTGTAAGTTTCTCGAAGAGGTGGTTTTCCAGCTTTCTGTGGGATTTTCTCTTTTCAGGGTCAAAACCGACAACATATTGTAAAAATTTTGCGAAAAGAAAAATATTTAAATTGTGTTGAGAACGGCAGCAGATTCGTTCCCGAAACGTTCACCAAGATATCATTATATTATTGAATATATTTGTATTTTCGATTTTTTCAAAACCAAGGTGTCACTGACAAATAGAGAATTTCTCTTTTAGGTATCTGAAGGTTTAATTTCAAACGCAGTGACATTTTGGGGCAGATCACAAGATCTGTCCTCACTACAAATATATTGAAATAATTTCCGATAACTTCTACTCCATTTTCTAGAAACGAGGAGAGAAGAATGTATGTCATGCACATGGTGAAAACTTTTTGACACTCACTTTATATTCTTCAAAGCACGATGATGGTAGGTATATACAGAACATCGTACTATTGTGAGAAACATTGAAAACTGTTAATATGTATCATGATAGATAAGAAAAATGACGACTGATTGTGTGAGAATTCTTCCGAGGGAAACTTTACCTAGAAGTCATGGAGCTCTGATTGGAGAGACGTATCATGTGGAAAGGCAACGGACAGCCTTTAGCTCCCAATTTGATCTTCCTCAACTTCGTTGCTTCCCCTGAAACCTTTTGTTCTACCCGTAAAGTTCAATTATCACTGCGAACTTTCTATCGAAAGCTCCAGACTAACTTTTTCCGTGCTCGACGGAATATTTGAGACAAATATCGTCCCCAATTTCGGACTCAACATTGCATTGTTGAAAGAGGTAGAACGGACTACAAACAAGGTGATAATTTGAAAACTTCCAGAGGCTCTATCTTATGAACCATAATGAATGAGGTATCATATATACTATCTTTAGTATCCTAGAAACACTTGAACAAAGGTTATTTCCTGGACCAGTGATTTCCAGAAAGAGATATATCTAAAAATGAATGATCATCAAGATTTTGATAAATGACCTGATCAAAAATCAAATAATTGAAAACAGTCAAGTGATCCACCTAATTCAAACTATTACTATCACTTAAATTCAACCATTACACTATGATTATCAATTTCGATTGAAATTCAGAATTTGAAGTCTGCAAGTCTTCTCTTATCGTTTCAGCCGTATATGATGACTCTATCACCGAGGGGTTCGTCAAGACCGTCCAATGTTTGCTGTCGCGGCCCCCGACCAAGAGTGTTTACGTTGCTCTGGAAAAACGATACGTTTTCACTGTGGCGGACCTAGACACAGTCGCGCCCTGCTTCGAGTTTTTCCTCGAGTGCCTCGGGAACTTGGAGAACGTCACGTGTCGACAGGTTCAGCTGGATTTCCCTAAGTACTTTGAGTACGACAGGGTGAAAGAGCTCGTTTTGTTGGAGGTGAAGTTGAATTTCGAATGAAAAGGTATAGTGTTCCAGTCGTCTGTCTCGAACAAAACACAACCGACATTTCTCTATTTGAAAAATTTCAATCGGTTCATAGTTAGCAGAGTTGAAACATAATCAAACAACATAATCAAGTAGGCGAAAGTATACAACTTTTTCTAGCTGGGTATGGGAAGTTGGGACACCAGTCTTTGATGACATCATGATTTTAATCCATCAGAACATACGTTTTTTGATTCTCTAAGACCAAGTTGAATCTTGATCAACTTTGTATGAATATGGGTGCATGAATGAGTTAAACTGAAGGGATGAGAGAAACGATACTATTGCCAGGTAATATCTTCAGACACGAGAGAAATGCATTGCATATCAGCGGGAATTATGATCCGGCGTACCTATAGCTCATAACGCCTTGGGAATTATAAATGTGTTACAGTAATCCCATCCAAGTTATAACAACCACATAATATAGGCAAGTGAAAAAGAAAAATACTTAAACACGTTAACTTTCATTTCTAAAGAAACATGAGATAAATCTGTCAATTTCTCTCCCTTTCCTAGAGAATCACCCTTCTGAAAATTTGGAATGAGAACATATCTGTAGGTAGTCACTGATGATACTTTTCACTTTTTGATATATTTCCTACAGAACGTCGACTGATACCATGTACAACTACAACTAACAGTGAGTTATTCCTCGTTTTCGCAAATTTTTTTACACTAAACTCAGTATGTATGAATTCAAAATAACAAGCTCTTTCAAAATCTGTGAAAATATATAGGGTGTCCCATATGAATTGAAGGAGTTGATGGCATTACTGCTTAGATGCATCAGATGCATTTCGTTCCATTGCACTTACCTGCAAATTTTCATAAATATCGTTCTTTTTGTTTGAAAGATATTTACTTGGTTCCATACTTCATCCCAACCCTGTATAGAAGTGCACTTCTGCATCGAGATGGAATTGACAGCATCGTTAGCAGTCATAATATATAGATATCTTTCTGGGCATCTATTTGACCTTTTCATTCCCATCAGGCTATGTCTGTCAGAACAGACTTGCCAACATGAATATTGAAGGGAATGGTGCTGAAGCCAGACGATTTATATTTGTCAAATCAAGACTAACGTATAAGAAAGATAATGTGATTATCATTTAATAGAAATTGAAAAATAACCTAATGAAATTAGCGAACAATATAAGCTATAACGCCTGTTCAATATGTCTGTGGACATAATGAGTGTTTATAGTATGTTATGTACCTGTATACAAGATATCAAAAATGAATAATATCTATACAAGTGCATGAAAAATTATCAAATAATTCAACAACTAATGTTCAACCGACGGAAATCGAAATTTACAGGCTCGTGTACATAATTGAAAAAAAAGTAGAAATCACTATAATTTTCGAGTCATATAATAATTGAGCCGGATTGACTGTTGAATTGTCCCCTGGCGAAAGACTTCTAATGTTCAACTACCTGATCTATAAAAAACACTTGACATGCTATAAACCGTTTTCTGTTTTTACGTGGAAAATAGTATAATAAAACGTAAGATATACAAGGCAACATATTCCAGCACGAGTCTGAAATGTACTCGTCCAAACGGACGACACTCATGCATAAGAAAAACACAGGTATGTGCACAAACAAAATCAACAGAAACTAGTTGCTCATTCTATTGTAATGATGAATATAGGTTACATATTACAGATGGTGTCTCAAAATTTTGAAATCATTTCGTTCAAGGCAATGACTAATGGGATTACAAGAAGTGGTTTTGTTTTGTTTGATTTTCTTTTGATATTTCCAGTGAAGCGATATCTGGAACATCTATATTTATATCAGTCAGTAAATGAGGTATATGTATTCTGGTATCCAGCAAATTTTAGTTATAAAATAAACATTATTGACATTCCTACGATGAAAAAGTGTACTGATATGGAATTCTAATAGCTGGGTTTCGTAAGATATGATAAAATATGATCTTTGTTGTTTCTTATGAAATGAATATCTCATTCAAGTTTTTTCGACTCGTGAGTGAGTAGTGCATTTATATCTTCAAACCTGACGTTACAATTATCTTCTTTTTAAATATTGCACAACATAAATTATTATTATTATTATTATAAACCATAAACTTGTTCAAAACTGTACAACTTCATATCCTCCTACTTGGAAATGTAGGTATAAATGATCGTAAATTCCGATATCCCTTTCGAGAAATTTCCAATCTCGTGATGTACACGATAGCCACAGGAATAATCCAAACATCCTGATCAGTATTGATGGGAACGAGGAAGGAAACTTGAAATTTCCATAACCCTAATTTCTCTTCCCATCGTATCTGAAATTTACGAGGATCGGGTATTTCAAAGGAATAGCTCACTTCCCGAGTTTATATAAGAGAAACGTTGTTGCCAAGTGCAATGTACGTGAGAAACATTTCGTAATTCGTGGACCTTGCAGCATAAATCGATGAAGCGGAACATCCTTTGAAATATGTGATTTTGGATGAATGCTTCGAAGAAAAATGTATTACAATGCTATATATTTCCAGATGGGAGATTATTGGAACATCAAGCAGAGCAATGCCGAGGAAAAATCAGATGTAGTGAAATACGAAGTGAAAAGTATTTAAAGATATTGTTAGAACGTATGTATTTTTTTGTAGTATCATTTTTCTGATATACACATGATGACGTTCCATAATAAACTTTTTCAATACGGCGCCATGATTCACCAAATCGAAAACTTGTCTAATGGAGGAGTGTGAGACCTAGTAAAAATGGGGCTGGATGGATTGATTTCTTTTCATAAATTTTTCAGCTCCATCTGCTTGTGTAAACAGAACTGTTCTGTTTGAATCTTGTAATATCTCTATAACGATTCATAGAAGTATTATTATTCGACTGTTTATGTATAAGTGTATCTGCACTTCAGGATTCTATGTTGACTTCATCTAGTTCATGTAACATTGCATATTGCGTACGTTTGTTGCAAGGTATCCATTGTCAGGAGCATAGTTAGTAGGTGTATATATGTTATAATTCTGTGAGTCTGAATAATGACTCATCAATACATAACGTACATGTATAGATGCAGTATCAAAAAGTCATGAAGAAAAACAATTTATTGAATATTTGGCTATAATACAAAGAGATATTTCTTTGACACGCAATAATTTTGATACATTACGTATTTTGTTAAGATCACAGTGCATTTCAAAACTCGAAAAGCAACTACTTTCTGCAAAAGCATTTTGTTCAATGTACGAGTATTCGACACATTTTTTCTGTATTTTGTCATGTACCTACTCTGACCTACAGGCTTTATTCGTATATTTTTGCACACCACCTTAGGGTTCATAGGTATCATCAAAAAAATATGGGTAGCAAAAGTATTATATTTTATCCTGAATCATCAGGATTTTCTGTCGAAAATTCAGAATTATTTCGGTCATATTTCGACATATTGTCAATTTTTTCCAATGAAACACCCTGTATATTATCCTACATCTGAAAGAAGCCATTTTTACTGATCTCGAAAATATATACATATGCCATAATTTTGCAAATATTCAACTATATATAAGTGGATGATGATTAACATTTCTTGAAGTTTTATATATATATATATATATATATATTTCGAAAACGTATGGATGAAATGAAGCACCAGAATATATATTTTCAAATCATGAAAAATAGCTCGTTTTAGATATGAGACGATATGCAGTATATTCCATCGAAAAAACACTGACAACATATCAAAATATGACACTATCCGAAATAATTTTGCGGAGCAGAAGATTCTAATATTTGAAAAAATAATAATAAAACTTCAGATTCAACTATTTCTGTTAACTCCCGAAACAACTCCTGTAGGTGATGAGGTGCAGAAATGAACAGAAAAACCATTGGTTCTACACCTGGAATATTTTTCTCAACTAATAAAGGATTCCGCCATTCACATTGCGGGAGAACTCGTAAACTACAATCAGAGCTCGAATAGGTAGCTGATAAATTTCTCATTCTACAGATGCTGTTTCAGTTCCGCAGCATCTAAGCTGACTTCTATGAGATTAATCTCGTCTTGCAGGATCACGGATCAGGAACGCTGCAGCCTCTCCGACGGTATAAAGATATCCTCTACTGCTCACACATACTAAAAAGCAGCCACACGGAGACTAGGAGTGAATGGAGCTACGATGGGTCGGGATATTCTGATGAACATAGGAGATATTGAGGCAAGAAGGTTGTTCCATTGCTTCCGAGATATAAGATGAAAGAATATCATTCTTCACATCATTTCAAATCATGTTGCTTTACTATTTGCAACAGAAAAATATTCAATCACCCTCAATGAAAATAATGCAAATCAATTCATATTGTCCAACTTGATGGGGATGAGGTTATCAAATATGCAGTAAGATAGTCTTCGCAAAAATCACATTTTTGCATGCATGAACAGTTCACCTAAGTGACTAGCAATTTTATTGCTCTAGCAAATGATAATTATTGTCACTATACTATTTGGACTACTACACGCTCAACACTTATTTTTTGAATCTTTAGAGCCATTGAAAATTCATAAACACAAATTCTCACGGCAATTTCTATGGTGTTAGGAATCTGTATGGGGTTATCAATCTGTATGAGGCTAAAAGAAATAATTGTATACTTTTCAAAATCATGCTACTTATATATCGAAACATTTTTGTATTACTTAAACTTATTCAATTTATATTTTTTTGCCGTAGGACTAGAACTACCTTGCAGACAAGTTGTTAAAGTCTTATATTTGCTCTATAATCCATCTCCATTTCTAAATCATTTCCATGATTAGTCTTCTTGTCTATGCAGATTTGAGTTCCTCACTGATTTTTGTTGTCGTTGGAAATAAATGTGACATTCGAAATAAGTGAATTCCATGAATTAATATGCTCAAAGTTGGTGAAAGTTACAGTTCCTTTTTAACTATCATCATCACATGAAGTATCATTTATGAGTGTTATGAGATAGCTGTTGAGTCATCGACCCCGTTTCTTCTCCAAGTGCTTTATTTGAATTCTAGAATAATTGAGAATCTCACGAACGATAACATTTTCACGAACATTTTTCACTGCCAATATATATTCTACTGTGTACTCCCTAGCTACTCTAATATGAATACAGCCATTATATAATATAGTATCGTAACTCCCTGAAGCTTTTATATTGTTGCTGAAGACGTCCTTCGAGACCTAACTTGGACCATTCCATACTATGCATAATTTCGTTTCCGACTTCTTCATTCGGATAAGTTTCGGAAAGTCACATGAGAGTTAATTCTCCTCCAGTAGACTTCTGTGAGCTGAATTTTTATAACGTAAGAAAATAGTTCAGTTTGTCGTACCTCTTCACACAGGTTATCTGGAAACTAGCAAAAATAGATATTCTACGCGAATGACACATATTCTTCATTACGATTCGAGATCAAAATGAGCATTTGCCTCACCTATCAGTTGTACTACATTAGTTATCTATCGTGGTATCTCGTGAAACAAACAGAGCACACCCTCATGTAAACCCACAGGAGCATTCTCGATATATGTCTTTTCAATTCCTTTCCTGATGACTCTGGAAACAGGCGTCATTAGCATTATCCAAAACCAAGGTGAACAATCATCTCTTAGCCAAAGCATACTATACCATTTGAGAATTCAATTTCATGTTCATCAAGATTTCATGAACATTCCAGTACAATACCCAAACGTCCCAAAAATCATAGCGCTCTAACATATTTCGACAATGATGATTTGTTAAGTTTATCAAATTCATTCAACCCTTTGAAAAATAACAGTACACCTCGCGAAACTGACTTAAGAAGTTCGACTGTATACCGGTGGATGCAACTTGAACACAGTTCAATAATCCCTCTCCAGTTTGAATCAAACGCTGGCTGTCATACATCAGAGTAATGAATAATGTAATCGTACATGTTCCAATTCCTTATGTTCATTATTCATTCTCTTCTAGGCCAAGTTTCACCAGGAGATCATCACGGTGGCTCCATTGAGCTACATACTTTTGCCGTGCTGCTGTAAAAGTACTAAAGAAGTGCTCTCTCCTGCTTCAGCCTTTGAAATTCACTCATAACTTTGGTTCTTTGGCTTTCTCCTTCTTCCGGAGTGTTTTCTCTTGCAGATCACGAAAAGGTTAATGTTCTGATATCTGCTTGATCGTGCTCACTGCCATAGGATACAGTTTGTATTACCCAATTGAAAATTAACAGTAGTGGTCTCAAGGAGTGAATTTTCATTCACCTTCTTCAAACGTTGAAACTATTCCTAAATCTCAATCAGAGGACGGTCAGGTTTGAACTTGGTTCTCGTATTTCTGATCGCTTGCTGTGAACCTCAGCATTAGATTTTCGAGATGATTCTACTTCAGCTATATAAGGTAATTGACATGAGACAGCGGCCAAGGTGTATTTTTCAACTTCAGAGAGTTTCTATAAAATTTTGGAGCAACCTGAGGAAATTCATGATAATTATTCGCACATAGAGACGCATGCCCAGGTGCATGCTTTGACGCATGATCTGATGCATGCTGCTACGCATGCTTTGACGCATGCTTTGAGGTACACTTCAACTCATGCTTTGAAGCATGCTGAAATTAAAGCGTCACAGAAATTACGACTTTGTTCTCTCAACTGTACGGTAATCTTCAAGATCCTACCTGGTTATGAACGTATAGAGTGTACACATAATACTTCTATTCTTTCGGTGTATGAACTGAGATAGAAAATTCCATTCTTCTCTGAATTCCCACAAAGGCAAAATATACATAGTGGATACACGGAAGCATGGAAAAAAGACCAGGAAAATTTCACATCTCTATTTTCTAACCAGTCGGATGTTTTTATTTTGTAATACTATCATAACAACTAATCAAAATTTGAGAACGATAAGTAAAAAATGTTAATCATCTGGCAAACCTCGTTAAACTCATCAATCGACTGAACGGAACAAATAGTATAAGGATTGACGGAATTCTACGAACTTCCGAGTTACGACTTGGAATTTCAGATAATTCTGACTTGCAACTCGGAATATTACTGAATTTCGAGTTGCAACTCGGACTTATTATTATGAGTTATAACTCGGAATTCAGTACAAATATGAGATGTAACTCAAAATTTAGTGATATTCCGAGTTGCAACAATCTTGCAACTTCCGACTTGTAAATAGGAATTTCAGAGAGAAATAGTAAAAAAATGGGTCTTGCTGTTTTTGTGTTTTCCAAAGTGAGCAAATCAAAAAGGCCCCCTGTTTATATCAATCGAGGCTGGATTCTTGGGCAGCGCATCACTAAAATCTATATAATATCTCAATATTATTTATTAATTTTTTTCTCAACGATTTCCCATTTTCTCAACTTATTTCGGTGAGGACAACCCACTGAATAGTTCTCCGTATTTTCAGGTGAATCACCCTGCATACGTATATACATAATAAATATCGAAATTTTGATTCTATTCTATTCCTCACAGTAGCAATAGCTCCATTCTTGACTTTTCAAAACACGCCCTAGGAATGCTAGAAGACTCCCTTCCCCATCTAGTTTTGACGCATAATAATACGTTCCATGCAGTGGTAATTTGTTTAGGAGTGAATACTGAAAGGTGCATGGAGTGAATTTGTGTTTGGAGGAACGACGGGAATAAATTATCAGAGTTAATTGATGTCGGTGATATGTGTCAATTACCCCAATAGATTGGAATGCATTGCGCGAGGTTATTCACTTACTAGTTAATGCATGCAATCAAGATTACTTACTAATCCTGGCAGATGTTCGTGAACCATCATCAATATAATAAGTGGGTTAATACAACATGTATTTTCCGGGTGTGAACTAACACCGCCAATTCATCGAAATCCGTCAACAGTTCGATGATAATGATGAATAATTATAAATAACTAAAATGCATGGATTTGAAATATCAATTCATGAAGCGAAAGAATAATGACATTTTGACAATGATCATTCCATTTTTTGAATCATTGTTCGTAATGAGATGGTATTCGACTTGTCAACATCGATAAAATTATACCAATATGCTACCAGTGTATTTTCCAGTAGTGGAGCGAATTAACCTCTATCATCACGATTCTCTTCATTTTATCTCCTCGCTCTGTGGACGTTTTGGGAATGAATCTGTTTACGTTTCGAACATCTCCTCTTCGCAATATTTTGTATATTTTGCCAATTGAGAAATATTTTATGGATTCCAAAAAATATGGAAAAATCACCATACCTCCTCGATCAAACTACAGGCAGTACTTTTGTATACAGTTTACTTTTGATATCTCCCATCAATGACGAAGACCGTTGATTCCAGCTGAGCTCTCAATATTGACTAATGCCATGCGTCTTATATTCCCGATTTCATCCTCTTAGTCGATCCCTATATTCCCGATGACGATCCTGCAAGAATGCCAATGTCTTCATGACCACATCAGACAATGCTGATTCCAGCCACTTCAATTTCGTTTACGGTGTAGCCAGAAGTCGATGAGTTAAGACACGATCAACTCATCAACCAATGAAGATGGTTGTGCAAATATTTGAATATAAGATGGGATGGAATCAATAGAGAATAAGTACCTACTAACGTTATTCGTACCTTCAAATATTGTTTGGAGCTGGACCGTGAATTGCCAGATAGCCTCTTGATATCGCATGAGAACTTTTCAAGCAGGCTGACTAACAAAAACGCCTGAAGCAATAGCGCCGCTGTTTATTGCCCGATTTTGAAAAACAAAAAAAAATAAATGAAATGACTCAAGTTCTACAAGGTGGCACTAACAATTTTTCGCCTCAACTCTAACGACAGCGACTGTATATTTTTCAAATATCAAGATGTATATTTTTTAATTGTTCCTGATTCCTGACTTTTTTTCTGGATTCCGTGATGTATGACTAGTTGACTTTCGCGCGAAATGAGGAATGGATCTTTTGAATAAATGTTATATTGGATCATCAGACGTATCAGTTAATGTGTTTTCATCTTCATCAAAAGACGTTCGGATTCCTCGGATTGGGATTCGGATTATACACATTTCGGATTCTTGAATGCTTCGTAATATCTCAAATTTTCTCTGAATCTTACAATGAACTGAAAATTCTCTGTCTGGAAATTGTAAGTTTTCATTCGTATATGTGATCATTATTCATATGTAATTTCTGCGTTGTCGCTGCGCTTTTTTGAGACACCCTGTGAGATTGGAACTTGAGCCATTCAATAGTTCGAGTGAAACCCTACAACTCTTGTATTCATTTCTTTTGTAATATGTAAATTGAAGGAAGTGTTGGCGAGGGCGACGGAATTCTGGAAACCTTCATCAAAACCAATTTTTCAAGATCCTGAAATCCAGTATTCATATGAAACATCAAGTATTTTGATATGAACATCTTAACAATTCTTACAATCTTCGTTGAAACAAAAACTTGAGATGAATTCCGAAACAGCAGCACATTACGAATTCGTTCAAATGAATAAGTTGTGAAATATCATGGCATGCAGATTGGACCTGAAAAAAAACATACTTGTACAAAATAAACTTTTTATTTCACATTCCACGCCGAATTTTCAACATGAAGCACGTTTTGAATACTATATGTTTGAAGGCTTGCATTTCACGGTTTCAATATTTTCTGAATGTATATTTCATTTACTTTCTTATACCCATTCTATTCATATCATATGTTTATTGCTGCGTGAATAGAAATGAAAGAAGGCTCTGCCGATATTTTGTCTCTTCGGGCGAAAAGGGATATACTGGACAAGGAGAATTGCTTCATATAATATTCATGGTTGATGGAGCGTTGAAACTTAACGTTTATTCGAGGGAGTCTGTAATTTTTTTTCGCAGTGACGGTTTTCGGCGTTCGGCGTCAACTTTCGTTAAAATGGCTTCAATTACCCTTCAAATTGTTGTAATCGAAATAAATCAGCACATTTGATAAGGAAGTAATGCAAATTCTTGAAAGAAAGGTGGGACCTACCTTCAAAATACTTCATCATAGGTGCATATTGTGTTCCATGAAGACCGAGTTAAGTATATCGATTCTCGTCAGTTCTGGCTGAGAAATATTGATTCTTTTTGCTGAGAATTTTTCAAATAGTATATAAGAGAACATCTGATAGCCACCAGTGAGAGTGAACATGATATGGCTAGAGTAATCAATATCGTCAACGAAGGAATATCAATTGAATAAGCCAGATCCCGTAAGGTTCCAATAGTTCTTTCCAGATCAGAGAGCTTCTCCAGATAGAGATATAATTATCCTAGATCAAAGTATCGGAAGGTCTTCCAGAAAACCTTCGCAACCTGATTTGAATTGTGATTTTCATAGGATCAATATGTCGTGTATCGTAATCGCTATCTGGACAAAAGAAATCGAGATTGTTAATGCGACACCATCGAGAATTCTGCCGCGCGCTCAAACATCAAAGATATATCACTTTTGTTCTTCACTTCAAAATTTGTGTCTTATCGATTTTTCCAAACCAAAGCCAACTGATAATTTGACATTATTTTATAACTGAAAAAGTTATAAAAGTTACTACAGTATCTTCGATATACTGACATTTGGCGCCACTATCTGAGTACCCTGTATCAAGCTTTTGAACAGTTTTCTAAGATTAAGAAGGCTGTATGTCCCACTTGGGTAAATTCCGAAAATTTTTGGCCCGACTCTTTGGGATTTCTAAATATAATTTTTGTTGTGGAGGATTGCTTCTGCCAACTAAAAATACTGAAAAATTCAGCTCTTCAGACATATGATCGTTCACATGAAGATATACTTAATTTCTCAGCAGATTCTGAGAATGCAGTAATAAAAGGTGTTGCATTTGAAGCAACGAATTAGGGTCCCATGGGTATATCCACAAATGACATATAACTGAAACGAGCGTATTGAAAATCCGTATATAAATTTTCATATCTATCATAAGGGTGACGACCGCTTCACTTCGGATTGTTTCAATACATCAGTTCTACGCATGTTAAACCCCAAGATACTTCACTTTCAAGGGGAATAAATTTATTCACGGAACCACACATGCAGAAACTGTCGTGTTGAATTCACTGTCGAATATAATGATGGTATCGTCATCACAGCCCACTGTATCATATCCATTTTCTCTAGGATTCTTTACAACCCCTCAATATCTATAGGCTTCATGATAATAGTAGTTACTGTGAATAAAAACTAATTGATCAATTCTCATTGCGCATTTCATTCATTGGTATCCATGTTTCGTCTCTTGAATGAATGGAATAAATACCTGAAAAATGGATGAGACAGCTCACAGACCTACACCTTTTCCAGTCGTTTTTCAGTAAGCGTCAGATCAATTTCAGAAAGCTGAATTCCAGATTGGTGACTTATATTCCAGAATATAATATATCATATCAGAAAACTGAGTTGAATTTCGAAAAGCTCCAATTTCATTTCCACATGATCAATTCGGTATCAGACATCATCAATTGAATTTCATAAAAGTCAATTAAAGTTCAGAATACGTCAATTATGTTGAAGAAAAGGAGAAATATATGTTCAATAATGAATGGAATATCATTCGCCCTAAGGTTATTCTCTCTCAGTGATTCTCTACCTCAACGACTTGATGTTGTATGTTTGTACAGTGTGTCTCACTTATAATGGAAGCAACCTAGAGAAAAACCAAAGATACACTCAATGAACAAGTACAGCCATCTTCAGTAATATAAACTCTCGAAATGACTGAAGACATGTATCAGTGAATCAGAACTGAAATCGAACAATACCTAATTGCCATAGTAACATTTTCAAAAAACTGACTTGCCATGGTAACGCTTTCAATAGTTGCAAGAGCCACAGATTGTGAATCTGTGTTTGATTTGATCTTAGCTCAGTTAATTTGTGTGCACGAAAGGTCGTTTCATACTGTTAGTTTTTCGAGGAGGTAGTACATTCATTTTCCAGCTTTTCGTGGATTTTCTCTCCTCGTTTCTAAAAAATTAAGTAGAAGTTCATAATCAGAGAGCCTGCTTGCATTCTCCTGAGCAGAGACAATAATATTGCTTCTTGTTCAGTTGATATAGATAGAACTTGGCACCCACTTCTGAGAATTGAATGAATTGAATGAATGAAAATGGAAAATTTAATAACAATTGATGAAAACACCTTATAACCAGAATTCTTCTGTCTACCAAATTGTCACTCTTCAGTGTCAAAACCGACAGCACATTGAAAAAATTTTGCGAAGAAAAATATTTTAATTGTATTGAGAAACGTCCACCAAGATAAGTTGATGTTTCATTCTTATTGAATATGTTTTTATTTCCAAATTCCCTAAAAAAAAGGTGTCACCGACACCAACAGGTTTAATTTCCAGCACAGTGACATTTTGGAGCAGATCACAAAATCTGTCCACACTCCAAATATATTGAAATAATTTCTAATAACTTCTACTCAATTTTTTAAGAACAAGGAGAGAAAATCCCACAAAAAGCTGGGAAATAAAGGTCGTGTTAGTTGTAATAGTGTAGAAACTGAATAATCAATAACTCACATTTCAATAATAGATCGGGTATCATAAGGTTTGTTCAGTGTGTCTGCATGAGAAATGTATTGTACACTATAACTTCTTACATTACACTCACTGCCTATAAAAAAAATGGTACACCAGAATCACCGAATAGTTTGAGTGCTACACAATCTCCATAAGTGTACAATATTGTAGTTCATGGAGAAACAGCGAACAGGTCTTTAGTTTGCAGAAAATCCAAATTGGATTTCAGGAATTCACCACGAGCTCAGGTTCTTTTACAAGTTTCTACGGAAAAATAATTCTAACTGAACTTCCAAAATCGAACGTATCAATTCTTATATAGCGAGATGATTCCACATTATTTACCAGACAATTGTGCGGTAACCTTTGAGTACGGGTGGGTTATTTTCCACTACATTTAACACACGCATTTCATACTTTTTCATCGATATGTTCATCAATAAGCGGTATTTCTTTGTGGTTTTTCATTTCCAGATTATCCAGACGACTACATTACCTTGATTTGCATTTATTTATTTATTAAACTATTCAACAGGTTCTGCATCGACAGAACAGGAAAAAGGGGCAAAAAATGGACTGCATATTACATAGGCATAAAAGGTGGACGGGGCAATATGACAAAAATAGGACTAGAAGATATCCAATTTTTATATATGATGGTTCGTGGATGAATGTAGATGAGATGTATAACAATTTCGGGATAATCGGGATAAGATAATCTCGGAACATTAAAATTCAATTTCTCCAGTCTCTCTCCTAAGTCTGCACAGTCGATTGCATTGTTCACAATCTTATAAAGGATTACTGCAGGATTAGAAATTCAAAAGTTTCGAAAAGCTCTACATGAGGTGTTCCCAATGGTGTTGAGAAGGTTACTGTGAGATTTCCGGCTATAACGCCCGGACTACATCTCTTCCATCCAGACTCCAGACGCCTCCACAGCGCTGATCTAACGGCGCGTTGCCATCGCGACGCTCGTCGAGCGCCTGAAATTCTCTCGCCGCCTGTAACCGAATTTCAGTGTGTCGGAAACTGTCTCTGGCTGCCTACCCTCTGCACGACCACGGTGCGTTCCATGCCTCCGCTACGTCAACCGATTTCTTCCGTCAGCTGAGATGCCGAAGATCAGCTGTCGAACTCGTCGTTCCGAGACCATCTCTTTCGGTCGCAGCCTGTTTGATTCAGCCGAAAACTTGTGCAGGTAATGAATAACTAAGTGTATGTTATAGCTTGGTGTACACTCTGCGGAAAAGGTGACAGGAAGGGGAGATTCGAGTATATAATCATTTCAAAACTCCGGAGCTTTGTTTTCATGGCAACGTGTTTCCGCTTGCGTCTTCCGTTGCCTTGTTTTCATTGGCTACTCGAATGACGCAAATTAGATGAAACATGTTCGAAAACATTATCAATAATTCTCATACTTCCTCTGAATCTTCTGCATGAACTTTCTGAATCATTTGAATTTCATCTTTCCTACGTCTAATGGCAAATAAGGAACTTATTAACATTGTACTTCAAAGGAAATATTCGTTGAATGGAAAAAAGGTCTCAGAAACAGTGAGGAGTATATATCAACTAGAATAAATATACATGTTATACCTGGGCAATATCATACAACCAATAATTGAGGTGGCAAGTGTTACCAATGTATTTGGCATAGAATCTCTTGTAGCCGTTCTATTTGTCTGTACTTATATTCCATATCTATTTTTCTATCGCCCGTCTTGTGACATCACCCTATATATATTAAAGGATAGAAGAGTACAGAATGGTCTCATTGGAATTAGTTTTACCATCCAATTTGGTTAAAATAGGTATACTCTAGATATTGAGATTATTACAGACTCTTCGAATTAGCTGAAGGCACAAATACCAGGTTGGAAAAAGAACAAGGTTGCTATTCTACTCTCTGACATTATTCAAATATTCAAAAAATGTGTCTAGTTTTTGAGGCTTTTACTAGATGCAATAAGATGGAGATAGATAGCTGCGGTATTTACATAACTGCCCTACTTTTGTGTAAAAAGGAGAAGACAACAAACAAAACTTCCATAACCCTCATATTTTCGAGATTTTGAATAGTGATCTAGTTCAATTCAACCTACATTTGTTTCTGAAAAAATATTTTTTCAACAAAGAAGTTGTTCCAGTATGGAAAAAAAATTATGATCAGCCATAGAACAAATTTACAACATGAAATCAAAATAAAGTGAAATTAACTGAAATTTTGAATTGAAGCATCAACGAATAATGAATATTGAAAACATCCAAATCTAAATGTATAGAATGTACCATATGTAACATTTGGAAAAATACTTAAGCTTATTGATTTTCTGAAAATTGAGGTTTATTGAAACTATATGAGTACGCCACTTTGATATGATAACGTAAAAAGTAACCATTTCCATGATGCCAAGAGGTTGGAAGATAACCAAGATGCGGAAAATGCTCAAGTTGAGGATTTTCAATTTCAACCTGTATCTCAAAAACATGGGTGGGCTGTGGAAGTTTTGTTGGTAGCATTGTTCGTTTCACAAAAAGAGGTTTTTATGTCAAGAACCGCAACTCTCTACTCCAAAGACAACAGAGATATTTTGCGAAAGCTTCTAAAATGTGGTCTTTGTACAGTTGTGAAGAATTTTAGGATACAATACTTGTCTAGACATGTTTTAGCTGCTGTAAAACAATGACTAAACTTGAGAAATCGGTTCTTAAGCCTTCAATTCCTTGTTCATGCAAGTTAAACTAGATTGTTAAGCTTGTATCGTTATTGTATATACGTAAGTATCCTTTCCGAATTTTCGTCGGCTGAAAATGAACCTCTATATAAGTTCGAAACAAGTCCCATCTAATCCTATAATATTGAAACTGTGGAGAAGAATGTTCCCCAGCTACTGATATAACGGATACATTGCTTATTTTCACAATATGAATCTGAAATTACGAACATAGTAAGCCACCATTTATATACAGGTTGGTCCAGATTTTTACGATGATTTTTATACATCAGTTTTGAGAGGTGGTAGGGACTCGCATGAAATAAGTGGACTTGATGAAGATACCTTCGAAAATACACCATAACTTGAAAGATTATGTTTGACTTCCATTTAAAAAAGTTTATGAATTCATATTTGAATATGAAAAACAGAAGGGATCTTTTTCACTTTGACACTTCGAATTGTTAATATGGCATTTGGTTTGGGGATTGGATTTGTCCAATCCATGTTCAAACACAGAACATAGAAAGAACTAATCATTTCAGTTTCTTCTTCCATAGCTAACTGAAATTATGTTGGAAGTTCCATTATGTTCGAACATAGATAAATGGAGAGATTTTCTGCAAAAAAAATAATAGGAAGCAAGAATCAGTAGTTCGTTTTAGGCTATCTATTGTATATTTTGATATAGATCACAGTCAACACAAGAAATCATTCATCACAAATGAATCGGAAAATTAGGAAATTAGGAAAGCATATTGTAATTTCAAAATCGAATTGTTCCTTTCATTCTATTGTTCGATCTTCCATAGCAATTTTTTTACAGACATTTTCTGTTGCGAGGGAAATGCCTCAAGTTTGTATCCAACGAATGATGATAGAATCAGAAGATGATCGTTGGAAAAGTATCATATTCATTATCAATAATTAGTCCTCATTTGAATTTTTTGTTCATCAAAGTTCATCCCATGTTTTGAACTCTTACAAAAACGAGCTATAGATCCTTATATTTTTTTGTATTTCTGTAATATAGTGATTTTCAGAACCTGTTCGTCTTGTTCTGCGATCAAAAAGCGACTTTCCGCCCTGATACACTCTCTAAAATAGCATTCCATGAATTTTACAGAAGCCATATTGAGGATCCTCAGACAAAATAAGGAATTTTCGTATTTTGTGACATTCAAGCCGAGTTTACTGTACATTTCGTGTAACGCGTGCCACAGCCATTAAGGTTAATCTGTGCTTCGTTAGAAGATGAACTCTCAGCCCATTATCTTTGGAAAAACACCAACTGAAGAGACTCAATGAGAAACTTTTCGAGCGACTTTTTACAACCACAACGAATAATAAACTGCCACCTATTTTTATGCGATCGGGCTTCGGAATGAAAGAAGCTTCTGCATTCTTTATGATGGAAGCCCATAAAAGCTGTTGATTGTACTGTCAATAAAAATTGCGTGGAATAGCTCCACAGCTATTTCATTACAGTCGTAAACATTAAACAGTCATCGACGTATTTCTGAATAGAAATTGTTTTGCGGTAAATGTTCCTTTGAAAGTTTATGGCATCACGTTCCGAGGCTTTCCATAACTCAAAAAAATGGACCATCAAAATTGGCCGAAACTCGAATGGTCGATGAATAATCGTCAAATAGTCTTACTTACGACCACCTAGGAAAGTTTTTCGATAATGTCTGAGATATTGAATGATACTTGATGAAATATATGAGATGAATAGCACTAAATCAATATTTCGAGGAATATAAATAACTATTTCGGCAAATAAGTTGCCATGTGACTTTATGGTAGCTTTCAAGACATTCCCCGGCAATTGCCATATCGAGGATGATCATTTTCACCCTTCAGGTTTACTGAAGATGGCAGCTAAGTTGGCAAAATACGTATTTAGGCTTTCCTGAATATTAACGTATTTAGTTTGTACCTCAGAATTCAACAACAGTCTCCGAATTGACTCTTCTTTTCCGAATTCTTTGAGAATTCAGAGTTTCTCAGGCAAATCCATAGAAGAATGGCTATATTCATTGAGAGCCTGATAGTTTTATTTTTGTGAACCAGATCGTGTGCGTAAATTTCATGATCACACAGATAAGGGAACAGAAAATGTTCACATCTTCATTTAATCACAATATACGTTCATACGTTACCGGCCAAATCTGAATTTAGGATGAACTAACAGTCCAGCTAGGTCATACTAGGCCCAGGTCAGGTCCTACCAATTTGGGACTTTTCCTGATATCTTTCAGTCAGTCATGCTCAGGTTGGTTCGTTCGATTGGAATATTTTTTTCAATTGAATTATCTATTGAAATATTTCAAAAGAACTAAGTACAACCCAACCATGACTGGCAGGAAGATGATCTTTTATACATAGTTTTCGATGCGCCAACATCATTTCTTCACCTTCATATCATTCATTTATTATATCTTTGGGTACGCTTACTATGAACACACTTATAATGCACTAGTGCGTTATGAACTATAACGCCCGTTCATTACGACCGCTGGTATACTTATGCATTTCTATTGTTGTCTGAAGATGTATTAGGTACCTGATAATAACATTGTTTTCTACGACTATTCATAAAAACAGCAAATGGCACACTGTTTTATTATTCACAAAGTCAGCTAGTAACAGCCCCTTTTGCTATGGCAATGTGGAAAGTAAAACTAAAGAGAATTGTAATATTTCCAAAGCTCACGCTCGCAGTTATTTATGAATGTAATTAGATTTCAGCTATAGAAATTTCACTGCTGGTATCATCACATATGATCAATCATCATATATTACAGCTAAGAAACTAAGAAATACTGGAGTTCTTAGAAATCTTCAGTTGTGAAGTTGTAATTTTGATTTTATATCATTGCACAACGAATCTAATACACAGCTTTTTTCATTTTAGCAATTCCATCGTCCATTCCCAATTTCGTGATTACAGAATCTTTCAGCTCTTCCGACACATTTGAAGTAATTCAGTCTTGACCTCATGATCCTCACACTCTATCGACAAACAGCGAATAAATTTATAATTTCTGAGTTTTCCGAAGATTTTCAATTCTCCGGACACTTGAAAAAAGTATGCCACTAGAGTTTTCTTATTTGTTGGTGTAGATTCTAGCAACGGAACCCGTTCTCCCACGGTAACCAGATTTTCTTCTCGAAATCTGAAATACCTTCACGAATATCTATTTTCAACTACTTCCGGCAATGTTATCTACTTTCCATTTTTTTCCATCCCTAATTCAACTTCCTCAACAAGATCAAAATCAACAAATTCCTCCACACACTATCAAAAACTCATTCCCACATTGTTTACTTCAAATTAACCCCCCTATAACTCCACACCTGTGCATCGTAGATCATTGGTTCATCCTCGTTCCAACTAGCTCAATATTCAATTTGAGTTTAAAAAAAACGCTATGTCACACGACGATGTTAAATCGCTTCAACCCCCGTATTTTCACCCCTTCTGGTCTCACCATTTCAAACCACATCAGAAAGTTAACGAAAGAAGAAATACATATACCGTTACACACGCAAAACGTTGAACATAGGGCGAAAGGAGTCTTGCAGGAAAAGGTGAGAGAAAAGGTGGTGTGCACCGTGACAGGTACCATGAGTAATTCAATATCATCTGAATCATTTGCCTAGTTGCGGAACATTATTAGGCTGTTTTTGAGAGTTGAGTATATTATATGAGTATATGAGGTATTGAAGTAATTGTTACCCAATTCGAATGATGAAAACAAGTATTTTGTTTCATTTGAAATATTGAAAAAGTTGAACTTCCGGAGGAATCAGGAGTAATACTATTCCACAAAAATCGAAGAAATATATCCTGCAACATATTTTTACCAAAGTTCAAATTCCTATCTGATGCCGTGACTGAACATACAATGTCGTCATACCTATTCGTCAAATCATTGTCGTCGAATTCCGATGGTAATTGGCAAATACCAAAACTCGAACGAAAAAATCTAATAATAAATATGAATGACTGATAAGGTCTCGAACATGATTCTTAAATCATCGAATCATGAAATGAATGAGTTAGGCGCAGAAAAACTCCTGTGTACATTATGTTAGGTATGTATCTAATTATTCAGACAGCCAACGGCATTTTCGTTATTTATAAAAATATTATCTTTATTCGTGATAATTTGCAATTCCTGAGAATGGAGAGAAAAATCCTGTAGATGTATATCTAAAGGACATGAATAATTCGTACTTTTAATCGAATATAAGCAGCTACTGCTTACATACATACTTGCAACGAATAATGAAGATTATTTCATTTGGTGGAAGTAGCCCAACAAGGAATACTGCATAAATATTATTTTTTCTAAAGAATGGAGGTGATATTCTCTGATTTTATAGCCTTTTAAGAACATGCACATATAGTGTTGATCTTCTGTAGACGTTTCAAATGGTAGGAGAGGTATTAGAGGATAGAGAGAAACCCCAATATTTCGTGATTTTGTTGTGGGTTGAATTCTCAGAATAGAATGCTAGCATATGGAAATGTGTCTTCAAATATTCAGAGAAGTTCCTATATGAAATTGAGGATTAACCCTTGATATGGAGTTATAGGGACCTATCACTATATTATTACTTCTTGAATCTAATTTCGACATATTTCTTATCACTCCCACTACGATTATTAGTCAAACCACCTCTTTGGCATACACGTTGTTCAATCATTATATGTGAATCTAATTCATATTATATATTCAATTCATAATATATTTATATTCACGTGAATAGTCAAGATGAATTTCTCAACAAAAATTGCATAAGTGAATATAAATACAGGTTTTTCCTCCGATGAATATTGACTAGGATGTGAGCTATCAGGTGAAAATATTTCTCCGGACATGAGGGACTCTTGTTTATTTTGAATTGGGAACTTTTGGATGAATTTGAACCAATTTCAATCATAATCTCATGAGCCCAAGTCTATTTGATTTCAGAATATTTCGTATTTTAGTTCGAAAATTTTGTATGCACACCTGAAAATAATAACTTTGTCTGCATACGACCATTTTTTTTTTATTGTAGACTGATTTCTTCGTGGAGTGAACCCGATTCAGCAGCAGAAACGATAGTGAAAGTCCAATTTTTCAGATGGAAACTTGAATTTTCTCAGCTCAATTGATGCAACATCCAAAAAGAGGAAAACTCTGTATTTTGTCGTCTGAGCCTGGAAATATCAGTTTTCAAGATAATAATGAATATATTCGAACTATACTCAATAATTTGGGAAATTTAGAAAAATCAAAGAAGTCAAGGGTTATTATGTAACGTTTTTTGACACTTGATCATCAACTAACACCACTGTTTGTATGACTTTCATCGAATTCATATCAGAAATCTACCAAATTGAGTCGTCTCTCACTACAACCGGAAGTGTCAAATATTCACAAGTATATTACTGAATTTTCATGTTTCCACCCGAGATTGTAAATGCATGGAAATGTCGTATATTTGACGAATAAAGTCTGTGATTCAGTAATTGAGAATGTGGAAACATTGAAGAGGAAGGGAATATCCACCTAACCACTCGATTTCCGCTTCAATTTCATTTAATCGAACGCTGTCGCCAACGTTAATGAAAAGCAAATAGCTAATCGCCCAGTAGCTTGTCCTTCACTCAACTTCAGTCATAAATAGCTCAAGGGGGAAACATAACCAATCTATTGCAATTTGATATCTACGACATACCGGTTTCTTCGTGATATCAACTTCCATCTGGAAAAAAACAATTTGGAAACAATTAAGTACAGAAGTACCAAACAAAAAATGCGAGAATGGCTTCTTGAAATAGTGATGGTTCTTGAAATAACGATGAAGATGTACAGACTCCCAAAATAACCGGGAAACCTCTCGAAAATATCTGTAGAAACTGGGTAATTTTCAGGTTAGTATCATAATCAGAACTCAGAATTCTGACGTTTTCAAATAACGCCGAATAGCCTGTAGACACAATGTATTGACAAAGTATTCAATAATTAATTTATTCAACTGTGGTATTGATATGTTCGCTTCGAAGATGATACCCAAATATTCTGCAGGTCGGTACACGGGCAGAGCTGTGCATAGCACTGACGAAAATTGCTTCGAGCACAGATCACCAAGCACTCTCGAAATGTCCATTTGACTCACTAACACTAAGTAATTCCATTCAAAAAATGCTCGTGATCAATAAGCACTTCCTAAAATGCTCTTTCTTTCAGAATTGCTGCAATGAACAATTTGATTTCGATGGAAAAGAAAGTTTTCAAATAATGAAAATACTCTGTTTCGCCTTACGATAGCTTCTCCAAAGCAGAAGTAAACTAAATTATACTAAAGCGATATGCATCCAATTGTGGATGAGACCTCCAGGTTTCTCGGCTGTTATTGAAGATTTAGCCTTGGCGTTTCAACGTCTCCATTTTACTTTTTTTGAAACTCAAGTTGGTTTTGGTTTATCAGATTTTGCATATCTGTTTCCTTTCATGGAGATATTCAAAATTCATACTTTCTGGAAATCTTCTATAACTACTAAGGAGGGTTCCAAAACGTAGCAATTTCCAAAATCACCCAGTATCTCATGAACAGAAACAGTAATGCATAATCTGATTACACCATCTTGAGTTTCAAAAGAAAGTAACACGCAGAAGGCTCCATCTTCGATAACAATCAATAAATCTGGTGGTCTCAACCAAAATATGGGATGCACTGTACTGTTTCCAATATATCTGAAGCCTCAGTTGGATATCGATAAAATAATTATGACAAATGACAGTCGGCAGGGAAATTACTATCGCTAATGCCTATAGTGTTGGCTATGACTGCTGATGCCGGGGCTGGTAGTTTTGTGAAATTATCTCGATCGATTCTGATTCCTTCGTGGCCCGAATTCTCGTCAGTATGCGTAATGAATCTCTCAACGTCAACACAATCCGATTTATATTTCAGTAGGAAATTGGTGATTACCGACAAGCCAACAGCATTCGATTCCACGCTGCTAGATACTGGAAGTGCTTGGTGGTGATGGGGAACACAAGCGCTATCTTCGATAATACCAAATTTCGGAGCTAGTAAACTATTTCACTATAGTGTGACTTCGAAAGAAGTCCGAGGAAAACAATGTCGGTCCAGAACGCGATGTAAAAGTTTTGGTCAGCTCTCAGTTTGATTTAGATATGGTAAAAAAATCGAGATAATGAAGTCATAAAATTGGAAACAGTGGCGTTATATGGAATATGTTATCATTTATAGATTGATCTGTTCAAATTTATGATCTATTTACGTTTCAGAACTGTCATATCCAAGAAATAATCTTTTTCTCGTGGTGAAATGTTCCATCTACTCATGAAAAATACCGTGACATACCGTGTTTTTTGTTCAATTTATATCGTTTTTCTATTTCAATATATTATTTGAAATGAAATAACTTCCATTTCGATACGCTGCTTTTATTTTTTTGACTTTGGTATCAATGAACTGTCAACCACACATCAAAAAGAGTGCTCAACGAAATAAGTGGACCACAAATTATTTCGACAATTTTCAAGTTGCCATAACTTTTTCAACAATCTACAGATCTTCAGTCGTATTGAAGCATTCGGAAGCTGCATTCTTCCTGCTGAAGTTGCATTGCGCTGGAAACTTATCGAATCTTACCTATTTATGATACACCAGGTTTTCAAAAAGAGTTTTACAATCACATACCATTGAAATTATGGATCTTCCGTTTGGATCGAGACTCTCGGTCAATATCTCGAAATGATTTTATTCTTCTTTCCTATTCAAAAATTATGAAGATACTATGATATTCAGATATTCATGGGCTGGTATAGAATATCGAGGAACAATGATCTTGAGTGCTCATAATAGGTCATCTTGGAACGTCACTATTAGATAACCTTTCTGAATTTGGAAATTGGAATTTGGAAAATATTTTGCGTAGTGCGTGGATTAGGAGTTTTTCAATTCATGGTCCCTATCCAATTATAATCATCGAACCTATCCGGATGATCCTGAGGACGCCCCTGTACCACAAATCTGATGATATCATTACGCGTAGCACATTTATTTTTCTCATCAACAATTCATATCGAATTTCAACGACATAATTATTGATGATGGCGAATGGTAGATCCGATGGCTGAGCGTTGTCAATATTAATGGTTACAATTAGATTGATGAAGCACAAATAACAATCATACCGATCATCCATTATCGCATGATAACCATCCATTGACCCAGAAATCGTTGGATATGGTTTCTCCTCCTGATCTCGTTTCGTGCTAAATCATTCAAGAATATATCCATGTATGAGAAAATATTCGCGAAAATCAATTTAGATAATTCCCAAGCGACTAACGACGTTTAACTATGCGATATTGACATTAGCTTTGCTATTTTGCATTTTACATAGTTCGCTTTCAGCAATAATTTAGGATAATTAGTATCCAGTGAAATGTTTGAATTTGATCAACCAAATCTCTATAAATCAAACGAAGACAGATATTTCGTGTGAAAATATTCAATTTCAAATTGCAGAGCGCTTTCACCTGTTGGGTCATCATCAGTGCGATACCTGCAAGTAAGTGATATTTGTCAAAATGATTTAATTTAAAGTTGCAATTACTCCCTCCCATATCAATGAATGCAATCGATGAAATCATATGGTACAAAAATTGTTGTGAATAAACATACAATCAATATATAAATCGTCTTGAATGGTTCCTTTCAACACGTGAAACTTGACAATACACATGGAATGAGTTTGGAAACAGAACATTTAATGGTAATCAATAAAATAGAGATTAAATTTGATATAGTGAGCTAACCAGCGATTTATAACATTATTGAATGTCCAAAAGTACTTCGAAGATCGAAGTGGAAAACGTTTGTCACCTGATGCAAACTCAGAACAGTCAATCAGGTGAAGAACCGGGACGTATAGCTCTAATGAGATAATGAGAACATAACCCTCGGCTTCAATTGGGACCTCAACAGAAAAAAACAAATATTGGTGATTCAAACGGATGGAAATTGGATTGAAACGGTACAATCAAGGTTGAAGATCTTGAGATTAGAACGGAAATTGAGGGACTTGCATTCAAGACTTCAAATTCCAAGAAGCCAACTCGAGTTCAGAGGAAATGTTAACGTTAATGTCAATTTTAACATTGATGTTGAACGTCTGATGTGAATATATTTAATGATTTCAGAAGTTCATGATACAGAGAGATAATTTTGTGGTTGAATCACCACTGCTGATTCATGCTCAATCTATGCATGAGCATAATCTTTTTTACTACCATTCAATACCATGCTCTTTCAGATGAACTCAGTCAATACCTCAACCTTATATATACATAAACAGAAGATTCATATTGAGTGGAGTATTGAGTGTCTATCTGAGTGAAGAATGATTTAAATTTCAATTCAATTTCAATTTTTCAAAAATAGAGCACTCCAATTCAATTTTTTTGAATACATATAAACCTTCAGGTTATGGTTTGACTTTGAATTGGCTTTGTATTTATAATTTTCTCTTCATATTTGTATATATACACTGCAGATATTATCACCTGCCCTTGATTTGCCATTATCCTTTTCAAGTTCCAATAAAGATAATATATTTTCCATGAACTACCAAATTACCTTAACTTTGCTATTACCATCGAATTTCTACCGAACGAATCCATTTCATGATGATCAATCTGTTAATGGATTGAAAGTTTTCCAGTATTTTTTTCTGCAGATTTCGTGAATGAATTGAATATTTTCTGGTCTGGATCATTTCCTTAGGATTTTCAGCATCGTTACATCTTTCGATTATGAATCCGTAAATTTGTTATTTTCTGAGCCATTAATTATTTTCAGAAGCTCCGACACGGTAGACAAGAAACTTCAAAATGAAATTGCTCCAATTTATTATAGGATATTGATAATGCGATATTGAGTTACAGCTTCAACCTTTTTTATTCAGTGAGTGAGTTAATAGGAACATATTATATAGGAATACTCATTACTGCGTTAGAGTAGACTTATGCCACGAATGTTTATCTTTCGAGCGTAGATGCCTCCAAGAATTCATTATCAGTTTATTTTGAGTCGTCAAATTCACCAGGATAACATGAAAAGAGGGTTTTCTCGACTCATTATTCTGTTCATTCATTCATAGGAAACCCCCAGAGAAAGATAAATTACAAGTTGGATATATAGGTTTACTGACAAAAGACGCCAAAATAATCATAGCGACGATGTTTATTGTCTCACTTTCAAAAACAAAAGAAGGAAGAACGTGGCTCGTCAAGTATTTCGTAGTGGCAATATAATTTTTTTTCACAGCTTCAACTCTAAGAGCAGCGACTGTCATTTTAACATGAGTCTTCTTTTACGCGATGAAATCATGTTGAATTCATTGAATATATGCGAATGCAAATTGAAGACATTACTGTAATGTATGTTGTTCTAATAGGATATGTGAGCAATCTACTGCTTCCAGATAGAACATCCCTGGGGCTAGAGGCCTACTGGCTGGATCGGTCACCTTCCTGACATTATCATCCCCATAACGCACTCGCTACAGAAAGAAATATGAAACTTATGTTATAATTATTTTTCGATAAATTTTTAAATAACCTCTATAGGTGAGGTGCAAATATATACGTGAGAACCCTGTATTGACAGTGCCCTTCAGATAGTTGGCATCATATGGGAAAAACTGTTAATAATAACTTATTTTGAAATGAACATGGGCGCTAGGTTTTATTCCAAAAAAGAAGAAAATGATCTACTCGAATGGATGGGCTATCCAAAAGTGGTTTCTTTTAAATAATCGCTTTGAATGAGCCCATTTGTTTGAATTCCTATAATTTTCACATAACCCTTTTCTAATTCAACACATGCATCTCGAATTCAAAATTTTATTTTTCGACAAGTTTTACCAGTTTTTTCGATATTTACAAAATCTCAGGTACATGAAAAATTTTGAATTTGACAAAACTTCTTCGTACTATCAGATAGCTCTGTCATGGTACAGACTCTCACAA
Organism: Gastrophysa polygoni; assembly: GCA_963576655.1. NCBI lineage: Eukaryota > Metazoa > Arthropoda > Insecta > Coleoptera > Chrysomelidae > Gastrophysa > Gastrophysa polygoni. The sequence continues at coordinate 13,353,950 of OY755090.1, forward strand.
ACGGAATATAGATAGAAATATACTGTCTGTAGGTTAATCGAGGGGAAGTGAATTAATTTTTTTCTATATTTCATGAGAGTTTCTCTCTTCATTTCTAAAAATGAAAATGAAAATTATCTCAACATATGTCTATTATCGAGGGTCGGGGGAAATGAAGTGGCGTTATGTACCTTACCCTAATTTTAATGATTTTTTTTCACGTCGAGGTCACCAGATAAGGACTGGACTTCAAAAAGAATTTGAATTTTATATTTCATTCAGTCGTTTCGACTCCTTTCCATCCAGGAAACCATTATTGGATAATTCGACATGTCAGGAACTAAAACATACAACATGTCATTAGAATAGGGTGAACGCCATACTTCAAATACCTAAAAGAGAAATTCCGTGTCAGTGACACCTTGTTTTCTAATAACATCGGAAATGAAAATATATTTTTACCTATAATTCAATAATTTTTTTAGTTGTTTCAAAATTCTTGGCATTTAAAAAAATCATTAATCTTATCCTATACATTCTACTCGTGTTTTCACTCGTGTTTACCAGTGTTTACAACACTTTTCCGTCGATACAGTATAATAACTATATCGTTCGTACGACAAACTCCGTATTTTTGTTGATATTTTATAGACACACAACATAAATGGAAAAAATATGTTTTGTTGAGGACGTTTTCATTTGCGAGTTCATTCATCACATCTTTCGTGACGAATGTGGAAGGAAAAATATGCAAAGTTTTGAGCGAACGAAATTCACAAATATGATTACGAAAACATTGGACAAAAAGCACTTGCTCGACACCCGTCCCACGACGTATATCTGGAGGATTTGTATTCAAAGCTTCATTCAGGGCGGATATCGGATGATGCTTTTCCAATAATTGGTTGTTATACGAATATGACAATCCGGAAATAACGATACTAACAGGAAGTGGAAATCTCTCCATGATACGATTATGTACTTTCATCATACTGAACTCGAATTCATTACTGAGATATATAACTGAAAAAACAATGACGAAACTGACAAACGTACCTACTTTTGTAATCGTCTTCAACCCTTCAGTTAATGGGCAACGGTCGAGTTCAATGGTATTCATTTGTCTTTGTTTTTGTGAGCTCCGTACTTCAACGTTCGATACCAGGATAGGACTTGAAGCTCGATACTGGATTCCGAACCACTTCCAGGAGAGACGAATTGATGCTGTAAAGTATTATACTATATATCTCGAGATCTTAAACATTCACCGTAAACATTTTGTACTCATACCCCCCGGTTGAGATTTGAATAATACATGTATCTATGTGGGAAGGTCGAGTGACACCTGATTTCAAACGTATTTAAATAATTATCTTTACCTACGATATCAGAATTTCAAACGAAAAACATTTATAAAAACAAAATGTCTGTTGATAATGCCAGGATCTTTCTGACTATACTATTAACCAACTCTTTCTTAGCATCTACAAAAGTTCGCTATCTATCAAAATGGCGGATTTGTGCCATATCAAAAAAATCAAATGACAAAGTAGCACTACATCATAAAGTTGAGGTAAGATCGATCCAGAATAAAGAACCATATTCATCCATATGTAGAATCAACAAATCATCTTCATTATGGATAGATATTTTTCGTTTTCCTCATTCTAAGAATGAATAGATAATTCGAAGACGCCAGAAATGAAGTACAAGTAACTCTATTTTCTTTCAAGATGGCTATCATCCGTCATTTTGATCGAGAATTTTTCTACATGGCCAAGAGAGAGTTAAAGATGTCACGTGACCTTGCTGATAGTCATCTTGTAGAAAGAATATTACTATGAGATTTCTAATATCATCAATCGCTATTTTATTTCGTAGAGAGTGATTCGAATTCGAAATCAAACCTCAGGTCATTGAGTCATGCTGCAATTTTTTGCGAGAATCAAAAACATCACTTATCGTCAATCAAATTTTTCTCTGTATACATTTTTGTTTTCTTTCTTCCTGAATAATATTTATCGTTATAATTCGCTCTAATACTCTACTACAACTACTTTCTAAACTTTCTCTTCTTTTTCCAAATGACTAGTGTTGAATAGTATTCTATTTTCTGTACATCCAGTGCGTTGGATTGGTCCCAATAATATTTCTATATACGTTGCATATTCTTACTACACTACTATTATACTACAGCTATATTTCGAAAACTATATCTATTATGCAGTCTGGTGAATGTTTGTTGATGGATATACGATAAGTGACAACAAATATAAAACTACTCACTATGTTATATCAGCCCTCATATCAGTCTGTGAATTGTATTATCAATCATTAATAATACAGAAGATATTAAAATTTCCAACATTGAGTTTGAATTCGCAGTGGATGAATGTGAAATGTGAATTATGCAAGCATAAGAGACAAAATTGGAATCTAATTTGTTGATACTAACTGTATATCAATATATTAGGTTGTTGTCCATAGTTTCATGTGGCCTCGAAAAATTCATCCATGAAATAGAGTATTGCAATAAAAGTGACACACTTCCAAGCGATATGCGATTCAGATATGTTGGGAAAATAATTTTTGCCTTCATGAATGTCGTAGGTATTGAAGAATATTGAAGGAACAGGCAAGATAATGGCTTTTCCCCGTATTTCCTAAGGCTCTTTTTTCAAATTCTTCAAATCCTGTGTACTTTCATAGGCGTTTTTAGATTGTTGCATGACCTGCTAACATTATTATATCTTCATTACTATGATAATTCGTTATAAGCAAATGGAAGAAACATATCATTGATATAGAATGCAAGGCTTTCAATAAAGAACAGATCTTGTAGTAAACGCCTTCCTATCAAGAATATCATCATCATTATTATTATTCATTCAAATTTTCAGCTGTATCATCCCTCTCTGCATGAATCCTAGTGATGTCAAGTCCAGTCCTTTATATCTATTTTTATCTTCCTGTCAGTTCCGATATTGTTTCTGAGATATTGTTTCTCTATATCATCCTGAGCTTTCAGCGTTTGAATGGAATTATCGATTCAATATTGAATGGAATCAGAGATGTCCTTTATATTGGATGACGTATAAATAAGCCATTTCCTGCATCTTGGATGGCAAGGGTCCTAATAATCAATATATTATAAGAACTTATAAGTGAAATGCTATTGAAAATTGTCTGTGGTTTGGGAAAACAAAGGGTTGAGTTATAAAGCTTGGGGAATTTGGAAAAGACAACTACGTCTGTATATGGAGGAAAGTAATGAGGAATTAATAATCGTGGATATTGAGACAGGTTTCAAATTATTAACAATAGACCAAAATGAATATCACTTCCTTTCTTGTCAAGCTTTTAGAGACCAGCGTAAATAGCTTCCATGCGGAATTGTTTGCGATACGCTAGGCCCTATTATAATTACTCATTTGAGCTCCCAACAATCCGATTCCTTTTTACTTACTCCTTCACTTATTTCAATAAGATCCGCTAATATCTTGAAATCGATTGGTTGTTTCACTTGCTGACGCTCGGTCCCTGATATGTATTTCATAGAGAACTTTACGAGGAATGAAATTGCATTTACTTTCTGATCCATTCATATCATATTTTCAAATTCAGTGCCGAGTACATTCAATTTTCTAATTTTACTATATAGTAGCGTACCCTGAAAGACGAGTATGTGCCCACGCATAGTGGTCGTTTCAACTCCCATACACTTTTGATACTTAACACCTATGATGTAAATAAAAACTGGTGTTCAAACACCCTATACTTAGCCGCTAGAAACAGTTGTAGACTGCTGCCTACTTGATTAAATCGAATTTTGGTACCTGACTGAGGCTGCTCAAGTTTGACACTAGATGACATCACCTCTGTCGATCTCGAAGATTTTCTTGGAAACTCTTGAAAACATGATTCGAAATCGAAAATCAACTCGAATGCAAATATTGTACCTTTAGCTATCCATCACTGTCAGATATCCGTCATTATCAGTGAAGCCGGATTTGACTTCACAAGATCGACGATAGTATCCTCATCTATACTTAAGCGTGCGGCCTTACTAGGGATGTTTGACAAATCTACATGTATTGGAAAGAAACAATTGAAGAGTTATTTCACCATCCTATTATCCACTTTGTTGTGTTCAATCCGCAAGTGGTTGAGATAAACACAGAACACACCCATTTGATGCCATCTTGAACAGTTCATCAGCCCCGAGTCGGTGAATTTAATTTTTTCAGCGAAATATTACTATGTATGTTAACAGAATATCGTATAATTCAAAAGTGGACGTATACATATGCATATACAGTGTGGAACAGCCAAATGGAATGAATTCGACAACGAATAAATGGGGGTGAGTTAGGAAAAACGCTTGGACACGTCGATTTGTATTTTTTAATGCGCATTTAAAAAAAAATAATAATATAGAGTGTGTGCATGACGTGTGTGCATGACGGTGGCCAATATAAACGTTCTTATATCAGATGCAACCTCCTATATATTATATATTTTTTGGATTCTTCAGATATTTCGACACATATTTCATGTGCAATGTCCTATACCTATCTTGTTTCGGGAATGTTAAATGTTCTCAGATTTATCAGGTACAAAAATCAACAAGAAAATTATTTCATTTCACAAATTCGCTACATTACACCAAAAACTGATGAGTGATACTCATTATTTCTTAATAATAAAAAAAAAATATGCTCAAAATGCTCGCCGCGATCGTCTTGGCAACATCCTTATCTGGTATTGAAATGTCTTCTGACATTACCCAACATCTCAGGCGTGACTGATCTGATAATAATAATAAGTATTGAGTGTAATATAGCGAATATGTGAAATGAAATAATCTCTTTTTTTTAATCTTATTTCTTGTAATAAATCTGAAAACACTCAATATTTCCGAAACTGTTGAAGATAGGTATAGGATTAGGCTATATAATCAATTTTTTTGAAAAAGGAAATGCGCATATTAAAACACAAATCGACGTGTCCAAGCGTTTTTCCCACCACACCATAATTCATTCGTTGTCGAATTTATTCCATGTATACTACAAGTCTTCAAACTGTCAATCCTGGGGTGAATCACAGATATTCATTTCTCCGCAGTTCTTGCAGTACAATCCCTGTATTAATCCTTCTCGAACACTGAGCTTTCCATATAAAATAGCTATTCAATATCCCTCACTTATCGAATGTCTCCATCGGAACCTTCATTTTGCAGTAAAAACAGACTACGTCAGATAATAAATGGACAAGTGCTCGAGATTTTAACAACTGTCTCAAAGATACTGTATAATAACGGTAGTCAAACTGTTTTCCAGCAATTTGTTCTAGACTGATGCACAGGATTTTCTAGTATATTTTCGCATCCCGCCTACAGGGGCCAATCGAATCAAGGATCTGTATGTCCAAAAGTTCTAGATTCCTTCCTGAACTATGAGAATTTCATGTCAAAAATTCAAAATTATTTTGGCAAACGTCATATTTTGGACAATCTCCTTCAACGGAACACCCTGTATAATATCTAATCTCATATCTAGCTAGAGCTATCCTTTCTTATTTCGAAAATATACATATGTGCTTCATATTTCATTTATCCATATTCGAAATAAAAGCGTTCAAAAAAGTAAACTAATGTGCAACTGAAACATCGTTAGCCATGCACACGAGGCAATCGAGATTGACAGGACCTGGCGCCATTTTCCTTGTCCTCATATCAAATGTCAGTTGTGATGGATTTATAACTTTTCAAATCACCACTGTGAAAATATACAGGAAACCTCTGTGAAAGCTCTGCCATAAGAAATTTCGCATATGGACGAAGATTGCAAGCTCAATCAGTGCTGAAAGGGTTCACATGATTTTATCAACTGATATGGAAACTGATACAATAATGGCATGGCAAATGGTCAATTCATATTAATTTCTAATTGATTCTATTTTCGAAGTAACAGCAATGCAGGTTTCATAATTCCTGATCTCAAAGTTAATAGATCTTCCGATGCATCAGGTGATTGAACTGATACAGATCATTTCTGTTTAAAGAAGATACTCCACTGGAGAACATCATCACTCGATAGATATTGACTCGAATGAGGTATTATCGAAAAGTGATCCAGCTATTGATCTGTATACTTGAGTGAGTGCATTCCTGGTAAACACGTTCGTGTATACAATAAACAGGCGGCTCTGGACGAATAAACGAACAGAGGGAAAACAACATTCAAGCAAATATGTTATCGTTATCAACCTTCGATCATTGAACAGTTATCAACTATGTGAAGGTAACGAGAAATGCGTAACCATAGTGGTATACATTTTCATGGAGAACTAGGTGAGGCTACAGTGTGGTGTACTGTACAATACTATATCTTCACTGTTAATAAGTATCAGACTGAATATGACACCTCCAGTTTGATCGCACAGAACAACCCCAATCAAATGCAACTTTCAGTACCTTTCAGTACAGTGGCGACAATAGTCTTATCATTTGCTTCCTAATGGCGGATGGGAGGGGTTAATGAGCACGCCAATATTTGAATCATAGCTTCATCATAAACCATTTTTGACTGAATCAAAACAGCCCACAACTGCTGAACCAGTCATATTATGTATCAATACTAGAAGAGGAGTACGATATGAATCATGATAATATGCAGACATAATTATTTTCAAGTTGAGAATACGAATGATATAATCCAGATGCAACCACTGGATTTCTGAATGGAATTTTATAGGTGATATAAAGACTTATTTCATGGAGAAAGTTTGAGAACTTCATCTGATGGCTACAACTTCGAAAGAATAGACATTTCCGTTCCTTCTTGAAAATCTCATGTCAATATTTTAACATCAATTTTGCTACTTACATGATTTTGTTCACAAAATCCATAGTAAAATATAATGAAGAAAATCAGAATTCAATGGAATCTCAATATTACTTGTGATATTGAAACTTATGATTGTGATATTTCGTTGAAAAAATGTAATGCTGAATTGTGATTTTTCGAAAAGAATTCACATTTCATTCGAAAAAACAGTCGGGGGCATTTCCGGTCGAACTGGAAGTTTCACATTCAATTTGTTATTTGCTAAATTGTGTACTCATTACATCAAATCGATGTACCAAATTTGGAGAATATAATCGATATAAGAATGTAGATATATAAAATTACAACATGGACGACGATGATTCGAAAGAGCTCGAATTTCTCGTTGATGGATGAACGATCAGCATTCTCTAACGACCAAATGGCCAACGATTTCAGATGAAAGGATTTTGGATCCTCTGAATTTCATGTTGAAGTGATTATTCTCGACAATGCCTGAGCCTGGTGAAAATCAAATGATAATTGAATTCCCACGGAGAGTTCTACGTACACAACATTAAAGTACCTCCACTCGTATTTCAATTTACGGATTCAATAGAATATGATTCCTCTTCTGTAGAATCCAATACAGCGTGCTTCAAATTGGTGTTAGGAGGCTCTATACCATCAATCCAACAAGCAGGGCCTGAACTAGGTATCCGAAAAATTATAACCACCTATGAATATTTGAAGACTATGAATACAGTGAGATCAATTGAAACTCATACAAAGCCATCAAGAATTGAAGAACAACCATCAAAGATCGAACAATAATCGAAGAACATATATGGCCGATTGGAATGATATTTAATATGATAGAATGAGGAAACAAGAACCAAAAAAATACGAAAACAAATAATCTGCTCACATTCTTCTGAACGGAGAAAATTATAGTGATTCTCGATCAGTTGATATGAATAGAATTCGGCATTCACTTCGCAAGACTGAAAATGAAAATGGTAAGTTCGAGATCAATTCAATTGATGCAGAAACACCCGGTAAGAAAACATTTATATTGTTAGACAACTTGTCACTGATTAGTGTCAAATACTAACATTGCAAATATCACAAAGAACATATTATTTTTCTAGTGCTGAAAACGAGAGCAGATTCGTTACTGATACGTCCACAACAATAAAATAATAAATAATAGTAAATTTGGATATTCATTGAACATATTTGTCTTCCGAATCTGACAGATAGAGGATTCCTCATCTAGGTATACGAAGGTTGAATTCCAAGCGTAGTGAAATTTTGTTGCTACGAAATATTTCTAGATTCATTATTTTTTATTTCGGCTTCGACGGCTGAGGTCATTAGCCTTCAACGAGTGATTTCTCATTCATATCGGAATAACTTCATTTGAGTTACAAGTGAAATAAAAATAAAACACTAGAATAAAAGGTATGGAATGAAATATCACAAGCTATCACAGTTTCGTATACCATTTCGAGTTTTGAGTATCACAGACTATATTGAGATTGATTCCATACACCTTTTTAATCAGAGTGTTTCGTACAAACCAAGTGTCTTCAAGAAGTCTATCATTTTCCGTTGGAAATCTTTGTTTATTGCAAGATAGGCTTGGGGGGTGAGCGTGATACCGTGTGTTTTCGTGCTCTGTCGAAGTAAAGGGCGTTAGTCATATGGGTATGTCCTATTCTCAGTCGAGTTATCACGACATGCTCACTCCTAGAGAGTTTCCGGAGTTTTACATACGGTTTGATTTCTCTGAATTTGGATTCTATTTTCCACAGCTTTTCGACTCTTTGGTTCAGATGAATTTTTATATCGTCTAGTCTTATTGGGATATCTTTAATTTCGTCAATTTTGGCCGCTCCCCTTGCAATCCTATCTATAGTTTCGCTTCCTGCGATCCCCCAGAAACTTCGTGTGCTTACCTCTCCTTTCCAATATATCTAGCCGTACCTGGATGATTTGGACCATTGGGTCTTTGCTGTAGAGGTATTCGAGTGATTGTACTGAATTCATGGAGTCGGTGCAGATAACATATGTCATCCTCACAGTGCTCTATACGAGCTGTAGCTTTATTACGATATATGATCACAATATATTATTACAAAAATCATTTCATACAATTCATTTCATTCACTACAAATATTGAGATTATTATTATAATTAACTATACAGCGATAGAAGTAATGAAATGTGAGCATGCCACTCGATTGAATCAATGAGTGTCCGGGTTGATAACATTGTTATTGTATCCATATTTTCAATTCATCGCCTTTTGAGATTCTGATTGTAAAAAGGAAATTTCAACCTATAAAACCGCTGCGTTACCAACGTTGCGGAATCTAGTTATAGAAAGGTTACGAGAAAATAATTTAATTTTCTCTCCATTCCACTGGTTTGAGAACTGAGAAAGGACGTTAATTTGAACTGCGCGAAAATGAGAATCGAAACAATGGTAAATACAGACGTTTCCGATGCTTCCAATTATATATTCAGTGTTCTGTGTTCACCTGGAGAACACAAGTCACGCACACTTGTTAAAAGTTCTTTGCTGTGAGGACGAGACCAATCAATATGGTGCCATCGTCAAAAAGAAGTGTATTTATTATCTGAGCTTGTTATTTCCCCTTTATCATTTCGTCACTTCTCTTAAGTAGAAACGTCAAAGAAACCTCACATAATAATAAATATGTTATCATTGATTTTGGTAAACTGACTTGTTAGCCACATTGTATAATATATTCCTGCGCATCTTCTAACCCCAAATCTAATATTTGAGACTGCACCCGATTTATCCATTTGCTTCATAGATACTTATTATATATAATTATTATAGATAATAATTCCATAGATAATTCAATTCTTGGATCCACTGGGAAAACCAGATTTTTTTCTCTTGCATGAAAATAATAGGTTAGCATTTAGGCGGCGAGGTGGTCGACATGGATGGCCGTTGGATTTTTCTTTATTTATGCGCTGTACAATGTATATCAAAAAGTTCTACATAGAACTATCCCAAATGCCATAGTGATTTGGATTCGACGTGTATAAACTGTAGATTCCGGTCTCCTTTACTCGCACAAGTTCTCCGGGGCTTCTGAAGGTTGTTTCGGCAACTGAAAAGATGAGAGTTACGATAACAATAATAATGAGAAATTCGCCCTGTCATCACTGATGCTGCAGAATTTAAAATGCGTATGACGGAAATAACAGAAGATATAACTAATTCAATTTTTCGCTCGGACACCTGCAAATGGTTGCAACTGTCGAGAGGCATTTACGAAAAAAATAATGACGTTTGTATTCTTCAAATTTTGGTGGAAGATCGTTCAAGATTTTCTTTTTCTTCTCCTGGAATGATATCACCATATAAAATATTCATAATGTTCATAATTCATAATATTCAATTACATACAGAAGTATACGCGATATTCAAACATTACTGGAATCACTGCAGTAGAATAATATTTCATTCATAATAGAATATTTCAGAAATGTTAAGATATCGCCTATCCTCCTCATATACATATAATGACCCGTGGATATCGATAATCTTAATGATTTCGTGACGATTCGCGAAAGTACCATAGATAAACTAACTTAAAACCTAGTTAGTTTATGGAAAGTACGGCTTGTTGTTGTTATTGCTTGGCAACAAACCGACAACGACGTCGGAGATTTGTTGCCTCAGGAAACGTACTTTTGTGATGTGTGATGAAATAATTGAGTATTTGTCTATGCTCGAGGGTTATTCGACAGCTTCATCTATTTTTAGAGTCACTACTCTGTATTATTGAATTGACTTCATTTCCGAAATATGGGATCGTAACATTCTAGACTATTTTTTAACTGCATATGCCTATTGACGATGTCAGAAACGGAATATTTCCGTGGTAACGATGTAGAGAAGACTGGTGCAGTCTCTGTCTCTGTTGAATAATATGCTGTTATCAAGTTGGCTGTATATTAAAGTTTTGGCAGAATAAATTCGATGGCAATTGGACATAGTATAGCTTCACCCTTGTTCCCTACATCGTTATGGTAACGCAAAAAGAGTTCCCATGTGATCTGTTATCGCTCTATTGTTGATATGATTTGTTGACATTCAATCATTGGTTATAAAACCGGCGACTCTCATTGGGGTGTTGCTCGGGCTGAAAAAACCAATGGATTCGAATGATATGATACTTTCATCCGATGATATGTCAGGTAGTGAAAAACGTCATGGTAACACTTATTTTTCCTTATTCGATTGCGTAACACCATTGTATTCGTGATTGGATTCTCTTCAAAATCACAAGTATAGTAGTTCCATTGAAGATTCTGAAGAAAGGGTGCTAGGGATGAGATGTATGGGTATCTTGAAGGAAGAACATGAGATGAGATGAGATACTGCGATAAGAAATTGAAGTCCTAACTATAAAAATCAAGACGATCCACGGTTTATTTCTTGAATGGGTATAACCTTGGGGTGAACTGTTTGGTTAATGATATCATTAATAATCGTGAGGTCTGAAGAGTCATCCAGTCCTGTGGAAATGATATTCTTCTCGCGCTCAATTCTCAATGGCTCTTCGCTGTATACATTAGCATTTTCTGATTCGAGCTTGGAGCCAATTCTGGCGACTTTCTCCCGAAGGATTTTGAAGTTGTGCCACAGAGTTGAGGCAGGCATCAGTTCCTTCCATTTTGTGATTCGAGCAAATGATCAAGACTTGAAGATATGAATGGTTCAACAAATAATCTGATCTCCATAATTATTTCTGACAATCAAATAATATCTACTAAAGAAATGGAGGAAACAGAGTGAGAATATAAATATTTCCATTCCTATATATCCAATCGACAATGGATTTGTTGGATACAAAAAAGAACAGAAGTATAGTTGTATTTGCACTTTTGTCTAAAGGTAGATATACCTCCATATGGTTAGCTGAAATTTATGGAACATCCCGTATGCGCGCCCGTGTAATGGTATTGAGAGTGAAGTGTTCATTTTCCGAGAGAATTGATTTGCTTTGGAAGGTACGGAGCCAATTACACGCCTTCCCTAATTGAAGAAAGAACGGGCCAATTTGTTTTCTTTCCACGGTGACGTCCAATTAATCGTGTATATCTCAACGAAGGGCACATTTTCCGCGACAAGGAAATTGTCCCGCAGCGTTCACGCCTTTGACAAACATTTGCAAGAAATTATGACGGTGAATCCACTTGAAAGCTACACTAACAATAATTGTGTTTTTACGGGGTATCAAAATGGTCGCATTAAATATGGTATATTATTTCTCAAAATACCAAAAGCCAGTCAACTTGACAATGGTTGAATATATTTATGTTGACGAATGTTCAAGATCATAGATTTGCGCCTTTAGATCTATTTATGTACTGATTTTCTTCCAGAAAAATACCTCATCCACTAAAAGCACAGATGTAGTTTTTCCAACGATAATTCTGTTAATTAGATTCCGATTTGATCAATTCCTCATGGTAAATGTATAGGGAATTTTACAAAAATTTAAATTTCAAGCCTACTGGACATATGTTCATATTTAACAAGGTCACAAACAATGCTCTTTCATTTTAACATCAAAAAAACAGTGCATGAAGTGGCCCAGCTGTTAAGTCCTGTAAGTTCTTATATTGTCATCAAGCTACATCCATTCCCATACACTATCTTTCCTTATTCGTCACAGGTACCTTATTTTCATGAGAGATACAAATGTTTCAGGAAACGTTACATTTCCTTATGGTACCTAATAAAAATAACTCTGAAAACATGACAAGATTGAATTGACATCATTATTTACTGCAATTCGTCTTGGCATGCCCTCTTATGGTTTTGAATGTAAGCCTGGTCGATTTGCTACCATTTTCAATCAGAACTTCACTTGAGTTGTAAAAATTTTAATGGTGGAATCAGGGTTCGAGATCTGTTGCGGGCATTTATTTTTCCAAAACAACCACTTATCAACTGCAGTAGCGTCTGTCTGGTTTTGTAACTCCTGATCTTGAGAGATCTGCAATATTCCACATGTTTCTCTCGGAAAATCTGATCCGGAGTTCACACTCTATAGTAATGACACTAATGAACGAAAAAGTTCGATTTCCAAGAAGATTGTTCGAACTCAAAGAAAAAAAATCGAAATCTTTGCTCTTCTCTATACTTCTGTAGATAACTTCGCTGAATCATTCGTGAAATGACTAGAAATATACACACAATGTTATTTATCATGGAGAATCCAATGTAGAGAAGATGAGATAACTGTGCGAAAAGTTGTGTTTTCCTCTTTGGTCTTCTTCGGTCATCCATAAGGATTGTAAACTCCCTTCATCAGATATTGCCCGTTGTTTCCAACATTATTTCCAAACCTCGATCCGAACTCCTAACAGAATTTAATAACACCGCCTTCTCAAATTCCAGCATGCCTTCTAGATAGGGCCTGACACGATATTTTACAGGACCGGGTCTATGCTTTATAGTATCATTCGAAATTCTGATTTGAGTCTTATCGAAAGAGGAAGTGATCGCCCACCTCTCTAAGATGTTCTAGAGAGGGCAATGAATTCGTGAATATCACCGACTAGACGAATAGGTATTTCCTGAATAGAATCCAAGAGCTTCGACACTTTGAATTCACGCTTCGTAAGTCATGAGGGAATCACTGGGAATTCCAGAAATGGGAAGGTCACAATATTGAATGGAACATTGATAACATGATCGGCGGAAATATTGCTTTTTCTATCGGAAACATTCAATCTAGCTCCGACTATGAATAATTTCTTGCCCTTCCAGCTATCCACGCGCTTTTGAAGATACTTGTGCAAGTTCTAATGCATTTGAATAACAAATTTGGCATAATAGATGGTAATAGTTACTTCAAAGTTTATACTTTTTATGAACGACTCAGAGTGATATCCCATGTAAATTATTCTTCTCATTTGCATAATGTGAGATGTAACATAATGGTTATTTCCATAACAAGCGCGGAAAGTCAAAGATATCGTGCGTGAATAATCCGAGGAAAGGAGTTAAGTGGAGTCAAATCAAGCTAGCAAACAAACAATTGAAAACTTCAAAGATATTTAATTACACTCACTTTCAATATACAATCCGAATGTATGAACTGAGAATGATAAACAGAACAAAATATCCTATCTGCTTTGATGAAAATCACATTTCAAATGCAATATGGATGTCAAAACAAGCTTAACGAATAATATCACGATAGAATGTGAGATCAAAATTTAGTCATCACACTTCTCTAAAAATATTCTTATCTCAGGATAGAACTTGCCCTTGGTCTCTGGCACCATGGAACAAATGAAAACAAACCCCAAAAATGTTCCAATACTAAATATCCAAAAACAAAATTTGATTCCATACCAATCTGATAGGATAAGGTAACTTATGACAACTGAAAAATGAAATCCGAAACTCGAGAAGCTTTCAAAAGACGAGCCAAGTGACTTGAATTCAGGTGGGAAAAGTTCGCTTGGTAGAAGAGAAGGAATACCTACCAAACCTATATTAAACGATGCCATGAAAATCGTGAGTGATATCAGTAGAAACCAGGAGAGACTATAATCGAAGACGCTGCTCCTTCCTAGATGGAAATATAGACTCAAAACGGTCAGTGTGAGAGAACATCCCAGCGTGGAAACGAGTAGTAACATTTTTCTCCCAACTCGATCAATAAGAACTGTTGAGGTCACTATCACCAACATTCTTACGAAACCCATGGCGAGTGTAGAGGTGTAAGTGGGAATATCAGAGTTGGTGAAATCTAGTATAGGACCCAAAAACGAATTCAACACTTGCAATCCAGATATATGCTGAAAAAATGGTAGCGTGCAACAGATCAAAAACGCCCTCCTTAATGATTTCTCTTCGAACAATTTCCTTACAGTGCCTACTTCAGTTTGTTTTTCAACTTGTTTCACTATTTGGTAAAGCTCCTCCTGTAACTGGCTCCTACTTTTCTGTCTGAGCTTCATCAGAGACTTCATAGTTTCTGCAGTGTCGCCTTTGGTAACAAGATAAACAGGATATTCTGGAATGAATATGCAGAATAATAAAGCGAAAAGTATAGAAGGTGAAGCACTATATATACTGAGTTGTTGTACAGATACATGTGGACCAATTACGAATGCTTATACCAAGGTTGCTGAATACACTCATGAAACTGCCTAGAATACCCCGATTACCAAGTTCTAATATTTCTGTCAGATATATGGGCAAAATGGCGTAGACTACTCCTGTGACAACACCTAATACGAATCTAATGAAACAGTATACCCTAATGTCATAAGCTGTGGCTAGTATGAAAAAACCTGCGATATTTATTGGAACTGCTATAGAAGCAATAGTAGTTTCTTGCTACCTATAAGATCTGATAGTTTTCCTAGGAATATAGGGCCAAATACCGCTCCCAGGCCAAACAAAGAGGTGAACCAAGATTGTTGGACGGGTGTTATACGGGGTGATGCCCAGAGGGTTGACTCGCGGGTCACTACTTTTGAGATTTTTTAGCATGGGCGATGTTCAGGTGAAGTTTATGCTGCAAGATATCACCAGCAAATTACCTGGAACAGAAATTTCATATCATAATTTTGATCAATAGATATACAGACTGTTTCATCTGGAACTCCTACTGTTCCAAGCCGTGAAGTATGAGACCTAGCAACGTAGGTAGTCCAATTATTCGTCACTCTGGAGGTGCATGCATTATTTCATTCAATTTGTCCAATTCATTTCACCAAAAGTTGGGTTAGATATTTCATAAGGAGAAAAGTTGAGAGTTTGGAAATTTAGATCATGTATGTAGATTATGCCAATAGGCATGATGACAGTACCTGAAAATCGATGAAATTACTATTTACTAATGAAACTCATGGAATACAGAGCACACATTAATTTTTTCTTCAGCAAGAACGAGATCGATAATGATTTCGATGAAATAAAATCACAAATTACGGTCCGCAATATGTTGAACACCAATCGCTTCGCAAGTTTGAGCCACTTGTCCCTTATTGTTTTCTTTCGTGGAACGAACACAAATGAATCATCAGGAATTTTTATTGATGTGTTATCACACTAAGGGACCGCACTTCACTTATACATTTTGGGAATTCATCTCCAATAGCGTCGATATTGATAGCGATGGTAACGCCTAGTGTTCACGTTTAGTTTACTCAAACGCAGAAATATGTTATTCAAGTTAATAATATACGATTCCGAACATCATGGAATAGTTCTCAATAATCTTTATCTATTATGCAACAACTTCGAGAAAGCGAAAAATACTTTTCTCTTCCAAAGGACCTTGAACTGAAATTAAGTTGCTGAGGGCCATACATCTGCTATTTGCATAGTAAATTTTGCGGTCACTGAAGTCAGAGCAGATGGTTGAGGTATCCGAAGATAATCATGAGAATACATGAAGAGCCAAACTTACACCTCTTGAAAGAAGGTGTAATTCCTCATACAATTCCTGATCAACCTGAGTACCTTTTTTACACCTCGGTCAGCATGTTGACATAATCCTGATGAGAGAAGACAATAATGACAATGATGATATTGAGAATAATAATGATATTGAGAAGTTTCCATCTGGTATTCATGAAGAAATAAATCAAGATACCCCAAAAATTTGAAAATCATAACGAATGAAGGTGCACTGAATTATGTATCGTTCTGAAAAAACGCGAAGAAATCTCGAAAAAGCTGGTGAATCCAAGAACCTAATGTTAGACATGCATTATAACTTCCGGTAGGTATATCACCCATCTTCAAACTATTTTTATTGAATAGGAATGTATATGATTGCTCGTGGAATTCCTCAAAATTCACACATTGCAGCATATTTTTTGTATTCATTTCATGAACATAGATGTTCATGTTATTCTATAGTAATTCGAGATGTATATTTGCAGCATCTACAACTACTAGAACCTATGTTGATACGTAACAATGATGAATGTTTTGTTTTATTCCGAGAATTCCATTGAAAACGCGATTATTGTTGAAGACTTCCATATTTCGAAGAGCAGGCACTTCTCAACAATGTACCATAAACATCTATTTCAGTTTGGCAACATATGATCAAAGTGTTTATTTGTATTGGATTTATTTATTCTACATACAAATTCTCCTTTTGAAATCGAATATAATGTTCGAATTTTCCAGCCTGCTGCAGCTGTATGTACCATAAATAAATATGATTCACTGCTATACCTACCTACTTACTCTATTGGGTTCATTATCAGTTGAATTATTGAATTGGGTTAGTTGCATTAGCAGCTCAATATTTTTGCTGTTTGTTTCATCGATATTATAGTCGTACTCTGGGTACTCTTTTATATATTTTTTTCATCAGTGATTATATTTGAATTGAAAATCTATTGTCGCTCATTTTCTGTGGTCTGGTCACTTTTCCGAAATGTACTTCATCCACCTCATTATCATTGACCTCTTCTTTTGCTTCCACGAAGACTTCTTCAACTTGTTCCCACTCTCCATCTTTCATAATTTCAATTGTCTCGAAAGTATTGCAATTTGCTGTACCATACTACATGAGCATGATGAATGGTAACACAATGTTATGATAATTCGAAACAAAGGAAATTATCAGTTTGGAGATTAACATTATTGAATCATACACATTGTTATTTGCATGAAGTAATTCATCAGATATCTTCTTGAATTGTGCATCTATTCGAATTCTATTTGAACGATCTATCAGACGTTTGAAAAATTTGTTCGAAAAACTCTTAGATTTATCGACATCGAACGAAACCTGGTCAGGAGACTGATCAACATGAGGAGTTATCAAATATCTGGGACAGAAATCATCCTAGGAATAATGTATCAAACTATGTATAATATGTGTATTATGAATTACAGAAGGCAACATATTCTACCATGAGTGCTTGATTATGGCCTTCTCTAACTAAAGTTTCATACTATTTCCTTCGTTTTAGCTTCTATTGATGCAAAATAAATATTTCCTTAACAAAACAGTTAGTGAGAGTTATGGAATTTCGTTTCTTGATATAGGGACGGATTATTTTGTCATCCGTTTATTGAGTTCAAATTCCTCCAGAAGTATATATGGAGAAGAAATATAATATATTTTTGTGAATAATAAATCATGAACATTTCCTCCAGTGGATGAGTGACAGGTGTATTCTGATTACTTTCTATTGAAGATGATGAAAACGACAAACCAAAAATTTTATTGATTGAAAAACGATTGAAATGCCGAAACACTATTATTACTTCTATTTCTTTTTCTGCAGACATACATTATCGGAAATGTTTGATTTCTTGTGTGTTACTCAGAATGTGTCCGCATACCTCAGTTTTTCAGATATGAGTTATCAATTATTTTAGAAAAATACCCACCTAGAAATATTCATTTTGTCAGTAGACCTAATAGGAACAAATTTGGTACACAGTAAAGCAGGATAGGTGGCCTTGAAATGTGGCAGTATCAAGTGCTTTATTTGCTCAGTGACAGATAGAACGACAAATTGAGTCGAAAATATGATGAAAAATGCTAATGCCAAGAAGAACTCAACACCCCGTTCACTTCCAACCATCTCAGAAAACAAACGTTCTAATGATCCCCACCCTGGAATATTTCACTATGGTCAAGTTACACTCGTATATAAGTGTTGTTTCTGTTGAATACTCTTGAATCCTACATTTTTCAGCTTTTGATGGGATTTTCTCTCCTCGTTTCTAAAAAATAGAGTAGAAGTTATTAAAAATTATTGCAATATATTTGTAGTAAGGACAGATTTAGGATCTGTCCCAAAATGTCACTGCGCTTGAAATTAAACCTTTAGATACCTAAAAGAGAAATTCTCTATTGGTCAGTGACACCTTGTTTTTGAAAAAATTTGGAAATACAAATATATTTAATAATAATGAAACCTCTACTTATCTTGGTGAAAAATGTGGAACGCTTCACGATTTTGCGTGTCATCCTTGTCATCTTGAATCCTAGTTCATCTCACCTACTGAAAATTACAGCAAATTAGGTTCTCAAATTTGAGTTTATTTCAATCACATACACATGGCGTGAGTATTCATAATATCGTTACGAGGACATCGGAAAAATTGTTTCAGTTGGCAATGTACCTATACTATACATATATTATCAAGTGGACACTATGATTATACCAGAATATTCGTCAAATATATTTAGTATCGCAGATTGCCACCAAACAGTGTATCTGAAAATAGCCCAAATCACTTAAATACGCTCGACCTCCAATATCCACGAAATCCTAATAATCATTCAAATAAACACGTCTCTGTATTGTTACAGGTGCTAACCAAAACATTGCATGATGCTCGATTCTTAGTGCAAGAAGATACAACACACTCGCAACATGTCAACTGTTTGGAATAACACGACAACGGAGAACATCATCAATGACAACACGGTGCAAGTGGCGTTTTTCATGATCTACACCACCATCTTCGTACTGGGTATCTTCGGTAACGTCCTAGTGTGCTATGTAGTGTTTCGCAACAAGGCTATGCAAACGGTGACTAACTTGTTTATCACTAACCTAGCTTTATCGGACATCTTGCTCTGTGTCTTGGCTGTGCCGTTCACACCGCTGTATACCTTCTTGGGAGAATGGGTGTTTGGAAGACTGATCTGCCACCTAGTATCGTACGCCCAAGGTATCAGCGTCTACATCTCCACCCTGACTTTAACTTCCATAGCCATCGACAGATACTTCGTGATCATCTACCCATTCCACCCAAGGATGAAGCTTTCCACATGCATAATAATCATAGTGATCATCTGGATATTCTCAGTGCTGGTAACTCTACCTTACGGCGTCTACGTCAAACTGAAATCTGACCAAGACAGCGATAAGTTCTTCTGCGAGGAGAACTGGCCCAGTGAGGACTGGAGGAAGACTTTTGGAGGCATCACCACGGCCATGCAGTTCCTGATACCCTTCATCATCATGGCCTTCTGCTACATATGCGTATCCATCAAACTCAACGACAGAGCTAGGTCAAAGCCGGGCTCCAAGAACTCCAGAAAAGAAGAGGCGGATCGGGAGAGGAAACGCAGAACCAACCGAATGCTCATAGCCATGGTGGCCGTGTTTTTGATCTCCTGGCTCCCTCTGAATTCCAATAACATCGTCAATGACTTCTATCTGCAAATGCAAGACTGGGCCTTCTACCATTTGACGTTCTTCATCACCCATGCCATAGCCATGTCCTCAACATGCTACAACCCATTTCTGTATGCTTGGTTGAACGAGAATTTCAGAAAGGAGTTCAAACAGGTACTACCATGTTTTGATGGACCTGCTGGACGATTGCCATCCGCTTGTAGATTCGAGAATTGGAGGTCAGAGAGAACTTGTAATGGGAATGAAACTGCGCAGGAGTCGTTGTTGCCGTCTTCTGGAGTTCACAGGTTAGATCTATGTTCTTCTTCATTACTAAAGATATTCTAGAACCGAAAGATGGATGGACTGTTTCTTTAGCATTCTGAAGGAGAAAATTTGTTTCGTTTGTGTCTAAAGAACCATAGAAATGATTTCCATTTCATTTACTGTAATGCGGATGGTTTCAGCCAACTTTCTGAATGGGCTGAGTGAAATTTCGAAACAAAATTCATATGCGTGGAATTACGAAGCGATTTCTAGATTAATTGAAAGCTCTCGTACATACTGAACTAGTTGCTCCATTTGAATGATTCGATTGATATTTGAGAACATTTGTGAAGCTCTTTTACTAGTCTGTTAACCTATAGAAAATAAGTTCTCATTCGCTGTAAAGTTTGACTCAACTTCATTTCGATATGCAAAGGCTCATTGTTGCTGAGAACTTTCGCAATATATCAGGACTCAGGTTTCTCTATACCCTTATTGATATCACCATTTTGGATTCTCTTTGAATCTATTATTAGGTTTCGATATGGCAATTCATAAGACATTATCTTCTAGAATCTAGAACATTCTTGGGCTGAGTCTCATTCATAGTTTCGAAATCCAGGAGATCGAGACTTATAGCTGATTAGATTTGAGAAATTATAAATCTTCTATGAACTGATAAAGGAGATATTTCGGTATACATCTGAATATAATTTTTACAGTGAAATTATTAACTCAACAAACAGAAAAGTTGTAATTTGTTTTTTTGGGATCTTATAAAAGAGAATGTAACTTACGATTCTCAACTGCTGAATGCTGCTGAGAAACTCGCCCTACTGTGGGGAAATCGAAATGTGGCAAACTCTTTTGTAATGCTGTTCCTGACCGAAATGAATAGTATCGTATTTCCATAATTTACAAGAAGGATATGAAAAATCCTCACTTCTTCATTTCCATACTATGAATCGATTTCAAGTCCAAATCTGTGATCATTTTCAATCAATTAATATTGTCAATTATGAATTGAATGTGAACATTTTGGTAGATGATTTTGAATAGAACGGATAATTCTGAAGCAAGATAGGATATAGAAATATACAGGGTGACATTTGGAGACGATAACAATTTTTTATCTCTTCGAATAAAAACACTACAGGCTGTTGCATGTCACCTGTGAGAAAAAGTTGTTCATAGCTCAGCGCGTTCGAAGAAAATTGAATAGAATAACCGTTCGATCCGATCTAACTCAACGTCCGACGCACAATTGATAGTACAGCCGCCTCTTCTTGTCCGCAGAGCCGTCTCCATACGGGAGCGAAAACTCACTCCGCCGCCCCCATTGAAGACTGACAGCGTCGAAATGGAAAACGTGATGGTGCCCACGCTTCCGTCCGTGGGGGTCGTCTACGATTCAGCCTCGGACATTGTGAGGCTCAAACTCATCACCGAGGAGGAACCGCCGCCGTATGAGGCGGCACCACCTGCTGACGAATGAACGTGAGTTGGTTTTCCATGGCGCGGAGTTTTCGTTTCCTCGAGTTCTCCTTTCTCATTTCCAGAAACGATTTGCACGCTTGATGAAAAACATATCACACATTGACTATCTTGTATGAATTGTTGGATAATTAAATCGACCGTAACGATGTATTGGAACAGCTGAAATTCAATGTACTTGCTCATCCCAACCACAATTCGCTAACTTTCAGAAACACACGAGCTGATACGAATGTCATGCTCAGATTCTATGTAATGTGTAATAACTATAGCCGAATTGCTGCCAGCTGTGACATCATTAATTGTTAAGTGAATCACATGATCAAGATCGCCAGTACTGTCTTGTGAAAGGAAATGTTATCATCCAGTTCTTGTTCATCACCTATATCTACACGTTTGCTTTTCAGTAATAATAATAATAATAATAATGAGTTTATCCATTCATTATAAATTTACAATAATTTCTATAATACAATACATCTGTAATGATAAATAAATAAACCAAGGAAGAAGTCACTAAAGGTTAGACCTGTGCGTGACATATCTATGAACACATGAATATGAGACGAGAACAACTGCAACAATGATATATTATAATAATGATGATATAATCATTCAAACTAATTAAATCGACTAATAAAAATGATAAACTAAAGTAAAATGATATAATCATTTGAACTCATTAAATCGACTGATAAAATAGATAAACGAAGGTAAATGAAATAAGGGAAGGGGATCAATTAGACTAGAACAGATGGATATTTTACTGAAGCGCATTCAAAAAAGCTCATCATTAAAATAAAGTAGGTGTAAGTATTACCAACCAGGACACTGTATGTATTATATTTTTCGTTTGATATATTTTATATAAAAATTGACCCGTGAATGGTATCTGTTATTTATTATTATTATCCCTCAACTACTTCATTGTTTGAGCTATAAAGAATTGAATGAAAAAGTTTCATTCAAAAACATCTCAAAGCAGTTGTCTCGCTATTTATTGTCCGATTTTGGAAAACTAGAAAGCATTGAAATGACTCCTCAAGTACAACAAAGTGATAGATTCGATGCAGCGAATAAATTCACATGAAGAAGGTACTCTTGTCCAAATACAAAATATTGAACCGTTCTCGAGATATTTGAATTTTTTTAAGTCAGATGATATCATCAGATAATAATTCATTCATCGGTAACAATATTTTTGTTCCTAATTTTCCTGTACCGATAAGTGCATAACAATAAGACTGTTCCAACAATGGTTGGATGAGAATAAAAGTTTGAAAACGTTTTTAGTAGTTTTAATAAATAATTTTGAAGGAAAAAAATTATAACAAATTGAATGAGCTGCTAAAAATTTTCACCGTTTTCAGTTAGTGAGGCGTTAACGTAAATTATCCATCAAACCGTTCTTAGTTTGGTGACCAATTTTTAAAACGTAAAATCGAAAGCTATGTCCTCATCGTCGATAGCTAACACGTAACACAAAATACAGCAGTCAGGAACGTGAGAACCCGAGTGGAGAACCTTTTGATAGTTTGTGAATTATTATAAGTTCTTCATATTTCAGCTATCATCTTTGCTAACCAACTTCACTCGACTAAGACAACGTCAACTGTGTTGTTTGTCATTGTCACTAAAGGTGGATTTATGTACAACGCTGTATCTTTACTTTCCTCTTTCATTCAATGCAACCTTTCATTGAGGACTTTTTCACCTTTATGCACACACTTCAATTAAAACTCTACTTCTTCATGAGATACTAGCCGCTTACGTACTCAGTCCGATATGATTATTTGTGTTCTGATAGTTTATAGTGATGAACTCAAACTCAAATAACATGGTTTTTACTGTCTTACATTATTGTCCTCACAGGAGTTTAATTATTTTTCCAATGAGAGTTTCATTTCTGTCTGAATAAGTGGCGAAGTTGAATACAATTCTAATCCCAATTGATAAAAAGAAGAGGAAATTATCAATGACAGATTCGCGCATGCGCACATCGTATTTTACTTTAACTTTTCGATAAAAGATCGAAGTTGGTTATCTCTTAAATAAAGGATAGTGAAAAATTAAAGTTAAGTTGGATGTATGAATGGTTACATGGAAATAGATAGTTTTCAACATTTCAATGAATACGTTGATGAAAGAGAAAATACAAATGAAAGAAAAAGCGCTGTGCATAAATCCGGCTTAATTGTTCCCTGAGTATTTTTCTTTCGATTCGGAAGTTAAGATGTAATGGATTCAAAATATCCATAGGGATCAAATCTAGAAGTAATAAAATTGATAAAACTTGTCTGGTTCTACTTGGTACCCTGAATGACCAATTATATGTTCAGCCCATCATAAAAGTATAGTAAAAATCGTGTCCGCAAAAATCACTTTGTTGGATTGAACTTTCGATGCTCTTTCCAGATATGGCAAAGGAATCGACTGATTTATTTGAAATTATTATGTTCAAGACTCAATCAATTCTACAGAATGAAAGTTTCTAGGGCAAAGTTGATGAAACAGCATGTATCTTGGTTATAAAAGGTGGAAGACCCATCAATCGAGAACATAGTGAATTGATTTTTCATAATTTTCGTATCACAAATCTATCCTCACAACATACATATTGAAATATATCGGAATAGCCATTATAACTTCTATTTTTATTATTTATATTTCAATATATGTTCGTCCTTCGGTGGAAACCAGAGTATTTGTTGCTTTCTGTTGTATATGACAAAATTCACGAACATGTTTTCATATTATGGGTCAATGACTTTCCAGTTTTGAATTCCACCCAATTGCTGTTCTATGCTCCAACCATATAACTACATCTGAATGTTTCAATCCTCATTTGCAGTGAATTTCAACAGATTATCTCTGTTCGTTACTCCGTTATTTCGAAAGGGATGATCTCATTTCGAGGATCCCCAACTTAGGTAACCGTATAAATTCCATAAATTCAACCGGAATATTCCAATAGGGTGTCGTGACTGTGAACAATTTTAGTTACATTGCTGGATCGCAGATTTGTTGCAGCTGGAAACAAATATTTGAATAGTTGTTGGTTGTTGGATTTAGCGGGTCGTTATTCCCCACGACTCCACCTTTCCTTCGAGCATTCGTAATTCATATAAATAACAGATTTTCAAAAGCAATAAATTCTTCATGTACCAACAATCAAAAAATGGATTCATCTGATCAGAATGTGTTGAACATGGTGATTCACCTTTAGGAGTAATTTCATATATATATTATATCGAATTCCATTGAAATGCGTAGATTTATTCAGTGGGTTGTCCCAGCTAAACTAAGTGTGAATTGAATACAAAATAGCATAAATAATACCTTGAACGTTTCCAGCTATGCACCGCCAAAGGTCATCACATAATATTTTCATGGTAATCTTGCACTCATCATGAGATCCATATTTTTAAAAATAGACAAAGACAAGAAAGACAACAATTTTCGATAAATGACTTTACTCAAACCACTTGAATTTCGCTAGTCTAGCTCTAGATGATACTGATCGGTCTTCCTGATTCATTTATCATCACCACTTTTTCATTCTACTGAATGACTCTTCATTCTTTCTTTCAGCATTAATCACTATACACTACTATATATACCTATACAGGTAAATAAATAAATGCATGAGTAACAAGTAATAATTATATAATACAGAATCTATGCTATACACGTTATACCGATTGCACTCTGAAGTGATGGAAAAAACGATCAACATCGAGATCATTCTATACTAAAAGTGCTCAAAGAGCGTTAACGACCGTCAATATGGTTTTCCTGACCTGGCTTACGTGACATATATATGGCAGGCAACAATCAAGAAACATAGCAAAAATACTTTTCAGCAAAATACTTTTGGCATATGGTTTGCAGCCCAACTATGTCGTTTACTCGCACTTTATGTGGTGGAAAGTGTTCCACAAGGATCGGTCTTAGTACCAACCTGTTTGTACTGATCATCGATCTTTTGGAAGTGACCTTCTGCATAACGCATAGCTTTGCGGATGGTAGTACACTTCATCTCGCAGAGTTCAATGCAACAGAAACTCACCAGGAAGTCGAATCATTCAGAGCATGATATAATCATGTGAGGTACCACTATTCCTATATGAAGTCGTCAATATCCTTGCTTGGTATCACCACCAACAGCGCTTTCTCATGTGACGACCATGTGAGGTTTACATGAGGCAAGAACTTAAATATTGGCTTCATGAAGAGAGGTACTTCAAACCCCAGAAGATCCTCATGATCTACAAAGAGTAAATCGGGCAGGCTAACGTTGTTCATTGGAAAATCCGTATATTTTTCCACCATAAGTATCAAGAAAAAACCCAATGGGTATTTTCCGAAAGAAGTATTATTCCTAACAGTATCATCACAATCCAATTCAATCCATCACAATTTTTTTGATATATAACACTGAATCTTGTGCCAATCTTAACCAATCTATTCTTTGTACAAATATCATTTTGACTAGTCCGATATGTTACATATTCTGTAGGATCACCCACACACTCTGTGATGAATGAATGAATTCTGATTTATTTCTGTATACTCTCAGATGTGAACGGAGACATAGATACACTGATAATTATCCACAAATCATGACCACAACCTTAGTGACATCGGTCACTTTTCAGCGACAAGTTTCCAGGTAATAATTTCGAAGAATTCCATGAATTTACTCGAGTTATTATTATCTCTCTCTTTCTCTCTGTCTCTCTCTCTCTCTCTCTTTCCGGCTATACTGATACATCATTGCTCTCATATTCTCAGGTGAATCACCCTATATGATTATATTTAGTTTCTGAGTTCGCGCGCTTGAACAACTAAGATTCCATGGGTCTGTCATGAATACGATATTATTGGGCAACTTCAACTGTTTTGGTACTTCTCTTTGCTATGTAGGTGAATGCTATTCGAATCAGAATACAAATTTGTCTCAACGAACGTAATGGTGCTGAACAAGGAAAGAAAGAAAAAATGTTCAATCATGAAAGGAATGTGCCTCCAAATATTTCAATTCGAACGATTCAATGGAAAATTTCTTGACGAACAATTCATTCTTTCAAACTTGGATCGGATTATTGGGATCATATCGTCTGAAATGCTGTACCTCGATGGTATATTTTATGGAGCTCCTGAACTCGAATATACGTATATAGCTCTTTGTTATCATTTCATTTCTATTATCTACATTTTCAGATCAGCCTTCTTTGCTGGCCTCTTTGCTTGGAACAGTCTTTCGTTCCAACCCGTGTTCTAATGACTTTGGTTCCAACAGAAAAAGAATGATTTTCAAGTTCGACATAGATATCTGATTCCCTTGAGACATCACTCGCTAATAAATGCTGGAGAAAAGTAATAACTCAACTTCAATAATCGTTTCATCTTTAGGTCTCAGAGTAACTTCGGCCAGAAGTTACGAAGAAAAGTTTCAGTGTATATTTTCCACGAAATGATTATAGATGTTGACCTCTCAACGTAATTCAAAAAGTCTCACAGATTTTTTTTCAATCACAAAGAATTATTCATGATCTCATCTTTACCACCATATTCAGTGAGTTTATCACTATTAGTCACCAATCAGAATTCTATAATCTCGACACGGAATCCATCCATTACAGAGTGTAATAAATTCGCATTTGCATCATTGGAATGCCGTAAACTATTGAAAATACAGATTCAATGACATGAAGGAAAAGTTGAGTATTTGTGATGCGAATTGAAAAAATAAAAAACAGCTCAGATAGGTATGAGAAATGAAGAGAAGAATTTGATTGTCTGACTCCATAAATCTCCACGAAACTTCGGATATCTGATGGTATGAACCCCAATAATGTAGTGAGTTGTCAATTTTCAAATTGATAACAAGTCAAGAAAATATATATACTTCGTCATTATATACAGGCTATACATTTGTCTTTATTTCCTCAAACAGAATAATAATTATTTCACAGTATTCAAGAATGGTTTTCATTCCGAAAGAAATACAAACACGTTTGGTGTTTCGTCATTAATGGAGTCGCATCCAGGCAGATATTCTCTCTGGAGTATCTGATTTCCTTGTAATTGTCGAAGCAAATATCTGCCGTCCATATATTTTAACGTTGGCAAACTGTTTGACGAAGGCACTTGATTATATCATGAGATATTTCGGTTCACATATTCTTCATAGTTTGTTGGTAATTATTGTTTAGGTATACAAGGAAGTTGGTCGGAAGTTTCTCGTTAATAGGTGACTATAGAGTGGATCGATGTGAAAGTTTTCTGTAGGTAATCGAGGCATGCCTGACACGAGTCTACTCTGTGATAACCCAGACTACTG
Source organism: Gastrophysa polygoni (assembly GCA_963576655.1). Classification (NCBI taxonomy): domain Eukaryota; kingdom Metazoa; phylum Arthropoda; class Insecta; order Coleoptera; family Chrysomelidae; genus Gastrophysa; species Gastrophysa polygoni. The sequence continues at coordinate 13,382,048 of OY755090.1, forward strand.
AAGACACTTTGAAATTGATTTCCAATAGCGTATCATAAAAAAAATTATGCTTTCATTCATATTAAAATTGCCAGAAACTGAGATGACATACAAAATTTTCTGGAATGATTTTTTTTGTATTCTTCTTCCCTGTCTCGTAAAATCAGATGAAAATAACACACAAAAGGTCAATTGGAATAAGCCTTCCACTCTAAACTGAGATGACCTCATGAAATGGACGGTTTAAAATATGTGCTTTAATATGGATTTCGTTACCTAAGAATTATTTGCTTGTTAATTCTACAAACTGTATGGAATTAGTCGATACTTTGTATTCATACTATATCTATATACATATGAGGTCTGAGCTGTAACCTATTATGAAAATATGGTGTTGGTTGTTGTCGAATTTGGATTGATTGATTAATCAACTTTCAGTCACTTTCTCAAACGAACGAAATGAGTGAATGTTTGAACCACCCTGTATTAGGGTTATTGTGACGGTGCGGATTGAGGAGATGATATTAAATACAGAGTGTTCCATTTAGAATATCAAAGTTGCTACTGCTTTCTGATTTCCGGAAATATTTCGGTTCGGTTCGGTAGAAAATGTCCTTATTTGCTCTTAATCAAACGTTCAAAGTGATCCAAAAGTTGTCAACTCCATGCACCAGAAATATCTCATGTGCCATCCACCCTTAGTCCTTCATACATACAGTATTTAATAGAAGAATTCTCGAATAAAGAAAAATATGATATAATGACATGCTACATTTCGTGCGAGCGAATTTATGTTAAAGCTAAATGTTTGTACTATTTCAGTAGGTACCCACAATCGAAGGCACGAGGTGAGTCGCAAATCACGAAAAAAACATGGTTGATTCAAAAAATATATTTTTTTCTCGCCCGTAATTATGTAACGAAGATAAGCAAAACATTGTTCAACTAGTAATTACCGAGAAACTGTCTATATCAACTACACTAGAATTAACCAAGAGACTACCCAGTTCCATACTTGTCTCAGTTCTATCACAAGGGAGATTAGATTAGTTAGATTAGAGGATTCCGATTCATCACGAAGTTCTGAAACATATTTTACTTGCATCCAAAATATAATCTGTATCGATAAAGGGCAATGTTCCATAACACGTTTCATCTACTTGATTGAATTGAGGCGTCATCACAAAAAATGTCAAGCAAGAAACTTTGTTTCAACACGACGTTTCGAAACATATACAATTCAGATCTGAAATGCAGCTTATGCCGTTATAGAACAGTGTCTCATCACATGTTTTATCACCGTGATCAAGTGAATCAAATTGACTCATCTCCAGACTTGAAAAATAGGGAGAACTTTGTCTCAACCAACTTTCTACATTGTTGAAATATGAACTATGTTTGAGTCAACTATTACATTTGAATGAGATCAGGAAAAGTATAAATACTGTATTTTGGCATCCCATTTGTGCTTTTCAGACCACACCGATCGATTTATTTTTCTTTTCGCTTCAGTTTAGTCTGTGATTTTCTATTCATCATTTCAATCAACTATTGTTGTGAGACGATGCTTCATATTCAAAAGTGATGTTAGAAGTTTGAGTTAAGTCTGTAATATCATTCAAGGCGGACATTTATCCAAGCTATATCTTCGATTGATCTAATCCTGTGATGAAAAAAGGAGGATTTGAAATGCATCATGAATAGAATTGATGAATCGAATGTGATGAAAAATATGATGAGTTTGAAGTAGGTGATTTGAGGTGGACATACATCTATGCTATTGATCTGCATCTATGATTAGAGCACCTCTGTGATAAAACATGGAATACTTGAAATGCAGCAGTGATAATGTTGCTGCATATTTTAGTCAACTAAATACTAGCGAAAGTGAGGCTGAGATCAGGCGATGATGAAAGATGCAATTGATATGAAGGAAAATGATTTGGTCTGATGAGTGTCACTAATAACTTAAATAGAAGGAAAACACAATAATCGTCTACTGAAACAAAGCTTGTATCCAAAACTTCGAGACATCATCAACACTTCACTTTTTTTTTGTATTTTTGTAATAATTAAAAAATTTGCCACCGACGTCATGATAGTGAGAAATTGATAGCATTCTGCTTGAATTTACCTACTCTATATTTCCATTGCTGATCTCAGATATTTTCCACGCCATTGTATCTGTCGACTTCGTGTCAATAGGTTGAAATTCCGGGAAATTGCAAAGTCGACATCGATTTTCCATCAAAATGAGAAACTCGGTTCAATATTGTTTGCCGTGGTGAGACGAAATGCCAATTTATATCCAGGACGTTCTACTTGTACTCCAGGAATAATATATTGAAAGGAGAAGCCAGCAGGGAACCTGTTTTCCTTCATTGGAATAGATGAATAAAGTACTGATATTATTGTTGTTTACTGCGCCATATCTTATGGTAATTGAAATACGCGTAAATACAGTAGCAGACATTCATTAGCTTAGACAGAACAAAATGATTTCACCAGAGTTATATGAAAATATTGATATACTTGTATATTACAGTATCTATTCCATGTTACTCTGATGTTAGCAGCTACATACAGTGAAGCCCATTCATTTTGACACAAATATGAGATCTGGACCAATTCTTGGTTATGGAGAAAGACTACAGAATAATATAAGGCGGTCAAATAAGAAAAAAAGCAGTTCTTCATGATATTTATAATCATCAATATGTGGAGAGACATTCTTGAAAGATTAAAGAAAACTGAAACTGGCAAATTGTTTATTTCGCCTCTGGCCTCTGAACATAGAATCACCTAGAATTCATACTCGATATAAGTGGGGAATAAGAAGTAGAATGACAGATATCATCCAGGGAATACCTCGGGAACTACAAGATACAATATTTCTTCTACCATAGCAGATATACAGAGCACCCATTACAAGAACATCCCGAAATTTTTAAAATTTCAAGATTTTTGGATTTTTTCCAAACTGGAAACCCAAATATAACCCACTGAGTAGCAAACCACTTTACCTTTCATCATGTACACCAATATACAGCTTGAGTCAGAATAAGACTAACAAACTTCAATCGCGGATTCCTCACCTCATTTCGAGGTGAAAATATAGGGTGAGATATAGGGTGTAGAAACTACGTGAAAAAATTTTTTATATGAATATGTGAATAGAAGAACAAACTCACCCAGGAAAACTGATGAAATCAATTATCCTCGTTCAATACCTACTATATTTTCGTAGGTGTAAACGTTGTACGAGTGGAGGAACAGTATGCTAGCTTCTACAACGCGTGTACTTATCAGAGTTTTTCAATGATTTCTTTCGTGGATACTTTCGAAAATTTCGGCGACCGATTCCTACCGTGATAATATTCATTGTTCAAGTTTTGGTGTGCGCAAATCTTTGATATCGTCAGGGCTATGAAGTGACAACGTTTGGAATCAAATTCGATGTGAATTAGCCGTACGCACATACATACGTATACCCACATCACATATCGGCAGTCGTGCAAGGACAATGTTCCCATCATGCGCGTGCATGTTCAATAGCTATAAAGCACTTTTTATCTCCTTCCCATCAATATTATTCTTCCACAACAGCCCAACGAATGAATTTTTGCATGATTAGGGGAATAACATTATTCAAAACAATAAATATGATGGATCATGGAACTTGCAAGACGTTCGTGAATAGAGTTCAAAAGATTGACGAAGCCGTGATATATCCAATACGGTCCAATCGGTATGAGATAATAATATAAGATATAATAAGATACAAGGATCTCGTGCGCCAAAACAGAGTCTCTTAAATTCGTATCATAATATGTTATTTACATCTGGCGCTAATATAACTCAGAACAGAGACTGATATTATTTATAAATTAGATCTATCTGATTTCCTCTATCGAGTCCGCTCGAAGCGATTTGATAAGTTAATTAATTTCGAACTCTAATTCTTCTTTATAAACATACACGTGTCGACAGGGAGGGAACAACATTACACCAGCGAGAAAGTATCCCGGTTGAGAAAAGCTACGCGGTGTTATAAATGAAACCATCTGACTGTGAAAGGAGCGAAGCTGAATGAAGTTGCGGTCCTTATCATATTTACTCTGTTATAGATTTCCTCTCAGCCTCTTTTTGGTACTCTGCATGCTTATATCTAGGTATTTCTCCCATGATACAAGAAACTATAAACAGAAGGTACATAAACATCTAAAATCCAAAGGGTCTATCTCGATATTCAATTAGTTCTCCTCTTACTTCGAAACAGTGTTCAGCTGATGCAAAAAAACTCGATAGAGATCGACGTTTGGGTTTGATTGTCGAGGAGGACGACATCAAGCATATTGGCTTGTATCTGCCAGACTGTAGGCGGGGATGAGAAGTTTAACTAAATTCGGCACCTCTCATTCTCCACCACGGACTCAATATTCCCCGGAGCATTAGTTAAATACTCAAGGCCGCCGTCTGTATACAGGGTTCTCCCTTTTTTTCGAGCTCAAGAATGAGGATCTCGGAGATCTTATGAGGTGCGCAGTTGATTGATAACTTAGGAAAAAAAAGTTGGATGAAGTGGGGCTCTGGGATAAATAAGGGTGAGTTATCTATCCTGGTATATTAGTGATTTATCATAGCAATTCTTGATATATCATTCAGTTCATGAGCTACAGCCACGGACAGTTTTTGAGTTGAGAGCCCGTATAATGGCGAGTTTGGAGCATTCGGGTATCTCTGTTATCCTCAAGCTATACGATGTTGGTTGAATGAGGGCAAAATTGCGTGCTTTCATGCTGATTCAAAATCCAAGAATGAATTTGATGATGGTTTCACAAGTGTTGCGGAAAAACAGAATTTCCCAAATTTCGGAAAATTAATGAGCAAAAGAAATTTACTTGCCTCTGTGGATTCTTGTTGTATCGCCCTGTATATTTGCAATAGTTCCGATAGTTATAGACCCTCGTATTTTGTTTATCTACCACAATTTTGAATAAGATTATCAGCTATCATAGATCTAGAGCAATCGTGGAAACTTCCATTAATTCACTGCAAATATTCATGGTGTATTTTTCGAGAGGAAAAATTGCTCATTTTCATCCGGGATGATACCAGTCCACTATAATGTCATGAGAAGGGCAAACTTTGAAGGGAATTTTATAGAGATACTTTCTGGAATTCATAAGAATGTTTCGTCCTGATTGAGTTTTCCATATCCTCGTTTCGTGTCGAAGGTGTCGAAGAAACCATCAGGAGCCCTCAAAATGGCTCCTCGAAAATCTGCAGTTTACGTGTGACGGGCGAAGAACTTTTGTTATAGCCAAAAAATAATTGAAGAGTTCACTATGGCTTGACAATAGCCACTTAGTCGAGATGGAATATCTGACATAATCAACATTCTGTAGTCACCCTGTCATAGAATCATTCAAAAATAATATTGCAACGAAATCCACATGACCATTGTTTAAATGACTACGATTTCATTTTCTTTCATTGCACATTGAGTGTGGTGTTTATTATACCTACAAAATGAAATTGATATTTTATTATTCTGGAAGAATGGTTTGGTGTACAATTGAAAAAGAAGATTTTTGGAGGATTTTTCGTTTACTCGAATGATGAGATGATAAGAATAGATTTTGAGTCCATTGGATATTCTGCCGAAAATCACTTGAAACACTTTGTTAGCTGCAATGATAATGGAATTTCAACGCGATTTGTTGAGAAAATTCTGGAATACCATGTAGAGAGATAGAGGAAACTCCAAATCTTTCAGCTGACATGAGCTCTTCAGAAAGCCCCGTGCACAGATTCTCAGAAAAATAGTCCTAGTAGTTTTCCATATACCTACATATCGACTCAGCTCGTCCTGAATAAGGACCCTGTATTTATTAACACCCACCATTTATGCACTCAGTTGGAGATTGACAGCTCAAAATTCACGATAATCAGTTCGGATTCGCTAAATTGTCCAATCATCTTTCTCTCTGTAGAATCATGTCCCTGTCTTAATTTCAATCGCCAACCTTCGTCTGCGAACCGTCTGTTCATAACAAACACCTTGGACCCTTTTCAATTAGATTTTATTTCCATGAAATTCGTCCTTCATTCAAAATTCGTGACACTTTCAATGGTACTGGAGTCCGATGAAAAACGAGTTTTCCGCCTAGATAAATTAGTTCACTCCAGTGAGGTAAAGGGAAAACAACTTTGTGAGCATACGTTATGTTTCAAGCCGGAATACCAAATGTCATTATTGTGAATGATGGTTCCATGATGTGAATAAAGACTGGTGTTCCAACTCCCTATACCTACTTGATTAAATGGAATTGTGATACCTGACTAAGGCTGCCCAAGTTAGACACTAGATGACATCACCTCTGTCGATCTCGAAGATTTTCTTGGAAACTCTTGGAAACATGAGTCGATTATAAAATTCAATCATGAATTCAAATGAAGATATTGAACCGTCAGCTATCTAATACTGTCAGATATCCGTCATTATCGGTAAACGCGGATTTGAACTCAAGGATCGAGGAACGTGTTGCCATTTACACTCAAGCGGTGCGGACGTAGTAAGGTTGTTTGACAGGTCTACATGTTTTTTGGAAAGGAACAATTGAAGAGATGATTAACCATCCTATATCCACTTTGGATGGTTCAAACAAACTTCTGTCAAATCGATCATAGCTGTTAATCCCTCCACCCTTGTACTAGGGTTGTGTTATATATGAGATATTGTGATCGTTGTGTTATGAATGAAATATCCGAACAATAAAAAAAGTTCCTCTTTAATGATTCTGAGTATTGTACAGTATCTAGTTTAGTGGCTGATGCTCATACTGACTGCGATAAATGCATTCTAGCACTACGCAAGGATGTCTTCAGTCCTTCCATTTTAAGTCATGTTGTCATTTCTCTTTTCATTTATGCCTGACGTCAACGTACTCTCCATATACTCTAGATGTAAATATAAAAATGTTATTCATAAACCAGAATCCGTAGAGTCCAAAAGAATGAAGATATAGGGTCTTCCATGCGAAATTCCTAATATAATTATAATTCTTATAAGTTGAGGTCGTTCTTGGTGAAACCGGAAGTGATGGAGGAGTATTAGATATTGAAAAATCACTACAAGTATTCAATTCTTCTTTTGAACCCTCGGCATTCTGGCTATCATGGCTTCTCTACGTTGACACCTTCTCCCACTTGAATTTTCAGTGATAAATAAAATCTTGCATGCACCACGACCGTTATTAGATCGTGTCCATCGCGCATCGTGTGACATCCGTTCCTAGTCCTGCTGATATTACACATGTGTATGACGCACTAAATAACCATTGCACCTTGACTTTGTCTATAAATACCTGAACTGCTCTCTCAAATTTGATTTCTCTATCACTCAGACTCAGAATAGATAGTGTTCTTCTGAACTAGTTTTGATTGTTGTGTTTCCCACAGCTCCACTTCTTTCACCAGCTCTCGTTTATGTGCCAATCTCTTCCATTACTTTTGGTGAATACTTCTCCAATATTGAATTTGATCGTCGACTCGAAGTCCATACTCTCGGCCATCATCATCGAATTTCATTTCGGATTCAGATATGTTGAATAATTTGTTTTATAAATACTTTTTTCCCATGTCACTTCTACTTCTGATGATTGGTAGCATCTTCTCGTTTTACCGATTCCAAATGGAATAGTTCTGTTGACAATCATTGTCAGCTTCATTATTCATTGTTATGTCTAGTTTTGTGATTGCTCTCCACACAACGCATTCTCGATAGATATAACTCCCAAAACACAATCAGGAACAAAAATAATTACTACAGTCGCAACTCATCAGGGATGTGGTTTTGTTTCATTCTCGAAGTCCTCTTCCCAGCCATTTCCTTTATGAAACATTATCTAGATGAAGGAAATAGGATTTGATTCTCGGATAGGCACTACTGATAGTGAAATTCTCAAGAGGAATATATTGTAGCGCATGAATACTTCTACATCAAAATGTCGCTCTGGTATGGATTCTGTGTTTACTTGTACCTCCCATTTCCGTCTTGTGTCTTCTTCCCTTGAGTGCACTTCATTTAGCACCGGAGTTTTGTGACATAAAGAATCATTGTTATGCTGACTTCTGTCTTGAATAGTGGAAGATGAACAGAAGTGAAAACTTCTAGATATTCATTCATACATTTTGGCTTGTTTTAATTGTAATACATTATATATTCATCGAATAAGTGTTAAAAATCGCGAAATTCAGCTGAAATAGCTATTCAACGCAGCTGATCAACTAATTACTAATTTCATGAGCGTATTTTTGATATAAAATCATAGCAATGAACATAAAGTATTGTATTTCTATTAGAAATTGTTTCAGGCATATTTTGAACATATATAAATTCATATAATCCGTGAATATAATGAAATATAAAGTTTGCCGTGACATTATCGTAACATTGATAATGAATTCGAAGATATATGATGTTCCTACCATGGATGTTTGTTCTGAAGATGAGCTTGTTGTTCAGTTGAGGTGATGGCGTAGATATGACGATTTCCAAAAAAATTAGAAAGAGATTTGTTCATTCCATATATTGAATATGTCAATATATTGACATCTGAATATTGTCAAGAATGTTATAGGAATGATAACGCAAGAAGGGGGACTGATCCAGCCCGAAGGCAGGATGTCAACCAATCATCTAATTTTACTAATTTGCAAGCGATTTAACTCCATTGAGTGGTCCATAACATTGACAGCAGTCAATACTTTGATTTCACTATATCAAAGTTTTCAAAACGTACTCAGATTGTAATTAAATTTTGCAAGCACTTAATCTGATGCCATATTAATGCACCATTTTTTGTCTTTGCATTCTTAGTTGAATCACTCTGTATGTGAATTTACCTCGTTAATGTCTGAGATATATTAGCTTTTCATGAGATCCTCATTCTCAATGTCCTTAGGCCAGTTATTTTCGTTCATGTCCTTGAACCACCTGTCGATCACGGGTTTGTTATCGATTGAAGCGTTCATCATACAATATCTAAGAAGCACTTCCCTATAAATACTCGAACTTCATTACGAGCTAATTCGAAAAACGTGCTTCCATCGGGAAACAGCATGGAAATTCATTATGAGCGCACGCTGATCAATATCAACAGGCTGATATTTCAGTACGGAATTGATTGAGAATAATGAATCACCGTGACCCTGGAGGGATATGAATCGTGAAGCTGTTCGTGATAGGTTAATAATTGTATATTATGATCTGGGGAGCGATACGAGGATTTGTTTGCCCACCTAATGTTGATAAAGAGAGTGTCTCTATGGGCGGCTCGCCCAGATAACCTTTATATGTATTTCGATTATAAGAGTTATTGAACTTCATGAACAATTACAGTTCTTTTTTGTTTCAGGTGCTGATACATCGTTGTTTAGAGATATTCAAGAACACTACTTCATGTAATTACGATGTGATTAAATGTTCGACAGTGCCAATTTACAGTAGATAAGACATATATTAATTAATGTAAAAATAAATATTACTTTAGTCATTATCAATTGATCTATCATCTTTCCCACTGATAATTATCACACAAAAATCCACTTCTCGTTGCTATTTCTGCAGACTTAAAATATAGTGAATATATGAGCTTCATTAGCTCATTAGCTCAGGGTAGCAAAAATAAAGGTTGTATAGGGAATAAACCAGAATTTCATAACTCATTGTGAATTGAGCTGTTAAATTGGCGGTAAAAAATATAGGCAGCCTTTATCACATCACATTATGGTGTAATTCATTAGGAAACTTTTCGAAAATGTTTTCTTTTGTGATTCACCTTGTGTTGAAATCTACTAGAGAGTTTATTCAGTTGATGAAGTGATCAATGAATGGAGGTACACATCAAATACTTCGATGTAACTTCCACAGGAATGTCTGCAGGTCAACTGAAAAGCAATGAAGTCAAGGTTGAAAAAATGGTGATTCATATTTTTCCTTGGAATATTTTTCTAAGCCTACTAGAAGATATACAGTATGACTGCTCGATATAATCATACGCCAAAATTCGAGATTACTATGATAGAGTCATATTGGATTTATATAAGAGAACATTTCACCAGCTACATATAAACTCCTTGGATTTTGATACAGGGAGAATAGAACCAATATGTGATATATACACGTTCACATCCAGAACGCAGATATTTCAGCTCGGCTAGAATCGAATGGGGTTTTCAATAATTCAAAAAAATTTGCTTGATAGCCGTTTTTTAAATTCAGACCAATTTAACAAACAAAAGTGGAGTAGTCCTTGAAAATGTGAATATTTCAATTTTTCCCTCCGTTCGGAGAAAGCTCCTAGTATCGTATTAGAATATTTTTGTTTGTGAAAATCATTCAACGGGCTTCAAGATAAAGGAGCTACTAAAGTACGAAGTATGAAGTGGAAGTATGTCAAATACATATTTGTTCAGAAACAGTAACTTATTATTGACACTTTTTTTGAATTCCTAATGTACTGCTCACTTTATGTTAGCTCCACTGACTTCAATATCAGAAGTTCACAGATATGTCAGATTTCTTGGTAGCACTCTGAGAATTTCATCAGGAATTCAAGGACTTCGATTCACCTACCTACTCATACAGTTTTTTCGTAAAGTAAATTAGATATTTCCTGCACAGAGGACTTGCAAAAACCTCTGACATGTCGATTTTGTTATTTTTTTGTGACACATTTCTTGGGATTTTCCACCGTCACACTCACTAGAAATATTTGTAACAGAATGCTGAATAAATTAATGGTTTTCCACAACCTTATATGTGATTCAGTTCTCATTGATTTGCACACCTACTAAGGCCGAATGCACCAACCAGTTCTGGTATTTCATAGATTTTAAAGGTACCCACTCTATCAACTTAATCAGTAGTCCAACAACTTCACAGAATTCATCAGTTCTCACCAATTGGTACCTATAATGCATCGACCTCTTTCGGATACCTATAGATTCACTACGGTATCTATTTCACGAACTGCATCAGTATTTCAGGAACTTCACAGAATTTTCAGTGCACCTAGCATCGACTTTTTTCGGTATGTATTTCATGAATTCACTATGATACCTACTTCACGAACGTCACAGAACTCATCGAATCTTGCTGATTTATGTACCTACTCTTCATATTTCATCTCTTCTCTGTCTACATATTTCAGTATTCCACATACTTCTCGAACTCCATCAGTTCTCTTGAATGTGTTCAACACGTTAAACGCCTCACTAAGATAGGTCGATTGGTATTCATGATCGAAGGTGTTCGTATTTCCCATGTGCCTGTAAAATGACAAGCATTATGCAAGAAAAATTATGACAGGATCGTAATTTGTTGATCGATATATATATGCTTCAACTCACCCAGAGTGATGTTGAAACTGTGGTAGTGGTTGAAACGAGAGTTTTCAATCTATACACACACTTAAACGAATCAGTCAGAACTCTCTTATTCAATATCATCATTCACAGACGGAACTCAACTGAATTAATGTGGAAGGACTACGAATTGAGCATAAGGATTTCCTCTATAACTCCGTTTGTCGACAGTTCAGGAAAGCGTCTTACGAAATGCAGATAAAATCTTTTATTCCAAAGGGACCATGAAATGAATATGAGATTTGCATCAAGAAGGATTAAACGTAACATAAAAGGAATGGGAAGTTCGTAGGACAAATAATATCATTATCTTCAACAATTTAATGTCACTTATCATTCCCACCGTTTCAATACACGATTTTAGAAGATTGCAAAGCCTAATACTGATTTGGAACTTTGTGAAAATATTGAAATATTGATTTTACATAATTTTTTAATGACCTGAATGAGAGACAAAAAATCCAAATCGATTCCAGATTCTCATTGCCTTTTTTCAACATTTCGAATTCCCATGAAGAATCCTCCTTTTTAAATTTTACCTGTAATTCAAAAAAATATTTTCTTTTCTTGAAATCGCATTTTCCAATGATATACGACAATTATTTCATTGATGAAAAATAGGTACCTACCTACCCGCGACCTGACAAAATCACTAAAACAAACCTTACTTCTCCTTGAACGAAATATTTTTATTGGTGAGTACCCAAGTTTCAAAAAAATACCACGACTTCCAGTACGCTGAAAAAAGTCACGAAATATTTTTTTCGATTTTCTATTCAATGTAGATTTCCAAAAAAGATCCCAAAGAGAGAATTACCTTTGAACACGATACGAAAATTGTAGAAATCTATGTCATATCTGCCTTGGTCAACCACTGATATCGATTGTCAAACATTATGCATTCATTTCTCAACATATTGCGCAGAGTATAGAATCAGATAATATTATGGATATCTCACTACATTAACCAAAGGTTTCATGTAGTATGGTGAAATCAAGAAAATTGTTCTTTTCTCCAAACGGAAACATGGAAGATTATTTACTTGGTGAAGCTGTTAATTATAACAACTGGCTGAAATGAGCAATCAGCAGCACATTTTAAATCGTGACGTGAGTCTGCATATTTGAATGTCACATGGAATTTGATGGTTTCCAAATGTCGGAATATCATAGGAAAACCTGTTATCGAAATTATGCATACATGTTATTTCATAGCTATATTTCAATCATATACACATTCAAACTTGATCAAAGCTTTTGTGATCTTGCCTATTGACGATATTGACATAGAAAGTTGTGAAGTGAGGAAGTTGTTTTTTTTTTAATTCATTCAAACAATGCATTTGTCATGTGTGAAGGAAAAAAAAACATTTCAGCGTTCGATAAGTTAAGTTAGTTCAAATATGAAGTTGAAGTTTTTTAAAGTTTCGTTTTTCCTTCGATGAAAGAGAAATATGGTGTAGTTATATGTTTAATAAGAGAAAGTTGAGCTCGTTGCTTCATTTTCTTCTACTATCTGTGAATTGTGACTGGCTCCTTATGTATTTTGAGTTGTGGCCGAAAAAATTCAATAACGACTCTGTCCAATAAACATCAATATAATACAATAAAAAGATGTGCTGAGTGTCAGCCCTATACATATAAAATAAGACATAAGATTTCACTTGATAGGGCAAACATCAATCTCAAGATGAATAAAACGCATCTAGAATTATAATTATAATTTGTATTTTCATATTTGGAAATAGAAGTAACATCTTCATCCGAGTGATGAAACGAGTATGAAATATTTGTTTGGATCACTATCGGTGAAAAACAGTTCTCAAGTCGTCTCATCCTTCATTTCGACATTATTGTAATGCCACTCGGAGATCCCTCTACCGGGAACCCCGTTAACCTCGCAGACGGTAAACCTCTCGTGCATCCTAGCCTCGACGTCGTTCCCCTTGTAGTGTACCGCGTCCTGCAGGTACTCCACTCTGACGTCATAGGTCCGGTCTCCCGCCACGAAGGAGAAGGACAGCTCTGAGGGCAGCTGCCCGTCCTCACCTTCGATCATAGAACATACTTAATCAGACGAATAAAAAACATACACCAGAATACTCGAGCCTTCCCATGAGGCCAACATAACTGTCATTGCCTTCTTGTTCACACGTTGTTGATCTCACACGAAAGTAGATGTTTTTTCATATACACGAAAGATATGATATGTATAGTCTACTAGATGCAACCTTCTCCCATCGGCTTATGAGAAGCATTGAAACGGAACATAAGAAAAAGAAAGAGCTATCGATTCGTCTGAACGTGCAACAAAGAAAGGTGCCATTTTGCCTCCCGCTCTCGTTTGCTGTTTTCATTGGTTGGATTCCTCCGCCATTCTCTGAGCGCGTACTGAGTCTCTTCGTTTTAACACACTCATGGATCAATAAACTTCGCTAAACAATAGATTTGAGTGAATAATCTCACACTATCAACTCGACTAGAATGAAAATAATTGACAATGTCGTATTTCCCAATACAATGGCATGGCACATCAAAATGATTTGCCAACAGTCAGCTGATTTTTGATCGCTGCGTCACTTTCTTATGGCCATTTCCATGCCACTCTCTCTAAGCTCGATGTAGTAGAGAATATATATTTTTTTCAGTTCCAGTTCATTATCAATTTATCTTCGTACATTATATTGATTTATAATATATTACTTCGCCCTTCTGTTGGAAAGGCTGCATCTAAACACTCATGGTGCTTGTTTTATGCTGTGCCCTTCCATCGTCTAGGCATACTTGATCAACATTCTAATGTGGTACTCTGAGCATTATTGTCACAGCTTAATAGTAATAGCTTGATAGTAATCGAGGCAAAAAGGAAGTAGATATTAGTAGGTGAAAGAATAAAAGAGTGGAAGAATAATAGTGAAAGAATAAGAAGATTCCTCAAATATTCGATGATGGATATAGTTTAGAAATTATATAAAAACCATAGACCAAGAATAAAGGAGAAGAAAGGAAGAAGAACATAGCTGGTAGGCGATTTCCATTGAGATACAACATGATTATAATGAATCTGATAGGGTTTCATTAGTTAAGATGATTTTTTTTCAGGAGGAACCTATATTTGGTGAAGTTTTGCAAAGTTTTCATTTCTGTTGGAAGTAAATTATATATTTTTGGTCCGAAGTAAAATATTGTTGTCTGAGTATGAGTTTTTCTTTATAATGGCACATTAACCTCGGCATCTATATTGAAACGAGTTGCTTTATTTTTATTGATGTAATATTTGTATTTATTGTCGTACATCCAGATACGAATTTGGTATATGTAGAGATTTTTTATATTGAATCAAATTGTCTCTATATAACTGTTCTGATGAATATAACCTTCTTCTCCTGAGTATTATTTTCAAAATTGTGTTCTGTATCTTTTGAAAGCTCCTTATAAGATACTACTAAACATCCCTCCCTAAATCACTGAAGAAATGATCTCAACTTCCAAATGGCTACAGCAATGTTGATCTGTGAACACATCGTGGTTTAGAAAGATTCATCACTCATTGTACGTATATAATTCTGTTATTTCCATATATGGTACTGGACGAGTAAGTAAGTTGAATAATGAAGAGAAATTAGTGTGGCTGACGGTACAGTTAATCCAATGTCAACATGAAACTGCACCAGACGTAGATGTTTTCCATTCGTCATTCATGGCATTAGCAAGAATGATTTTGAAAGTTTGTTGAAAAATTCTGATGAATCAGAAAAAATATGAACCTCTTGTTCACCATTTTCTGATTACTTTCGAAATGACCCCTATAGGTAAGTAGCAAAAATACCGGGTGACAAAGGAGTATGTAGCAGTTTGTAGTTTATCTTATATATATACATATTTTGAATTCACAAGAGGTACATGATCAATGATAGCGCTTTCTTTGGACCTGGCGATAATTTCAACCACCTGTAAGACAGGAAATAACCCCTTCTTAAACTCCTGACTCCTGCTTCAACTTCTTCTTTTCGAATCTCACCTTGTATATTTACTTCTCTAGCCACATCATATCTGACCCAATCATGTATGCTGATTGATATATGATTCTTGATTGGCTGTGAATTGCATTTCATCGAATTACATAGTCGATTACGATTAGAAAATTCAATTTTCAGTATTGCCTAGAGGGTGGTGTACACAAATTGTTTTTTGATCGACAGTAAAGGGTTTGTGATTGATTTTATTGACTCATTCATACTTTCATCACTAACTAATGATCATCGGACTTCAAAGGTTAACAAGCATCTAACTATCATCGTAATCAGATCACAACGAACTTGGTTTATAATTCAATAAACTGCAATTGAATAGCCAATCAATCAATCAATCAATCAGCAATCAAGAATCGTACACTAATAGGCATACATGATTGAGTCAAATATGATAAGCTAGAGAAATATACAGGGCGAGATTTGAAAAAAAAAATTGAGGGCCAAACAGGTGATTGAAAAAAATTATCGTCAGGCCAGAAGAAAGCGCCGTACCTACTGTGACTTCCAAATTTCCTTAAATGAAACTACTGCACATGTCTCCAATATCATCCGCTATACGAAGAAACCCTGAACGTACATGTTTGGGAAAAAAATAATAATTATGAGAGTAGCCACGAAAATGCTCCTAGGACGAGCGCTAAAGGGCGTATTGACAGTTCCAAATACAAAATTGTGTTTGTTTAGAAACTTCATAAACACATAGATCGTAGATCCTCACCGTGCTCGTAGAGTACCAAATCGACGGTTTCCACCGGATCCAGCCGGCCGTCGGGGTGGTTCACGAACCCCATTTCCAGGAGGGAGGTTGTGCACGGTTGGCTCACCACGCCGATGGATATTTTCGTGCGGTCCGATAGGTAGAACATGTGGTAGATGTATCTGTGCATCAGGCTCCAATCTCTCTTGTGACCTGAAAATTCCCGTTTCCAGGTGAATTAAAAATCGGACTAAGAAAAAAGGGGACAAATGATTATTCAATTTGTTATATTTCATCAGCTTTCATTGATTCATTTGGCATGCCTTATCACAACAATGGCCAAAGATTCGAACTTTTTGCAGCTGATGAGACATTCACTTGTTTCCTATCCTAGTGAGCTTTAACTCGTGATCATTGAAATCATTTATCTGTGTATAGACATAAATTACAGAAATTGAATAGCTTCGTAATATACCGGGTGATGAACTACCATATTGATGAAATACCGCTTAGTTTTCCAATCGAAATTATGTGTATATGTTCTATCCAATTGACTCTCGAAAGTCAATTGGAACCCATGGAAACGGTTTCAACGGAAGTTGCTGCCGATATCAAAAACTTTAATAATCATCAACTGAATTATTCTGAAATCCTCGAAGGCAAAGACGCAACCAGGTGTTATAATTCGTCCTAAAAGTACCATTCAAACACACAAAACAAATCGGACTTATTGCGTAATATCGATCTTGACAGTGGCTATATATGGTATGAGAACAACTAGGTATGGAAAAGTCTGGGAAATATGGCGGAATCTTAATGGGCTGCAAAAATAAGGCAGATATCGAAAAACTTATTCAGATACTTGATCGGAAGATGTCGATTTCGTGTAATGTGAAGGAGGTTAGCGGATTTTATCCAAGAATATGTTTTTTTCATCTTTTGATAACACGAAAGGAAATCCTATATAATCTTCGAGAAACATCGTGTAAGCCAGCGGTGGAATCCAATTTTATCCAATTCTATTAATTGTCCTTTCTCGAGTGATTGTTCAGTTCATTACCAAAGAATATCGTGAATAACTTCATGTCGAAATGAAGATGGTTATTGATATCATTATTATCATCATTACATTTGAATATGTGCTCGAATGGTTCCTTCGTGATCCATGTGTAGTAACCAATTTTGTAGCCAAGTTTCCATCAATTTTCGCAGATGAAATGCAAAGGTTGAGTACATTTCGCACTTTTTTACGCTTAATCAATCGATGATCAGTAGCCTTACAAAGTTGCTCTAATAACGACACTTTATTCGTTGTGAACCATGTACACTAGCGTTTGACAATGACAATTCTTGGAATTAAATCTCAGTTATGAAAAAGTTCCGATTTAATAGTAGAAAGAATATTATGTATAATTTGGACATTGGTATTCGAATTGGTATGGTAACAAAAAATCTATACCTAGCCTATAGTAGCCCCGACTATATAATTTGCCCACAGGGGTGAAATTCTCCTCAGGATATTATACGTGTTGTAAAGCTTTCTCGCTACTTGACGGGCATATTTGTATGTGAATCTCCATTTTCACAATTTTGTCACGGAATTTCGCTGAAGAGGTGTAATACAGAGGTGCCCTATAATATTTCAATAGGGCTGTTTAGATTTTGTGTATTCAGTGGAGTAGTTTGTTGAATTCAGTAGATGAGAATTTGCAATTGTGCAGTGAGAACAACGAAAAAAAAATATTAATTGGAGACTATCAATTGGAGACTATGAATAGCGTCTACCTAGTGCTGTCAATAATGATCCTGAATTCGTTCGAACGAGTATTGGATCCTGATTCTATACCTATTATATCTGCGTTCGATATAGATTCTTATATAATTATATATATGATAGATGTTGGTTCTTATATAATCAATCAATTCGTCGAGTCATGAAAGTAATTGCCGTAGAAAATTTCTGAGTCGAGAATAAGCCATCCCTTAAGTAATTCTGCATGTCCAATCTCATTGAGACAAAAAGACATCGACGTTTAGCTAATTTTCATGCAATAAAACGTAACAACAACAATGATGAACATCCAACAATGAACAAAATGAACAATGGAAAAAATCACGCACCTATTTCAACATATTATTATCAGCTATGCTATGGTCAATTTCCTAATTCGGTAGAATACTTTCGTTTTGAATTGGGATTCGAATTCATAATCATACCCAGATGACGTCGATCGGAAATTTGGGGGGCTCAGCTGAATGTTGTGCTTACTGTATAGTAGGTATCTCAAGACCAATTAGGCAGTAAAAAATAGCATGAAGTTCTTCCAAGCATTATCCTTATAAATGTACCGCAAACAACCTCATTCAATTATGAAACTTCCATAACCGGTTTGTTTTGAATATAATAATCCATGTCACCATCCACAACTTTTCAAGTACCTTGGTTGCTTCAACAAAACAAACTTTTTTCCATGCTGATCTTTTTTGAATTTCTTTAGAATGACTCGAGAATGTTGTAAAGTAGGTACACTCGAGATCAAACTCATTAGTAGGCGCCTGAAGCAAAAGCCTTATCGCGCTACGTTTACGAATAGGAGAGAGAAGGATCCGTAGAGATTCCTTTATGCACATAGATCCGTCGGGGTATAAATATTATATTTTCTCCTGGTTCAAAATTATACGATTCCTTTGAGATGTTTAAGCTACGTTCGTAATGAAATTATTTAAAGAGAAAACCGTACAGACCTAGGAAAATGAGGCCTGTCACATTAGTGACATTACCAGAAACCAACACCATATGATGACATTTGTCGAACGATTATAATTTTTCGAATTTCCAGTCACATTTTTCTCATAACAGAACATCATTCTATCGAGAGGTATTTCATTCAGAAAATAATAATGAATCCGATAGCATTAAAGAATTCGGTCAGTTTCACAACACGAAAAGAAAACCTATAATGTTCGAGTAACATCGTGTTAGCCTGCGGTATGATGTTGGTAGAGAATGATGGTATTGGAGTTCTTATCGATAGATTGGAGGTCGTAGGCATCAGGAAAGACTTCACTAAGCAAACAATTACACAACTTTCACGTTATATTGATGAATTATGAGGAGCGAATTTCCGCACATCACGAGCCTGACAGTGTAGGAGTGATCAGCCTGAGCTCGACTAGTTTATCTACCTGTAATAATAGAACAATAGACGTGGATTCCAATGAACACCTACCATGGAAATATATAAGAGAGAGATCGCCCATATTTCTAGAGAGGAAGAGAGATTTTCTAGAGAGGTCCATTGATTTGTGAGTGTAGTATCACCGACTAGGCGAATAGCTCCCTCCTGAATAGGATCTGAGAGCTTGGTGTATGTTTGGAAGCTGAACTCATGTAGATCGTGAGCGATTGCTGGGTTGTAAAGTATATCTTTGACGGATATTGACGACTGCATAGGAACAGTGCAAGGTGGATTCAAGATGGTGGACCAACTCTTCAATTGTTCCTTTCCAAAACATGGCCGTATCTCTTGCATGGGTATAGATGGCAATACGATCGTCGATCCTGTGAAGTCAAATCCGCTTCAACTGATAATGACAGATATCAGAAATTCAAAAAATACTTTTCAGAGTTCCCAGGATAACCATTGAAATCAGCATAACCATCTAGTTTCAATCTAATAAGGTATATAAGTTTAAAACAATCAAGTAAGCGAAAGCTTCAACAATCTTTCTAGTATATTATGTATATATACTAGAAAGGTACAGTTAGAGTATGGGGAGTTGAGACACCAGTATATATTTATATCATGGAACAGTGGTAGCTACCTGGTATCATCATATGGGACACTGTGTGGTGAAGATATAAGCTTGGTTTTTTGTTGTTGAACTCTACTAGAACCAGATCACTATTTCAAAAGTGTCATCCGCAAAGCCATTAACTGGGCAGATCGTTGATGTGGGGTAAAAACGAAGTTGGTGGAACACCAGCATTGATAGTCATTTTATCAGATGAGACTCACATAAATCTACCAACACAGATAGTGTTCCAGGATACGTAGTATTTTCGGAATGACAGCTTGAATTTATTGAAAAAAAGTATTTTTTGTAGCCCCTGATGGAAACGTGGGCCAATCAGGAAATTCGTTTTGTGAATTGAATTGTGTAGGTTTTGATATTTTCCATTTTTGAAATAGGGCATACCTATTTGGTTAAAATAGTTCGTGTAAAAAAATTTTCAGAGCTATGGAATGAAAGTTGAGGAAACATGTTGACCTGACTGACAGAATTATATAATAGTACCAAAAATGTAATTAAGCAATGATTATAAGAAATATTTGTTATATTCTTTCTGAATCCTGGAGACCGCCTCCATATTCTGCCTCCATGTTGTTTCCACAGATATATTCATACATATCACTGCACTCCTCCGCTTGGTTGGTGTATCGGGTTTCAGGATCATTAATTGATTGACGATTGTTTGCATAAGTATTGTTATCACAATGCAATCCTTGAGTATAGTGTATATAATCGAAGATGCAATCTAAATATTGTCATCGAGTGAAAACATTGAGATGCATGAGATCATCGCTTGATCCCCTTTCGTATTATTATCATCTGTATGACTTTTGCAATTCATCTACTAGAAACACGTTTATGTGCTGATAATATTTCATCACCTGCTGAAACTCAAATCACCATTTTCTCTCCGACAAGCTATTGTAAGAGCGAATCGAAAATCTCCTCAGATATTTTTAATATTGCAAATATTTTCAAACAAAAAGCTCACGATGCGATGTAGGAATTTTCTATTGTGGAGATCCCCAATTCTTGACATAGACTTTTTGTGGAACTTTTTATACCAGTGGAAGCTTATATTACATCTATACAATTCCAGTACAAATATTGACGAAATTGTTCGAAACAATTTCAATCAGCAATTCTGGAAGAGTAGCTCTTTATATTTTTCATGAATAATCCAATCGGTTCGACTTCAGAAGATAATAGAGAATATTTCCACTTCTTGATGAATGTAATAGGTATCATTCTACAAATGGGTAATACTCAGTCACCTCGAAATTAGATTAGGAGAATATCAGGACTACACATTCCACATTATCCATTAACATTTTCGAGCCTAACCTGGAAATGAATTGTGACAAACATCACCAATATCTTAGGTCTCTAAAGAATGTCCTTGTTTTCATCATCAGTATCCATGATCGGTATCATCACCAACAGCGCTGTGCGGTCTATGCGAGAACTGCTTCACCAAAACTTGGCTTTCTGTTCCGTGCAAAGAAGTATTTCTTCAGCTCTTCATCATCTACAAAGCACAAATTCGACCTGTCTTAGTGTACTGTTTGGATGACTGGAGTTTCCAGATATCAAACATACGCTGAAGTTTTTAGGTTCTATTCAGGACGAAGCCTTTCGCCTAGTCAGTGATACCACACTCATAGAGTCACTTGACTTCTTTGAAGCATCGTAGATATTTTCAACGAGCAATCAAATCAAATCATGGCACCACGACCCATCCAAGGTAAACAATACGAGCTCAAGGTGGTCACCCCTACATTGTCAAGCTCGGGACCTGTCTAGCCTCACTATACCAAGCATCATCCACCCCCAAGGGGGTGGAGTTTTCAGTGGGTAGACCCAAGCTAGAGCTGAGGAACATTATCCCCTGATCCTGCGTGATGTCCATAAACCATCGTCGAGGAACTTTGAATATATTTATATATAGCATTTTTCAGAGAACATTATGAAGGATGATCCGTAATATGTAAACACTAGTATTACTTGTTGAGCTCCTTCATTTCTGCAAACTATTTGTTGATATTCACAGCAATATTGGATTCCGTTGAAGATATTATGTCATATGTGAAGCTATTATGGAATCATGAAATTTAAGAGATGTACCTCAACATCATGATGAATATATTATCATAGTAATCATTTCGTTTTTATTGAACGATGGCTCATTCTGTAGAGTATCTATGAATATTATCAATAATCTGGACGTACCAAAACTGTGATCTCTGAATGCATCCATTTCCTCCATTTTGATGATCTTACCATCAACTTTCAGTTTCCCGCTCAAATATCCCATTTGTTCATAGTGACTTTGATGTGCCCTAAAAAATACTATGTTTGTAAAATTATTGTAATTCTCAACATTATATTTTTTGTTTACTTTGATCATATAGGAGAATTCTAATGTAGCTAATTTTTCTGATAACAATGTGCGTACAACTGGAACATAACAATGTAGCAATATCAGTGCATGCATTATTTTTTGAACATGTACTGCTATATTCCGAAAATCACAGATTCGAAACTATTTTATAATTTTCAGAAAGATCAGCTGCAGAAAACCATGAATAGTATTTCACAGAAATCAAGTATCAATATAAGTCGATACAGGCTGCTAAAGAGAACTCTCTTTGTGGAAGGGCTTCACAAATCCTTGGCTAATTGAAAACAATTAGGATCAATATTTTCAAATAAGATCTGAATCATATTTGATGATTTCACGGTTATATGCTTATGATCAACGTACTACGCCGAGAAATATTTTCAGAATATCAGGCGACTATATTGCGTGAATTCCATAAACCCAAACTCCATTGTTTTATTTTCCGTCATCCGGTTCAAAGAAGAATCTTTATAACAGCAATGATTGATATGAAGTCAATCATTCACACACTATTACTGACTGACATGATTGTTGCATTCCCTTTTCACAATCAATGAGTAGATTAAATATCATCTATTCACATGCCCATACCCTATTAGGACAACGCTGCTTTCATCTCCCCTCAATGAGAGTTGCGGTACCTGTGTTCGATTCTTAACGGTGCCATTCCTTTGAGAAACCATTATATTATAATGTAATCTTATGTAAAAACGTGGGCGGTCTGAGACCTGACGACTTAGGCCACCTTTTGGCCCATTGTCCACCCACAATTCCTGGGATTACTTGGAGAAGGAGAATTTCGCATGCGAAAGATACCATCTTCCTTTACCAAACCTTTTTCACATCTGCTGGGTTCAGGATACTTCCCCTAACAAGTTTATGCTTTGTGCTACCACTGCCGGGTATTCAGTGAGGATTGAGTGAAACTTTCTTCGTCCTCAAGGCACCATCTGCATTGAGGATCTTCCACAATTCCGATCGTGTTGAGATGTTCAGTTGAGTGGCAGTGCCCTGTCAGGAGACCCACCTTGCTCCTGTACCCTGCGTTTTCTGGTGAAATGTATGATTCCAGCCTTATCAGGGTTAGCTTTTAGTCCCGTTTTACGACACCAGCGGTCTACTTCATCCGGAGCCCGTTGTGTCAGTCTCCAGTCTCCGACTGGGAATTTACCAACAGCTGTTGATCAGGATGACGATATCATCCGCGAAAGAGGAATAGGAGACGGCCTCCTCCGAGCTGTTTTGGAAAGTTGCCTTCACTATCCTTTGAGAGAGGAGTGTGTCCATTTCAACAAAATTAGACTGTCGCGCCGCTCTTCATGAAATATATAGAGTCAAATGATCATTGATCCTCTAAGAAGATCCATTTTGGAAGGAATATTTGAGTATATTTATCGAGTATAAATATATTCAGAATATATATCTCCTTGTTTCCAAACTTTGTTCTACCTGAACATTTTGTTTCCTGCTCTTGGAAAAGTATGAAAGCTTTATTCAGGTATCTCTTCACCCACGATGAATATTGGGGGACACAACTATTCTCAAAAGACTAATCGGCAAATAACACAAAAACTTCTCGATTATCATGTCTCTCACGTTGGAAACCACTCCTAATTATTGGAAAATACGATGAATGACTAACGTTGATTGGCCCATGGCTCAGTTAACTCAATGTCAGGCCTATATTCAATTATCTAGGTACCTACGTATTCGACTGTCGTTTTCATAAATAACTTGTCATAAAATTGTTGCTCTTACTGTTTCAGTCGTTCAAAGTATTCTCTATGCCAAGTTTCTCTAGCGATTGCTCTGGCCAATACTTTGCTCGGAACGTCTACTTCGAAAAAGAACCATTTATAATCGCTACGCCAATCTGCTTCCAGCTCAACATCCACCATCTTGTTCGGACTGTTGTGAACCCTGAAAATTAATGAATCTTGTAATAAGTACCTCTGTCAATCAGCGCAGTAACAGTAAGTTCCAGAGAGAAACAAGAGAGGTCAAGTTTCAGATGATCTTGAAACTACGCTTTGTGAAATACAATATACAATAAAAGTAGACAATGCGAATTTCCACAATCAAATTTCTATACCACTGTAGATCGAAAGCATGGAGAAAAGTTCAAAGGTAATATACAATGCTGAGACTATGCATCGCAATTACTCATATTCTTTAATACGAGGCCACCTTTCAATAATTTGTTTTCGTAATATTATTTGGAAGGAATGTTAATCATTCAGGCTCAGTCAAATCACTTGTTACATGTTATCATTTATTTCGTATCATGTGTCAGTAACTCGCATATATGTTACCAGTAGACACTTGGGGTAGTGATTGGGTGTTACTTGACTATACATATGCAGGGTGTACATTTGAAAACTTTCAATGGGAATATCTAGTGAAATAAAAAAGTTAAAAGAACGCCGTATGGCACAAATATTGAAGAGTTATGAGAAACTAGAACCACCATATTTTAGTGAAGGGTTGAGTCACTCCTTTGGCAATCCCAATTTTTAAATGTCGAATGGCACTACCCTCATGTGATGCCTCGAACGCGTGTGCCCTTCCTTCAAGACATGTGGTTTTTGTTATTCCAGTACCTACAGCTATGTTTGTTTACTTGTCATTCATGTAATGCATAACATTTCGGTCATGCCCCCGCTAAATTGAATTATTCGATCAGGGTCGTCCTTCCGCAATTTCTGGAGAATTTGTATATTGTATGGATGGAAATTATGAAGTTTGAGTATCCGACAGATATCTTCATTCATTCAAATTCATTGGCGAATGGTATTGTTGCAGATATTAGGCAATAGTAAATAAATACCAGTATACGTTTTTTGTGTCAACATTGCGAAGTCACTTCTTCACATTGGTACTTTTCGACAACTTCCCTGCTACTAAAACTTTTCGATCATGTTTGGATCTTTTATTGTCAATATCTAGTAAATTTGCATTCACCTCATTTTTCCACGGAACTGCACTTTCCACTTCTTCATGGGTGCCACTGGTGTCATGGTAAGACCTCCACCAGAATAACATTTTTGGTAGTACAGCGAATCTGTGTCTGCATCCAGTGTAGTTTTAGGAAGATTCTCAATTTCAAGAATACCATACTCTGGCAACTGAAGTGGAATTCACGGATGAATATTTCATACAGATTAGTTGGTAATAATCTCAAGAATGTCTATATTTCGTTGAGAGCAATGTTGAATACAATACTGAAATCTGTGAAAATCACAATTGAAAAACTCACCACTAAATACACCAATACAACTACTTTGGCTTCTTGTCTTCTTTCGATACCACAACAGAAATAGATTCCTTCTTGGTTCACCGCATGAAAAAAAACCGCATCAAAAGCCTTAAAAAGATATTCAACATATACCTATATATTATCATATCTTTGCTGGACATGCTAGACACACTCACATTATTTCGGCAAGAGGTACCTATCCACACACGAATTATTTTGAAGCATGAAGAGGACAACCATGTATCATTTTCAATACTCAGTTTGAATTGTGAAAATTTCTTACCAAAAAGTAAGATATCGATAGACAATGATTTTATGATGACAATGATAGAAATTTTGTTTCCTCTGAACACGCTGACAGAAGGAATCCGTATGTTGCCTGTATTTGTCGTCTCTTGACTCGTAACGACAGACAACTTGTCACTGTTGAGTGTCAAGTAGTGTCAAGAGACGAAGCCAAAATATCACGAAGAATTGCATTATGTTGAAATCGGGATCATATTTCGTTCCCGAAAAGTCCACAACTAAAACAAGTGGAAATTTTGATATTTGTTTGGAATATATTTATCGTCCAATTTTTTTTTAAAACAAGCTGTCACTGACAAATAGAGGATTTCTCCTATAGTTATCTATTTCAAGCGCTGTGACATTTTTGGGCAGATCATTGATCTGCCCTTACCACAAATGATACAATAGTGCTCTTAACATGCGTTGGATTCTTTCCAAAATTTTTTGCAAGTAACTTACGTATTTTGACTTCGAACCCGAACTTCCCAATAAAAACGTGCGCGAACCCATATTTTTCTAGATATCCAGGAAAAAGTTTAAAAATTAACCTTCTTTTTTCGGCCCGTTTTGAGTTGGCACCATAACCAATCGTAGTTCCATTTGCTATTACATATTCAAGAAGGAGAAAGATCCTCTTAGAAGTTGAATGAACGTTCTTTAGCATCTTGCAGGAAAGTGAATCTAGTTTTTTATCATATGGACGGCGCTGTCAATCAAGAATCTGTGTCAGAACAACTATAGTTCTGTGAATCGTGATATCGCAGATTCTCATTTGACAGCGCCGTCCATACGGAAGCAGGATTCATAAAGGATGCCAAAGACAATGAATTTAACTTCTTCAAGGATGTTTTTCTTTCTTTTCGACTTCATGAATGTACAATAAAGGAATAAAGAGTATCCTGTGGGAGAAATGAACTCCGATTGGCAATGATGCCTTCCCAAACTGGGCCTAAAAAAAAGGTTAATTTTGATACTTTTTCTCGGATTATTTGAAAAAATTCAGGTTTACGTTTCCATTGTGGAATTCGGATTCGCAAGGTCGAAATTCGTAAGAACCAAAAAAAAAATTGAAAAAAAAACCTTCATGATGAGTGCAGAATTACCTAAACGGTAATTGAAGCAATAGAAATATATTGAGATAAGTATTATAATTTCCATTCTAATTTCTAGGAACAAGAAGAGAAAGTATCAAGAAAATCTGGAAAAATTTATATTATCTGCTTGATTCCCTGAAATTCAACTTTCCACCAACATCCAAACATATTTCCATTCTTAGCCACTCGATCCATGTAATACACGTGTTTGTATATCAGCAGATAGCTCTATCGCGTTTGTAACAACATACATAATAATAATACAAATAATTCGAGTATCCCACTATATCTTACCAAACTATGACTCGAGAGAATCTGCAGCTTGTCGAGTACATTTTCTTTGTGAAAAAATCTCTTTCCAAAAATATAGTATTTCAGTCTCCTCAGTGTCAGCAATGCCCTGAATAAAAAGTACTTGAAGTAATACCACTTTCCAATCCTAGCATACACTCCGAATATTTTATCTTCCTCCCTTTCCACGTTTTTTTCTCGAGAATTCAATTTCCTCTTTATAATCACACCGATGATCAGAATACCAAAGAGAGTTCCGAAGATCATGCTCTTCAGAGGTTATGTTCACTTCTCGTTATTAACTATCGGATTTTCTTATCGGAAATTATGTTATCTCGGATGTTTAATATTTATGAGTCTTTGTCTGAAACTCAAATGATGTCTAGAACCACTCGAAAATTGTTTTATCGTGTACAAAAACGATACCGGCATGTCTCACTTCACAATATCATTAATCTATACGATACAGAATATATCAAAACACCTGTTCATTTATCTGTGTATATCAGGAGATCTATTACATGACTTCATATGATTATTGGCGATCCTACATATACACCTATATGTATAGAGGATCTCATATTCATTGGTTATCCATCCGTCCGTCCCAACTTATATCTCAAAAACGGTAAGAGATATCGACAAACGGGCAGATTCGTGTTCAGGAGGGTCTGGAGGTCATAGGTCCAGTTCATGTGATCTTGTGTCTGGTAACTGGTAGGGTCTCCTGCACATTTGCGATGTAGCAAGTGTAGTATTTCAGCGAGTTTTCAGAGATACAATACTAATTAGCTGTATGAGTGTGAAGCAGAAATTAGTTGAACCTCCCAGAAAAGTTTCTTGGGCACACATTCACTTCCTGATTTTCGATATTTTTTTGAAAATACTTCTTGAAAATAATTGTCCTGAATTTATGGAAATAACTTCTGGCATTAATGAAGAAAAACGACATTCAGAAATTCCATCAGCAACCTAACACCATGGATGAAAGGTAGTCGAGATTCAACATAATTGATGAACAAAACTTCAAAGTCAGATTTGTTGGGTCAAAATAGGAAAAAAATTCGAAATTAAATCGATTGAAGCCGTATTCAGAAATATTTGGAAATAATAGTTTTTCTCACTCTTTCCCCTGTGTCTCAGGAACGAATCGTTTCCAGCTCCGAACAACAGTTCAATGATCGAAGGTTTCCAGACACTACAAATCTGACCTTGGAATTTCGTGCAACATAAAAACCTTGTATAGATACTCTGACGGTATTTCATTTTCCTGAACGGAGAAGACTATTCACATAGAATGATTGATTCTAGTATCTTCTATCCGTTCGCCATTGTAATATTGTGCAAGGTAGGATTGAATTTTATGTTCGTTCGTTAGTTGTTTGTCAGTTGATTATTTCATTTATACAGGGTTGGGATGAAGTATGGAACCAAGTAATTATCTTTTAAACGAAAAGAACGATATTCATGGAAATTTTCAGGTAAGTGCAATGGAACAAAATGCATCTGAAGTACATTTTTTTGCTGATAATATACTTCCGGACACCCTATATATTATTACAGATTTTGGAAGAGCTTGTTATTATGAATTCATTTAAGTGTAAAAAAATCGTATAAACGAGGAATATAGCACTTCAATCAACCTCCTTTGAGTTTTTTGCATTGAAAAACTATTTAGTTAAACTACATAGTGAAGAATGAACGGGTACTATCCAGTACGTCTCTTGTTATCCAAGTGTCAAATTCTCATTGACGGAAATAAATTCTACAATTCAGAATTGTTCAATTAAGTGAAAAAGAGCGTATTGAAATTTTAATGATGATCGGTTATGGTAATCGTGTTAGAACTCATGAAGAAGTGTGTCATATTTTCAATAATTTGCATTCGGAGAGACATCCTATATCACGCTCAACAGTAACTAACACGTCAAAACGTTGGGATGGTAAAAAAATTGCTAGAACCTGAAATACCGCGGACTGCAACGAACGAAACTGTTGAACAAAATATTACAGTTTAGAAGAATCGCCTCAAACTTTCACCACAAATTTGGCACTAAACCATGGTATCAGTCGACGTTCTGTGGAAAAGATATTAAAAAGTGAAAAGTATCGTCCGTATAAGGGTCAGTTGGGTCAGAATTGTCAGGCGATGATTTTGACCGACGGCTGGAATTTTGCGAACGGCTAATGGACATCTGTGATGTCGACGAAAATTTTGCTTTCCGGTGAGGCAACTCTTTGTTTGAATGGAACAGTTAATCGCCAAAACTCAAGGTATTGGTCAAATGAGAATCCTCATTGGATTCATGAAGCAAATACCTAGCATCCACAGAAGATGAATGTTTGGATGGGAATCGTCGAAAATAGGCTTATAGGCCAATTTTTCATCGACGGAAACTCGAATGGTGACAAGTATTTGGATCTACCAAATAAAAAAATTATTCTTGCACTTCAACAGAATGGGCAATTACCACAAAATATTTGGTTTCAACAAGATGGAGCACATCTTCTCCACTATGATAGACGGGTTAGGGATTTTCTGGATGCCAATTTTCCAAATCGATGGATTGGACGTAGAGGATTCATAGAGTGGCCTGCTCGTTCTCCGGATCTTTGCCCGTTAGATTGCTCATTTGGGGTTATCTAAAACCACGTGTTCACGTTAGATGACCAACGAACTTATAGTAATTTAGACATAGAATCATTGATGAATGTGAACTGATATGTGGAGAAGTCTTGGAAAGAGTGACTCAAGAATTTGTTAATAGGATGGCATATTGTCAGCAAAAGAGCAGCGGGCATTTCGAACATTTGGAGTAATTTTGTTCCTCATTATTCTAAAATAATGAAATGTACACCTATTGTACGACTAATAGTGAGTTATTCCTCATTTTTACAATATTTTTCACACTAAACTATATATGAACTATGTATTAATTAAAAATAACAAGCTCTTCCAAAATCTGAAGAAATATATAGGATAACCCATTTCAATTAAAGAAGTTGATGGCATTTCCGGTTAAACCGGAAGTATTTTATTCACAAAAAAATGTACATCAGATGCATTTTGGTCCATTGCACTCACCTGCAAATTTTCTTGAATATCGTTCTTTTCGTACAAAAGATATTTACTTGGTTCCATACTTCATCCATACATACATCATCATTAATTTATTCGAATCATACTATACTCTATTATATTATAATATTGAGATGATGATCTTGGCTTGATGACAAATTAGATGTGGCAACCCCAGTCTCGCTTAATATCATTTTCGAATTTTTTTTCATGACAATCGCGGTTGTTGTTCGAATTCTAACAATATATTTTCTGTCGTGTGATTCACCCACTTGGAAAATCTCGAATGCGAGTAAAAAAACACAGATTTTGCTGTGTCAACTGGAATTAAATGGGAATTGTTAATTTTTGTGTTCACTATATCGTAGCACCTCGCTAGTTTCCTTCCAAATATCTTCGACATGGGTCAAGTTATTTCATTTTTCTGAAAGATTGTTGGAGTTGGAGTTGGTTGAATACGATACTGTGGCACGTCTCATCTTAGTGAATCGAGAAAAAATGTACTAAAACATATTTCTTTGACAAATAGATGAGTTTTCAGATATATAGATAGATAGCTCTTTATTTCCGACAGGTAGAAACACCCAATTACAGGAAACGCTAGGAAAGAATAAAACAATAATACAGATAATAGAATAGCTACTAACTAGAACTACGAACTACGAACTAAATTATGTTCGATAGTAATTAATAGTAATAATTCACTCGTCTATAGGAACATTATGGAGCCACTCTCACAACCGCCTCATAAATGTCATTCACACTACATGAAAAAATGTCACAATGTTGGCAGATTGCATTGAAATTTTGGCACATAATAACAATTGGAGACTTCTGTAATATATTGGTGCGGTAATTGACACAATAAAAAGGACAGTGATGTCTAGAATTGACGCGAGGTACTAAAAAATCATTTTTGGACAACAAATCCTCACAAATTATATGATTACTGATTAGTTTGTGAAGAAATTTTATAGTGACATATAATCTTCGTGTGCTCAATGATACAAAATTGAATTGATCCAGAAGAACTGAAAAGCCAATTCCTCTTTCAGGGTAATTTCGGCTTGTTTTAGGAACTAGATGTTTCAGAAATCGTCTCTGGACGCGTTCAATATTGGCAACATGAGTGGCATTCTAGTTTACTTCTCACATAACTATAATATATTGTGGTCATTGTTTGAGTATTCCTGAAATCTCTACTTTGCCTCACCAAGAACCCATACATCTTGTTGGCTGAGGAAATCATTTTGTCCATATGTGGTATGAATGTCAATTTTTGATCGTAAATAACGCCTGTCAGTGATTTCTCTACATCTTTTGATATTAGTGTTTTGAATTTTATATTCATGTTCAATCGTCACATATTTCTTACAGTAGGAAACGACAGAACATTTGGAAATATTGAATCGCAGATGATTATCATTACACCACTGGAAAATTGAATCAACATCATCTTGTAGATGCAAACAGTCTGTTGTGTTATCTATTATGTTGAAGATCTTGAGGTCGTCGGCATAAAGTAATTTTGGAGAAACGATAATTTGAGAAAAGTCGTCGATAAACAAGAGAAATAGCAGGGGGCCAAGGTTAGAGCCCTGTGGCACGTCTGATGTGGCTATATAGGACATAGATTTATTGCTTTCAATTTCTACATATTGATATCGATTAAATAAGTAGGACCTGAAGAGGTCGACCATGTCAGCAGTGATCTGATCGAATGCCTTTTGCAAGTCAAAATAGATGACATCAACTTGAGATCTCCTATCAAGCGCATCTGCCAAGAATTGTGAAATACAAGACAAATTGGTTGTACATGATTTTTTATCTTGGAAGCCATGTTGATCTTTCGATATCACATTTTTAACAGAATTACCAACCACAGTATATGAAATTATTTCCAGAAGTTTCGAGAAAGTACACAGAATCGATATTGGTCGATAATTATCAATTTGAGATGGATCGCCTTTTTTGAGGACTGGGCAAATCCTCGCAGTTTTCCAAGAAATCTGATAAACCTTGTTACGCAGAATTAAATTGAACAGGTGCAATAAAGGTTCGATAAATGCGTTAACACAATCTTTGACAGTTTTCCTCTCCACGTCAGGAAAAAAGCTCTACTCCTTCGAGACAGAATAGTGATGAATATTCCATGATATTTTAAGCGCCAATTTGCAAATCAAAATGATCTCAGGCGTACATTTTCATTCGGTTTAGATTCTTTGGATGTCGAATTGAGACCTTACTGTATGAATGAATTGGGCTACGATTTTTTCATGAGAAAACGTTTTGAATGAGGATTCAAATTTGAATAAGTTTGAATAATGCAAATGATTCGAATTATCCTGTGTTTGTGACATGGCCCTACAATATTAATACTTTGACTATCAGTCAGGGATCTGCATGTTTGTCCCATGGAGTCCCAAAAACGTACCGGCCAACTTTGAGAGGTAATATCGGACATGAAAAGAATAATTCTATATATATATATATATATATATATATATATATATATATATATATATATGTCTGCAAATGGGCCGTTTGAAATTTCTTTCAATGGGAAATATCTCTTAGCAATAATGATTGACTAGTTGTATGTGTACGAGCTATTCCCGGAATATTCCATGAGGTCTAAATAATAGTCCACAATTTTCGTTTCAATATAGTTTACAATGAACATTTTGTGAGGGATGAGTAAACAATGTATACAAAAATCATGGAAAGTTATCCTTTCTAAAAATACCTGTCGAAGCCATAAATCCATATACAGAATAATATGGCGTATATAGGAACGATGTGTGTCCGCAAGTTTCGTTCGATTATCTTAACTAATAAGTACTCATCAACTATGCACTTCCTCGTTTTTGATTAATTAAAATTACTGCCAATTTGAGTAATTCAATTACCGTGATTCGAAGTCCGCATTGATGAGTTTACAGTTCGTGTGGTCCAGTCGAGATTCCGGTCTCGCAGCACCATTCCCGATGGATTTGGACGAAATTCTGCCCGAAGTGGGAGAGTTTGGTACCTACCAAAAGCTGGTCATTTGGATGATTTTGGTCCCAGCTGTGTTTCCCTGTGGATTCCACGCCTATAACCAGATTTTTCTGGCTAATGTGCCGAACTATTGGTGTAATGTATCAGTTAGTGAACATGTCGGAAAAGAAGTTGCCGGAAATTTCAGGTGAGCAACAAACATTCTATATTCAGTGTGTATCTTTCGTATTTCGGTGTGAAAAGAACGATTGATTCAGAGACTGAAACTTCGTGTGTGTTCATAGGTGTCATGCTTTGCTGTTTCTCTTCTTCTATTGAAAATTTTATGTTATGCTTTTTTTTCTGTGGTTCTGGTTATTATTTATACTCAAGTATCATTGGGGCATTTTTTAAGGAACTCATTATATACATTTTCGAGACTGAAAGTTGCAGATGATCCATTGAATCATTTTCACAAAAAAATGTTCTGACGCCAATAATCTCCTTGAAAAAGGAAGTCGTTCTGCTTGAGCCTCTTCAAGTTTGAACTCAGTATATAATTTTGGGAATTTACATTAACATTCGTGGTGGAATATTTCTGAAATATCATTGTTGTTCGAGGATTGAGATGATGAACATGTTTCAGTGTACCAGTGGAAGTGAATATCACTGGGCAAGTACGATATAGTCAATGTCTATATTTGGACGATAAATCAAAAAAAACTTCTTGTCAAAATGGATGGATCTATGACGACAGGATATCGAACTCTGTTGTATCTGAGGTAAAGTACATGCACCAAATTTTATCTCCGCTAATTATTTCGTACTCCATTTGCTTTAATCTCGGAAGATTCAATTTGTTGAGTACAATTACATTCTAATTTTCCTCCATATTTTTTCGAGATATCTTCATATCCCGTTCCTCGGTACTGGTAAGCGTACAGCCCCAGTATACTAGGGCAGAGTATGCAAGATATATATATTGTAACTTCTGGTGATGGTGTATATTAGGTGTGAGCAAGTCCGACTCGACATATGTTAACATCTTTCAACAACTATCAGTCCTGACATCTGATCAGAATTGAGCTTGATAGGATGATTTATATAGCATTATTTTCTAGAATTGCTTCTTTCATTTGCTCATCACCTCATTAACATTTATTTCTTGCTAATTTTTCAAGATGTACAAAATCTTTCTGACGCTCATTCATTCCTATTTTTTCTTGACTGAGATAATCCTCTTCATCACATAATCACTAAAAGGATTTCAGACACGAATTGGACTCTTGAATTCATTCAACTAGTTCAAGTAAACGATACAATACACGAATTTCTCATCATATTTTGGTATTCAATTATGTATTTCTCAGTTCTCAGTCGAATACTTAAGGATTATAGGAAGATAATGAGTTCCTGAATGATAAATCCCTAGTCATTCAAAATCATAAATATCCAAATAGGATTCGAAATGATAAAATCTCCCATTGTTTCAGTGGGATCTCGTTTGTGAAAATGACTTCCTGGTAACACTAGCCTTAGTACTATTCGGTATAAGCGGGCTAATAGGCAACAGTTTTTTCGGATATGTTCAAGATGGAATGGGAAGAAAACCAGCATATTTCATTTACCTACTCATACAATGCATCTTTGGCATAGCCACCGCCTTCGCAAAAAGTTATACAGTATGGACTATCTTCAGAGTCGGAGTTGGATTTACTGTTCCAGCTATACTAGGAACTCCCTATGTGCTAGGTAATGTTGGAAATGGTTACTAGATTCATTTCATTGATTCAAAGATTTTATAGATTCAGGTCTTTGATATAGGTATGGTTTGACATATCAATCACCAACCACGAAAAATTCTAACGAAAACTGCTCTAGGTACTACCTTCAAGATAATTCATTGACAGAACTCGAAATTTTCAGCTATAGAACTAGTGGGTCCGTCAGAACGTACAGTGGTAACCATCCTGATCAACATAGCCTACTCTTTATCATTGATATCTTTATCTATCATAGTCTGGGCTGTCAGAGATTGGAGATGGATGGCCCTCACAACAACATTGCCATTTCTACTACTTTTCGTTTCTTGGCCTCTATTGCCTGAAAGTCCAAGATGGCTCATATCTCAAGAAAGATATGAAGAAGCAGAAAAGATACTTCTACGAATGGCTAGGTAAGAAGAATTGAGCGTATCCATATAATTACATGATATGGCAAATATCAAACTCACCTCTATTTATAACTATAATATATCTATTATTTTTTTTTGAATATGGGTGTTTTATAATATCGTTTTCATGCAATATCTCGCTTATTTCAAGACTAGAAAAATAGATCAAAAAATGTTTATTTTGGTGTCCTAATACCCCACTAATGACGTTGCGGAATTCATTCACTTTTACCACCCTTTGAAACGTTAGGTCTTCGATCGAGCTGAATGGTAAATGAATTTTCACTCAATTCTGGATACAGTGACATGGCACACTAAGTAATTCGTTTTATTGAAAGGCGTTTTTCTAGTATTTTTCGTACATTCTCCATAAATCAGTAACTTATCAATGCCAGGACTAAATTTGATATAATACTAAGAATATCATATGTAATAGAGGTTGTGATTAAAATGCTTCAATTCACGGTGAGTTGAAGCATACTCATTACAAATACACTAGATTTCTTGAATAATGTATGATAGGTGAATCGAGGAGGTGGTTATTAATTTCACCAGATTTTTTTGGATTTCCTCTTCTCGTTCCCATAAATAAAAAAAGCAGGGGAGAAAGGTTCTAGTTATTTTGTATTTTTAATGCTTTGTATTTTTTGCGATAATGACAGTGTCAGTTTTTTGAGATAGAAAATAAGTATGATGACAATAAATATCTGCTGGAAACCGGGGTTAATTATATGCAATCTATCTACAGATATTGGAAACTAAACAACATCATTAGAATGTTGGAATGATTTCATCATTCCGTAATACTAACATAATTCAATGATTATTCAAAAAAAAAAACCTTCTTTTTTTGAACTTGCCTCTGAAAAGATGTAGGCTGAGGTAAGTGATATGAATGGCATCAAGTTTGGCCTCATGATGGATAAACTTCGATATTGACTAACACATGAATGAAATTGGGTTACTCATTGTGTTTTCCAATATAGTGCGTTATTCTCGGATAGAGCATACGTCAATGAATCGGCGCTCGTGAAACAATTGATATCAATTTCTGAATTATTGCCATAACTATGGGACAATATTTACAGGATCAACAGAAAAAAAGTTCCCGCTGACTTTCTGGATAAGTACAAGCTGAAAAACAACCAGTTCATGCCGCTTAGGAAATACGGCGTTAGAGACCTCTTCAGTTCCAAGAACCTCCGATGGAAAACCGTCATTATCACTTTTCTCTGGTTCACCAACACCAGCGTCTACGTGGGCCTGTCGTACTACGCGCCCTCTCTCGGTGGAGACAGGTTTCTCAATTTTTTCCTCGCAGGAGCAGTAGAAATGCCCACCTACTTGTTTTTGTGGCCTGCCATGGACAGGCTAGGCCGACGATGGACGCTTTGCATCAGCATGATCATCGGGGGGACTTCTTGCTTAGCCACGTTTTTGGTCCGAAATGGTAAACGAATCTTCTCTCTCTCACAAATTCTCTCTCTCTCTCTCTTTCTTACGAAATTCGGTGCATCATTTCAAGGCCATGTGTATTAGTTCCGTATAGTGGAGATTGATTGAACATTTTACCGCAGAATACAAAAATGGTGGAAACTCGTCAAAGTTCTCCTCAAAATCATCAAACAACCTGAAAGACAAGCAAAATCTCTTTCGAATTTTATACAGGGTGTCCTTGAAAGGTCTTTACAAAAAGCTACCACATATTCTTCAGACCAAAACAATTCGATACAAGCAAACTTACCTCAGTAAAAAGTTGCTTAGTTTGGGCGCTAGACGGCTCTGAAGTTGAAATTTTCAAATCGATTTTGCTTCATAACTTTTGAACGGCTCATGAGATTTTTTTCAAATTTGGTACGTTGGCATAGACTCATCGGGCAATGAAACTCATATCATAATCATAATGAATATCATTCCATGGGCGTAGAACTTGATTTTTTCAGTAAATAAACATCTAAAACTCCTACGCCAATGGAAAAAAATTAGTTTCAATATGAAATCTAAATTATTCAACTCATTCACTACAAAAAAGGTACTCTTGACAAAAGTCGATTCCTCTCATGGTTTCGACAAAATTTTAATTTTAGTGATTTAGAGCATAATTAATAATAAAACGATTAACAGATATTTCATAAGAATTGTTCAGAATGTTCACCATTTTCACGTATACAAAGATTTATACGACGCAAAAAGTTGAAATGTACTCTTTGCATAACTTCTTCATCGCCTGTAAGATTATTCGTCGCCTGTTGGATACGTTGCCATAATTGTTCTACAGTATTCACAGGGGTCTTGTAAACCGTAGACTTGAGATAACCCCATACAAAATAATCCATCGGTGTTAAGTCTGGAGAACGTGGTGGCCAATTCACGGGTGCATCATTACCTCTACCTATCCATCTGTCTGGGTACTGTTGGTTTAAAAAATTCCTAACATCCACCGAAAAATGTGGTGGAGCTCCATCGTGCATAAACCACATATCTACCCGATGTTGGAGTGGTAAATCTTCCAACAAATTTGGCAACGTATTTCGTAGATGTTGTAAATACATGTCTCCTGTTAATCTTTGTGGAAGTATGACAGGACCAAATATAAAATTTCCTATTATTCCAGCCCAAACGTTGATTTTGAATTCGTGTTGAAAATGGTTTATTTTAATGGAATGAGGATTTTCAATTGCATAAACGTGTTCATTATGAAAATTAGTTATTCCTCTTCTCGTGAAACAGGCTTCATCAGTGAACAAAATATTCTTTCCAAAGTTCAGATTCATTTCTCTTTGCAAATTAATGAACCTACAAAACATCAGACGACTTTGTGAATCATGGATTAATAAATCTTGAACTGGCGTCTTGTGGTATGGGTATAATAATTGTTCTCTTAGTACTTCATGAACGGCATTCCTAGAAACTTCTAGTTCATTACTTATCCGTCTAGTACTCAATTCTGGATTTTCTTCAATACGGTCTAAAATTTCTACTTCGACTTCGGGAATCCTTACATAACGCTGTCTTCCATAATCACCAGTTCTAGGAGCAAAATGACCGGTCTCCCGAAGACGTCTCTCAACTGCAGCAAAGGTTGGGTGGCTTGGTACGCGACGATTTGGAAACCTTGCCTAATCACCCTCACACTCTCTCGACCATTTCCTTGACAATATCCGAATACCAATAACATATCGGTGTATTCTTCATTGGTGTATTGTACGGCCATGATAAATCAGAAAAGTCCGATATCAACAATCAGCGTCAATAAAACTCGACAAATCAACACAGATGAAACTATGGAAACCAAGAATGTGAATATCACTGTCTCCGAACAACAAACCCACTAGAAGGATCACAAAACAAATATTCTGATGCTAACATGAATTCCCAGAATTATCATAATATTAGTACCCAATCGTCGCCAGTGTTGTCATATCCAATCATCAAAAAGTGATAAATAGTCCATAATATTTAAAGTCCTTTATGAATTCATGTAGTTCAATGCACGAATATAATAATAAATTTGGGTCATGACGATCATGAATCAGTTCTGATTAATAGAAGATTGCTACATCATTCTGAGACTTAGCAATATTACTTTCTTGGGGGCTCGACTCCGAACAACAAACCCACTAGAAGGATCACAAAACAATTATTCTGATGCTAACATGAATTCCCAGAATTATCATAATATTAGTACCCAATCGTCGCCAGTGTTGTCATATCCAATCATCAAAAAGTTATAAATATTCCATATAATATTTAAAGTCCTTTATGAATTCATGTAGTATGCACAAATATAATAATAAATTTGAGTCATGACGATTATGAATCAGTTCTGATTAAAAGAAGATTGCTACATTATTCTGAGACTTAGCAATTTTACTTTCTTGGGGGCTCGAGGACCAGCATGGGTATCGTGAATACTTTTTGCTCAACGTTGCAACACCGCAATTTGATATTGACAGTCGACGGCGATTATTGCTTTGTTTGGTATCTGTCATTATTTACGTTTTGATTTATCGATATTATTCAACTTGTGTTCAGTTTTGTGTACTCAGAATTCATCAGAAACTCAGTTTATTTCCTGTTTTGGTGATTTGATATAATGGTGAGACGTTGTGAGGTGTGTTAAAGACAATTTGAACCGGCGATCAAAACACGTCATTTCATAGGTGAGTTACCATTGTCGTATCATTCGAAATTTTGATGCATTTTCCCAAATGGAATGGATAAAAATGAATTTAAATTGAATTGATTAGATTATATCGATTATACCCATAGGTCAGCTGCGACAGTGTCTTGTGGTAAAATATTCTCGTCTATCTACATGAAATGAAATAATCAGACATCAATTTTTTGCGTCAAAATATATGAATTCTCTCCAAGATGAAACCTCCTCCATTTTTGACGATATCGTGAAATGATATAAACAAGTTTCATCTTCAGATTCGAAAATTACATTCAAATATGCAATCATATCTATTTGCCTTGAAAACGAGTTTCACTTTTTTGAAAATTATTTCCACTAGTAGGTACTGAACTTTGAAATCGTAAATATACTTACATGCACTGTCACTGATCGCAAAAGATATAAATGTTCATTATTGAAATTGAACGTTATTTATGATAAAGTATAAGTAGACAACTGTATACTGAATATATACATAATAAGTTTATTGATTACAAGCAAGTTACAAAAATCACCATAGGATTGTATGTATTCGAATTTCTCGTAACAATGTGAAGGAAGTATAAAGATGTTCATTTTCCAACCAAGAAATGCTAAAAAGTACCACTGAAATTGTTACGGATTTTCAAGTTGGTTTCATCATGAATTAATAATAAATTCGACCCCCTCTGACAACACGGCACTGGTGCTGGGAGAATCAGCTCCTGCTATCCTTGTTTAGACAAAGATAGATACTATAGATGTTGCTTCCAAACAAACTGTATTGCCAGGGGTGTGGATTACTTATCTAGTCTGTTCAATGATCGAAGGGGCTCGAGGACCAGCATGGGTATCATGAATACTTTTTGCTCAACGTTGCAACACCGCAATTTGGTATTGACAGTCAGCGGCGATTATTGCTTTGTTTGGTATCTGTCATTATTTACGTTTTGATTTATCGATATTATTCAACTTGTATTCAGTTTTGTGTACTCAGAATTCATCAGAAACTCAGTTCATTTCCTGTTTTGGTGATTTGATATAATGGTGAGACGTTGTGAGGTGTGTTAAAGACAATTTGAACCGGCGATCAAAACACGTCATTTCATAGGTGAGTTACCATTGTCGTATCATTCGAGATTTTGAAGCATTTTCCCAAATGGAATGGATAAAAGTGAATTCAAATTGAATTGATCAGATTATATTGATTATACCCATAGGTCAGCTGCGACAGTGTCTTGTGGTAAAATATGTAATACTGATAAATCCTTTCTTATTTGTAGTCAAAATATGCGAAGCTGCTGAAAAATCACTAAGAATAATGATGAACTCAATTAATATTTTTGATAAAAAATATAAGGATATTTCTATACTTCTCGTACACACAACAAGGAGAAATTTACCGTTGACTGTTTTTGGAACTAGTCAAACTAATTTGGAGAAATATTTCACTGTAAGACTCCATCATGAGGCAAATAATTTGAAAGATTCAACGGAAGTTAGAGTAAGAAGTATGTTAACAAAAACAATCCTATTCAAAAATCAATAAATTATTTGTGTGATTATCCATGGTTGTTTTCCATTTCAGTCCTGTTATAAATAAGAAACACTGCTATTTGCTAAATCTTCACATGATTCATGATTTTATTGTTGATAGGTATAACATTTTGTCATGATATGTGTCAACACATATTCATCATCGATTTTCATCTATCTACATGAAATGAAATAATCAGACATCAATTCTTTGCGTCAAAATATATGAATTCTGCTCAAGTTGAAACCTCCTTCATTTTTGACGATATCGTGAAATGATATAAAAAAAATTTCATCTTCAGATTTGAAAATTACATTCAAATATGCAAATTTGCCTTGAAAACGAGTTTTCCACTTTTTTGAAAATTATTTCCACTAGTAGGTACTGAACTTTGAAATCGTAAATATATTTACATGCACTGTCAGTGATCGCCAAAGATATAAATGTTCACTATCGAAATTGAACGTTATTTATGATAAAGAATAAGTATACACAGTGTATACTGAATAGTGAGTGTATTGTTTCATATGGCGTTGAGAATGGAACTTTTCTTGTGACGTGGTCATAATAAGTTTATTGATTACAAGCAAGTTACAAAAATCACCATAGGATTGTATGTATTCGAATTTTTCGTAACAATGTGAAGGAAGTATAAGGATGTTCATTTTCCCACCAAGAAATGCTGAAAAGTACCACTGAAATTGTTACGGATTTTCAATTTGGTTTCATCATGAATTAATTATAAATTCGACTCCCTCTGACAACACGGCACTGGTGCTGGGAGAATCGGCTCCTGCCATCCTTGTTTAGATAAAGATAGATACTATAGATGTTGCTTCCAAACAAACTGTATTGCCAGGGGTGTGGATTACTTATCTAGTCTGTTCAATGATCGAAGATCACTGTTTTCGAGCAGATAATAATAGTCTTCAGAAAAAAAAACCAGTGCTACTTATTTTCAATAGAAATAACTTATGCAAAAAGTACATCTCAACTTTTTGCGTCGTATAAATCTTTGTATACGTGAAAATGGTGAACATTTTGAACAATTTTTATGAAATATCTGTTAATCGTTTTATTATTAATTATGCTCTAAATCACTAAAATTAAAATTTTGTCGAAACCATGAGAGGAATCGACTTTTGTCAAGAGTACCTTTTTTGTAGTGAATGAGTTGAATAATTTAGATTTCATATTGAAACTAATTTTTTTCCATTGGCGTAGGAGTTTTAGATGTTTATTTACTGAAAAAATCAAGTTCTACGCCCATGGAATGATATTCATTATGATTATGATATGAGTTTCATTGCCCGATGAGTCTATGCCAACGTACCAAATTTGAAAAAAATCTCATGAGCCGTTCAAAAGTTATGAAGCAAAATCGATTTGAAAATTTCAACTTCAGAGCCGTCTAGCGCCCAAACTAAGCAACTTTTTACTGAGGTAAGTTTGCTTGTATCGAATTGTTTTGGTCTGAAGAATATGTGGTAGCTTTTTGTGAAGACCTTTTAAGGACACCCTGTATATATATGATACAATACCTGAATAGTATGGTTCCGAGGTTGGTACTAAGTTTCTGTATGAATCGGAATTTGGCATGTTCATCGTAGATGGCGATGAAATGTCATGAACTGATAATATGAAAATTCAACAATTAATGTGCTGATATTAATAGATTTGTTGATACCTCAAGCAGAGTAACTCGAAAATTCGAAAATATTCCAATAATATGACAAATTCTGATTCTTATAGAGACTTTGTATCGTCTCCGGAACTGAACCTTACTGTGTAGGTACAGATGCATCATTTGACGAAGATTTCGAATATTTCTCAGGTGATTTGATGATATACATGTTTCTATTTGAGAAAAATGAGTGCTCACCATGTTTGTATCTAGCGGTAAATTCAGACGCATCCGTATAATGTAGAACGAAATCATCCATACAAAACTAAAACACAGGACCTTGGTTTGCAATATATGACGAATGAACTATCTTATGAAAATTTGGAGAATCTCATCGCGAAAAAATGTCTTCACTATATAAAAGTATTGAAAGTACTGTATCGTCTCCCTTATGACACTCCAACAAGTCAACTTCATAAAGATACAAATTAATTTTCTCTAGAGGATCACCATTCAATCAATATTCTCAAAATTTCCTATACCATTATATCATCAAATTTCGTATTCACAAGCAATTACATATTTCATAATAATCATGCAATGACTTGTTTCATCTTGATGCAACAAATTTTAAAATTGGACAGAAAAAATTCACTTGCGATAGGATTCCAGAATTTATTAAATTAGGTGATGATGTAAGGAATTCCAATAACATCATACAATTCAAAATCAAAGCAAAGAAACATATTCTCATGGTGAGTCAACACAATTTACTATGTTTCTCAGGTTTCATTTATTTCAATATTACCTTTGGTTCAATAGTTACTGCTTCAGTAATTTTTTTTAATAATAATTTTGATGCAGTCATACCTCTCTGATTATTATTGATACTTCCATTTCAAATCGATTGTATTGTAGTTAGAACGAACAATAAATGAACCTTTGTATGTAATATACTAAATAACCACCATAAGGATCATATTGGAATTTGGCAAAGTATGATCCTTCATACGTGTATTTGACAGATGTGAAGTGATCAAATGGAATCATCAAATTATTTCTCTGACTCCATATTATGAAATGGGTATGGTATTGTTTCATTCGGGCAATCTGTTGGTATTCGAACTATAAACCAAATTATTCTGACGATGCCGACACGACAAAAGCATTACATTCTTATCACTTTACATTTTCGCAATAATGAACAGTTTTTGAATAATGAACACAAAATGGTCATCTAGGATTTGTACCA
Source organism: Gastrophysa polygoni (assembly GCA_963576655.1). NCBI lineage: Eukaryota > Metazoa > Arthropoda > Insecta > Coleoptera > Chrysomelidae > Gastrophysa > Gastrophysa polygoni. The sequence continues at coordinate 13,426,119 of OY755090.1, forward strand.
CATATAGAAATATTCAGAATTAAGAAGATATATAATCAGATTATTTTCCCAACCTCTGGCTTCGGACTTTTACGGGACCTATAGTTCCCACTTGATAATTCGATTTTTTTTATACAGATCATGTGACCACTTTGATGTTATACTGCATAGGCAAAATGGGAATTTCCTCCTCCTTTGTAGTATTACCTCTGATGGCCTCAGAATTATATCCCACAGTTGTCAGAGGACTTGGTATGAGTTTGAGTTCAGTCGTGGGAATGCTTGGGCCTATTTTCATACCTTTAGTGAATTATCTGGTAAGTACCTTCATGAAAATTAGTAACAATTCATCTACATCCACTACTACTATGAGCACTACTACTAATGCAAGTTGCAAATTATGTATTCAAACAAAAAATATCTAATTTCCTACACTAGGAGCACTTGTGGCATTTTTCAAATCATTCTCATCAAAATCTGGCGTTGTGAACTTTCTCTTCCTAGCCCCAAGAAAGGCATTCGATTAAGAGTCGTAATAAGAGGTTGAGCACGATTGAGAGAATTTTGAGACTTTCGATTTCCTTGCTGTCTATGATGAAACATTTCACCAGTGACTTAGAGATATTGTATACAGCATTGTGAGCTTCTGGAATCTTCTGGTAGGTACAGTTGAATACGTATTTTTGAAATTTTCAGTTTTGAACTTTCTGGTGAATATTTCGATGCATCAAGGATTAAATCGATGAGAAGTTACACGTTATATATAGCCGAATTGATAATTCATCTTCCGAGGAAAGTGTATGAAACCTTCTGGTAATCCGGTATGAGAGATAAGACGTATTCTCTTTTGGGCCATAAATACTCTACACCATTATGTGGTGGAGCCTCAGAGAGGACATTGTATGATTAATCGCTGTAAACAAAGCTGTAGTGGAGCTTCATCATCACTGCCACTTGATTCAGTGGTATTTCTTTCGACAAATGGCATTTCTCATTTTTATTGAGGGTAAGAAATGGGAAAAACGTGAATAAAATGAATTTCAAGGATTCTGAATCGAACACGCACAGACCAATTTCTCAGTTTTCATCATCTGATACAACAAACAATCAAAGTTCATCACTCCACCTCACCTGCAGAGGATATTCAGAAAGTTACTGAAAATAGTGAGTAAAAAAATTCATATTTTTTTCGAATCATCAGAATGTCTTCAAAAATTGAAAATTGTGAATGTCATATCTTGACATTTTTAATGAAAAACCTTGTATAATAATTATTATAAGTCGAAGGATATTATTTTTTTTCTGATTCCAAAAGTATCTACATAAAGTTTGTTTCATCCATCCCTTTTCGAAATATAAGTGTTAAATATCTGAAAAAATGGGATTTATTGTGCAACTGGAACATAGTTATTCATACTGTCTGTAAGTTTTTCGAGGAGGTGGTACATTCATTTTTCAGCTTTTTGTGGGATTTTCTCTCCTCGTTTCTGAAAAATAAATTACAAGTTATCAAAAATCATTTCAATATATTTGTAGTGAGGACAGATTTTGTGATCTACCCAAAATATCAAAGCGCTTGAAATTAAACCTTTAGATACCTACCTAAAAGAGGAATTCTCTATTTAGCAGTGATAGTAATCTGTCCTTACTACAAATATATTGAAATAATTAGAACTTTCACTTCATTCTTCAGAAACGAGGAGAGAAAATCCTACAAAAAACTGGAAAATGAAAAATAGTCAGCCATGCTCAAGAGGCAATGGATAATGTCAGGACCTGGCGCTATTTCCGTTTTTCACATATTAAATGTATGTATTATTTCGCTACTTCCACAATCATTTCTATTCGTGGTGTTCTATGAGCTCCTCTGCGAAAACAGACTGATCCGCCAGTCGTAACTGGTAGTTGGTGATCAGAGTTCAACGGCCAGATGAAAATTTCCTTGATGACGATACTTCATTAAGATAAAAATAAGCTGCTCATATAAGAGACGACAAATGTCTACCAGATGCCACTCAGATTCATTGACTCAACCGTATGTCTTTATCATATCGCAATATATGATCTATATTATCCGGACCCATTTGGATACGGAAATCCAATGATCCGGACACTTTTATCCTCAAAAGTCACAATTCAGACGCATCTCTTCAATCTGAATGAATTCAATCAATCATCATCTGACGCTCGTCGCCGCTTCAATTATTCCCTGTTCATTTCAATGGCTCTGTAATTTTTTGTCTTCGGCAGTCGGACTATAACTTTTTCATGCATATTAACTCGCGTCATGTACAAAAACATGAAATAATTAGATTGGTTGATTCGGAGGAAAGATTCGGATCAGTCGCTGGTGAACTTAGTAATATCGGAAAATCTAAAGTTTCAGATATTGATAAGTAAGGAGCCAACTCAACTGAGGCTAACATTTTTTCAAGCTTCAAATTGCAGTAGAATACAACAGTGTTTATGTTTTTCTATTGAAAGTTATTGAAACCTTGACTCTTCACAAACTTTTCTTCAATTAATTTTTGTGAAAATTTGTTTTTAGAATTTGTAATCCGGATAAAAGACTCATCCGGACAATTGATTCTCCGGTCATTGCACTGTATCAGATAGAACTTGGGGAGACTAGAACATTGAGCGGTACCGATTCACAATGAGATATCGGAATTCAACTACCTACACAACTTTGGCATCCAAACTTACTGATTCGTAAAAATAGTATATTATATACCTAGGGTGAGAAGTGAGCTATTATATAGCGAGCATATTTATAATGTGCGAGCTATATAATAGTATTTTCACATGAGGTATATGTAATATCTTCTCCACTACTAACACTGAAAGATCAACATGTTTGATTGATTCCGATTTTAAGTTCCACTGAAGATGCCATTCAGTATATTATTGAAACATGAAAATAGACTATAGAGATGCATTTGGACACGTAGGAATGAAGGATCTGAACCAGAATATCGATCACTGATGAACTTGGCAAGTATATATCAAAAATACAGTGTCCATTGAAATAATTCGAAATATCCATACCTCATGAACATCGCAAATGCGCTACCATCGAACTGATATACGTATTGAATCGTATCATATATTTCGGTTGATAATGAATGTTTCATTGGGTTACTATATAACATTTCACAAGCACTGTATCAAATTCCAGATCGCCAAATTTTCTAAGGTGAGTCATCGATTGAAATTGTTTGGATCTCTCAATCGCAATTCACACAGCTTATTTGTCTTCTGTTAACAAATTCGTTTCACCATCCATATCAGCTTAGTCGAGAGATAGATATATTTGGAATTGAGTTTATCCGAACAATTTAACTTTTCTCAATTCCAATTTCTTTGAGGTAAGAAAAACATTACCCGTCGCATAAATGAGCAAAATCTTGATGGCACGCCTCGTGTCTCATTTAAATTTCAATTCAAAGTTCCAGGCGCGTGAGCAAGTGATGTTGATCGTTTTCAATCACACTAACGCTGACTTGGCTCCAAACCTAATAAGAAATTCATCGTTACTTGGAGACATTTCCAACTGTATATACTTCTTATTGGGATCCAGAGCAGATACGGGTACAAGGTTTCTCAGCGCATTAACTTTTACTTATGTCTCTTCAAGAAGATCATAATATCTGTGGTGTCTTTGTACTTGTTACATGTTTCAGACAAAAAGAGCATTATACGAGATTTTCTTTGAACTGGCGCTGATTTCCTATATGGAGAGAAATAATCAATAATCTTTTTGATTACTTACTTCATTATAGCTTGCATGACACATAATCACACGACATAATTGGAGCTTCTTTGTACTGGGTACTTTACTTATGATACTCAATATGATATACTCGATAATCCTAATCTTCTTTTCGACAACCCTCCATCCCTATAATGCTCGAGGAATATCTTGTTATCCAGCGGGTGAACGTTGAGAAAGAACAAAGTATTAGATTCAAACATTCAATTCTTATCATTATCGCGATGTAGAAATCTGCATAGAGACACTGTTGATGGAGAACTGATCACGGGAATAGTACTTCGCAATTCAATTTATAACAACAATCGGCCTGATATTTCATTTAGAACTGGACGTATTCGCTTATCATCGCTTGTCATCGCCTCTCGAGCACTGGAACCGTAAATAATTTTCCTGCTCTTCTCTTTGAAAGTTATTTCACTGGAACAACGTTCATACATTCGAAAATGTGGGCAGGTATTGAACGAGGAAGATCACAGGATATTGAAGAAAATAATCGAATGCATCAGATTTCCCTCAATTTCGATGCTGAAACCCTATATATTTTTGCATATCATGCACAAGAGAAGTCATTTTGAGGAGAGTGCATCAGTTTTTGCTATGGTGGTGAAAGTGCTTCGCTACTCACCGGATTATCTTTAGGGTTTCACTTTAAATAAAATCAATAAGTTCACTGGGATTGTTTTGAAATTCGCAGGCACTTTCTCTGATGCCATACTAGTGAACCATATTTTCATTTGCATCCTCAGGTGAAACACCCTGCATACTCAGATTCCTTTGTCTGCCTACGTGAAAACCCCAAATTTTTGTAATTTACTCACGACTAAGTTGGCCCACTCAATATTCCGTGAACTTTAGACCAGTCACGTTGAAGTTGTGACCCGCAAACTATCCAATATAAAGTTTGTAATGGGTCAAATCAACCCGCAGTTACCCTCCATGCAAAGCGATGAATGTATGTTGAAACATTTCCAAGACATTCTGATAATTGCAATTCAAGATCATTCATAAACTAATGACTATGACTAATGAACCTCCACAGACATACATGTTGTGTATGGCACAGGAAAACTCCTTGGATCTGAATGTCAAATCTCGAAATGAACTACCTCAAGATTCGAAACAGAAAACAGAAACAATTCTGTAGTACATTTTCATACGTTAGAGTAGTGAATTGTTTCATCTGGTATATCAAACTAGGCTTCAGCTTTGAATGTTGTAGGTATCGTAAAGTGGGGTTTCTTTGCTCCACTTTTTTTTTACTGATCATTCGATAATCTATAAAAATATTCGAAAGTGTGGAAGTGTAAAAGTCAATTGGGCAATGAACAGAAGTTTGATATCGCGATGTTTCCTACCCAAATTATACCCAGCGACTTATGTGTCGACGGAATCCGTATATGCTTTCGAGGTGGACCCTCATCGAATTACTCGAAAGAGCTCAGCTGAATATCATGAAAAATTAATTCCCGCTAGTCTTGCTCAGCCTGAAACAATGTGATAACTCATCTCTCTCCATATCGCTTCTTCCTTCAGTTTTGGCTCCCTCCAGCAGTGAAATCTTTTCTGATTCAAGTTGATGCCTGGAAAATATACTGATGAACTAACATGAGATCTTTTTTGCATCTTCAGAACGGATTCCTAGCAGATTGTATACTCAGACTGCAGCTAGATTGGATCTGTATACTATGTAATTGCATATCGAGAGGAAATGAAGTTGTAGTTTTTGTAGAAGAACTTTTGCTACTAGCTGAGAGATTTCTCGATTGATGAACTTTCACCTTGAATAGGAAAGAATATGAAGAGTCTTCTCGACCAAGCTGAAATAAATGTATCCGGCAGGTCAGTTTTGACAGAAAAATCAATTCGGCGGACTCGAAGAATTGCAGATTAAATCTCTATCTCTTCCAAAATGTTCAATGATTGGATTGTTCTGTAGTGTTATTCATTTGGAATACATGTTGGTTCAATATTAGTCAGTGTTTTTGAGGGGCCTAATAATGTTATCCGCCTCAGAACCAAAAGTTCCTGGAATCTGATTCATAGGTTCCTTGACAGTTTCTCAATTCATTCACTCAGGTTGTATGACTTTGGTCATGATGTTCCATTCCTTCGCAATGATAATTATTCAATATTGTAAGATTCATCAAAAGTCTTAATGAACTCGGAGTTATATTTCAGGGTTCGGACATGCTGATTCTACCGCTGATTATCATGGGAACATTGCTCATTACCGGTGGAACTTTTTCTCTCCTCTTACCCGAAACTCTCAACCAGCATCTCCCTCAAACGTTGCAAGATGCAGAAAAAACGCCACTTGACTGTTTCGCCCTTTGTGCCCCACCATCGAAACATAAAAAAGATTCTTCTGTATTTGAAACCGCCATGTGAATTGCTATCATCAATAAAGTGTCTGTAAATGAAACCTGTGTTTAGCTTTTTCACAATATTGTAGATCACTAAACCTATTTTTTTAAGAAAAAAAAACAGCTGTGTATGCTTCCTACTATCAAATTCGAACTGCAAAAAACTGCCTGAGAAAAAACAATTATATCCATATAGCAGAAACAATTTTTGCTATATGGAATATTTCCACGATAGTGTCATTTTCAAACATCAACAATCTTAATTTGATTTTCGGAAATTAGACTATTTTTTCAGTATTTATGTCATGAATTTCAAATTCATGCATGAAAATAGACAGTTCCATATATAAATACTTCAAAATTCATTGAAAACTCAAAATGGATGGAGAAACATAGATGTTCTTTAAGTTAATCAAGTTGGTAGTATGTTCATTCTTCCAGACTTCATGGAATTTTCTCTCTTTGTTTCTATGGATAAAAATAGAAAATCTAATAATGAGTTCAATATATTTGTGATAGAGATGTATCAATGATCTCTCAGAAAATGCCACTGCGTTTGAAATTCAATTCCTAGATACCTCAAAGAGAAACTTATCGGTAAAATTGAAGTAATCTTCAAATAACACGTTTTCAAATGAATCAATTTCAATCCTTAATATGTTAACTATGGTCTGAAAAATACGTTGCAAACCCTAGAAAATGTCATAGAAACTAGGAACAAGTACAAGAAATATCATATATATATTCAATATTCGATTAAGGGAGTCAGCGTAAGAAGCAATTATATACTGTAACAAGAATATATTTCATAGATTCAAAATAATACACTCTTAAAAACACAGTAAGTAAGAACTCGTCTATTTCACATACATGCAAGTCTTGATATAAATTCCAAACTATCAATACAATTAGTTATAGATATAGCTACTAAATGAAAGTATACTTTTACACATGCATAGTATAGGAAGCTAAAACGAAACAACTATCGATACAATAAACAGCTATAAATCTATCGAAAATACAATGCGACAGATGAATCAAATGGATAGTAGAAAAATAATTGCACTAGTTCTATATAAGACAGTACATTCCCTGATAAACTGTATGTAGTATTATATTCAATGGCTGTTCTTTTTCATCAGGCAATGCATGCGAAATGAGAATATTTAAAATACTAGGAACATTTGATTCATTTTGAAGTACTGGAAAAGCTAATTATCTGAATTTGACTTGAGAGTATGATAATGAGAAGTTCCGAAAATAAAAAGTGGCGTATCGTAACAGAGGCTGTTTGAAAGTTGAGTTCGTTTGTTCAACCTATACTTCCGAGATGCCTGGTCAAATGGCACTAAATGATTTACCACCCCAGGATATTGTTCGGAAATGCAAAACTAATCCATCTCACTAAAGAAAAACAAAATGAATTGCTCAGCTATACCTGTTACTAAAAACAACTCAGTCGATTTGCAAATATTTGAAGTTTCAATAAAATGAAATAACATTATTTGCCTATGAAATTGGATGGAATCAATGATACTGAAATCTCTCACTGTCTCACCGGTTAGGAGAACTGGGTGATCCTAATTGAAATTTCTCTTGCAAAATAATGGTAAGTACTGACAAATATTTCATCAGACAATTTTCCACTACTCAAGAAACTGAAATTTGGTATGATTTTCTAATAAATTTGTGACATTGTGCCACTAATGAGATTGTTGAAGCTTGAACTCGAGTCGTTGAAATTCGAGAGAATTGTTGATTGATCGATATTGAGTGATAAATTGTCCGACAACTATAGCAGAAGAATAAATAGATAGAATAAATAGTTTTTATATACAAACACAATGAAATTCATAAATTATTTTGTCTGGTACGATATAAGTCAAGAATGAATCAGGGCTGGAGAACATACGAATGCACATTTATTCGAAGCAGGATCGATCATGTCCTTCAGGAGTCGATCCTTTGTAATTTATAATTTCATGAATTCAAAAATTACAGATAAATTGGAATTTTTCGATACGACAACTGACTCATTCTTGATCGTTGATGAAAAGGTATCGTCATCACACAAATTTGCGTCAAAGATGCAAAAAGATCAGCAAAATGTTGACAAATGATACGCACGAAAACAAATATTCACATTAAAATTCTCATAATATACAAATAATAAAATAAGTCAAATTTCGGAAAAAAAGATAAACATATCGAAGACTTGTAGGTTACAATCAAGATTTTGGAAAAAAATTGTCCCCATAATGTGTTTAGCTACTACTCTACTCTTGATTCTAAAATAACGCTGGGTATAACACCCAGTATTATAATTCTTTTCTTCACTTTACTACCACTTTCGTATACGTATACGTAAGTACGATATATACCATTGCGAATGATTCATCGTTCATGCATCAAATTGAACACCATGAATTTCTATGCTATTAATATTTCTTGTTGACACGCAAATCGCAGGACCATCAAAACTGTTGATTCAAATGTATTATAGCCATTGCATTGCTCTCTCCAAAAATAATTTTTCCCTGGATGACATGGATTTAATGATATATGAATGAGTATTGATGAGTATAGCATAATATTGCAAATTGGTATCGCATGGATTGCATACACAGTGAGCATCATAATTGTTATCCTCTCTATCCAACTCGTTACTAGGCTTTCGTTAGGAAAATCGTCAAGACACATCGACTTTTGATTTCTACAGTGTACATTCTTGTAAGAATAGTTCAAATTTGAATAGTACAAATGAAACGTCGACGTGTCTCAGCGATTTTCGTAACAAGAAGAGTTAGATAGGGTGGTAACACTTATGATGCTAAGTGTATAATGATAAGAAAATGCCAAATAAAAACTCTAATATCATAGAAACAGATACATGATCCACATACTGCTTCCACACTTATATTTTGTGGTAGTTGATATGACATAGATGGAGGCTCAGTTAACCACGTTTGTATCACAAGAGGGATCACTCAAAGTACTTTGTTTCTTCACAAAGTTCTAAAACATATGCAACTTGCATCTCTACAGAACAGTGTCTCATCAGGAGTTTCATCGACGTGATTGAATTGATGCATCCTAGGTGCCATCATGAAAAAAAAGTCAAACAAGGCCCTCTTTTTCATCACGACGTTTCGAAACGCATACAACTTGGATCTAAATTGCAACTCCTGCTTGTTACTGAACATTGTCTCATCATGAGTTTCATCAGAAGAGAGAAATTTTTATTTAACTGAGTTTCAACACAAAACGACTAACGAACTATTGACTAACGAACTATTGATTGAAGTGATTCAATTCCATTACAAAAATCAAAAAGTTGAACAGTGTTTCATGCCACATTTATTTTGGAGAATATGATCTATTTTTGAGATGAGAAGTTTGTGATGCTATTCATCATCACATTGAAATATTGTTGTGCGAAGATGTATCATGACTATGATCTGACAAGTCTGGGGTAAGTCTGTTGTTTCATTCGAGACATTCATCCAAGCTATATCTTCTATTAGCGCTTTCCTGTGATGAAACATGGAGCATTTTGAAAGGCAGCAGTGATAGAACTGCTGAATCAAATGAAACATGTGATGAGTTTGAAGTAAGTCTGTGATTTCATTTGAGGACATTCATTTATGCTATCCCTCTGATTGGTGCATTTCTGTGATAAACATGATGAAAATGTAACAGTGATGAGGCTGCTGCACGTTTCGGTCAACTTTGTTATTGAGTGTCACAAAAAAGAAAATTCGGTGCCACAAGATGCGATTCGATGCACAAACGATGCCCCGACCGGAGCTGTCGCGATATATTATTCTCAGACAGGCCGCAGGATTATGAGGTGAAAGGCATTCATTAGGCATTACCGTATGCGCTTAGGGGCGCTATTCTTGACCGTTCGCTTCTTCCAAGGTCATAAGCATCCCATGATTTTGCAAAGGATATCTGCGTTTGGTATTCTTGACCATTCGCAAGATGTGAGATCATCCGCGTGTTTTATAACAAGTGGATTTTGTTGATCGCAAACGCCTTGAGATATGAAGTGAATATTTCATAGTTGGTGTAGCAGATTGGACATCGTTGAAGACTTTGTATATTGCTTCAGTTGACTGGGTGTAATTCAAACTGTCCAAGTTTCCTTCCATTTCCCTCAATCCAATGTAGACTAGTTGAAGAGTCTATCCAGAAGTAATTTTTCTGAATATTTATCTCCAATTCTCCTTTGATGCAATTCACTAGACGGCTTCTCATCAGAGCTGCTTGAAATTCTATTCTGGGAACCGACAGAGCTACACGAGCTCAAGCCATTACCAGTGCTATCTCTATTTTCTCTCCTGATACGACTAGCTGGAAACTTCAATATATCTATCTATCTATCTATATTGTATCAACAAGTATCACTTCTCTTCAATATGTCATCAAATTCATAATATATATCATGAAATAATTACTTCATATGTACTCATATGACAATGGAACCATAAAAATAAAATTTTCGTGACTGTGAAACACTCATGATCGCACATACTGCGGATGCTTGAGAATACCAAACGCAAATACCATTCGCGAAATCATGAGATACGCACGACCTTGAAAGATGCGAACGGTCAAGAACAGCGCCCCAGATTCGTCGTGAAAAATACTCCAAATACAGTGTGAGCGCACGCGCTGTTCAGACAAAGCAGAACCGGACGTTTCCAATCAGTTTCCGATTTGCATATGGCTTCACTCAATCGTTCCTATCGGCCTGGCAAACTACAACATACCGCTATCCTCGAATAAATACCCAAAAAAAAATCCACCTACTCTTCGAACTGCACCGTGACGATCATGCAAGGCCGTCAATATCTCTTCGGCTCCCGGTGCGCCGGCGGCCGCTCGCGCCTCCCGTCGTGGTGGTGGTGGTGGTGGTGGTGGTGGCGCTTCTTCTCGGCCCCCTGGGCCGCCTCCGGGGCGTACGGCTCGTCGAGCGTCTCCTTGCGCCGGAGCGGAGAGCGCCGGTCCGGGGCGGCCTTGAGCGCCGTTTTGCTGCCCGCCGACTCGTGCAGGTTCTCCCACGCCTGGCGGTAGTAGCGGTTGAGGCCGCCGTGGCGCGACTCCGAGCCCGACGAGTCGAAGGAGGCCACGGTGTTGCAGTCCGGAGAGGCACGGTGGCGATGGTGTTTGGCACTTTGATTCCTGCAACGTCGCAATCCACGTGAAAATGCATGTACCAGGTGTCCCAGTATACCTTAGCCATTTCGGAAGATAAAAATTTGACACTTTCGTGATATCTAATTCGTTTTGAGGAACCTTCACCTGAGAAAAACAAAAATCGAAAGTCACTTTCGGGAAGTGACTCTGACTTTCTCATTCCAAATTGCACTCTGTATATTTTTTGCAATTTTCGACCTCTACTCAAAATTATCTTTCTAACACTTTGTATTTTACATTTGATTTGATGGAGATAACGACAATTGCAATTTCAAATTGAAAGAATTGCAGTAGGCTACGATATTTTGTGTGATCTTGATTTCGACTTCAATAATAATTGATAATATAGTAATAGTATAGAATCTCTGCAGAAGTTGCAAAATAGAGGAATGCGAATTATTTTGAAATGCAACAGATTCACTCCTATCACAATTATGCATCAAGTCTTGGATTGGCTCACAGTTAAAGATAGAATTTTCTATTCTGCTATGGTTTTCATCTTTGAAATTTCATCTGGTGAAGCACCTGCCTACTTTGATCAGTTCATAACATTCACTAGTGGAATTCATGACTATTCAACAAGCAGCAATACCAATCTGTATGTTTCTCGTACACGCTATTCGCAATTTTTCATCGTGGTTTGCTTGAATTCAATAAGCTTCCAGTAGAAGTCAAACAGTCTTGTTCGATGAGAAAATTCAAGGATGTTTTGGTTGAATATTTGAAATCAAAGTACCATATATGATCAATATTGAACATTGTTAGCGTTTGAAATTATCATTATTATTATTACTCCATATTTTGCATAATTAGAACAGATATCTGTTTGTTTTTCATTCATCTACTTGTTTTGATATGTATATTCATTCATATATGTATTTATATAGGATGGGATGAATCATATCAGGAAATTCACTAGTATATGTAGTGAGTTTATTTTTATATGTATATTAAGATTCCTATTTCATTAAACAATTTGGATTTCAATTTCAATAATGTATGGATTATAAATCGCCATAATTCATGATAAATTTAGTTAATTTATTGGAGATCATAAAATTTCCGAATTTTTATATTTTTAAGATAATCCATTGGAACATGTACACTGGAACACCTGGTATGAAAGATATAATCATAAATATTTTAGACAGAGAATGAAACGAACATATGAAAGATAAGCTGCGACTGAAAATCAGCCTACTGCGAGCAAAATATTATGCTACGCCGTTCTAACAGGTGCAAAAAGCAGTACTTTCCCAGTAAAATTCATTTGAGGAAAGTATATACGATTTTCTGTAAGTAGTAGGTTATAGAGGAAAACCGAAACGAAGTTTGTTAGAACGTCAAAATTTCAGAAAATTTTTGACAAAAAGGATTGGACTTCCTAGCGAACACCATGTGAACCTTCTACAAAATGAAAATTTTGTTGAAAATATGGAAAAATTCAGAAGTTTCATCAAACGAATCTGAGAGCCGAGAGGCTCTACCGGCTCAAAAACCTTGCCAGTTTCCCTTAAATATGTAGCGAGCCGCGGTGAGAATTTTGAGCAGGTCTTTGCTCCTTTTCCATTCTTGAAATGAATCAAACTGTGAATTATCAGAGAGTCCAGATTATTGTGTCATTCCAACATGTTGAGAGTTCAAATCGAGCCACATCATTGCTCATGCAGCCACATCTATTGCCCTTTCTTCCTCTTATCTCCGATTCAATGCTCCGCGAAGGACGATGGTACAAGGGTATAGGCAACTAGTCTATAATATCATTGGATCATTGTGAAAATCCCACACCTGCACCAATACAAATGTTCCATCTGACAGTATGATGATGAATTATGATTCGATTCAATTATAAGAATAAATACACTTTCTAATACACTTTCCTCCATCCAAAACCCATAATTTCGAAAATATTCCATGATAGTACTCAATTCTGTGTATTAACGTTCTGAAATTTTGTTTTTTTTTTCCTCAGTGAGCTGCGCATTCTTATTGATAAATGATGCCTGGAGATGGTTTTGGTTCTTCTATATATCTGTAGCTGAAGTATCACATGTTCTTGTGAGAACCCTGTTATAAATTCACCATCCACCAGAGAGCCATCTTACATTCATACTTATGTGATCTGGTAGTGAACAACTTCAATTCATTTATCGATAGATACGTACAACTCACTAGAAAAATCAAAATCAAATGTACAAAAAAGGAACATCTCCGAAATTATTGGGGAAGCCAAGTAAAACTAGGGCTAATTTTCATTGTAGAATTGAATCAATAGGAGAGATATGGCATTTCCATTTGGAAAATATATATTTTGACTATGTGCCAGTAACTTCTTCATATTCCACCTAGGTGATCACCATGAGAAATGAAACTAGTTTGCCTATTTGATTTCGATATCAGTTGGTAGGTACGGATTCCACTATGGTCATTGAAATCATAGCGGTTCTCAAATATTTTCTGGTAATGGAACTGTTTTGAAAAACTAAATTTTCAACGGAACATCAATCCTAAGCTGAAGGCAAAACCAGTTGCAAGGATGTAGATTATCAATGATCATACAAAAAAAGGTAGATAAAGTAAGTACTAAGTTAGTAAAAGCAAATGATGAAACTGAGTTCATTCAATGGAAGGCATTAAATTATTTTTTATTCCTCATCAACTGGATAATGTCAGGCTTGAAAGGAGAAAACTCAATTCTCATGCCTGGGTCGGCAACTAGTCTATTGCGGTATATTGTTTTTGTAGCTGTCTATGCTGGAAATCCCGTATAGGGCTCCGCATATACGCAGTATCGGCATTCCGCCAATCACACTTTGAGTAACGCTGCGATATATTGAATTTGATACCCATCGCCAAATTGAGACTGTCAGAATTATATGGAAATATTGAAAATATGTATTCCATTCAAACTGGCAACACAAAATTGAGCAAGCGCAATTGTATTTTTGCATACAATGCACATTGTCAAACTGCCCTATCATAAACTCCTCTCCGAGGATATATTTTGACAAAAGAAGAACCATATACTTCCCAACAAAGTTTATTCTTCATTCTCTTCCAGTTTTTTATGGGAGTTTCTCTCCTCATTTCTAAAAATAACAGACACGTCATTTTATTTTCGAGGAGGACCCACTTTCTCCTCGAGTTGAACTTCTGAATCCTGATACACTTTGTCATACTGATTCATAACCTAAAAGCTTCAGTGCGGGTGCCACGTGTAATTGTGCGCGTTGTCGGGTAGGTACATGCAGATGCAGTGCGGTGCGGGTGGTCGTGCCGTCGGTCTCGTACCTGTTGCTGCTCGCGGCTCTCCGGGGTGCCCTCTAGATCGGGTTGGAGAAGTAGCCGGCCCGATGCGAGCGGTAGCTGCGCGAAAACTCCCTGCGACCGATCTGCTGATCGGGGAAGGGCAGCGCTAGCAACGTGTACCATCTGGAGGGCATCGCGCTGGCCGAGGGCAGACGGTGCGACGACCGAGACGACGCACCCGCACTGCGACCGCAAATTCACATGGGTTGAGGTAGGGTTTCCTAGCGGCGTTTAGCTATGGTTTGTAAGAAATGTGCGCCGCAGACAACATACGCAGTTGGCAGAATCTGCAGCGTTCAACTTTACGATTTCAACCGAAAATAGAGTGGTTTATTAGTGCGTGATCGTATGCTGGTGGGTGCAGACAAAAACTATTTATTATTATTTCATATTATATCTATTATTTCAACTATTTTATATTATAACAATGGCTCTGAACATTTTTCGCTGGCAATACTGATTAAGGAAGAAGAACATGAAGTAGATCTTCTCTCGTGCCTATTTGAAATTCGATAAGCTGACGGCTTTCCAATGTGACTCAACTGAACGACTACGTTGCAATCAAATCGATTTTGATTCCGACCGAAAAAAAGCGGCACACGATTTTCTGCTTAGTTCATCTTGAGCAGATACTAACAAACCGGCTTCACCTATTCTTGTCTTTTAGATGTCAATAGATGTCCGAGGCGCACAAGTGACTGTCTGCTTTGCGTGACCTACAGTTCCAACAAACCATAGTTTTAGACTTGCACGTCTAAACGGAGCCGTCGCGACATATTGCAGTTCGACAGGCCAGTAGAAACGATTGAGAGAAGCCTACCACAACCGTAGACTGATCTGAAGCATTCGATTCTGCAATGTCCATATAAACAGTCACAGGAAAGCGCGCGCGGTCACTTAAATAGGACAGTATTTGGAGTATTCGACGACGAATCCGTTTTGCACTTCGTGATGTGAACAAAGAGACGGTCAGCCATCGACTGAATCGAGACCTACTTTGCATGAACAAAAGCAACCTACCAAAATTTCACATTATAATTTGGCTGCCTGTCAGACAATAATATATATATCGTGGCGGCTCCGGTCTGAAGCATATATTCGCGTACGTCTGAAGAGAATGGCTAACGCGTTCAGAGTATTTTCTAAACATATATTCAACTTTCATTTCAAATTTATTAACAGACGCAGATGTTCTTTCAACAATTGGAAGTTGTTCAATTTTCAAAAAAGAAGCAGATGTAGAAAATTTTCTACTTCACATGTTTCTACTGGAAGAAGAACATGATGATAAAAGTTATCTCATTCAGCAATGAATGGACAGAGATACCTTGAAAACGAGTCATGCTTAAGGAGAAAAAACAGATATTAGCAAATTTGCTCATAAACATGATGCACTCTGAATTCATCTGAGAAACAGTGTGAATAATACCTGTTGACAAGTACATGGTAAATGTCATACTGCACGCCTCTAACGTTAGTCGCTGAAGTACATCTCATGTTGGGCGCCAGTTCGTACGTTCTGTGTAGAGAGCTCCATTTTCAAATTATTGAATGACACACTGAACACACTGAACATCATCAACAACCGAATGACATAATACGTGGAATGTGTGGAAAGGCATATACTACTGTTGATATATCGACTCGAATTGAACATAATGATTGCAAGACCATAACATAGAGATTAATTTATTTACCTCCGCACTAATATGACTATCGTAGTCACCACTGCTGCGAGAAAGATGAACCCTCCAAACGCGCCAAGGGCAATTATAGCACCCAAGTTCAGCTTAGCTCCAAAGGTGTCTTTCCTTTCTCCGTCCACAGGTAAAGGAATATTCACATTTGGTGCCTCTCCATGTTGTATATTCGAACTACCAGCGATCTCATTATCTTGAGGGTGACCAGCAACTATGATTGAAGCTATTGACGATGAGGATGTAGGTGTGGTTGTCCTTGACAGAGGTCTTCGCGTCCTGTTGGTGACCTTGACGTCTACGCCTCTAATAGTTGTTGGAGGAGGACGAGTACCTCTGGTACGTTGACGGGTAGTTAGAGTTGTGGTAATTGATGGAGGAGGTGGACGCCTGCTAGTTTTGGTCGGCTCAGGCATGTTCATGGTAGTTTTTGTATCTTCTGAGAAGGAATTATGGAGTTATGAGAAGGTATGGTAAATATAAGTGGAGAATGTGAGATGAGAAGAGTCTGCTTCACCATTGTCATATGGTGAATGCCCTTGTGTTCGTTTGTTGTCTAATTTGAGAGAAATCGTTATTGTCATAGTCTAGAATATGCTTTCCACAATTTTATGTAGTTGGCCGGAAATGGTTGATAGATGTCAATTGTCTGTCATATAGGTACCAGTGGGAGAGCAATTTTACATGATGAATTGAATGGTGTACCCAGCCAATGTTCGGTCATACTCGTCTTGTCTTGTGCAAGCAAACGTTACCGTTTGATGAATCTTAGGAAATGAATACAATGTTCATTAGCTGATAGACAAGATGTACATTATAATTATTATTTTATTGGGGAGTTTGATGAAATTCCCCATGTTCTGCAAAAAGTTGAGATCACTATGAAGAGTGCTCAAGAAATAAATTGCACATATCAATCTCTGAATCAGTTTGAATGTATATACTATGTAGCTAGATATGTGACTCCTGATTAGTGCTAGGATATTTTGGACTTCCAGACACTCACTCGCTCACAGAAAAACTGATTTGAAGATCGATGATATTTCACTATGAAACCGCAATGGAAAGTCGAAACCAGAGATCGAACTTCGCCGCAGAGGTCACACAAAGTAGAAAAACGAAGTATTGGTGCTAATACTATATGCTCACCTTCACACATTGGTGGTGAGCTGTCATACTGTCCATTCGCCATGCAAGTTATTGTGTTTGGACCCATCAATTTGTAACCCATGTTACAACTATATTCAATGACAGCTCCGTAGAAGGTGTCATTTGGCATACGGAGTATACCATTCGCAATTTCACTTGGGACTTCACATTGAATAGCTAGAAGAAAATGTCATAATTATCACAAGACATTAATGAAGAGAACTTTCGTCAGCCAGTTGAAGAGGATTTAGTGTTCGTATATCATCAGCACATGATAACATGTCACATTGACAAAAAATGCCTACCGTCGACAAGAAAGAAATTAAATTTCTAATGCGGCACTCTCCAGAAAAAAAAACAGTTGATTTTTTATCGGGTCTAAGATTCCTCTCCATCTTTAGCCAACATTTATTAGATTATCAATTGATATTCAGACCGTTCTATATAAGAATTCATTGAGTGAACCATCGAGAAAAGCCTCCGTGATCAAAGCATATTTGTGATACCTGATTTAGAGTTGAATAGAAAATGAAAATATGAAACTGGAGTAAGGAACGAATTAGAGGGTTCAGAAAGAAATTGTATAAGTTCGAAGTTAATATCCGATATGATTTCGGGTCATCAATGGTAATGGATGAAAATTGAATAGATATCGCTATGAATTCCAGAGAAATAAACCCATATGCCCCGACGAATGACGCTAATAATTTCCTTTCTCAGACACATGTTGAAAACTCACGTTCGCATCTTGGTGGCGGTCCATTCCACCTTTCGTCAATATCGCAAGCCAACTGTGCTCTTCCTGTCATCTCATATCCTTCATCGCAAGTGTAGATAACTCTGGATAGATATCCGATGCTATCGTTTACTAAGCTGTATTCTCCGTTGGCGATATCCGCCGGATATCCACATTGGATTCCTGGAAAATATTGCACATCATTTTATTTCTGTTTTCCCTCTGTTCTTGATAACCCAAGTTACTGTTGTCCTACTTCTAACCATCAAACTTCCGCAATTTGTACAATAAGTGAGGTTTCCGAGGGCTATAAATCGGGAGAGATTGTTTTTTTAGGAGTATTGTGTGACGTGTTTATATAGGCAATAACTTCCGGATCACAATAACTCTCGTCTTCACTGTCACTTCACTGGTTTGTCATGTACAAATCTATAATCGAATCACTGTTTTATGGGGTTAGTTCGAAACTATAAAACCCCTCATAAGATGGGATATCCTTGTCAAAAGAGAGTCCATACTTTGATGACAATTATTGAACATTGTTGAAAAGGGGTCGGCAAATAATAAAATATTATCAATGAAAAATAGAGGTCGATCTGAGATGGAAGAATGGACTCAAAATTCGATCAACAGAGGTGCTGAAAATAAATACTGTGAGTTGAGGAAAAGGAAATCATTGAAGTTATGTAATGTATAAAATCATATCTTTGGTGTAGAATATTGATCTGTCTTATTTCTGATCTCATACTTATCTCATCTTATTTCAAATGGAGTCAAAATGAAAGCCATTTGGTCATTGTTTGGTATCACTTGAAAATCTATACGATCATAGCAGCCATATTTTCGAATGTATCGATGATATTTGTGTTGAATACCTAATTGAATAATCTACTCTTTACCAATTTCATTATTTCATTCATTCCATGAACCAGATCATCGATCAGTCGATTTATTCAATTCTGAAGATTACTTTCCCACCCATAATATCCAAAATTGGAGAACCTCATATATTTTTATTGGTATATTTTATTATTATAAAGCACTCGAAACGAGGACGAACCTATTTATGAACTAGACCATTATGAATATGAAGAGGCAATGTAAAATCACACATAAAATAGTCCTGAATTTCAAATCAAAAATTATTCTGCTGCAACCACCTAGAGTTACTTCTTTTTGCCAATAAATTCTTATTGGACTCATGATAGATAATTCAGTGAGATAAGTAATTACTATATGAGTATCCAATAATGGTTTCAAATGAATCGGGAATCAATATCCGGTAATTCTCCAACCGTATGTAGTTTTTCTTTTAACTTGTGCAGCGTTTTATTGAAAGCTATACAACTCAATTTCAGATCAAATAACTAAAAGCTTCATAATTTTCAAAGTTATGTTGTATTATATGGTTCACTCACTTTTGCAAACAGGTGGAAATTCGTTGTAGAATCCAGTTTCTAAGCAGACTCTTTGCGTCGGTCCTACAAGAAGATGCCCTTCATCACAGCTGTATTCTATAGTAGACCCAACGTTATAGTTTGGAGCCACCATGGTTGAGTTTGGTGGTTGTTCTGGGCGACCACACGCTTTCGGTTCTGAAAGAGATCATGGAAAGTTTGCAAGTTTGTTGATGGTTCTGTTCAGGCAAGAAGGGTTTTCGAGAGTCAACATTTTCCAACGTCTACATTGCCTATTCCCATATAAGAGTAATAGAAATGAAGCATGAAGTTGACGGTTCATATTTTAGATTATGATATGAAATATAGTGCCTCTTAACATAAAAATCATCAAGACGGATCATTTGGAACATCTTCATGATTGTTTCATTACAGATGATCGGTATTGACGATGTCAAGATTTCCTACAAGGCATCATATCATTCAACTCTAGCTGATGATGTCCATTCGAATATACGAAAAAATGTGCCTCCTTCCATATAAAATAGAGTCTTGGAGATGGTGATTGGAGATGGATGCCTGAAGATCACTTTGAGGCTCCTTTCTGTCTTTGAACAAATCACTCTAAAATCTAAACATCTAAAATTCCCATTCATTCGATTGAGAATACCTATACTCATCTACTTGAAATTAGTAAGTATAAATGGTCTGATCTTCCACATCCTGATAATGTTGATTTTATTGCACTGACGATGTTATTACTTGATATTTTCACTGGAATCACTCCCAATATCTAGGCTGATACCTTTCCATTAGTTAGTACTGGCTCAACAGAATCGCTCGAAAACATTCACTGTATGATTTAGACTGAGACGATTCTTATATACTTACGGTGTTGACAAATGTAGTTGAGATGCATCATACAATCGGTGTCTGACCAGAGCCATCCTTTGGTGCCATCGTATCTCGAACACTCGCCATTTTTGACCGGTAAATTCCAGAACGACACAGTGACGTCTTCTCCACTGAGCCATTTCCATCCTCTGGTTTCGTGGTCTCGGATGGCTCCCATCCAGTACTGGCCGCTAGCGTCACTTCGGTGGCGACGCCATAGTTCCCAGCTTATGAAACCTGAGAAAAGTAATGTTCTGTTCTATCACTACAATCAATCTTGTGAAACTTATTATATCTCCTCTTCAACATACATACATAAGTCGAAGTTACCACTGTCCGGAAAAACGAGGTTAATACGTTAACCATACTACATACATACATACATAAATACATACATACATTGAGCAAAAATAATAGGACTTCCATAAGGTCATTCTTCATTTTGTTTCTCCATGGCGACACTCGCTCCTACATTTCCATTGATTGGCAATGTTTTTCATTTCCTCGAAAGATTTTGATCTCTACGAGGAAGCACTGTACCGATTTTGATGTCAATATTATATGTCAAGGAATTAGGAGACT
The DNA here is from genome assembly GCA_963576655.1 of Gastrophysa polygoni. NCBI lineage: Eukaryota > Metazoa > Arthropoda > Insecta > Coleoptera > Chrysomelidae > Gastrophysa > Gastrophysa polygoni. Next base: position 13,447,202 of record OY755090.1, read on the forward strand.
TTTTTTTCATTTCAAACTTCTACATACCTACCGTTCATCGGATATAGGGACTCAACTTAGGAAATGACTATAAAAACCTAATATTATTCTTGCTCAAGATTTATGCTTGAGGATTGATCTCCTCAACCTACGGACACTCTGTAGATGAAAATATCTGAATATCGTGATTTGGCGCATGTTTAAATTGTCAAAATTACAGTCGAATGAATCATATGGTACATATGGTACCTATAAGAATGATAGTTTATTCTGAGCAGCATTCTGAGCAGATCACCCTTTTATTTCCGTATGAGTCGAACAATCAGTAAATTTGTAATGTGTATTCATCAGGTTCTACGAGCTTCTTTTTAAAAAATATCAGCTCACTGATAATCCCTGATCTAATTCTGTTTATTATCACCAAATTGCCGGAAATTGGAATGTCCACAAATTTCAAAGATATGCAATTTTATTTTGTATCACGCAAAAATCTAGTGAAGATGTATTCAAATAATACCTCAATTTGATAGAGATATTCGAATGAGTGCAATTATTCTTTATGATAATCAACAACAAATCTGATGGAAATTGATCATGATATAAGGGTTTCTTATGTGGAAATGTCTGATTTTACTAACCTGATTTGAAATTGGTCGACGCGTAAGAAAATACACAGGGGGTTCTGCTCAAAGTGTAGATTACTGTGTGATCAAACATGTAACACTCATTCCTCCATTAAACAAGACAACAGGAATCTTGAGTACAATGATTTATTCGTTACACGAGTTACCCGTTGCCGATATTTATTTCCATCTATTCTCTATCTACACCCGTACGTAGGTAGTTAATTACACAAATGGAGGATCTATTTCATCATGGCAAGTCCTTTTTTGATTGAGAAAATCATTTCCTTTTTTTGAGTCAATCGATTTATATGTAATGATTAGAAGTCAATTTTATCCCTTTATCCTTCAATAAAGTGAAAGTTGTGAAGATGGCTTTGATGAATTGATATATATATATATATATAATACAAGAAAGAACTGCTCATCAACGGTTATCATTTCTCTTGAATTCGAACAATGATTATCAGATATAATTACATCGGAAGAAAATTATATACATTTTACAATTACGTTTCCGATGAAAAATACTAGTAACTGTTAATCTCGCTACCGAATATTCATTTGTATATTTCCACTTATATACTACTTATATCTTTTTCATAACCTCATCTAATAGATAGTAAGTCAATGTAGCTCCTGTATTAACCGTGAATCACTTAGCACTATGCGTTTCCGAATGTAAATATGTATGATTGTCTTTCGATTGGTCAAATCAATTATTGTCACTTCGAAAAAATACAGAGTACAGGAAATGAATCATTGAGAATGAATGATACCAATCGAAGAAATTAATTTCCAAACTAATGTATATATATAGGGTAAGTCAAATTCGACCTCAACTCTTGTTATCTCGGAAACTACAGGAGATGTGATAAATTTCGAACCAGAGCAAAGTTGTGCGATTTAGCATGAGATTCTCCGAGTATTCCTGTAGAAAAAAAATCAAAATTTTATTATTCCTCTGGTATATATTTATTTCTAGCATCATTCGATGATACCAGCACCTTTATAACCATCATCATCATCACCACTATCATCAACTTTCTTCTTTTTATGGGCGCCATATTGTTTTTCCACGGAGAAGAGTTGTGAATTTCGTTCTGATTTCACTGATGCATAATTTGTCATAATTTCAATACTTGAATGCACAAATATTGAAGTGGAAATGATATTACCTGAGGATTCTGTTTTAGGAACATTCAATGAAGTAAGAAATTTTGAGAGTGAATGAGAACTTTCGGAAGCAAATTTTCAATACACACTTTGCAGATTACAGTTATAGTTAGTTGTTTTCATTTTACCTTGCAAAGCTGGATTACTTTCGTCCACTAATGTACCACCTCGAGATCTGCAAAAGCTCAAAGCCTCTCTGAATATGACTGGTTGGCGATTGTAGAAAATGTAACATTTTCCATTGTATGTTGCTGTGCTACCTGTAATCGAAAAATGCATATTTTTTTGTATATTCTCATCTTCTCTAGTTATATTCATACAATTATATGGGTGACCCGGAACCGATGACCCCCCTATATATCCGTTGTTATCACGAAAGAATATTTCAAACTTTGTAAATCGATTTCATATAATGATATAAAAGTATCAATATATGTTTTGGTTAATGATGTTTCAGCATTAAATTTCCTCCACAGGAAGATAATAGATTCGTGTTGATATCAGATTAGGATAGATATAAATATATTCCTATACAATTCAGCTGGAAGAATTCATTTTCAATTCAATAATAATCCGAAATGAACGTTCGTAGTCCAATGAACGTTCGTATTCCAATGAACTGTAGTATTATTGCCATTGTAGTCTATATTGCCATCATGAGTACGAATATTCGACTGCAATGTCAAGAAAGAATGAGATTCTAAATTGCTACCTCAATGCTAAAATAAACCGATTCAATCTTTACGCAAACTGATGATTTGCATTATAGAACTCTCCATCAAACTCTTCTTGAGTAGGTATTGGGTGATAGGCAATCGATTTGACGATACAATAAAAGTCGAAGTAATCAGACACACAGAAATATTGCAATTTTCTTGTCGATTTCAATTAGGTATATTCATTCTTTCTAATTTTCCAATTCGTTGTCCAACAGATTCGTTCTAATCCGAGATCTATACGAGATGAAGAATACAGTGACGAATCAGTGCAGTTATTGTAAATATAGCGAGCAATGTGGTCAGCTATGTTACCTACTTGGCTTTTTCCTAACTTCCCTACATATAAAAAAAATATCAAAAGAATAATTCTGAATTATATCCGAAAAAAAAAACATCAAAAGACTATGATCAATAAGCCGACGTTTTTTGACTGCAAGAATTATTTTCGCGAGCGGGAAAACCTTGGTTCGTCTCTGTTAAACTGGGATACTTTTCGAGTGCTTCGTGTTTCACTATCGTGGTATGTAAGAATAGGTAATGATACCACGGGACAATAAATAACAGGTGTACCCGTTAATTAAATCATATATTACCATGGTGGGAAACAAGATTAGGAGCATTTATAGTGAGATCGTATTAGTGAAAGTAGCCTGTAGAAAATACCTGAACATAAATATCATATACATACCCAAAGTAACTCATTTCGAAATAGCTTTTTTCATTGGTTACAATACAATTTCACCTGATGTCAGAAAAAATGATACATACTAGTTTTTCATGGTGTTAATGTCATGGGAAAATACTTTCTTTTCAATTTGCACAGTGTGAGAAAAAATCGTTTGGTTCGATAAGTACAATAATTGCAATTGAAAATGAATGATCATAATCAGTTCGTATAGATTGACAGGAAATACAATATACTGTCCATATAGGATTTAGGTAGGTAACGGAGGAATAGAGAATAGAATTCCTCAATTGAGAAGTTACGTTTAGGAACTTGTGAGAGAATTCCGAAGTATATTAGGTGGATATAACCCATCTATCAGTAAGTATGAAAGAACATAAGAACGATATAAAGAAAAGATATACTGACAAATCAAAATTAGCTGAACATATCCTTACTGAAAGTGGACAACATATGGCCGATTGGGGTAATATTAAGATCATAGGAAAAGAAGACAACAACCAAAAACGGAAAATCAAAGAGTCTGCTTGCATTCTCCTAAACGGAGACAATAATATTGCTTCTTGTTCAGTTGATATAGATAGAACTTGGCATCCACTTCTGAAACTTGAATATGAAAATGGAAAATTTGATATCAATTAATGAAAACACCTTGTAACCAGAATTCCTCCGTCTACCAAAATGTCACTTTTCAGTGTAAAAACCGAAAACATTGAAAAATTTTACGAAGAGAAAAATATTTCAATTGTGTTGAGAACGGGAGCAGATTCGTTCCCGAATTGTCCACCAAGATAAGTAGAGGTTTTATTCTTATTAAATGTATTTGTACTTCCAAGCTTTTTTCAAAAACAAGGTGTCACTGACAATAGAGAATTTCTCTTTTAGGTATCTAAAGGTTTAATTTCAAGCGCAGTCACATTTTGGGGCAGATCCCAAATCTGTCCTTACTACAAATATATTGCAATAATTTTTAATAACTTCTACTCTATTTTTTAGAAACGAGGAGAGAGAATCCCATGAAAAGCTGAAAAACGAATATATTATTATTACTGTTCAGCTCTTTGTGAATGCTCCAGATATGGGAAACGAACCAGAATGAGTTTTGTTACTTGACCACAGTATCAGAATTCTCTATTAATGAAGATAACTCACCAAGATCTCAATGGAGAAAGAGTTACATCGAAGTCGATTCGTAAAAATGTCCTATTTTTCTTACCTGGTGGTTGGTCCCTGAATTGCGGACACCTTTCGATAGGCAGAGCTTGATCGGTATAGACGAAAGCTTCGCAAATGGAAAGTTGGCTGGGCGCTGGAGCTTCAAGATGGACGCTCACGAAGGCTCCCGGCATGGGTGGGTTGCAAGGAAGAAACAGGGGCTGCCCTTCCTCCAGAAACCCGGTGAACCTGTTGCAGATGGGGTTGGTTCCCAGGTCCGGTCTGTTGTTTCCCACGCGTACAATGATTGTAGCAGGCTTTTTGGCTCCTACGAGAATGAACAAATGAACTTTTGATACAATATTCGTGTTAGTTCAACTCAGTGGGTGTATGTTATATTATCCACTCTCTTTTCAAATGATGTTGACAAAACCAATAAGTATTTATGGGTAAAAATAACAAAATGATGGAATGTGATAGATATAATTATCACGATATTTATTTGTGATTGATGTATTTAGGGAAATGAAGTTCATCTCGCGATAATGTTCATCAATTTGAATATTATTTCATAAGATGAATGGATCTCTCAGGTGATACGACTCTATGATACCTCATTTGGCAGGTAAGTTGGTTGATTCTCTGTTCAATCAACAAATATTCTTCAGTTGATTTTTTCTTCATGGGAACAAATTATGTTACGTAACCTTGAAAAATCATTTGATTCAGAATGATGAATCAATCTTGTATATTTCCCGTATATTTTTGCACCCACTACTGGAGAAATTTAGAAAGTTATCAAAAAGAGACAGATACATAAGTTATTTATTTTTTCCCAACCATAAAAATTTCTTGTCAATAATTCAAAATTGATCTGTCAAATGACATATTTCGAAATGTTGTAATTTTTTTTTGTCATTCGGCCAGACACGAGGAGATTAGTGTTATCACTATTTTTGTTCATGTTTTGTTTTATTTTGTTTGCGTTGAAGTACCTCAAATGTGGCAATTCAACATTATTTTCATATGTTGTGTAGCATGAGCTGACTTCGAAAGTTACCACATGCCCGGGGTAAAAGTTGACAAAAAAAAAGGAGGGAGTGAAAGGAGAGGTGAGTGGTATCATATAGTCGAAGGAACAATTTATATGATGACATATGGACGATAGTTTTGAAGTCAGTTGTTTCTGCTGGAGATTTCAAGATAAGCTCTAAACCTGTCGAAGTTTACCTGTTTAACGTTACTGATGAAAATTTGAATGTGTTGAAATATTGATCTCTCAGCATCCATTTCAAATATTAGTTAATAATTGATCTGCAGAAAGTGCTCTCATTTATTCATGATCGCAAAATAGTCTGCATATGGACACGCTGTATATTGAATCTGTCAATATCTATCTATATGTACCTAATTCATCATTGTAGTGTAACTGTTTTCAAACAGTTCTCCAAATATGCGAATGAGACAAGATTCAAATTACAGTTATAGGTGACATATTCACATTCATAAGTAGGAACTCACCATCAAATATTTTGTTATCCGAACAACTGTATAATCTCCAAATCAGTATCTTCATCATTCTTATATTATGTGTCTTGTATCTCATCAATTATCCATCCAGCTTTATATTCTTTCACATACCGCCCACGGAACCTGTAGTTATATTGGTATACAATATAAAAAATTCGAACGTGGTCATCGTTCTCCAGTTTCTCTGGGTCAATGGAATACAAAATGAAGGTTAGAGTTAGCTTTCCGAGGAATCCTGACCGTGACCTTGCTAACCTCTAGTTGTAGCCAAGGCCTAACCTATAAAAACCGAACGCCGAGCATTGCGATGGAATCCATGACTAATGGGCTCATCATAATTGGATCTCATCTTGGTTCTTTTAGAGAAACCATCGAAATTAAATATTAATGAGTTAATAATTGGGGAATTGTGTTATATACATCCTCAAAGGTATACCGAAACACCGATTTTTTTTAAGTGCTCACTCAATCATTATTTACATCTGAAGTATTTTGTAACAGTCCTCATTAATTATCTAGTTAACACCTTCCAAACCATTCATTCTTATGACATTTTCATATTCATCTCGAAAGAATTTGTGATGGGGGAAATTCCAGAAATTATATACCTATTTGATGGGTTGGTATAATGCAAAATTATATTTAGGGAAGAGTTCGGCTATTTGAATAGGAAATTGGATTCATCAATCCTAAACAAAAATGTTTTCTATAGATAGAAATAAGAAATGAGTTCCTATTGATGAGTCCGAGAGCATTTTCGATCCAAATTACGGGGTTATTCGAATATTCACTTTTCAATAACAGTTTTCCATTTCTCCAACTCCTCAAAATTGGCCAATGTTTTTTATTCGGTAGCCTTCGTTTTCAACCACATCATTTCATTGTAATCAACTGTAGATATTTTTTAAGATATCTCAGTTGTCTTTGGAGATACATGATGTGCATTCATCAGATTCTTGACCCACTTCCTCACAGAAATGGGAATTGCCGCAAACAGAACTTCTCACTTTCGAAACAGATCCTTTGACTCGGTAACCCACCTCAAATCCTCAAAGAACTTTTCACATAGGTAATAATCCAGTGGCACACTGATTTTTTCATACCACTGTAAATAGTTCTGATTTTCTGTATTTCAACACGAAATATGTTCAAGTGATATATCAGTGATCAGTGATTGATAGTTGTTTGTTTCCTCTTCACATTATTTTTTGTTGGTGCAGCGATTTCGAACATTTTCTCAAAATCATCAAACCTATCTTATAACTATATGAGTGTCTTCTCAATATCATCCAGTGAGATACTATTCGGCTAACAGTCTATGGTTCAATTATACTAAAATTCCAAAATTGTGGAATGCATTGTCGTGTTCTATATTATAGCTAGTTTGATGGAAAAATCAATAAGGAAGCATGTAGCCCTCTTGTTACTTCTTCCATAACACAATTTCAGGCAGACAATTCATCAACGACCACTTTTTTAAACATGTCTTTTCTACATCACTGATACACACATTCACACAATACACATTTGATATAATTATTCGTTGATTTTAATCGGAAGAACACCAATAATGAACTCCGATGAGGACACTTACCACAACAAGGTTTTCCGAAATCCAGTCGTACCAACTGCACCATATAAGGTTCCAGCAGATTCACATACCACCAGGGGGTTCTCTCAGGCTTGGTTAGTGTACAAGTTTCGTTGTTGTAGAAGGCGCTGGTACTGCCATCTATAGCTCTCTGAGGAATTCCTCCCATATCAGTGCTGACTTGCATTGGGGCTTTGCCAGCTGCCACATTGAGAACTGGAAAGAAAAATAAACCAACATGAATTGGAGCAGCTGAAATGTTGGTCTGGGAGATGATTCGCGATTGAATTGAAAATTGTACAATCTTTTTGATATGTTTCTCTGCAAGGATGATTGGTTGTGGATAGGTGAATCGATGCTACAGTCTGTCAATTATACTTGTGTTTTAGCCGAGCCTTGTATATCATTGTTTTTCCTGGCGAAAGAAATTTCAATTTTAAGATGAATAATAATCAGGTATTTGCCCCTGAGTATGGCCAGTCGAAAAATATAGGAGATTAGAAAGTACATATTATTGAGAGCCTTTGTGAATAGGCGATTCTGAAATTCATGGATGGGATAAACCTCAGCTGAAAGATCGTTCAGCCGGAAGAACAACCCTCACTTGGTGCATCGTAAATTATCGATTAAGAGATTAAAAGACACAACTCGGTGGACATCATGGAAAGAGGCATGGCATAATATCATTTGAAATAAGGAGAATTCACAAGCTGAATAAATGTGTGATACAGAAACAGAGGAATAAATACGATATATTTACATATTCAAGAATACAGTTGAGTGGAAGAATCATCCCTGATTTGATCTCGCATCGTATGAGCATTATCTCCTATTATGTAACAACTCAGTTGTAGATATCTCCCCGAGCATTGTCCTTCTATTTCTTCCTTTTTTTTTCTTCTTTTATTCAGAAGGACAATGCCCCAAGAAATCGATTCGTCTTTGAAGTGAATACACGTGATATTGCATGTACGCGAAACATTGTATTGGGATTCGACAAACGATTGATTCTTTCCATATTTCATGTACCATGTGCATGCATACATTATGTGAGATATATACTCGGGAAAATAGCTACTCATGCACAAAGGCTCCTATTTTCTACAGATGGAGGACACAGTTTGCAAAACCGAGGACTGTAGGGCTTGTGACACGATAGAAGCCGAGGTGCATTCAACATTTTTCGTGTTACCTATCATCAGTAATATCCATTACAATTTTCAGAAAAACTGTTATACTTCAAAAGATGTCGACAGATTCCTCAGTTGGTTAGACTTCGATTCGTTTCTATTATGAATGCCTTCCAACTTTCACCATCAATAAGTTTTTTGTTGAATACAAAGATTCATAATAACTGTCGTGTGGGCTATTCACGGTTATCACTAGAAAATTATATTTTCTTAGAAAATTTTCGATATCGAAAGAGACAGCCAAGATGCTAGTACTCCGTTGGTGGCAGAGAAATCAAATAATTTTGTATATATGCAATATCATACCGTCTCAAAATATCAATTTCATGTTCATTGAATCAGACTCTATGGTATTTTCTCTCCTTGTTTCTGAAAAAAATATAATGTTCATTGAATGAATTTTATATGTTTTTTTTTCAGAGACGATGAGATAAAATTCTTCCAGATATATGATATGGAAAAAGTTCATATTCTCTATATTCATCAAGGGCACTATTCAGGGAACGTACCATTCTTACCACCACATCTGCTGAAGAGGTAGTTTCATGGGCTGTATTTTCATGAAATGTCATTCACGGATACAATTCAGAGGAATGTCAATGTCAAATGTTTTTCTGATGATTCACTAAAAATATCAAAAGACAATTTTTGACCACGTTCTATAATCATCAGTTGAATAGATATCATGGAATTAATCCAACAGAGTATTGATTTCATATTTTCACGTGTACTAATAATGATGATAGAATTAAGTTTTCAATTTAATTTTCTTCATTCGCTCGATATTTCCTTCAGCGCATTCGATTCACGTCCTCCTGCCAACAAATCATCGAATAAATAATAAATATAGCTCAAATAGATCCATCTCCTCGTACAGGTCGTGCAACTCGCGTAAGCATCTTATTTGTAGCATCAGTGAGTTCAAATCGGCGTAACTGTATCGAAGCATGTGCAATGGATGTGGAGAAACGAGAATCCGCAACTGGAAAAGCAATTTACAGTCAATGAAATGAAAAGTTCAGGCGATTTTCAGTCGGTCTTGGTACTACAAGCGCAACTGCTGAAGCGTTTCGTCAGTGCCGTGCCGTGGGCAAGAGGAGGTAGAAGAAACATTTCCTTGAATAAATCATGAATATATAAATGAGTGTCTGGATAGACTTGAGAGTGTTTGTATTATAATTCTGAGGATGATTGTCGAGCAGTGACAAACAGACACAAAGTTTCTGATTGATATTGCAGTTTGTGTTGAAGAAGGACATGAATGTGCTTTTCGAATAGCTTTCCGTATCTTACTTCCTCTACATTTTCAGAGAACGGTACATTCATGCATTCATCTCTACCAGTAATTCATTATACTAAAGGAGGGGTGTCTCACCACCTGGGAAAAGAGTTTATGAAAATAGAGATACTAGTCAAAACTTCTAATCGAAATGCAGTAACGATCAATGGTGAAGTCATACTTTCAATTTGAATACCTACTGCTGTATAGCACATGGAATCCGGATGCACTAGTTGAGGAAAACTTACTATTCAGTGAGAGGAATGGATAATGGGATACGATAATGAAGGAGATATAATGATATAATGATTTCAACCAATCAAACAGGACGATCTCATTAGTCCAATGTTCCGAAAAAGGCTAAAGAAGAGGAAAATGATACTTGAGTCTCACTCGACGCATAATTTGTTAATGTTGCCAATGAGTTTGTTTGAAATATTCATCGAAACTGTTGATTTGTGACTTTTATTGACTCAAACAAAGAGTGCTTCATAATTGTCGTGAATTTTTGATATATTCCTCGCTATCTTTTTTGTTCAATTTGTTGTCTGAAGTGTTCATCTTTTTCTATCATTGAATTCAGAATTTCTGGATATTTCTCGTCTGAATCTTCGATAATCTTCTCTTCCTCATTTTTTGCTCTCGAATTTTCGTGAATACTCATTCAGAAAGTAAAATTATCACAGAATCCATTTCTGATTGAATATAAAGGGTGTTTCATTCAAAAACCATAATTTGTGTGATGTGATGTGTGTGATGAACATAACTTGACAATTATTTCAATCAACCTGTACAGAGGAAAACATTTCCAAATGAACCTCCCGTGAACATCACTTTCATAAAATTCTCCGTTGTTCCATCTCCAATAGATAAGCGGCTATCTTCCAAAAATACATTGTTATTTGTATCTTTGAAATAAATAAATCTTATCAAACAATTTTTATCAATTTTATCAATTATTTAACAATTTTTATCATACATCTTGCAACAGATAATCTATGTCAATAAGAGATTTGTCGTGGCGTTTGTTCGTCAAAAGCTATATACAGGGTGGCCCAATGAAAACGAAACGACGTATGCATTTTACTGAGAGAATAAGGAATTGACATTAAAATAAATGATTCTTTATGTAATGTTAGATGGGACGGGATTTAAAAAAAAATACATAATGCACTTCTTAGATGAACATCGTTCTAACTACAATGAGAAATACTGATGAAAGAAAAAAAAGCGGTACTGCGCAAAATACTTTCCCCTCGAAATGAACATCGACCGGTTCGAGCGTTTCTTTTCCTAAGAACGATAACTATGTCAAATCGGCCTTGTTTTGTTTTCATTGGGCCACCCAGTATATCATAATTGCTACTCCTATATTTTTGTTCTTTATCAGGATTTCTTATTATGATCACTATTCATTACATTCCACATATACAAATCATATTCACATATTAGAGTATCCTATCCATTTTATAATCAATCTATACTATGGTTTCTGCTAGAGGTTTTGAGCGCTGAATGTTTTTTGCATTGCAGTGTTTAGATTCATAACTCCTTCTAGATGGCTAACCAATTGGTATCTCCATTCGACCAGAACTATTTTATGGAGATGAATCCTTTCAAATATAATTGTTGGCAGTCAATTCTGATGATGAAAATTCATTCAACGGTGGTGATATTCAACAGTTAACAAGTCCATGCAACATTTGTTCGATGATGCAACTAAAGAAATTATGAGTGAGATGGTAGCGAATGGAGATTGGAAAGCACCTATAGATCATATGATGCAGAACCACCGCGATACATATCATATATTGCATCAACAACTGCTCTATTATACTTGCCAATATTATGGCAATTCACGCTCTGCTAATCTATCCATAACATGGATAATATCAATTCATCATCAACCACAAAAAACCGGAAGAACGTGAAAGAAAAAGTGACAGTGATAACCTGCAAAACCGCATATAGAAATTGACCAATAAAAAAGAGACCAAGTATATCATATTAACTTTCCAGTGGATATCTCGAGAGTTCTTGCTTGAGTTCAGGAAATACACCAAGTCACAAAATAAAACAATATCGATTTTTTTGTTTCTAATCGCATGTGAAATATTAAGTTTATTCACATTTTAACAATTGACCATAAGTATTTCCTTCTTTTCGAAATCCTTGAACAATTATTCGTAAAGCCTGTGAAAACAAGTATTAAAATACCCTGGAAGCATAAATGCTCCGAGTATATTTGAATACCTCGGAATTATTAAAATACCTCAAACTCAAACTGAGACTCATTTCAGAGTATTCGACCAGCTCTGATTCACCTTGTCTTTTTCATTCCTGTGTCTATGAAAAATCATCATTCTAATTTTCATCTATAAATGAAATAATTTGAAACCTAAAATGAACCAAATTTCATTTGAAAAACTGTAGGCTTCCAGAAAATATACACACCATGAACTTTAGTCGTATACTCTCTAGTAGTTATGAACCAAAATTCATGTGAATGAATCAAGAATTATTGAAAACGAGGTTGACCAAACATATTTATGTCATCTCTAATTTCTCAAAAATAGTGATGCACATTACTGAAAATATCCAAAGGACTGCATTTCTTTTGAATTTCTGTTCACAAAATGGAATCTAGCTCTATATTCGTGTAGTTATAAGTATATAGTTATAATGAGCAGAGTAATTATTAGGACAACGAAATCTATTTGATGTATGGTTCATTTTCATCATACCTTTATATTGAATGGATGAGCAGCTGTTCAATTCTATGTACACGCAAAGAAACAATAAAACAATAGAAGACAGAGGTACCTACCGGTATATCATTGATAAATCATTCACAGAGACAGATAGAAGTGTGATGCATCTTCCACTTAATTCCATACAGAGTGATTGACGTAATAGGCGAAGGACATATGCTTGCTATAATGAAATAACAGTATGCTTGGAAAATTATAAGGAACAGTTGGCGAAAATCCATGTCACAAAAATCAGCTGTACTCAATTATATTGTCAATATACTGCTATGAAACTCGTGATAGGTACCTATTTTATGATTGATCCATTCGAATCATCTATGCGGAATTCGTATTTGGATAATTTGGAGTGTGGGTTTCCAAAAAAAAATTCTCACTGATACACGAATATAACAGATTAGTCAAAAAAACTGTACAACTGTACAAGTTCACCCAAATCAGCTGATGACACAAAACTGATTTCCATTATTCCGAAAAGAAAACAACATGTTGGTGAAAAATCTCAATGAGAGGCGTTGAAGAATAAACCAAAAAGAATTATTTTCTATTCTCTTCGTATCTTCGTATGCATGAACTTTCCATGTTATTATTTGTATCCATGTTTCAGTTAATTCAGTATTTTTTTTTTGTAAAACCTACACTATAAATAAAATATTCAAATACAAATTCTGCAAAACCATGAGAGTAATCTAATTTTATCAAGATTATTACCTTCCTTGTGGTAAATGAGTTAAGCAATCCAAATTTTCCATTGACTTAGAGGTTTCAGATGACTATGATATGGGTTTTTTGTCCAATGAGGTATGTCAACGTACCAAATTTGAGTACAATGTAATTTGAACATTGTAAGTTCAGAGACGTCTAGAACCCAAACTATGCAAATTCGTACAGAGGTGAGTTTGTTCAAATCGAATTGTTTTGTTCTGAAAGATATGTGGTAGGTTATTGTAGAGACCTTCCAGGGATACCCTGCACATGCTAAAGCGTTAGGAATCATTTCAAATAATGCACTGATATAATTTGAAATCGTATTCGAAAATCCTCGACCCATGTTCCAAATCGTGATGTTAATTTCAGAAAATGTTGTTTCACATCGCGAGGATCCTGTGTATTCCAATAAAAAAACACAATGAAGATACGTTATACTTCAAGCGTCATCCATACAATAGTTGGTGTTGTCTGAGGAATCATTGCTAGAAAATCGGAAAATATAATAATGAAAACATATGTTGAATTATCATTAGAGTGCCGTTGAAAGACATCCACGGTGAAAAAGCGCATAGGCAAGATGCGAGATGGAAATGAGCGAGGATTGCGATTTTCATGTAATTTCATGTACATTAACTTAATAGCGCTCTCAGACTGCAAAAGTTGTATATAACGGATTTTCTTTGACGGACGATAATAAAATATCAAGTTTTCATTCATAATTCAGGTACGAGGAGAAATTCAACATTATCCCTCCTCCAGGATGAAGAAATATCAGGAATATAGAATTTCGTGTACACACCTATCCAATTGCCAAATGGAACCACCTTTGAAATGATGTTCTCATTAGAAAAGACATGACATGACATGAGATATGTCTAACATGTTTCGTTCTATAAATCAACTCACGTTCTATATTTTCGAAATCTCGTACCCCTCGCATTCTCGAATAATTTTTGAGATTCGGTTCAACTAGAGAGGTAGATAGGTTATCATTCGTACTGATGAAAAGCAGCCTGAAGTCTAATCCAAAATAAGAGCATACTTATTTATCCTAACGACTTCATTTCTTGTTGACTACTCTGAATTCATCATGGAAATCACAGAACGGAAAAAAATATCGAATTATCAGCACATAACAAGGAATCCCAACTCGATAAGATATCATCGAGGCAAGTTTATGATATATTGCTACACTTTCATTTCATCCATAATGATGTGAAAGTATTCTGTAATCGATGTGATGTTCAATAAAACATGAAACCATTTATTCTAATGAATGGTTGTGATAGATGGAATCCTCATCGTTAAGGCGATCATTCAAAACTAATTATGTAATCAAAGATATAAGTGATGATTATATCTTTTCATGTTGCTTTTGGATTTTATCATGATTTTTATCAGTTTTCATATACACTCCCCTTGTACCTACGTTTTCTACTCAACTAACTGGTGCGCACTTTTTTCGCTGTCAACTAGTATCTGATTTCATTTCACACATCTGATTAACAAAAGTTGAAATTGAAGTGAGCACTAAGTGCATGAAGAAGGAAATCATCGAATCAATTTGAAATATTCCACACTTCCCTATTTGGCCTACCCTTGTTTAATGCTTCGAAATGTTGGTATTTTCGGAAATAAATCTGTTTTTCTGAAGTTGATCTTACATTCTAGGAATTCATGGGAAGTAGTTAACTATGAAGCATTTCCATCCGAGAAACAGGTAAGAAAATTACTCTTCGTACATAAATAGAAGCTATGGAATTAAACTTATCACAAGATTCATTATTCACCTTCATTATCATGAAATCATACTCATTTATTATGATTTCTTGCTCTCAATGATGTGAAAATCGTTGTCGACACCCAAACATATTCGATGACAATATAAACTGAACTAGTGACACTATATTGAGATGAATTAAATGAAGTGCATGAATGATGTCATTAGTCAAATGAATCATGTTCAAATTCCTTGCAAACATACAGAAGAGCAGTTGCTTCTCCACAAGAAAGGAAGAAGCTCAAAGTATTTTTTTGAAACATTCATTATTTAATTTTGATTTTCCACTGCCTATCTCTTGTTGATGTTATGTCTTCCCGTACGTCAACATTATTGGCATCGAAGCACAAAAGACAATTTATTATTCATCGACTTCACATCAACCTCACATCGTCAACTGTCTTTGCTCCTTCCTGGCTCAATAATTGCAGTCGCAGAACAGAATGAGTAATCCAACTGTATGAAAATGACAGAACAAGAAAGCAAAGACTGAATATTATTCCACTAAGATTTGTAGAAAATCTCACCAAGATTGTCAAAGGGTTGTCTTTATAAATCAACTTCAGATATCCAGAATTATCCTACTATGGTTTTCCAGGGAATTCCCCATGGAGTTGGAATTCGCGATATTAAGATTGATTGATTTGAGCGTCACGATGGATGGAAGCCCGATGCACTGCTATACTCTCTGGATTTCCTTATTTTTCAGTAATCAGCTCTAGTCCGATGCGGTAGCTCTACGGTTCTTCCCGCATTCCATTGTCTGGTCGATGACCTACCAGTGGATGCACTTCGATTTAGATGCAATTATCAATCAGACATGTGCATGGTTTCTTTTTCTATCGATATTTCAGAGCTCTATTTTTCATGGGACTATTGATTGGGCTGATGTTTGGAATCTGAATCATCACAATATATCTGCAAGAATTCAAAAGCACGTTGCTTAGTGATGAAGTAGTATTCATCACTTGCCGAGTGATAGATATTCAGCAATGAAATTTGGTTTGTTTGAAAGAAATATATATGAGAGAAATATATGGAGGATATATTTCATTCTGAAGAACTCATACCAACTTCCAAAATAAAAGATGCCGCCCACTAAAAAGTTCTTGTTATTCGTAATTAACTTCATTGACAGTGATTCATATTTTATTTTGAATGTCAACAAAATATATATCTGACGAAATAATCAAAATAATATCCCATTGTCAACCATAATACTATTCTGGTGAATGAATATTCAACTTTTGCACAGAAATAACATTTCTCTCGATAGCACAGTTTGTATGCTAAGGGTTGACAAAACTGTTCTGTATTGGGTTTTGTGGAGCGAAGTGGGGATAACGCCTTCTGGTCAAGTATACCAGTTGTTCTCCATAGTCTTTGATGGTTACTGTTCGCATTTATCAAAAATGATTCTGAGAACAAATTTTTCTTCGATTATAGTGTAATCTCACTGATTTGTTTTTATATTCAATCAGATTCTGCAGTATCTATCTGCAAAAAAAATAGTGAGCATTAATGGCACCAACTAAATTTCTTGATGATCAATTGTTCAAGAATCTATGAACTATCCTTGATATTAATTCAGGTGGATGAAATATTCAATGTTCAATATCAATTCAATATCAATATCAAGATTCTCATGTGGTAGACTGTGTATGTATTGATACAGTATGAAAATATGATTTCATTATAATGAAGATCATATACGCATCCGTCAAAATACGCTCTACCTGAGTTCTACCAGAGACTACAATAAAGGATGTTGGACAGAAACGAAAATATAAACTGGAAGTCAATATACAGTATTTTGATAATATTTAGAATATTCTTAATTGACTCACGATATTCCTTACACGATATCCTCACCATTCGGTGCACAGTATCGAATTCATAGTAATATCTACAATATATCTTCCTCCGTGAATTGCTATTGGTTGACGGAACAAAAATGTCACGTTTCAGAATGTGAACCAATTAATCAGTAAAAACCGAATGGTTGATTAGGATTACGCATCATGGAACATCATGGAACATCAGAAACGTGCCGATAAATGAAAAAATAAATCAAATCCGTGGGAGTGGGTCTCAGCGTGAGGTTAATAGTCATCATTATGAATATCGTTATATATTTTCTATTTAGCCTGTCAGCCTGACTTTTTCTTACATATTTTCCTCTTTTCTGTAACTTTATATATTCATGCACTCCGGCAGTTCTTTTAACGAGTAAATCAAATGAGCCTGGACGAAGAGCTGTTTTCAACTATATTTCTGATTTTTGGGGTAATCCTTTGTAGTGTATTGATATTGATGTGTAATCAATCGCAGTTCTCTGATTTTCATGTTATTCGACACATTTTTTCGACACCATCCACGAAACTTGTCTTGCCTCGATTATTCTGGCACATTTACTTCGAATTGTGTTATAATCTACTTGCACAAACGACATTCTAATACATTTCTTGACGTGCGATCCAGACCATATAATGTCTGTCCTCATTGTTCGTTCTTCCTTTGTTTTTGATACGAGTTATTAACCATATCTCGACAAGGCCATTTTTTGGGTGAAATTCAACATGCCAGCAACTGCTCCTATCTGCATTGACGATGTTATTGAAGTGGACGCTGTAATATTCTAGAGATTTCACCACATAAATAATTCAATGATAACTTCGAATTGATTTTCACAGCTGTCAGTAGGTACTGTGATGTTGTTCTCATTGACTTCTATAGCGACGCAGTTGTTGGTGATATTGGTAACGCGCCACTACAGCATGTACGACCTGTTTGCATAAAAGACGAATGCTCAACAAGACAACTCTCGCAAGTGAATGAATAAATTCATTCGAGAAGATACATCTGATCTGATCTGTTATTTATCATTGTTTTATCTGCTCTGTTCATATATCAGACGAGTAACAAACATTTTCGGCCGACTGCCTAACTCAAGATTCTGACATGAAATCATCTTCTGACTTCTGATTATTTTCTGTTCTGTACTAATTCTACTTTGAGTTTATTACTCACCGGTTTCCATGACAACTAATGAGGACACGAGAATAATTCATGTAAAAGGTGTAGCAAGGTCAAGCAAAACTACTGTAGCTTTGTCTGGCTTCCACTATGTTCGAAAGATGCTTTGCGGAAGTGGAAGTGAATAAAGACTATTAGAAGCTCACATGACGTATATCCAGGTAGAAATAAAAAAAAAATCGAGTGTCGAAATGACCATTAACCTGCATGAATCTTAACGATGGAAGAATTATTAATAGACATTTCTCTCTGTCCTGGAACTACTTCACTCAATATTATTAATGATTCATCGGATACGGAAAGTGCTTTCACTATGGCGAGAATGGAAATAAGGGATGGGTGAAAAAATTCAATGTGTGGATTATATGAATCTTTATGTGTGAAGCTATGGAATGGACATACGAACTATGTCAGGTTGCTCCGATGGGAAGGCACATCAAAATCTTTGCATGAACAAATTCTATGATTTATTAATCAAGTTGCAAATTATTCATATACAAATCTCCACAAAACCAAGAGAATAATCGAATCAAATGAAGAACTATTGGAAAATTAAAGCTCTACGACTATGGATTGATTTCAGTCATAGTTTCGATATGTTTTGGCTCATAAAACTCTGGGAACGAATCCAATTTCAGCATATCCTCAGATTTATTATTGACAGTTCATTGACACTCAACAAACATGCTGAATATATCATCAAAAAAATATCAAAAAAGCTCTCTTTCTTTTCTACAGTTTCGAAATGTCTGAGCACTTAAGCTAAAATAACAACGTATAACTACATTATCAAACCTTTTTTTGACTACTGTGCTTCTTTACTGTTTCTACTCAATGAAAATAAACTCTCTCAGATGCAAAAACTTCAAAATCGCGGAATGAGTATGATACTAAAATGCAGTCGATATACTTCAATTTCTCATGTGCTGAATTCTCTTCAGTGGTTACCAGTATAAAAGAAAATACTTTCCAACAATGGTTTTTATTTTTAAAACTGTCAAGGGCTTACAACCATCATATTTTAATTATTATGTGATTCTAAATAGAGATGTTCATCATCATTCATAACACCAGAAACAGTAACAACTTCCATATTATTCGAACAAATTCGAGAAGATGCATGAATAACCTATTTTTTAAAGGATTGAATGAAATCAACAAACTCCCGTCATATCTGAAAAATTCCAATAATATTGTTAATTTCAAGAAGAGTCCAGTGGCATATTTAGATTTGTAATGTAATACTCCTAATGTTATTCATATCTTTAGATGATCTGTAATGTAATACTATTATTGTTATTTATATTCTCATTACTTCAAAAGTCTTGATATTATCTTCATAAAATTATGTATATCTTTAATGATTATTCCTGAATGTTTGTAAATTAGATTAAATCTATTTCAAATGAACTACTACTAGTACTATACGCCGTTTCGAAAGAAGATAATGAAAAAGGTCTAGCACCCAAACCACAGAATACAGATACGCTACACTCCCAGCATATCCCTATTCTGTGTCCAAACAGAACAACTTTGTGCTGAGGTTTGCACACTTGAATCGGCTGATTTTGGTCTAAGGAAATGGCCTTCGTTGTTGGAAAGGAGCCCTGGAATAATTTCCCAAATCTAGAGTTATTTTATTTCAAAATTCTGATTCATTACTCGGACGTTTGAAATTTCGTATTATTACTAACATTATATCCAAAATTCTCAGTTGTGCCTGCGAACTTTGAAATTCCTAGTTACAAGATATAGATTTATCTAAGGATAGATAGATTGAAATTTCTATTTTTAACTTTGGATGTGGAATTTCTCTTGGAACTCGGTATCTAGAAAACAAAATTAGGTCCCTTCCAAATATTTGTAGCCGTTACGTTAAGACATTGAAATGGCGATGACTGAATGATTTTCCAAAACTCATTATCAGGATTCACCAACTTGGAAATCTCATTTGCTGCGTAAAATATTGTGCGTGGGTTTCAGACAATGAATTTCCACGTGTCTAATATTCTTCTTCAACTATTATTTTATTCATCTCGTAAAAGTGCGCACTTCGTTCTGGCGGGCATTCTGAGATAATTTTCCTGTAACAACTCAGCGAAGCAAGTTCATAAGTAATCATCTCAAATAGCTTCAATTGGAGGAAATTATAAAGAGGTCTTTCCATAGGGAGAGTTCAGGAAAGTGACAAACTCTTCAGTTCAAACAGAATAATTTCCGTGAGTACAGAAAGTATATTCATATTTAGTATTTAAATACCTGGAGCGACACAGGGGCAGTATTTTAAATAAGAAATGAAGTTGATTGTTTCATTCTGTTCAAGATAATGAAATGGAACATGCTGAACAAAGACTACATTTTAAGACTACCTTTTAATTTTCATTAACGTGGTGATAATACAGGGTGATGGCTTGAATTTCACGATCGTATAAGTCGAAAACAAAAGAAATCTAGATTTCAAACTGACGCACTCGCTCACTTCGTTTCACCAGTTTTCAAATCGCTGATGTAGATTCCCGAAACATTTATACTATATTCGCTGGTGGAATGTCACATTCGCTATTGATGAATCATAATCAGACATTGAATCAGATCATTCATAGTACACATATGTAAATGCCATTCGTAGTCAGTATCGATGATTATTCCTATATATATTTTATTTTCTTCTTCTGTCGAATATGGAAAGGTTGACATATTTCATCAGCATCAACTGTTGATTGCCTTTCATATAATCATTATTCAATAAGTGAGAACTCCGTTTCAACTTCAAGTTTCAAAGATTTCCAGCAATCTTCTTTATGAATGGTCGTGTCTTTCGCGAATCCAATAATATTTACGTTGTGGCTAGAGTCCGTTGATGTATATTTCAAGAGTTGACCTCAACATAGAACCTTGAGGTACCCCACAATCAATCTCCCTGACACTGCTAAACGCATCATCATTTCTCAACCTCCCGCTTCTTCCTGTGAAATAACTTCCAGATAATTTCAAGATTTTATCCCGCATTATCAAGACCTTGAAAAATGTAGAATGAAATTATGACAGTATGGAAAGGTTTCGATAAATCTATGAATAAGCGAAGTGATGGCTTGATGACACACATCTATTGAAAATATGAGATAGACTTGCTACAGGATCTACACTGTGAGCTGATATCATATCATGGATTAACTATCCTAAAGCAACCAGCCAGGAATGTGCTCCAAGCACTCGCGTGATATTATGACTCAACAGTCAAATTTCTGTCATCATAGATACTTCATTTTCGATCTACTATTGGTAGGTGAGTATCTTACAAATAACATCCCTAATATTTAACTAATCAACAAAACAAAATTGCAATCGAGTCTTGTGAGTGAAGTTGCCATTGTTCTCAATGGAATATTTGGTGTATATGTCGTACTCAATTTCTAAATTTGGTCAATTTCCGAAATTTATATCCACAACGCGTCGTGGAATA
This sequence comes from Gastrophysa polygoni, assembly GCA_963576655.1. Taxonomy (NCBI): domain Eukaryota; kingdom Metazoa; phylum Arthropoda; class Insecta; order Coleoptera; family Chrysomelidae; genus Gastrophysa; species Gastrophysa polygoni. The sequence continues at coordinate 13,468,887 of OY755090.1, forward strand.
GATTATTTGCTCAGAACGCATTTTTGATAATTTTTCTATCATTATTTCGGCTTGGGGTCTCAAACGGCTATCACGCCCATGGGCAACTTTTGTAATAACAATATTCTCCTTTACTGTGCAAGGTACTGAAAAAAACGGCCTGAGTTGTAACTTGCACTGGATGTTTTTTGAGCAGATCATTACATAACTCCTCAAATTTTTCACACAGCTTCCACTTTTCACATCCCAATCGTTTTTATCCATTTAATTATTATGTCACTTCAACATGGGCAGTTTAACATTCTCATACTAACCAGTCAGATCGCTTCGTATACTCATTGCACGACGTGCTGTTTCTGAAGCATATTGCAAAAAAAAAGAAAACAATCAGAGGTTGATTTTTACGTCCGATTCTTCACAAGTATATGTGAAATAAAAGTTTTATAGGAGGCTACTTTGGCATGAAGAGTAAAGCAAGGATCGATTTGGCAATGCCTTATAATTATATAGTAAACACCTGCTTCAAGAGTCAAATTACGTTACATCCGGTTCCATTCTTGACATCGTTCGAGGAACTCATGATTATTCATTTCCTTTCGACAGGGTGCAGGAAGTTAATATTCGGGTGAGAGATATTATATCTGCCAAGCAAGCAGAATTCATCCTGAAACTCAGACATTCCTCATCCTGAGACATTTACAACTTGTCACAACTCACAACATTCACATCTCATCTACTCGACATTAATATTACTGAAATTATCAAATGTCAAGATATGCCATCATAAGCTCAAAAGAAGGTTTTCTGATGAAAACTCTATCACATCACTTTGGGACTTCATCTTGTGGATATTTTTGAAATTTGAGGAGACCAGCGGAAAAAAGGGTCATAAAATGAATTTCCACAGAAAGGGTGAAGTCATATAGACATTGCGGTGACGGTGGTAGTGAAAAAGGAGAGTAAGTAAAACTTCCAAGTCTCACTTGTACGAAATGGCGATATATAGAATTCGAAAAATTATCAAACCGATAATTATGACGAAACTTATAAGTAGATTAGAAACAGGTCATCACTAGAGCTTATAAACGTTCTTCTCCTAACGACACATCAGAGTGAATTATTATATCAGATAATTTATATTTTGATAATACAGAAATACGATGATGCAGTCTGCGATGACTGTGTCGAAATTGATTATGTGGAACATGTAACTGGCTATACTAGAAAATTATTGATTCGTAAGATCTAAAGAATATAAACAAAAGGTAGGTATTCATTCTCTGTTGTTAATTTGTGGTATTCTTCACAACTGAATAATTTCATTATTCATCACAACTCCTTAACTATATCTATGACCTGGATTATCTCCGATTTTTCTTTTTCATTCAATTATTCATTCGAATATAGTACCTATAGTGAAGTGAGAAAATTAATTTGCAGTACAAACCTAAAATGTTTAATTATATGAATATTGTGAGATAGATTCTGAGAAGAATACCTACATCATAATTGAATATAAAAAAATGAATATCAAATGTCTCTTACCTATTCCAAGAAAAATAATTTCTTTCAATACATCAAATGAGATGAAAATAGAAAACATTATAATTAATATTCCAAAATTCAGAATCTTGGTGATATTATTTCCAAAACCATATGTTTTCAGCATCGTTCTGCGTATTTTAATAGCAACAGAGACTGTCGAACTGTATAACCCAAAGTTAAGGGAATTAATGTGTGTCCGAAAGTATATGACTCAAACTCTAAATCGAATAGTGCTGCTGAAAAAAGTGGTAGGAGTTCGAGAAAATTTTCTTTCTTTTCGTGTAAAAGGTGTACACCAGAATGAAGTTTACATTCAATAATTCCTCATCGGTTGATCGATTCGTAGTTGTATCTATTCATTAGTTGCACCTGAGATGATTACCATCTCATATTTTCACTAGTCAATTTCTACATTGAGATGATATCTTCAAGATTCTTATCCTGTCTTTTATGTTTCTTCAAGTTAGGAATCCAAATGAATCATAAATATTATTACAAAACAAATAAGAAGGTATATGTCGAAACCGGATATTCATAATGATACAACTCATATTCATATGAATATTATTCATTGAATTCTAAGTGAAATACCTTTCAGAGGTCAGTGTATCTTGCTATCGATATGTTCAAAGAAGGTAAATAACCTGAAATAATTAATGAAGCATGCCGACAAATTGATTTATTTAAATTGAAAGAATTAGAAAGTATATTAGAAATATTACTATATTAGTCATAATATGAATTACATTGAATTAACTTTCTCACGAGAGGCAAATAGTCGGTAAGTAGACTCGTTCCAAACCAAATCCTATCCGATAAATCCGGTGAATATCTTCACGCGTTTATTCTCGTTATACCGATCTAGTGGATTCTCATCGATTAGCCATCGGTATTTCTAGATACGTCAGTGAATTCCACCAATGGCAGTACAATGAAAACACTGCCCTGGAAATAAATCGGCGACCATTATGAATTGGCCCTATAATTTTGAAGTGATCTTCCTGATAATGATGTTTTTATTTTAAATATCTATATATTGATCCATCAGTTGATATGCTGTGGAAGGAATTCCAATCCAGATTCAAATTTGAGCATATTCAGGGTGGGAGGAATATAAAAAATTTTCACTGAGGTATGTATCACCACCATAGAGAGTAACACCCTGTGGAATACTACTACTGCTACTACAGCAGAGGGTGTCAACTGGAACCATGGTATCGCTATGGATTCTGAACATTTTGTTTCCTCATTCAGGATATTATCGAGTTAGGCAAGATTGCATGAAACATAAGACTGACAATCAAAGAAGAGATAATTCTATGTTGATTCAATGGGAAGCTTCATGCAACCGACCCTTAGTATGTAGTAATTATATTGCTTGATGAATCAAGGTGGTATGAGCAGATTAGGCATTCCATTTTGATATTTGTATGGTCAAAACATTATCAAGTTGAAAATACCGTTATATGTGACGTATGATTCTCGTTGTTCCTCATTTTCCTAATTTCGAAGATAGCTTCTTGTTACAGGATAATTATTAACCTCACGTATTACGATCAGTTCACGAATGTCTGCACTGATCAGGTATCGAATGAATGGTGTGACCAGCTTGCAGCCCTGATCTAAATCTGATTGAGCATCTCTGGGACCAACTTCAGAGATGCATCTGCATGCCCGACAGCATTCTAGAGCTGCGAATTGCACTCCTGGAAGACTATAGTGTATTCACAATACTGCATGATATCATTTTAGTTCTGAGAGGCCAGACTCGATATTAGCTTTATGAGTAATATCATTTGTTCAAATTGTCGACATAAATACAACACTTCGCCGAGGCTTTCTACAGGCGATCACTTTTGTATTCTCGTCGATCACAGAGATGAAAAGTGAAAAAAAAGATTCCAACAAACATGATTATACCGTTTCGTTCCAGTTGACACCGTCTGCTGTATCCTCTAGACCCCACAGGATGCTACAAACCTTGGTAAAAAAGCTCATTGTCATTCTTCCACCTGTATATACTCAAAAAAAAAACATCAAAATCACATGGCTGGTTTTGTTTGCGAGGCAGAACGAATCCTGATAATTAAATGTATTAGCAAACTCCCAATGATTATATCAATAGGAATTGTTCTCGGAGAGAAAACAAATTTCATTCTTTCATTGCCAATTCCTTGGACTTACACTAATAAGTAAATACATAAAATGCCACTTTTGAAGGGTAGCATGGCCTTTCTAACATCCCAATGCCTACTATTGAACATTCACATAGATTTTCGTTGGCAGTACAATCATTAGTAGTACCTTCATTTTGATATGTGGAATGCGAAAACTGATAGAGGACCAACTATTTGGGAGGTATTATTATGCACGTTTTTTTAACGGTCTTCTATTTTGACACAGAATTCGAATTCTTGAATGATTCCAGGCATTCTACAGGATTCAGAATTATTGAAATCAGTGATTTGACTCATTTTGCAACTAACAGAAATAGAAACTGCATTTATTGTACCTAATGTGTGATATGCAGAATGATTCAGCAAAAAAACTGAATCGTAACGTTAGTTACAAAATGTAAATTTTATGACGCTTGTATGAGTCGATGATTTAATTTTTGATTCAGAATGTTTGAACAGTTGAAGTGGTAGTTTCCATATCGTGAACAGCATTCGAAGCATCGAAATGTTCTTTACGGTTCTATACCATAAGCATTACACACCAGCAATAAGGAAATTGATATCTTTGTCACAGCAAATTCCGGAAAGAATTACTCACACTTTCACTATACAGATAATGATAGTGCAGTGTCACCGTATCACTCAGAAGTTTCTCCCTATACAAATAGGTAACGTGTAGGTATGTGTGGATTCAACTGATGCGGGATCGATATTCACTATTGACAGATGGAGTATCATGAACTGGTGCTTTCTATTATGGGTTTCTCTGATAGAAAACCATGCAACAGAAAAATATAATCATGTTTTGTGGAATGCCATGTGCATTTACGCAAATGCATCATTCATAAATACATTATTTCAGTTTGAACTAAGAAAATCATCACATTGTATTCTCGTAGAATCATTGATAATGAATATTTTCCGCCTTTCTCGTGGTAAATATGAACGATTCCATTCCGATTTCAATATGAAACACACATATATGAAAACATCAAAAAACGTCAACTCCACATTGTGATGCATGACAACATATTGAAAAAAAATCGTGTCTCCAAGGAAGGAGAAGAAATCTATATCCTATTAGAAAAAAAAGCACCACTGTGACAACTCTGAACTCACATACATGTAAGTCAAAGCCGACTTGGAAATGCACTTTGATCTAAGTGCCAGATCATGAAAGGATCCCAAGAGCTGAGGCGAATCAGATTGTCTTGCTGAAATAAGACCAAATATTCTATTTATATTCCGAAACGGGTGAATCAAAAACCTTTTTTACGAAACCAACAATTTCGAATTAGGACTCTAAAAATCGAGGTAGAGTCAATTATACCTTCACCTGGGAAACAGATCACGCAATGCCCAATATAATGATCATTATATAATATAGTAATCATTGTTTCTATGATGTTGTCAATATCCTTGATAGGTATCATCACCAACAGTGCTATTTCATGAGATGATCATTTGGAGTCCATTGCTTCCCAAAAACTTGGTGTTCTGTTCCGTGCAAATAGGTACTTCATACACTAGCAGCTCCTCATGAGCTACAAATTCTACCTGTCTTGGAATACTGTCAACATGTTCGGAGCTCTCAAACATGCGATGAAGCTATTATTACATTCTATTCAGAGCTAGTCGGTGATACTACAATAACGAATTCAGACAAAATAGATCAGCTCAAGCTGGTCACCCCTACATTGTCAGCATCAATTGCCTAGTGAAGTCTTTTCGCATGCTCACGAGTACAAACTGTAAACTTTTCAAGAATAATTGCAATACCTGTTCTTCGAACATTATGGGTTTCACTTCCGGGTTAGTGCTCCATTATGGGTTTTCATGTTCGTCCTAGACTGTTCTGAACAAACTAGTAATCACCTGTGAGAGCATGTGCAGGAATGTGGATAATTACATAGTATTTGCGAAAGAACATATCAAAACAAGTTCATAAATATAAAGAGGTCCGTATTTTCGCATTGAGTCCGAGGAAATCAAATGAGTCCACTTTTGGCTTCTGTTAAACTTCGTTCTGGTTACATCCAAGACAGAATTTTCAATATCATTGTTTCAATTGTCACACTATCTATTCTGATGCCTCAATATGGTTGTGCTGAACCTACTTATCATCAAATGTGAGTCGAAAACTGATCCTCGAACGAAAACCACCAGAAATAAAGGTTATTGTTACATAAAAATGGAGGTGTTGACCGTAGTTGACAAAATGAAGCACGCAAACTGAATAAGATAATATCCGGCCTCGATTTCGTCAAAACAAGCGACAATCGACGACTTCAATAATATTATGTAGGTCAACGTGCGGCCCACCAAACGATCGTCGGCTGTCCATGACTCGTGCTTTCGGCAACCCAAAGGTAGCTTCATCTCACATACATTCCAACAAGTAGTTTCACTTGTTCAGAAGACCGGCTGCTTTTGTACCTCCTGATGTTCATTTCCATCGTTATCGTCCGATGTGCTTGATATCTGCCAAACAATTATTCTTTCTAAACGTGGGTTTCAAGCAAGCTCCAGATGAAAATCATGTGAGTCTTCGCGTGTTCAATAATTGACTCTTCGCGAGATTCAGCGAGAGGTATCATTTTGTTATTCAGATAATGATACCTACTCGATAGAATTTCCGTTTCAACAAAAAATGGAAACTATAGACCGATTGCACTACTATCTGTGATCACTTCATCTGATGGTAGATGAATAATCAATCATCTCATACAACGACTATCAATGTTGGTGTTCCATAAAAATCTATCTTGGCACCAAGTTTGTTTTTGCTTTCTCCTGCTGCTCAGTCAGTCTTTGCTGATGAAGGTATATCGCCTTCTCCTCTAAAGCACCTTAATCCTCCAATGAGGAGGACGGAACATGCAAGAGGGAGACAGGACAATACTACGAATGATGATCTGGCAAGGATTTCTAAATGCATAAATGAAACCTTGCATAATGATGACATGTACCAGTATTCATATGAAGTCGTCACGATACACGCTCGGTATCACCACCAACAGCGCTGTCTCATGGGAAACTCTTAGGTTCTATCCAGAAAAGAGCTTTTAGTCGGTGTTACCACACGGCCAAATTCATTAACCTCTCTAAATGATCATAAAATGGTGGGTGCATGGTTGATGCTTTGCGGATATCGCGTTTATTATTCCACCTCGAGCGATTCCAGGTAGACAAACTAGTCAAACTCAAGCTGGTCACCCCTCCATTATCATTCTAGAGGTATAACTACGTTATACCAAGCCCCATTAATCGATTGAACAGCAAAGTTGTGGAATTCTCTGGCTAGTAAAGTATTTCTTGATGCTCACAACCTCTCAAACTACAAGAAAAATCCAGTACCTTCCTCCTTCCCCAACATTCCACCTGTGGTTCACACGATGTTCCTCGAACATTATAGGTTTCCTTTCAGAGTTGTCACGAAGTAGTTCATGATATGGCAGATATTCATCGAAATTACACAAACTACTTGTTAACAACTATAAGTGTAGGTTAAATATTTTATGAAATGTCTGTTGGTGTTTCTCAACTCATCAGCTTGACTCATCCTGATGTGAAATCTGCCAACTTATTATAATTACGAGATAGTTTGTAATAAGACGGATGAGCAATACCCACAAATAAAAAATAATATTGCCATTCCTATTTTTGAAATCCATGATAATTTTTTTGTGTATCTTGGCGTCCAAAAAAACCCGAGAAAATTGAATCACATGAATACAACTAGAACGATAAAACTTTCATGGCAAGTTCTCAGCGAACAACATTATTTGTATCAATCCTGATGATGATATTAATATGAATCTATTCGAAAATAGTCAGGTTGAAATGATTGAGGTTATTAAGACGACTTATGTAATGAAATATCATGACGGATCATTCAAAATGCCTCATTCATACAGTGTTGAAAGCCCACCGAATGTTCGTGGTGTATTCGGAAAAATATTCATAAATACTTGTAGGTTAGGACATGTTTGAGTGAGTTCTATCTCTCCACTGTAGCCACCAATGAGATGTAAAAGTCCACCACGAAATCCAGTGCTTCTCACAAAGTCCATGGTTATATGAGATGGGATCGTGTGGCCCGAGGCAATAGATGATGATGACTAAAAATTCAATCAACACAATATGTGTTCTTCTTGATTTCGAATTATATATCTTTCCTGAATGTTTCAGAAGAACAATCAGCTTTCGATTGTGGTTTCCTATGTTTTGAAGTTTCCTTCTACTGATATCTCAGTATGAAAAACAAATGTAAATGATCGTCCTTCTATATAGGAGTAGAACTATAATACAAATAAAACTGCCATAGTACATGATGATTATCCAACTACTAGACGTTTTTACCGGTAATATTTCCATGCATTTGGAACATATAGCTACTAAATTCGCATCTTATTTATCTCCTCGGTCAGTGAATCAAAGCAGCTCAACGCACTTTCTTGCGAACTCATCAAGATAAAACGTTGCCTGGAACTGAATACTTTCAGATACAATGAACTTGCACTAGATAACATCGTGGAGGAAGATGTGGAATCAGAGAACGTACCATGTAGTAGCCACTTTGTGCTTATTATCCCGATAAGAAACAGATTATTATGCATTCTCCATATCTCGGATCTATCATCGATTTTATAATGATTTAATCAAGGATTTATACAATGCATATTTTGGAGAACAATCGTGTTTGATCTGACAGAAATCTTCTTATATAGTACCGAACTCATAGAATAGCTATTTGTTCAACTAGATGTGCTGCCAGAGCAAGGGTAGCAAGCATTTCAACATCTGTTTCAAACCAACAAGGCTTTCAATAAATTTGTATCTAGAAATCAAATTTAAGGCAACACACAGAATTACCTAAAAATATACAATGAAATGCTAAGGTTGATTTATCTACATTACAGGTTAAATCATACTGTTTGTAAGGTAACCGAGGAAATATAAAAAAAATATATTAAATATCCCAATATTATTTGTAGTAAGGACAGATTTATGATCTGGCCCTGCCTAAAATGTCACTGCGCTTGGAATTTAACCTTCAGATACCTAAAAAAGAATTTCTTCATTTGTCAGTGACAGTGAAAAAAATTTGTTAGACAAATATATTCAATAATATCAAAAAATCTCTTCTCTTCCGGGGACGAATCTGCTTCCTATTCAGCACGAGAAAATGATGTTTTTGTCTCTGTACTATTTGCACTGGTAGTCTTTGACACTAAACAGTGACAAATTGTCAAACAGAAAAAAAATTGGTAACCAGGTGTTTCTTCGTTGATTGATATTGAATTCACCATTTCCATATTCGGTTTTAAGGAGTGAATGCCTATATATGAAGTATGAAGATATGTGAAGTTCTATATATACGAATTGAACAAGAAGCAATATTATCGCCTCCGTTCAGAAGAATCCATTTGCATTCTGCCAAGGATGCCAAATTTAAAAATTACCTCCTTACTTCAGGTTGTCAGCAAATGATTTTTTGAACACTCTCTACGAGCAGTTATGTCGAAATTCACTTTGTATGCACATGTAAATATTACAGAAATTTTCTATGGAAATTGGATTTCAGTTTTATTTGTATGTATATATGTCGAAAACGGTGGGTTCTATGCACAACTTGTATATTAATTTTCCAAAGCAATTACAACTTTTCATATTCATGGTCATGGGATGATGAGTATGGATACCTCGGCCACTATACTGACATGTTTTTGAATCTTTTTGAGAATGTTCTAGTATAGCAGTTGGCGAGCGTGAGTTAGAAGAATCCTCATCATCAGTGCCATTTCATTTGATTCCCGTTGTATGTTGACATAGGTGCAGTTATGAGAAGAGAAATGAAGTGTTTCTGAAGAAAAAAATCTATAACTATTTTTGAATTTTCATGAATTCGACTGAAACAATTTTACAGTTTCGTTCTTATTTGTCTTCATGATCCCATTGGGCTTGAATGAAATTGTTTTTTTTTTTCGAAACTACGTCTCCCAGAATGAAATCTGTATTTGTCAGTAACTTTATATCAGAATCGAATCATTCATACTCCGTCCCAAGTGTTCAGTGACAGTGACATCATGAATCACCACTAAATCATAAATTGCATCTAATGAGAAATCGGTAAAATCTGTATTCGCCACTTCAATTAAACGACGACATATCTATCAATTTCTATGTGTATCATACAGGGTGTTCTGTGTACCAAGTTTTAATGAACGAAATATTTCTCTATCCAGGGATCTACATTTTTCTCAACCAGTATTTCAGCTGTTCCAGTTTTCATGCTCACCATGAGTTAATACAGAAACGATGGAAGATGGAAGGTTGTTTTAATAAGTATGTTATAAAAAAATAGTTCAATGAAATCTAATCATTTTTGCTTTATACCTTCGTAACTTTCTCAATCAAAATTATATTTGAGTAGGGTTCTCACATTCTTAGCAGTTCTCTTGATTTTGGAATATCCAGCACAAATAAAAAGGAGTATGGCCTCTATTGATCATTCCAAAATTATGAAACTAGATAAATATGATAAGAATCAATACAGAAATATTAATTTTTTTTTTAATATAGAAAGTTCTTTCAAGTCCATTTAAATTATAAAAAACTTAGTTCCAAGTGCAAATAGATGATTGTCAGCCATATGGAATCTTAGAGCGTTATTTTGATAAGGATTTCCTAATCAAATCAAGTAACCGTACTCAGTACGTACCACATAGGGCCGGTCTCTCCTAAAGAAATGCCTACGTCAATGGTGTGTACGAGGATGTGTGTGTAGCTGCAAGGTGATGGTTAATAAAAAATTACCAAGCATTGTTTTCAATTCGACCTAGTTATCGAAAGTCGGAAGTACATAACATATACCTGGTATATGCATTAAGATTAGGTGTGTTGAGGTTCGCAAAAATGGGGTCATTGTTTCCACGACGGGAAGGTAAGCGCATACAAGAAAGAAAGTGTTATTAACTGTTCACTTACAATGTTCTTCTCTATTTCGATGACATGGGCTGTGTCAAAACATTCGAACTCCGTAATCACCTGATATAATAAGGTATATGAAACCTAGTAGGTATAGTTTATGATAATAATAATAATACTTGTTATTCGAGGGAGTCGGAAAAATCAAATGTAGAACATTCGGGTACAGTGCGTTTTTGTCCCTTGAATAGTCACTGCCCGACGCTACGCATCGGGCAATAAACTTCAACCTCGGGAGGAAAAGTAGACTTTCCTCCCTTGTTACACAAATAGTTATTTTTGCTAATCATGCCCATTCCTGCACATGATGACATTGCAAGTGACAGGGATTGCTCTTCCGTCCAACCAAAAATTCTAATCGATTGTGAATAATGGCTGACCGATCAAATAATTTATTCATAATATATCTGTACAGAGTATTCATATATAATATTCATGAGTTCTTGCAAAATGAAGAGATACTACTTCATGGGCTGAAATCCAGAAGAATGATGTTCATAATATCATGATATTAAATGCGACACTGATATTAGATGAAGAAATGCAATCATCTGAATTTCACTTTTGCTTCGTGAATATGAATGCTTGTCTGAGTCATATCAACAATCATCCTGGTACAAATTTCACTACTCGGAATACACGCCGAAATCGTAACTATAGAAAGATATCCTCCTAATTCATGATATATAAGGTGGCCCGACCAAAAAGGTGATAATATCTGGAAAACCAACGGCATACATGAAAAAGCCGAGAAAGGTAGATTTCAGTTTCAGGGTAGAAATGATTCTGCTCCGAGTTACACCATTACCTCTCATAATCTTTGCTAATAGGGTGATTACCCATTCACGAATTATCATGGGGAGAAGGAGTCACGTGACACAAAATATCATCATGATACCAATTGGTGTGGTGAAAAAATGCATTGAATATTTGGTATGAGCAATATTGGGTACTCCTGCTAATTACCACACCTCTTCAACTGTTCTATTCAGTACAACCACAGACCGTATTATTGAATGGAAGTAAGTGTATCACACATCGAACATTCAATATATTAGTATTATGAATTAAAAATACAAGCACACTTTCATCCAAGAGCAAATTTTTTCAATCTATTTTCATTCAAACAATACTGAGGTAAAATCCAACAGATTTGGTTCGGTGCTTATGAGTGTGTCAACCCTTTGAAATAATTTGTTACTTGACTCGCGTATCTATGATGATTCCTGAAGGGGTTACAACTCCAGTCAAGAGGAAAAAGCGGTGCGGTAGAATTAGAAGCATTTGAAACTAGAATCGACCACTTCCCCCTCTTTTATGTATGTCGTTCCAGGTATTTCGAGTGCACCTATTTAGTTGGGCAACCGAGTATAAATTCTAGAAAGTCGTATTCAAATATGGAGCTCACAAAATTTGGCAACTTGTTTCATGAAAATTATCGAGAGCTGAAGAAAAATAGAGTGAGGTAATTCAAAATGAGAAATAATAATAGAAATCCTATAATTTATGGAGAGATACTCTTGGTTTATCATCATTCATGGAATATGACCACGGTGAAAACTTATTGCAAGAATAATTTTATTTGCTTTTATAATTACATTATATGATTCAGTTTTTATCATGAGTCTCTCTATGGAGATTTCTCTTTTGAATCTCAATGAACTATATCTACAAATTATGCAAGGAAAAATAATCCAAGCTCCAAGACTCCAGACTCCATGCAGTAGATGGTGTAATCTGGAGTTGAATATACTTATAATATCATAATGAAATGAACCCAGTTATTCAAGAAATATTTCGTGCAGCACTACACGATGAATAGGATGAATTCAAAATTCTTACCACAAAATGGTATCCCTTCTGGCAGCCATTGTCCATTTTCACAGACCCTCCTAGAAGGCCCCAGTAATTCAAATCCTCTCTCGCAAGAGTAGGTAGCTACCGATCCAGGTCCTAAATTTTCGTCCGAGAATACTATTGAAGAATGCGCAGGAGCTCCTGGAAATCTGCATCCTGATTTTGACAGGCCGTTGACCCCTAGAAACCAAAACAAAAACAATTGAAACATGATTGTTCATTCCGAAGTAGTGAAAACCATCGAGGGAATCTTGATATATATATATATATATATATATATATATATATATATATCTCTTTTGATATACGTGGCATGAACATAAACTGCCCTGCAATAAAACACCTGCTAGAAGATGACCCTAATTTCAAAGAATTCTTCCCAAGCTTATAACAACATGTAATAATTCATTTTTTTTACCGATGCATCGAGTGAGAACTGAAAACAAACGTCCACGATTTTTGTTGATTTTGGGTTTTCCGTCACTCTGTTCCGGAAGCGTGGAAGGGCCACAAATCGGTTGATAAAATTTCTCACCAAATTCAGAGATTGATGTCCGAATTCAATAAAATTCCTATATTGTTGTGGGAATTTTATGAAATCCCGAGATTCATTTTACAATTTCTTTAGTAATATTCCTAGTTGGAATATTACTGTAGTAATTATATTCGGAGTTGTATCTCGGAATTTTAGAGAAAAATAAAAAAAAAATATTGGAACTTTTACGCTCCCGTACCCTATTATTTCTGTTATTCAGGAATATACACTGGTTTGCAAATTGAACGCCCATAGAACACTTCAAATGGAGTGTTCATGTATGCATAAATCTATATAATATCAAGTCTGGTCTCCTACTACCCACAAGATATCATGCAGTCAACTCTTTTTTCATCTTTCGTCAACACTGAAAGAAAACCTATAATGTTCGAGAAATATCATGTTGGGAAACAAGGCAGGTATTGGAATTTTTCACTAAGCTTCACTACGAATTCACCAGGCAAATAATTCTGCAACTTTCCCCGTTCTATTGAATGATGATGCTTGGTGGATCAAAGTTCGAATGGCATGGCACCGATGATATTTTTGTTAACTTCATTTAATCCTTCCTGTAGTGCAATTCGCAACATGCAATGAAGCGAAGGAGATCGACATCTCTGAAGTTGGTGCCAAAGTTTCAATAGTATTGAGATTAGTTTTGCAAGCTGGCCAAACCACATGTTTAATACCTAATTAGTCCAGATATTATCGAAATACTACGTGAGTTCACACATTATCCTGCATTAACAACAAGCTCTCTCGAATGAAACGAAAATATGGCATTATCGGCAGTTTCAACTTGACAATCTTTGACAACTTCGAACGAAAACTTCATTTGAGGCTTTCAATTCAATACAGTTCATTGTCTTCAATAACAGAGATGATAAGGTGAATAAAAAAAACAAAATGTTCAGAAAGAGTATGGCGGTACCGTATAGTTCCATATATGACAACCGCTGTTGTAGTTTCTGACCCTACAGGTTGTATGCAAATCCAAATCTGAAAGGAAATCTCTCCCACAGTATCATCACTGCTGATTAACCTATATTCGCTCAGAAAAATGAACATCATCAGATGAACGGTTCCAGATAATGACTACTTTGGAGTTAGGGCAGTGTTTATGGACCATCATCTTGAATGTAGCAAGGAAACCTAATGATGAGAAAGAATTTTTTACCTAATACTTCCGTCGAGAGACCTATGGATATAATTTTTTCTATGTATTGCCCACTCATCTTCTAGATAATTATCAGTTTCCTAGGAAGGGCTTTCAGTCAGGGTGAGGCAATGTGAGTATTACTCTCGACATCCATTAAGGATTTATTGCCTGAGGTCCATTGGTGGTGGCTATATTTTTTCAAGATAAGACAGACAATAATATCATTTAGTCATCTTCACTACCGTGTAAACTAACGGTATCGTTGATTTGGGACTTGATGGACACCTACCACACTCTGATAGACTGAGGTCTCTTTGAAATCTATATTGGATCTGCTGTCCAAATTATTAAGAATCTTTATCTAGTATCTAGTTCCATCTCTACTATAAAACAATTCAGGATATAGGTTTGCATTTTATCCTTTTACATTACTGGCAAGTCATGCCACCATTTCTGATACATCATCCATGTTTGATGCGTTCTCAGGTCTCATGTTACTATTCCTCATTATTCATTACTATTATTATCTCACAGATGGTCTCTTCATTTTCCTCCCAACAGGTCTGTGATGATAATCATATGATAAGTTGAGGTCAATCCGATTTCATTATCTGTGGCATTATATTTCAAAATCAATTATCTTTTTCATCAAAGTGGTTGCAAATATGAAACATCATTGCATCCATCAATGCATTATGAATATCTGAGGTTTAACAGTTATATATCGAAATGAAGATTGATAGGTATATTATTCTCTGTCATGGTGAAGAATCTCGATATCCTCACAATTGTTTCCAAGACTTTTATGTAGGTAACTATTGTATGTTTTTCAATTTCGATCGACTAAGTATCCACTATCCCGACCTTCCTGACGCCTATGGTAAAGATGGTATTTTCGGATTGCCCGGTATCAGGTCATATTTCATGATTTATCTCGGTTTTAATACGACTGGTGAGACGATTACAGTAATCTTGATTGCTAGGGGTGATTGCGTGTTCATATTCTGAAGGAATGGAATCTCGTTTGGATTCCTTGTTGTCGTGAGTCAGGTGATAAGACAAACCAAGTCAAATCCCTTTACATTACGTTCAGAAAAATGTACGATCATGACACGTGTTGATGAAGATATTCGATTATTAACCATAAATAGATAAATGGATATAGGCCAATGGAGAATAATGTCGAACAAATCACTCTTTAACTTTTATCATCAGTATTATTAGTTTTCGAATCGAAACTAAAATATTGGAGCTCGCATAAGTATTTCCATAGAGCTGATCAATCCGAAGTCACGACATCCTTTCGACAGAATATAGAGTAGAGTACTGCACAATCATGGCAGAATAATCTTCTCGCACCAGTAGACCAAATAAACATCTACATAGTATCACATATGGCAAAAATGATATATCGTGGTACCAATTAGTCACCAAAAGACTGCTTCTAATAATCTCGCTCTGTATATTGCTTTCCAGCACGTAGTAATCTTGTTGACACTTATTTCGTAACGGTTTTCCGTCTATTTGTATTTTTATAGGCATCTGATGCAGCATGCTTCGATTTATTGCATTGCAGGAAATCTCATATAGCGCTTTCCACAGAAACAAGAAAAATTGCATAAATGGCCGAATGCACCGTATCGAAAATATTGGTTGTGTTATTTTTGTGTCAGATGAATCATTTTCATTTGCGGGTTTGCTGTCCTGAAATAAGTATGCACAATATCTATCATTGGTTCAAGAACTATCGATATATTTATCCATGGTTTTCAATAGAAACGTCCTCGAGGAAGTTCACTGTTGGAATGTCAACAAGAGCCACCAGAATTATCAAAGAAAATATTAATTTGTTTTCATTCCGATATCAATTATCTAATTTGTGTGAAGATCACTTTCGAATGTTTTCAATCATTTCTCAAAAAATATGTATTACAAGGTTTTCCCCTTTTCATCCATTATTCTTGTTGTCTTAATTCAAAGAAATGTTTGTGAAAATTCAAAATTATTTCGGCAAATGTCATATTTCGGCATGTTGTCTTTTTTTCAATGGAACACTCTGTATATTATCTGATATCTGAACAGGGCTTTTTTTCCCATTCCAAGGATATATGCATATAGATTATTTCTTCCATACGTTTTCGAAATATTAGCGTTAAATAGCTTGTGAAATATAAATTGATGTGCACTAAAATATAGGTAGTCATTGTTCAAGAGGCAATGAGGAATGACAGGACCTTTTGTGTTGTTTACCTATGAAACGTGAGTTTTCATGGAGTTATTGATGGAGTTCATTGAACTTTTTGACATTTTCTTGAATAACCGCCGTTGGTTGAAGGCAAAAAAAATTATTAAAAAAATTTAAATCTGATATTCGGTTTTCCACCAGAAAAAAAATACAAGAAATTCAAAACAAAAATATCCACTTATCGAACGTGTTTCATAGGATAATGAGTTTGTTAAACAAACCATGTATAATTCTAGTGAACGTATCAGAAACTCGCGATTTTGGAAAAAAAGACATTCCTTACTATACGCCCCTATGCCAAAGCAAACAAACTACTACTATTAACTGACCTATCCTCAATCACGATTCTAATAATTGTAGGATATACGTCAAAGCAAGGAAGCTGAGGAATGTTGTTCACGATGATGAATTCCATTTCGCTCGTGTCTTGGAAATCAGGTTTTTTATTGTAGCACTTCCTAACTGTAAATACTAGTGTAAAGCGAACAGTAAGCGAAATTAATATATTCGTAATACTCATATGAATATTCAAACATGTGTGAGCGAAAAGTGGGTAACAAATTATAATCAATTACTATATGATATGGATATTATATACAGGGAGTTCCAAAATATGGCGGTCCGCACTGACGCATGAATGTCTTGCTTATGGTCCATTCAGAAATCATATGAAGACATATGTCTTTTCATAAGCTATCATTGGTGAATTTCGAGCAATCGCTTATTTGGTTTTTGTTTACCTACCTATTGATTCTTTATTGAATTCCAATTTTCTATCATGAAAAACATTGATATATTCGTGGTAATCAGGATATCAGGATTCAGGAATTACATTAGGAAATCATGAGCTGAATAGCAATGTGCATTTTAACTTCAAAAACAACAACTACTCTTCATGCAGCTATTGGGAAGAAACTGGACGCCTGGAAACAGAACTCAAAAGTTTCAAGGAATGAAGAAATACAAGTTGACCAATGTTCTGACGACTCAAAACTGATTCACTGAAACTCAAAACTAGTGACAAGTGTATTACCGTTCCTATACAAAATCAATAAATGAACTCTTCACGCCTTAATACTTAGAACTAACGACCTGAAATTTGAAATGACTGCATTTCGTGGTACGCTAGAATGTATGAAAAAACTATATTGCACAACTGCAAGGATCAATTATTTTTATCAAAACGTTATTGTATAAGTATGGGTATGTGAATGAGTGAAACAAAAATGAGATAATCCTAATGTTATTCATCAGATAATATCCTCAGATAACGATTGAAATGCATATCATATCAGCGGACTTAATAAGTGGTCGCTATAGCTTGTAACGCCCTAGTGCATCAAGAGTGTGTTTATAGTAACCGTAGATACAAGGTATTATAAACAAATATTACACCAGAAAAAAATAATAAACCTTCTCTCTTCTTGGTTACACACACACAAGTGGAATGCAAGCCGAGATGAAAGCTATACACTGGGTGACGAATAAATTTTAACGTCGACCTGAGTTTTCTCTCGAAACGAAATTCCTCCTCCTCACACAGTATAATGATAATCAATGTCGTGTGGAATCCAGTGTGCTTATGTTCCTCAATTCAGACAGATCTTGTGAGAGAAATTTCGAAATTTGTTGTTTTGAAATGTAGAAAAATTGAGACATCGGATATGGAAGGAAAATCATGGCTCTTAAGTTCTTCATTGATTTTTCCTTGCTTCATTAGACTTGTTCATCAAACATAAAAAGTGGTTTCTATTTATTAATCTAGAACTGGAAAATAATCTCCTCCTTTTAGTCACTTTGATGATGAGAAGAAGAAATATTCTCCTCCACTTCAGCATAAGTTTCTCTTCTTATCCAAAGAGTACAAACCTAGTTAAGATTCTACAGTAACAGAGCACATAATGATTTTAATAATCAGTATTATGTATATAGCAATTATTGCCTGTGCAATAACATACAGTGAGAACGTGAAGGTTAGAAAAACTTCGTTAAAAGCTTGATATGACCATTGGGGAAAAAAAGCTCAGACACGTCAATTTTCAGTTTCAGTTGCGCATGTCTTGGTCTACTCATATTTTTGATGGCGTCATCACTGTTCGAGTTATGACGTCATTTTAATTTTTTTCGAATGGCAATACCATATTTTGATAATACCTTCAAAAAGAACGCATTTTTTTGTGAATAAATGTTATATTTTCTCTCATGTTACATAACCGTATGTTCGAGAAATAAAAGAGATTTCATTCCTAATAATGTAATTTATGAAAATGACAACAGGACTAGATAAACCTACAAACTATTAAATCAAGTGCTCAAATTGCAAGCCATTTGCCTCTTGACAATATGCAAGGAGATGTTGAAACTCTTACAAAACATTAGTAAGAGTAGCAGCGTTAATTAAATCAATTTCGGTCCCAATTTTCTCTTTTAGTTCATCGAACGTAAACTTTTCACGTACATGTCGTGCGTAATGCGGTGTCGCTCCATCTTGCTGGTATCTACCATAGTGAATTATCCGGTAGCTGAGGACTTTGATGATGGGGGTACAGAGCGGGAATGATGTGAAGTTGCAGTAAATCCAAATATTTGTCACCGTCAAGGTCCCACAATAATTGTATTACCAACTATTCCCACCCTCACGTTGACTTTCTGTGGATACTGACTATGCCCTACCATCGAACATAATATACGTTCGGTGCCATCGCCCAGTGAGGGTTCTCTGGTGCCCAGTATCTACAATTCTGCCAATTTACTATACCATTTGAGCAGAAGGTGGCCTCATCTGAGAGAACACAGTTCATGAATTACTTGCACTTTATATGGGTGCCACTTTTTCATTTTTAGGCATTTTGAAACAGGCGCTTGACACATTGATTGCTCCAATGCAACTTGACGAGTAGGTTTATGGGGATTTTCTTGAAATGATAATAATACATCCAATTGTTGATCTTCCGTAACGCCTGGACAACCTTTCTTATAATTATCACCGACATTGCCAAAATTTCTAAATTTCGCCCCGACTTTGCTCACCGTCGAACGTGTAATAGGTCTATCGGGATATTTGTAGTTAGATAAGTTACAAACCTCAGCTTGGGTCTTATCTCCATAACCTTTCATCATTAAAATCTCTATGCGTTGCTTTTCGCTTGACCGGGAAATGATAAAACGATAACTTATTCATACCGCAATTATTTAATAGGCTATTATTGTGAATTCGCATTGATGTAAATGAGACATGTGTTGAATTTTGGTGGAAATTCTCTGGGGATAGTGAAGAAAATGAAAATATCTTTGTCTTCTCTGAACCTCGACAAACGTCAGTCTTTTTTATTTTTCTTACATAACGTCAACTAATCTGATCAGCTGAAGGATGCTCATACAGTGGGCACTCAAAAAAAAAGGAATTTACAGTTAGTACCGCCGTCGGAACATGCGTATTTTCGTGTCTGGAAATGTACTTATGTAACATAAGAAAAAATATGATATCCATACACAGAAAAATGCGTTATTTTTGAAGGTACAGTGCAGACTCGATAACTAATAAAAACCAAGGCGATTCGGATTACCAAAAAATTCGGATTACCGAAGCAGTTTTTTTTTAAATTTTTTATTACGAAATGCAAAAAAAAACATGAATGTGAAAAAGTAACACTAAAATATGCATAAAAGTAAGAATATAATACTAGTTTCTGAAGTAATTTGTAATTTTTGTTTGCTTAACACAACTTTGATTATTCATAAAGGCCATTTCTTCTAATCTTTGAAGTACAAGAATATCATTTAACGGAATATTATTTTCTTCGGCCCATTTCAAACACAGATCAAAACTTTTAGCTGCTTCAGCGTTCTTAACAGTTTTGTTTGGATTATCTAATTCCTCATGGTCACTAACTTCAGGTTCATCTTCATCTACTTCTTCTAACAGTAACAAATCTTCATCATTTTCCACCCAATTACATATTTCCACGTTTGTCAGATTTGGCTCTGCCAAAACATTAAGCATTTCACCAACCTCTAAAAATTAGAGTTAGATAAAAAAAATTTGCAAAAAAAACATTAAAAAAAATTACCTTCCATATCTCTTTCTAAAGAAAGCATATTGCGGCGTAATTCACTTAAAGAATTAGATCCTCGGCATCATATTCAATGTCTTCATTGTTGTCTGACATAATTCTGTTCCAGTATTTCTGCAAGACTTGTGAAGAGACCTTTTTCCAAGCGTTGCATAGCAGACAGACTGCATCCTTTAGGTTAAGCCTTTAACAACGTAACAACGCTGTCTTCGTTACTTCACAAAATGTGCACTAAAAGGCTTTTTCGGTAAAATAATTTGGTTAGTCAGATAGCATTTTGATCCATAGGCTGCAAGAGTGCTGTACAATTTGGTGGGAGGAATAATGCTGTAAATCTTCCATCTTCACTAGTTAGCTCTTCTATAGTTCCATGACTTGAGGCATTTTCTATGATTAATAGCGCCTTTTCAGACAAATTATTATTTCTCAAATGCCTCCGAACCTGCGGTATAAATGATTGATGAAACCAATCTATAAAAATATTTGTAGTCATCCATGCATTAGCAGATGATTTGTATTCAACGGGAATGTCTGTGTTTTTAAATGCTCTAGGATTTTTTGCCTTTCCTATAACGAGCATCTTAAGTTTATGTGACCCATCAGCATTGCAACAAGCTAAAAATGTTGCACGTTCTTTGCTTATTTTTCGACTTGGTGCGTTCTCCTCTTGTGAGCGAACGAGCGTTTTTTCCGGCAACATTTTCCAGTAGAGAGCTGATTCGTCTGCATTGTATATTTGAGTAGCCACAAGATTCAATTGTCTTACCTTCTCTTCAAAGGTAGTCAAAAAAGGGTTGACAACACTTTGATCATTGGATAGTTTTTCGCCGCACACTTTTAAAGCACGAAGACTATGCCTTTTTCTAAAGTTACAAATCCAGCCCCTGCTAGCTCTAAAATTATCATTTACATATGATTCGGCATAAAACTGTCTTGCTTTTGCAGATAAAATTTCATAAGAAATTGGGAAATGCCTCGATCTTTGTCTACAAAACCATGCATACAAACGTTTTTCCATTGCAGGATACTCAGCTTTTCGTAAAGTTTTTCTGAGACCAGGTCCAGAATCACATTGACCAATGAATCTAAAAAAAATTACACAATTGTACAAAAAAAACATTGAAATTGTTTTTAAAATATCCTACCTGTCGATATTAGGTTTTTTTTTATGTCACAGATTGTAGATCTTCCAACTCCATACTCAGCGGCCAACACTTTCCCACTTTCGCCCCTGTTGAGTCTTTTAATAATTTCACTTTCTTGCTGTATGGATAGTGTCTTGTGTTTTCTTTTTGGGGGCATTTTTTTATTTAAACAAATATTATCACCAAGCAAAGTAAATATCACAGCTCAACAACTTACTAAAACGGTGAAAAACCTAACCACACTTGCGTAATGTGAATCCCCGATACTAACAAAAGAACGATTAGGGGAATCCCTGAACATCTCACTCAAAATTTCTATAGGAAATAAATAGGCCTAAAGGTATAGGTTCGGATTATCGAGTACTATGAAATTCGGATTATAGAGTACTCAATGTATTAAAAATGCTTGTTCGGACTACTGAAGAATTCGGATTATTGAACGTTCGGATTATCGAGTGCACTGTATCTTCAAAATAGGGTATTGTCATTTGAAAAAAATGATAATGACATCATGACTCGAACAGTGATGACGTCAAATCTGAGTCAAATATGAGTAGACCAAGACATGCGCAACTGAAAAAGAAAATTGATGTGTCTTAGGTTTTTTTTCCCAATGGACATATCAAGCTTTTATGTAACGAATCGGTTCCAACCTTAACGTGCTCACTATTTAAACCATATTGGGATTAGTGATCATTACTATGTTAATCAACCATTTCCATTCCATTTCGGTAACCGACATTATGGAATAGCAATTTTGTAGTTTATCGGCAAGAAATATTGATGAATTGTCATTAATTATTTATTATACAAGTAAAGTGTAAAAAGTATTATTTTTGTAGAGTGAGGAGATATTGTGAATTTTGTTCAAAATTTTTTAACTTTGATAATTTCAGACAGTATAATTTGTCTTTGAACACATATCATTTCTTCATTCGAATTTCGGATAATAAAATGATTATCAGGTTGAGAAATAAATGAATATGACAAAAAATTCCCTCAACTGTATCAATTGTCTGCATTCATTCTGATCCATGAATTCGATTCAAGATTCTTCCGACTGAAATAATCCTTCATCATTACTATTGTAGGTACTGATATCTTGCAATAGTTCTAGGATTTTTTTTGTGAAATCATTCTGTTGATGTTTCTCGAGTAACTTTCAATGAATACATTTTATAATAATGAAGCGTTACCCATTATTTTCTGGCATGTTCAACGCTATCGAAAGCAAATTCATTGAATTATAAAAAACGAATATTTACGAATATGTGCAAAAAACATGAAATCGATCATTGAATTTTTATGAATTGAAGTTGATGCTCATTGAATTCTCGACAAAACAAGAGTTCTATATATAGGAGCACATATTATTATTTCTGTCAATTGATTGTTCTGAAGATACAGTTCAATTGGAAGCAAGCTGAGACACTCTGTATGTATTAATAAGCCTGTGCATTGAATAAAAAATAAGAGAGAATATATCCGATCATCATCTTATTGCTTATAAAGAAAATGATTAGCATATAAATTGTTGGCGAGTTTAATAGGTCAGACTATGGTAACTGACAATGGAATGTAGTCTTCACGACCTTCTTTCGATTATTCAATGGCAATAATTTGCGCATATACTTACTCAGTCTCTTCCGTTGGAATCAAGTGTATATACAAGGTGTGTGGCGGATCGGTTATACATTCTCCCAGATATATATATGTAGATAAAATGTGTCCCAATTTCGATATGAATTTGATGATCATCAGGATCTATGTTCATGTTTTCACAGGGTGTTTCATAATTAGAGATTGGATAATAGAAGCCACATCAAACTATAATTATTATTAATACAGTTCGTACATGATGAGATGATGTAAACACCTTCTACAGGCCGATATTACCTCGGATATCAGATATATTTCTTCATGATATTTCTACTCCCAAAAATATTTTTTTGTTGCGAAATTTATGGAAGACCCTGTATCAGAACTGATGCAGTATTTTTTTTTCATTATATGAAGAGAATATACATATTATCTCGAACAATATATTCAGTTTCTGATCAGCCTGAAAAGTACAAGAGTACAGTTGAAAGTATGTTGTACAGGAACAAAAATATTTACTAATAATCAATGAAAACAATTCGTACTGTTTATGATGATGACGTTTCTGCTCAAAATATTCATCTCACATTGGATTGTCTTCCAGTGCTCACGGTTAGCAAAATTTATTGCTGTCACTACAATATACCAGGAATGTTGGTATAGATCATATATTTGAGGATAATGTATAGTATACTATACATTTTTCTTCGTGTACCAACTCGTATAGGTGAGGTCCACGAGCAAGTCAGTAAAGAATTTCCTCTCCAAAATTATCCACAAACCTCAACATTAGTTTATTAAATACTTTTACTTGGAGATGAGTAGTTAGTGGAATAAAAACGAGAATAAAAAGAAGCTGTAGTTGATAATCGAATCCAGGTATAATCCAAATTAGTAATTTGAACATATTTGTATACCTATTCAATTTAATAAAGAACATTTATTATGAATATTACTATTCCTAATTAGTTTCTCCAAACCGATAGTGAATATTTGCGTAAGTTCTGATAAAAAATATTTCTATATAGCCATTATATATCAAAAGATATTAATGACTTGATATTAATCACATATTAATTTCATCGACAATTATTATGGAATATCATAAAAAAAATTGCTCCCGAAATATCATGGGTAAAAGATATTTTATAGGTACGATTTGTACATCGTGATGATGATGATGACAATTCGATTTCAAATAGCTGTGGACCAGCTTTGCTTCCCTTTGAAAAAAGTTAATGACTAGAACATCATCCTGCTCTCCTCAATATAATATTTGATCCTATTCATTTCTACAAGGGGTCGTAATAATGCTCATCACACCGGAACTACACTTTTATTGGGTTTCTCGCCTACACAGACGTTGAAGTCGTCGTCAGCTAACTAGCATTCAAATAGTTAAATGGCCTATTTTATCATCTAGATTCTGCTTTGTTATCTTCATGAAAACGATGAAGCTGCTGAGATTCATATCTAAAAATGATTATTGATATAAAATGAATATATCTACAAACATTTTTCACATTTTTCTCATCAAATATCCATGAATTCTAAATGATTGATGCATCACCACCGAATAATTTATATAAGTATACGTCAATTACGAGTTGAGATATGCCTAAGATATATTTCTATGAACCCTAACATTAATACATGTATCATAATGATGTATAGTAGTAGTGGAGGGACATGGATTGATATTGCAAGAGAAATTGCATGGAAATATACATTCTCATAGGAAGTAGCTACATTATTCGATAATCTCTAGATATAATGAGCAATTTCAACTAGAATATAAATAAAATACATCTATCTTCTTTTGAAACGATTAAATGAAGGGAAGACTTTCTCTTTTACTTTTTTTATTATTCCATGAAGTGATTCACTGTTCACTGTATATAAGTATATACGATAGTAATGTTAGCGCACACGTACACGCCAAAAAAATAAAAGGCATCTTTTATTTCCGTCCAACCAAATATGAACTGTTGAAATAAGTTCGCCAAACTTATTACATTTCATACGATGTAGAGTCACCAATTTTGGGAATGCTAATTCACGAATAATCAATTAAAGGTATAGATAGATCGACTTTTGGTGTGGATCAAAGTTCTTTCAATCGATATACCTAACGGTAATACCAATAACAACAAGTTGTTTGCCTCAAAAGATTCTACAATTAGTCTCCTCGAACAATTCTGCACAATTGTCACGAATAATCCAAATACGCATCAAAACTGTTTAACATGCCATGAACCCAGAAGACTAACCACTTATGGACCGTTAGACTGATCCGTGACAGTTTCGCTCGACATAAGCCGAAAACTCCGCTGAACTCACCGTTGGCGAAGGTCAGTCCGCAAAGAAGCAGGGCAGGAAGCCAAAGGGCGCTGCGAGTGTCCTTGCACTTGCACACATCCATCGCGCACGTTACCACGGAACTGTTAGAACATCAAGTTGACTGGGTTCCACCTGTTGAACGCTCAGCGGTACCGGCAACACTGACTGCAGAAGAACAGTTGAAGACTGTCGCGGAAACGAGGCCGAAGCGATTTCTTCGCGCCTGAAGACTAGGTGGAAGAGTTCCATGAAAACAGTGACGTCGAAAAAGAAAGCGGAAGGGTAACCCCATCCCACACACCGACAGATTTCTGCGACGAGAACAAAAATCGTCGCTCAACCTTATATTATAGTGTTATTCACTTGCTCGAATGGATCCCAAGTCTATCGAACAGAGGAACCACGTCGTAGCCATATTACAAAGTTATTACTCTTGAATATTTTTGTAGACCATCTGAATATTTTTCAGAAGTTCTCAGCTGCCTCTGAATATTCCTGTGTGGAATATAATACAATTGGGTAGACTACATGAGCTTTTCATATGATGATCTTAGCCAGGTGGTCTAAGTTGTCTAGCAACTTGGTTCGTTACCATGAGATTGCGGGTTTGATCCCTAGCGGCCATTGGATAAGGGTTCATCGATATTCTCAGTGTCTAGGTGGATATAGGATGGTGAACCAACTCCTCAATTGTTCCTTTCCAAAACATGTAGACCTGTCAAACAACTTGACTAAGGCCGCACCGCTTGAGTAGAGATGGCAATACGATCGTCCATTCTATAAAGTCAAATCCGCCTTAACTGATATTGACGAATATCTGTCAGCGATGGATACCTAGCTAACGGTTCAAATCTTACATTTCTGTAGAATTCAAAATTCAAGTCGTATTTTCCAGAGTTTCCAATGTAACCATCGAGATTAGCATGTGTGACGGCATTGGAAGTATTGAAATTCAACATAATCAAGTAGGCGAAAGTCTACAACTATTTATAGTGGCTGGGTAAAGGGAGTTTGGACACCAGCCTATATTTATGCTCAGGTATATCATGAATTGCTTGATAAAACTAGCCACAGCGGTTTGGATTCCACTTATATGAACTGTAAATCCCGTGTACACTGTGTCAGTGTGAAGATATTGAAGACTAATTTCTAACGCAACTTTTGAGTTTTTATAAAAATCAAATTCCACACCATCATGCTTTTTCAATACCAAAACCAATATAAATAGCCATATTCGGTAAGAGATACGTCAAAAATATATCTAGAAAACTTTCTTCAAATCAAATATGGGTCCCTATCTCAAAGTTCGAAATCTTCTTGGATTGGAGGGATCGATGTTAATATCGAGGATTTTGAAATTTATGATACGTCTATAGGAAATGAGCGATTTCTATAAGTAAATTCAAACTTCTCTCCTCGTTCAGGTTCTTTTGAAAAGTTCAGAGAACACGGAGAAGTTTTTCTCGACAGGAATAAGTCACTTATTTCTAACCAGTAGATCAATTCATATCCTGATCATGATACACACGAGATCATTTCCTTTCAGCTGAATGAATTTGTTCAGCTAACCGTTTGTATGGATTTTGGGGGAGAAAATACTGACAACCGGGAAACTATTGGCACATATTAATGAAAGACATGGTTTGAGAAATGAAATCATAGAAACAAAACTGATTAATGACTAGTAATAGTAAATATTCCAAAAACAAAATTCATCTCATGAATGACTCAAGAAATTCTTTAGTAATGAAGATAGGAGTCCACTCATCTTGGAGTTTCCTGAATTATTGATTATATAACGAATCGCTTCTGCGCTATAAGTTATTGGTTGCCAAAAAATAATATTGTAGATACAATTTTCAACTATTCACTTCCATTAAAATAGCTCATTGATGAGTACATGATATACAATTATTCCTAATACGAGTAGACGTTGGCGACATTCAATATTTATGTACTGAAAATTTGTGACAAAAAAATGCTATTTCATCAAAAACAATCGATGAGATAAATTTTAGCCTTCTCTTCTATCGTATATCTTCATCTTAATAATATCCATCAGAAGTTGTGAAAGAAGCTAGATTGGATTTCTTCTCATACTATTGATGGTGTTTGAAACCGAAGAAGATTCGTAGATAATGAATGTTCCACCAAGATTTGTCACAAAAAGAGTGTGATGAATTGTCATTTTTTGCGGAGTATCGTTTAATGAAATAGAAAGCTGTCTAACACCTATTAAATATTTCAGGGGCCAAACAAAGACAAATCAAATCAGTTTTCCTTTCTTACATTTCTCTCGAATCGTCCCATCCATTTTCTTGCACTCCAAATACCGAATTCGATTCATTAGATTCACCGATATAACATTGCAGTTCAGTGGCGTGAAGTGAGATACATTTCAATAACAAAATGCAATAGAACAGACATTTTTCAACAAAACTTCTCCATTAACCAAAAATCTCAGATTCGAAAGTCAGATTCTGCCTCATGTAAAAAAATTTAAATGATGAAAATAAAACTTTACTCACCTGTTGAATTCATTATAACAGGTTCGTAATGAATAAAAATCAAACATGTGTCTCCATCTCAATTGCCGTTCTTAGATAGAATCGAGTTTTACCTGCTCAAGGATTTCCCGTATATTTGCCACCCCCCTACAGGGGTCAATTCGAAAGTTTATACTGGGTGTCCCAGAGCTCTCAGGCCACTAGATATTTCAGTTATTTGCAGAAAAGAAAATTGAAAGAAAATACGTGTCGTAGGATACCATAAGATCGTTCCTGCTGCATAGCAATATCCACCCCATGGTAAACAACCCAGGAGAAACCACCCCTAACTTTTGTTTTTCAAACTGCACCCTCATGTTCGATTTGGTTCAACTTACAGTATATTTCATTCTTCATTCAACGATACATCATAATATCTAGTTATGAAGATAGTCAATCGAGAAAATTGAATTCGTTAGTGGGTACTATTATTAAAACAGTTCTAAGATGTTATTGATTCTCTTTCTTTCACATCCACATTTTTCTTGTCTCTACAACGTGGAACCATTCATTCAGTCCAATTAATTGTACTCATTAACGAATTATTTTTTTTCTTTTTTTTCAGTTTCAATGTAGAAAATGGAAAAAAATCAATTTCCATTACGTCCACAGATGAATAGAAATAGATATTCACTACTATATATTCGTTTTTTTTTTATATTCCTGAAATTATTGATTATTAGCTGATTATTAGCACTGACTTTCGCAGGCATCTAAAAGTTCAATTTTAAACGCACCTATATCATATGGCACGCGATTGACTTTTCCTCACTACAAATATATTGGAATAATCAGAAACTCTTGTTTTGATGTTTCCGGAAATAAATCAACATATTTTCAGTTTTAGAGAGAAAATACCAAAGTTTCAAGGAAATTGGCCTGAAGACAATTCCACAAATAGGTATGGGCCTTTAGTGAAGTTCATAGTGATTACTAAATAAATTGAAAAGATATAATGAAGCGATTATACGGTTCTGGACAACGAAACAGAGCCAAGGTAAACAAACGCTTATCTTCGAAAGACAGGAAATGAAATATACCAATGAAGACACGATTCTTCGAGTTCGTCAGTAATAATCGCTTCAGATTTTATGATAAATATGTTACGAATGACGAATACTTTGCAACAATATTCAATTATCCTAGTAGAGGATCTGTCGAAAGAGGATGAACATCATAAAAACAAAAATATTATGAAATTCATATTATTTATACATACTTTTATTTGTTGCAAAATATACATCATGCAGCAGCATGCGAATGATAGTATGTCAATGATAAGAACAGTATTAGAATTAATTACTAATAATATGACAGGGTTTCCTGAGTCCTTCAGTATGTACAGGGTATTGGAACAATGTGTCACAAAATAAAATGGTGTATAGTATGACCCAAAATGAGCACATAACATATTCAAAGTGCCCTACCTAGATTTCAATGCAGTTACATCTCCGCCACAAGGACTGTAGAACTCTTTCCAAAACACCATCATAGAGTAGGATCCGTATCTCCAAAACCGTTACTTTCAGGACATGTTTATCAATACTTTTCTGCATATTTAGGGCCCCATTTCATTTTGTGACACTTTTTCCACACCCTATATACTAATATAAACATCCGACAGAATAATTATTCTTGAGAAAACAATATCGAAAAGTATATTCAGAAAGATATATTTCTATGTATAAACTCACATAATGGAAAAGTAAATAAGTCATATTTCCGTAGTCATTGCGGATAAGACCATGATGAGATATAGGTTGATCAATGCGCTGGAGTGTGGGTGTGAATGCCACAAAAAGTAGTGTGATTATACGAGATATGTCCTACTGTATACCAATTCGACCGACGTATTTTCAACTATAACTAACACCAGACAAGTCGATGACACGAAGGGTGCCAATTCTCTTTAAAAAAACATGTTCTTGAAGAAGTATAAATGCTTCAATATCATATTTTTATACAAATTCGTAATCTATTGTATTGTCAGAAGAATATCCTTCATCGAATTTTTCGAATTTCATATGATATAGGGGAATTATTGTCGAGATTTTTTTTAATTCGAATTCAATCTCCTATCTAGCTCCAACATACACGAGCTGTGATCGAGAATACCACCCTCAGTATTGAAATTTTCATGGTCGTAGAAAAAATAGTTTACCTGACTCATCGGAAAAAGTACAAGCGAAATATACTAATAGGTATAAATATATGGTGAGCCCTTCGTTGTTGGTTCAGGAATAAATGAGGGTATACAGAGGGTGTCCATTTTCATTCGAGCTCAAACATGGGTAGGTATTCCTGGCAGACGAGCTCAGGCTGGTCACCCCTACACTATCAAGCATCATCCTCAATAAAACGGCAAATTGTGGAATTATTTTCTAGCTAACACCATGTTTCTCGAATAGTATAGGTGTTCCTTTCGTGTTGTCAACAGATGAAATAAAAACTTCAAACATTGTATTTTGAGAAAAACTGTCTCTATATGGAGATACACTGATTCACTCAATGCGAAATATTTCGGACATTACTAATTTAATTGAGTCTCTCTAATTCAGACTACTTCCTTGATATCAATAGTTTTTGTCACTATGAACTATGAACCAAAGAATGAACTAATTATCTCGATGTAGAAACTACGGTGTCTCTCACTGTCTTCTCCTTTTGATGTATTTTTTTTATACTCAATAAAGACCCTTATTATTATTATTATTATTCGGAAGATATGAAATAATCCTTTTTTCAAAATCATAACACCCTAAATACCAACTGTAAATTCCAGCACCCATTTTTCAGCCGTTCAAGGGGGATTTTCTCTCCTGACGGATAGAGATTTTCTCTTTTGGGTGTCTGAAGGTTTGATTTCGGGAGCGTTGACTTTTTGGGGCGGATCGCAAGTATGTCCTTACTACAAGTATGTTGAATGTTTATAATGACTTCTATTTTGCTTTTTGGAAACGAGGAGAAAATCCCACTTGAAGGGCTGAAAAATGAATCATAACACCCTATATATGCATTTTTCCAGACAGTATATTAAACTCTATATATGCATTGGAAACGAAAGAGTTTTGAACATATGTTCATATGAACTTATTCATTTTTGATTTTTTCAGATCCTAACCCCTTGCACTGTGCTCCACATCTTATGAAATGCTTTGAAAATTCTTCCAGATGTATCAACAAATATTTCTATTAGTATTTTGTCGATGAATAAAATGACAAGTATCTCACTCAAAACTTATTTATTCACCAAACTACATATGAAACAATAATAAATACCTATCTAGTCATAAAAAAAAAACTAATAATAGCACTATTTGGCAACTATTTACAAAATGTCTTCAGGATCAATTGCTTTCATTTCTAATAAATAATAAGTCATTATAAACAAGATGTTGAGAAAAGTGTTAAGCAACCTGCAAAAATATCATTTATGTCCTACAACACACAACAAAAAAACATTTGCAATATAACTAAAAAAATACCATTTTTTCCACGCTACCAGACTTGACTGCTACTAGAAATGATTAACTCTTTCATCAACACTTCTTATCTTACTTTTAAGAATAATTATACAGGATAACTAGATAGATAATTCATTAATGATTATCTATTCATAAATTTACGAATCACATTATCACTTATAGAAAGTTTTTCATTCAAAGCTTTTATACCATTTTGTATATAGACAGATTTAGTCAACTTGTGCGTATGTACAGCAAGATATCCATCTTAGATAATATTTAACTTCTTTAATGTACATTATATACAGCATTCTACTGAGTTATTTCTGTCCACTGAAATCTGAAACAAAAAGTTTGATATTCAGTACAATAATCAGGAGAAAACAATATACAATTTGAAATAAATGAAAGCCAATTAAAGACTATTTAGTTATAAATAGTCGAATGATGAAAATTGATGTTTCACGGATCCGATAGCAATCTGAAGTGTCACGTTTTTGTACTTTTTGAAGTGTATGTTTTTTCGGTAGCGTCTCGGTCGCAACTTTCTGAATCGGCCGATAAAGATCAACTTCACGGCCTGGATACACGAATAACTATTCAAGATTCTGTTCCTACAACGAAATTTTATCAGATACGTTTTGTATTGTAAAGTATAATGTCACTGATCATTTGATAGCTGAGGAGTGGTTCCGAGTATGTATAGGGTGTAACAAATTATCTTCTCACTACTGATCTCTTGAAGCGTGAGAGATACAAAGTCGGTCAAATGGACAAAGTTGAAGATTTAGGAGCCAATAAAATGCCTTTAAGAAAGTTGGATATCTAATGGTTCGGGAGATATTTTGGAAAAACTGAAAATACATTTGTTTTAAGTAATAGTTTGCACAAAAAAAAAGAAGTAATGGTTCTCTCAGATAGATGTGAATATAATCTTCACGAAAACGAAAAAATTATGGATAAATATGTGATCTCCATGAGAAGAAATTGCAATGAGAATGGTTCAATCATTTCGAAAAATCATCGAATGAAATCGGGAAAATCAGGAAATCGCGAACGATGGTGAGAAGCGAATTTTTTAAACCTCGCATTTTGATTTCCATCAAGCACTAACGATAAACATGTGCCGTGGATCCAGATATGGCTAGAACCAATTGGGAACGTCTGACAAGGACATACGTCCTACAATCCTGATTCGTTTGACGCATTCCATTCCAAAGCATGTTCATGACTGAACTATCATTGAATATTGAACAACCAAAGATTCGTCCATAACCAGTGCATTAGTGTTTGAGTAGATCTATTCGAGAGAACACAACCTAAAAAATACTTTTTCTTTCTTTTCTCTGTTCAACTATTGTGATAGGAAAGATGGTAATCAGTATGGCGACTATTTCAGTATAGGGAATTGTGCAGATGCATCCCTAACAGGTCAATGCTGCCTAAAGCTTTTGTTCTGAGGTGAACATGACATTTTGAAGCCATACTTGTCAAAGTAGTGGTATAATTTCTGACTTTAAAATAAGAAACTATATATTATAATATATATATTATATTATATATATATATATATATATATATTCACAAACACGTATAGGTAGTTTTGTCTAATCACATTGAAAAGGATGTTATAATTGAATTGATGAGTCATGAGATATGCGACTACTGTATAATTGGGTGGGTACCTCTTTTCATATTAATGTAATATAACGTGAATAAGAAAAATTCGTCTTGTATTAGATCAATCTTTCAGACGTTGAACTCAATGTAAATGATTTATCATGCATTTTCCTATATCTTTGTGGAAATTAGCGAGAGAAAATTTACCACTTTAGTTTTGAAGCAGATTCGTTTCCGAAGCGTCCGCGAAGATAAGTAAATATTGATATTTATCTATATATATTTCTCCATTTGAAAAAATTTGAAAAACAAGGTATTCTTGACTATCGTCAAGTAATGCCTCTATTAGGTATCTGAAAGTCGTAACATCGTTTGGTTTGTGATTTGTTCAAATGCGCTGACTTCTCATAGTTTCCTATCTGTACAAATGTATGCAAACGTTGTATCGGTTTATGGACGGTTTGCCATGACCTAACTTTTGTACTATCAGCAACGGTTGAGTGATTGTTCTAAAAGGTATGTATAATTTTGAAGGGATAATAAAATGGAATGGAAATGGATAGAATTTATTAAAATGTTAAAAACACTCCGAATTCAACTTTGAAATGAAAATCAACAACAACAAACCAATGGGCCAATGTCAGTATATGGAAGATGACATGGAACAACAGTTAAAAAAATCCGAAATAGTAAAATTCGCTGAAAAAATAATAAATGCGCTTGTCAATCTGAACAGTTACTAAATTTCAATATGTACTGAAATTACCATCCTCAAACAGTGTCGAACACGATCACGAGTATGATTGGAAAACGAAGAAAACTTTTTGATTGCCGTTATCTCTAGGTTAGAACAACTTGCTTCTTCAGCTCATGCGCGTGTCCGCGCGTTGACGTAAGGGTTGGAACAAACATCACGTTGACTGAATGTCTACTGACCTCTCCGAGGGGTGAACTGTGGCGCCAACCCCCTGCTATTCTCCCAAACGCTCTCGTCGACCCTCATGTTGAACTTCTCAATCCACTCGTGCTGCTGTTCCTCGTTGGTGCTTCCCCATCTGACTCGATTCTGAGACGTCGTTTTAAAGCTATCTCGCGAATCGGTCATTTTCTCCTTCGGCAGCTTCGAGTCGCGGCTGCGAGAGAACCGAGAATGATGCGATGCCGCAGGGGCTGCGGTGGGGTACGATCTAAACGGCTCTGGGCGCACCGGGTATTGCTTAGGGTGACTTCTGTTGGCGTTGGTGGGGTTACTAAAATTCCAATAAAACCAACATTGAACTAAAAATATTCATTTTCATTAGATTTCAACTTCAAAGGAATAGTCAGTCTGAGTAAATCAGTCGTAGTGAGAATATACCGATGATTCTTCTCTATTATTCAGGCCTAGGGACTTGACTGAATTACAACAGAATATCAATTCAAGTCTTGATCAAGTCTACAAAACTGGTTTTGTGCAAGCTCACTTTTTTAAAATGTCCGTAAGACAAACGCATTTATGTTCCAAACTGCTCAAAATAAAACTATCCATATCGACCTGTATATTAATATGTCAGATGAAGTAGTATGACAAATAACAGATTTGGAAGTGATTTCAGATTACGAACTCATTGCACTCAGCTCAACAATAATCTCAACTGAAACTGTTATTTGTTGATACATTTTTCAAGGGTTCTTGACAACTCAGGCTCACTCTTATATTATATTGAAGAAATTGAATCCATACTCAGCAATGGTAAACTGGTTGGGGATATTCTCCACATGCATACAATGTTTTTTCACCACAAAAAATGAATTATTAGAAGAAATGGCGAGAGTATCATCAATGGAATCTTGTCGAATCTTGTTCGATAACTTCAAAATACTACCGATGGCATGTCTTTACATTTTGGAAGTTTTTCATATATAAAAATCAAACAATTTTGATGTAATAAGAATAAAATTCAAAATTTGCTACATGAAATAAATGGAATACATCAACATCACAACACATTAGTTATCGAGTTTGGTACAAAGTTCTGTTGAATAAGTTAGTTCAACGTTTGAAATGAATCGTATATCATTTTATCATTCATTTCATTTTATCATTCATTTTATCATTCATTTCATTTTATCATTCATAGTTCTGATGACAACAAACGGTTCAGAGAAAATATACATTTTCTTGTCAGAAAATTCATGTTGATATTATGTCGAGTAAATCTGCCATGAAGAACTAGTGAAATATTCCACAATTCAGTAATTATCATCACAATGGAATAAATAAACACGTATATTCCAAAAGCAGAGAATAGTGAAACGTTTGCAGTGCCCTGATGACAACTACGTTGATTTCACTTCAAGACACTTTACCAATGAGTGTGAATAGTAGGACAGCTTTTATAAATTTTCAAAATAGAATAATGAGTCGCCCTGTATATTAGTGTACTTGAAATAGTTTATAAGTGGAGGGGGGGTCTAATGGAAGGTTCTAGTGTGGCTTTCATGCAGAATGAAAACTTAACAGTAATTACCTTGGATTGTGTCCAGGATAATGAGTAGACTGATTCCCACTACCAGTTCTGGCAGGTTCATGCAGTTGGTAATGATGACCACCGCTCCTTCCACTTGTATGTCCAGAGTATGGATAATCTCTATGATTTCCACTTCCACGCCCTTTGAAGTCTCTATACACACAAAAAAAATTGTGCTTCAATTTCAACCAATGAAACCACTACTTTTATCATTTAGAAAGATTCACGCTCTCACACCATATCGTCCTTGATGAATGAGCAATAAGTAATTAAAAACACAAACAGGAAGTCTACTTCGCTCTTTTTCACTCATTTGAACCATACTGAATTGTAAAATATATTTCCGACATTAAGAATTTGAGACTTGAGAACAAAAGAGTATATTTCATTGAAGTATTTTATTAAATATACAGTGAGGACTAATAGTCCGTCCGTCCGTATTATTGCATTATCAGATTCTACGTTGAATTATGAACACTTGAAAATTGTTATTTTGTCTACCTTTGCACTTTGTATTACACTTTACTGTTTCAAATTGTTGAAAGCTATCCAATGTTGCTAATTGCTGATGGGCAGCATGTGTTGAAAAAGTAAAGTGATCGTGAAAGAGTTACACAAAATAGAGAAAATAGATAAAAATACATACCTAGGAATTTCTTTCTGTATATCCCTCCTGTTAGTCACAGAAGGAGCAGGAATTCGATTGGGTTCCTCCCTAGGTGTGGTTGGCATCTCTTTAGTTCGAGGCATAGACCTCGCTTCACGAAATTTGTCATAACTTTTGTTGGAAAACCACACGTTGACGGGTCCTTCGTCCTTGAGTCTATCAAACAGGTCATCTTTGCTACTAGTCCTTGTGCTGTCGAACTTCCTGACCTTGGCATGCTTTTCGTCAATACTAGAGGAAGATCTTTTCGTAGACGCACTGCTCCCCTCTTGCGTACTCAATATCTTGTCGATAGAGTAATCACTAGAATTCCTACTCGCCGATTTACCAGTGACCTTCAAACGAATTCTCAGGGGATATTCGCTTTCCGTGGTGACTGTCACAGGCCCGCCTTGACCCAAGTACGTTTTTACCGCTAGCTGATCGGTCGAAGTCGGTTTTCGCGTGCTTCTGCTAGGTGGCGTCCTCTTCCTCTTAGCCTTGATAGGTGTGGAGCACTGTGGGGAGTACAAATTGGTCGCTGTTCTTTTTCGCAACTTGACAGATTCTGCAATATCCATTTTGACTACGTCGAAAACGGGCGATGGAACTTTGTTTACAGGCTTACTTGTTTCCTCGATTCTGTTCGATTTTGGATCAGATGTCACCGAAGGGAGCTTTTTGTTGGATTCCTCCGTAATTTGAACATGAGAATTCGAGAATTTCGGACGTGGAGCTAAAACGTGCCTGACATTTTTACTGATGGGTGTGATGGGTGTTTTACATAAGATATTGTTCAGTATCAGTGAAGATGTCCTTTCCTTCTTATTCATCTTCTCATTCAGATTGAAACTATGGAGATCTTGTTTTTTACATAAACTTGGGGTAATTTTCTCGGGAAGTGAGGGAAATGGATGACTAGTATCTGAAATCAAAGGAGAGGATTTAGGTAAATTCGGAGAATCATTAGTTTTCTCAGGATGTGGGGGAACCGGATAGCTCGTATCTGAAATTAAAGGAGATGATTTAGGAAAATTCGGAGATTTTTGAGTTGACACAATTTTTGAAGAATCTAAATTCGATGATACCACGTCAGGCTGAGATTTTTCGACGCTCTCACTGCTTTTTTGAACAACTGGTTCAGTGTCTGCTGCTTTCCTCAATGGTAGTTTCAACAAATTATCAGTTGATATGGCTTGAGTTGGGCTAGACAACTCAGAACTAGACGATTTTGATATTTGGGATGGTGTTTTCTGATTACTAACCAACTGAGAATTTGAATTCCGAATCCATTTCGCGGGACAAGTCCTGCTGTATTTTCTAGTCGGCAAAAAAACATCTTGTGATAGTTTCGAACATTTTTCACTCTTCTGTTGCGATTTTGTGAGTTTTTCTGACTTAACGCCGGCAATATCTTTTGGAGAACTTGCAATGCTTGAGTCTTTCACATCAGTTTTGGTACTTACTGATTTTGAAACACTCCAACTAAGATCCACTAAAGAATCACCAGCAAGATTAGATTTTTCGTTGGTCATATCACCAGATTTGGCAGTACTTTCGGAACTACAGTAATCTGCCTCACTGAAAGAATTGAAAATATCGCTGTGGGACATTGTAAATAGAGGTGTTAAACACTGATCGTTCGGTACAACCAAAACTTTTTGTGAACTATTATCATTTTCTATTATCTGTTGCCAATGCCCAGCCTGCGGACTGTTCATACTAGACGCATCAGTACAGTCCAATTCTTTTTTATCCTTACTCTCCTCCAAATGTGGACTGATAACTGCTGACTCAGAAATATTGTTGTTAGATATTGAAAAATATGGATGCGAACACTGATCATTTGGAACATCCATTACTTTTTGCTGGCTACTATCGTTCTCTATTATCTGCTTCCACGGCCCCATATGTCTACTATTGGCATTATTTTCTCCTGTATATTCGGATTCTTTCCTGTCGTTACTCTCATCAAAGATGTCATACTCTTTGAAGTGAGTTGCAATCATGGATAGATTTTTTATAGTAGATTCGTTGAACTCGTTCAGTTTATAATCGTCTGGGATAATATCTCTGAATTCGAGAGGTACCAGATTGTCGTTGGGGGGCGATTCTGGAGTAGATTCAGTTAAACTTTTCGAAAAATAGTTGTCCTCACCACCAATACTTCCTCCAATAACAGGGTCAGCTGGAATGGAGAAACGAAATTTTGAAAAAAAGTTGAAAACACATGAAGTATAGTAGAGATAGAATATCGTTTTTTTTTACAAACTGTTGTTTGCATAGCGTTTTAGACTTCGTTGAAATGACTTGAAGCACTGATAATAACAAAATTCGAATGAATACAGAAAATACAAAGCACAAAAAATGTCAATCAAAGCGAGGGAAGAACTGTAATTTCAAACACTATGGGTGAACTCGACTCATAATGTTTGAAAGACAGATGGAATTTATTTTGTTGGGTCCTATAGTGAATTTTCTTGAATTTTGATAAAGTAGTTATTTTGAAGAAATATAACAGTGACAACATATGTGTGACGACAAAATTTCGTAGATTGAAGAAATAGCATGTCGCAGAATGATTTTTCTGAATGTTCTGAATGGGAATTGATTGTTTCTATGAACGTGAATACACGTTGAACGTGAATATACGTTAGATATATTTCTGAATTAAGTGATACCTGCCCTAGTATTCCATAATGCACGCAAAAAATTTTGAAATAAACTCTTGTCGGAGATGGACAATATACAGTGTGACCCACTTAAGACCGGAGCACCACTAGAAAATCTTATTCTTCAAAAGAATTCAATTTTTGCTGCTAAATATCATTACCGTTTTTTTTTGACCACTGAATTCAGCCTTCTTCATTCAGGTTTATCCCGAAAGTTCATTGGAAAATATACAACAAAATTATAACATATATTTCGAAAATCTGCAATTTTAATCAATATTGTGGACAAATTCTGAGATAACATCTACGATCGTACACTTTCAGAATGTATTAAAGTAGCGGAGTCGAATTGCTAATAGCAACCATCAATTTTCATCAATCATATTCTGCCACAAAGTGATTTTGATTCCTTCTTCGTTCAATGAATTCAATATTAGCAGTAGTACAGTGTACAGAATAACAATAAAATTTTACTAAAAAAGGTGCTGTATCCCAGAAAATTTTGACAAATAATGAGAACGGATTGGAAACGAACCAGTTTCACTGGATAATTTTAGGAATAACCCAATGTCATTATTATTTGAAAATCTTCGAGAAAAACTATGTCTCAAACAACGCCATCTGGTTATCAACACAACGTACAAAATAGAATGAAAACTGTAATCATGGACAACTAAGACCATTTTTATGGACCCAAATTTCAAAATGTGCTATTATGGATTCTTGATCAAATAATAACGATGTTATGGTGGTGTAAGTCCTCAAGGAGGGCACACTGTACATTTTTATTGCCAATGAACATTTCACAATTGAATTTTGGGATGAGTGTAATCAAAATTCGAAAATTGCTAATAACATTTGCTAATTTGAAAATTTGAAAATTTTTGCAAACTGAGTTTTTGATAGACCATTTGCCAAAAAATAAAGAACTGAAATAGGTTGTATTCATTCAAGAAGAACTTACCTGAAGAATAATTATGGTCTTCATCATTGCTGCCCTGAATTTCCGTCCAAGAATTATAATCCTCTGGAATACTACTGATCTCGTTCCTAGTTCCAGATACTCTGCCGATGAATCTGCTCGATCTAGAAATTTGCACTTGGTTCATCGATTGCCTAGTACAAACAGCGTCCATAGGAATATCTGCAGCAGCTCTTCCCTGCTTATTGAACACCATCATACTTTCCCTAGATGTTATCGTGGTAATCTCAGAAAATACGGACACACCTCTAGACGTCAACGATGACATATTAGTAAGCCTCGAATTAGCAGCCAGATCAGAGTTTTCGGAGAGAGAATAAGCATGGTTCAATGGCAAATTGTCCATATCGGTCGACGTGTTATGTAATCTAGAAGTATGCAATAACTCATCATTGTGAGAGATATTTATGGAAGT
Organism: Gastrophysa polygoni; assembly: GCA_963576655.1. NCBI lineage: Eukaryota > Metazoa > Arthropoda > Insecta > Coleoptera > Chrysomelidae > Gastrophysa > Gastrophysa polygoni. The sequence goes on from OY755090.1 coordinate 13,509,386, forward strand.
CACCGAGCTAGTTTGGACCCGAATAGAACTTGTTCCGTTGAGTTTCTCCAAATACATGCAAGTCTCCGACAAGTTATCTGGATCATTCACACATGAAGTGACAGATTTTGTAGATGCATTTGTGCTCATGCCCATGAAAGGCACCACTTCCCCCTGGCAACCAGACTGCCCCGGCACCGTGGACTCTAGAATGTTGTTTGGAAGACAGGTGAAACAATCTGAATGTGGTTTATCTTCAGCATTGTGCATTTGCTCATCGAAGTTTCCCAACTGATGTAGTGGTATCGCTTCTTCGCTGCTTGAAAATACATAAGGTACCAGACCTTCTTTGCCTTGTAGTCTAGAAGTTTCGTCAGATGATACAACAACTTCAGTGTCAATTACTGAATTGTGTAATTGTTTAATGTCTTCTTTGGGGGCTAGTTGGCAGGATGGAGTAGAATCTCCGATGTCCATTTGAAGTTTGTCATATGTAGTAACAGCATCATCTGTGATATGGATATTCGAAAGAGACATTGTCTGAGAATCATTCAGTTGTTGTTCTGGTCTCACAGTCGGTATATCTTTAATTCTGAAGTCGACTATTGACTCGGAACTCATGGGAGATATTGTAGTGAAAAAGTTATCTTTTTCTCTCAATTGACTGAAATCAACAGTGGATTCTGGTTCCACAATAGAATCACTACACATATCTGCTCTCTTTTCTCTTGAATGGTTCATCAAAAACTCAAATGAGTTTTGTCTTTCTTTTTCTCCAGATCCAAAAAATGAATTAGATTTAGACGATTTTGTTTGATTCACATGCACATTGAATCGTCTGTCAGCTATATCATTATATTCGACTTGTCTTTCTGCAACGGAGTCCGACAGACATGTTTCGTTGAAATTTTCATAAACACCAATTCTACATTCAGTAATGTCATGTTTTTCATTTTGTACAGCTTCGAACACATCCACTAGATTTTCCTTTGGTGTAAAATTCGCATGTAATACTAATTTCTTTCTTTTGCCACTACTGATAGCATTTTTTGCTGTTTCGACCACTGTCATGATATCTTCACCAGGTAATATTACTGTCTCGGCCGTCTCTGTTGATTGGTCAGTATCGATTTCGGAGTGTTCAGCTTGATTGAAAGTACATTCGATATCGGATTGTTCGACTGTTGGGCAACTATTAATTTTGTCTGAAATCGGACTGTGATCTGGGGTCGAATTATTTTGTTCATTAATATTCTTCAATATCGTAGTTCTGTCAAAACCATCGCATTCTCTTTGATTAATAGCTCCTTTGTTTTCGTTCACGATTGTTGATATAACAGCTGATGAATCACCTTGCGAATTCATTATTATCGCTGCTCTCTCTACTTCAGATTCATTTGCGATAATATTTTCAATATTGGGTATTAGTTGTTTTGTTTCAGTTTCATCGACAATTGTTTTAGATGGCTCGGAAATCACATTGAAACAATCAGATGACACGTCTCCAGAAGTTATTTTTTCTTTGCTTTTCGGCGTATCTTCACTACTTTTCTGATGGATGACATCATATGACTCGTTTTGAATTTTTTCAACTGATTCTTCATTGTGCACATGGTGAGTTTCTTCGCTTTCTCTTGAGATTTCGAAATTAACTGAATCATTACATGTTCCTTCGCAATCATGTGTGCTAGTGACAATTCTACATTTTGACGCCGATTCATTTGAAATATCTATTTGGGAACCGAGAGAATCATTGTAAGTATGTCCTCTATCATGACTTGTATCGACATTTTTACTTTCTGACGCTGATTCCTTTAGAAGATCCATTTTGGAAGCAAGAAAATCAACGCTTGTTTCTCTTTTATCGTTAATTCCACCAACATGTTCACGTTCTGACGCAGCCTCACTAGGATTAAAAAAAATTGAACTTTCGGTAGAAATTGTGTCCTCTTTCTCATTTGTCGTAAGTTGAGATGATGAAAAACTGGTTTCTTCGTTTTCAACTGCCAATCTATAATCATCCTTCATTATTTCTAATCTAGCACTCAATTGTGACCTGCATTTCGAACGTTTGTTTGAGCTTCCAAGGGACTCTTCATCTTTATCTCTTTTTCTTCGAATGTTTATACCCAGAGATCTCTTTTTTTGGACATCCACTATTTTTTCTGATGCTGGCAGATATTTGATTAATGATAATTCGATCGATTTTTCTTCATGACTTTCAGTAATCTTTCGTTTTTGGAGTGCTTTCTTTCTTTTATTTCCAATTTTTGATGATGACTTGTTTATGAGAATAATATTAGGATATTCTTGCTTCCCTTTCTTGACGACTGCTTCATTAGTATCTTGTATGTTTTCAATAACATGCTCTGCAGGTTCATCAATAACCGAATCAACAAAACCTGATGATATAGAATATCCAACAGTTTGCCTACCCGGATATTCAAGAAGTGTAGATTGTACGCCTGGATTTACCAACAGATCATGGCTGGCACATTCGTCCAAATTACTAGAAAAACTATCACCATCAATAACTTTTTCGGGTGTATTTTCAATTGTTGTTGTATCCACAGACTTCGAAAGTGAATCACTATCACCAGAAGATGGAATGTCGATTACAGTTTCTTCAGGAACTCTATTCTTCATACTCTTATCGTCACTAATACAGGACAAGGCTCTTGAATAAATATCGGAAACTTCTTTTTCATCAATGACTTTGTTACAAATATTTTCACTTAGGTTGTTTGAATTATTGATAATATCATTTTTCAACCCTAGAATAACTCGATTTGGCATTTCTTCAATTGTAAGATCGGTAGAACTTGTAGGAGTCCGAACACATGTCTCATTTGATGAAACAGAAATTGATATTTTGGAGTCTTCATCATCGACGATCAAGAGACTTCTATTTTCTTCTGGTATACTTGGGAAATGTACACTATCTACATTTGCAAGACTATTAGGATGATATTTTGGAGGAATTCTGAAAGCATCTTCGTCGTCATTATTATCCATTCCTACATTGTGATCACCTTTGTTCAGATAAGGAATATCAACTTTGATGTCTCCTTTATCTTCTTGTATAACATCTGATTTGTTATCAGTAGAACATTGAAATATGTCATTATTTTCCGCCAATGGGTCACTCAAACTAACTAAATCACTTTTTTGAACAATATTTTCGAATACCTTTCTTTGCAAATTGGCAGATGAAAATAAACTTGAAAGAATACCAGAATCTTCCTGTTTTTGATCTTCAACTTCATTACTTGTAGAGTATGGGTGAAGTATATCATTTTTCATTCCATCAATATCGTTAGAATGATCAGAACTTGGAAGATTATCGAAGTTTCTTTCGTAAGGCACTTCAGAAATTATTTTCTTAAGTCCTTCACCATGGGCTATTAACAGATCACTTGTATTTGCTTCAAAAACTGTAGAATTCGTATCTTCCCTAGTGTTTCTCTTCACATCAGTTTCAGTAAATGAATGGGGATCTGAAGGAATGAAATTCATATCTTTTTCATTTTCCATCTCCTCACTCTGAATTTTTGAAGAAATAGCATCATTTCCCCATGCATTAATGTCATTTGATGTTTTCGAAATCGTTGTACTATCACATGAAATTAGAAGCGAGTTATTTGGTTCTCTTTGTATATTTAGAGCAACGTCATTTTTCATTTGATGACTAACATTTTCTGATATTTTCTCAGTCACCATTATAGCATCAACAGTACTCGTGGGATATTTGGACACTTCATCTGAAAAATCTAGAGAATGACTTTCATTTTCCTTAAATACTTTTGAAGTTCTCCTCCTTGTTTTCCTAGCTTTTCTTGGCCGTGTCCTCGAAGATATAGTGGCTTGACGTCTTCCTCCTTCATCAGGTTTTTCTACAATATTTTCACTATTTGAAGGAAGAATATCACCTATTATTTCACTGACATATTTTGATGCTTCAATAGTTGGCATATGAACAGAACTTGACAGCACTGTATCATTTGAGAAAGAAGATTTGACTTCCGTTTCATTTTTGAAAACTGTCAACGGATAATTATCTATATCTTCTACGGAAACATTAGGACTTTGTTTAGCATGTCTAGTTTTTCTTTCTCGATTCTTATCAGTACTTGAATAACACATGGTTTTTGAATTGACATCTGAATCATGGAATTGTTCTTCTCTTAATGAATTTCGATCCACAGTTACATCTTTGAGTTTGTTTTTCCCTGAAGTTTTTCTACATATTGTGATATCGCGAGAACATGAAATAATTTCACTATCCTTTTCTTGTTCTGTTGATGTATTACTCGAATCATCAGAACGTTTTGTTAGACTATTTTGTTTCATAGTTTTTCGCTTTTCCTTATTATTTGTATTGGAACGTAACCTGGACCTTGAAGCAGTTTCCGGTGTCTTTCGTATTTCTTCATCTATACTTTCTTTATTGAATACAATGTCAAATAATTCCTTTTCCGCCATTTCAAATGATTTCTCACCTTTCAGCATATTTTCTTTTTTGCTATTTGACTCATTACTTTTAAGCGATGTGTCGAAACTAGTTTTAGTTAATTTGACACTAAGTATTCTGTTTTCCCTTTCATCATGCTTGAAATTTGTACCTTGGTATTCTTCTGACCTTGATGTATTTTCCGAAAAACTAGTCAATATAGTCTCCGTTTTATGGCCTGAAAGATTTGATGGACCAAGGTTTGAACAAAGGTAGTTTGATTTTGCATCAGGTATTTTCTCATCGTTATCAATATTTGAAAGGGACACAGATCTAGAATTGCTTTTATGTCTCACTTTCCTATATTTTTCATCATCTTGAACAGATTCTGTTTTTGCTGAACTATCCTGTTCTCCTAGATCCTTTTCATTCTCCAAATTTGATTTCAAATACTGGCCATGAGATTTTATTTCTGAACATGTTTCCTTACTGTCAACAGATATAGTCCTTGAACAAGAGCTAGATTTTTTTCTTTTATTTCCATTTTCTAACGTATCAGTTATTTTTTTGTCATCATTGATACACCTGACAGGATCATGTAAGTTTTTACAATCATTAAACTTTTCTCTACTGACAGATTTCGACTGAGGTTTTCTCAACTTATAATCACCTATATCAATATGTTCCTTTGATCTAGATATGGATCTTTGTTCGTTGCTTTCATTAGGTATTGCATTCGAATATGAACTTGATGTCCTTCTTTCCTTTTCACACACTGTATCTTTCTTTGAAGGTGATAGGACTTTGTCATCGCCAATACAAATAGATGGACATGACTGCTTTCTCTTACTCCTACTCCTTTCGATATGTTCAGTTTTTTTGCTATTATGTTTGAATTTCTCATCGCCAAGAGTTTGACCTCGATCAGATTTTTCAAATGCCTCTATAAATCTTTTCATACGTTTATTCAGCTTTCCACATGATTTTTCTTTGTCCTCTTTGAGTGTTCTAATATCTTCTTCACCTACTGTACTGTCCTCTTTTGACTGAGTAACTTTGCACTGAGTGATCCTAGTTGAAGTTTCACTCAGCTCTTTTTCTTCTTTAATGCTTTTAATACTTTTCTTACTAGAATGTGCTTTCACTGTCGTACTTCTACTTGACGAATCATTTTTCTCGTCCCCTACTGAATCTGCTTTTGTTTCAATGTTCTGTCCACTGTCCTTATTTGATTTTGATCGAGCTTTAGATGACGATCTTGAAGACGTTTTGGACTTGTCTTTTTTTATTTCCTCTTTCTTTCGATCTCTACCTATATTTTTTAAAAACTGGTTATTCGAATCTGTTTTTATGATATATTTATTGGAATCAGGTAATATGATGGCTTCGTTTTTCACTAAATCTCTCTGTCTCTTATCTGCTGATATCTGCCTCTGCTTATTCCGTTCTGATTTCACCAACATCCTTCTCTCCAAACTACTTCTGTCTTCTTTCGATTCTGAGGAAATTTCGTTTTTCAAGACATTAGTTAGATTCTCTGAAATATCCTGGTCTGACTCCTTAAATGAATGGGATCTCAACCTCTTCTTTCCACATGTTATAAGTTTCTTTTTGGATTCATTATCTTTATTCGAATTCAACTTCAAATCAATTTCTTTTTTCATAATGGAACAGTCCAATATTTCATCTCCATATTCAATAAGACTGTTTTCCTTACTTTCTTTTATAGAAGATCTTGATTGAGAACTTGATTTGGTTCTTGATGACTTTCTGGATTTATCAATCCTACATTGTTCATTTTCTTCATGACATGCATCAACTGGAACATTTGAAATCAAGTTTCCACTGTGCTTGACAGATAATTTATCCAAATCATTATTTTTTGCTGACTGTTTCATTGAATCTGCTGTGTCAATTCTCTCAAAATTGTCCATTATTATTTCTTCAACAACCGTCTCTTCCTTAGACTCACTGGCATGTGTAGTTGTTTCAATATCATTTTCAGTTATTTCAGATCCTGAATTATTCTTTGTTTCTTCTATTTGATTCCTGACTCGATCATCTATGGGAAGGTCTGAAATTCCATCGGCAGCCTTTTGATTTTGGGCCGAATCGTCACGTTTCATCCTGGATATTGATTCACCGATTTCGTTTGGCAAAGATTGGCTATCTGAAATAAGTTTACAGATAGTGGGAATTATTTCACTTTTATCGCTTTTTCTTCTTCTAGGTGTCAACACTGCGTCATTCAAAACAGAAATTTTCACTTTTTCACTATCGCTTCGACTGATATTATTTAAATCATCACCAAGATCTGCAGCTGCAAGTGGACTTGAAATATCTCTGTTCTCTGCTAGGCACATGTCCAACTTCGGTTCAGCTTCATTTTTTTGTTCCATAGATTCATTGGGTATAGTTGGGATTTTAAAAGATTCGATCTGTTGGTTTTCATTTTTAAATTCAACTTCATCACCAATAAGCACGGTAACTCCTTCATTTGCTTTCTCAGTATCACTCCAGTTTAATATTTCAACATCAGATTTTTCTGTGATTTCAATTACACCAATATCAACTGGAAATAATGACACTGGTTGATACAACTTTTTCATAAGTTTTTCTGTTGTTGGGGACACGGTATTCTTCTTGGATTTCCAAATCAATTCTTTAGAATCCGTTTTGCTGGTTGACGATGATTTTCCTCTAAACTTTGGGTGCTGAAGATATTTTTTATCGGGCGAATAAGAGTTTTCACTACCTGAAGCAAAATTGATTTTAGATGTATCAGCATCTGCTAGAGGAATTGATAACTTCTTGAGACTATCTTTATCCCTCAGTTTCGGTAAAATGTAGTAGTTTTTGATTTCTGATCCACTTTTCTGAATATGTTCATTCGACATGCTGCTACTTGTCAAACAACTGTCAAACAATTTCAGATCAGTAGTTTCGAAGATATTTTTATTTGTCGTTGGGAGTTGACTATCATTCTTGATTCTTTCAGCTAGTGGAAGTTCATCAACATCTGTAACTTGATTTTCATCGGATTTATATAGATTTTTCGTTACATAACTATTACTCAGCTGAGGTTCTGATACTACTGAATTCAATTGATTCGATGATATGATGTTCAGTATTTTTTCTGTATCTGCAGTAATAGTAGTCAAATTTTCCTCATTAATGGAAGGGACGTTTTTGTCAATTCTATTTATATTAACATACAAATTTGGACCCATGCTGTACAGCTTCCGCTGACCTGGAGTTTTGAAACGTGAACTATTTAATTTATTATGTAAATCGTCAAATGATTCCGATAGAGATCTATCGAGAGAAATATTGCGTAGATTGTGTGAAAACTGTGGCTGTTTTTCTACTATAGGAAACTGAGAAGAGTTATCTCCAGTTTCCAGATTTGACGCAGAAACAGCGGATGTTGAACTATCAAGGAAGTGTAAGTTTTCATCAAGGGTATCATCAAAAGTATTTTCCTCACCTTGGAAACTGCATTTACCCGAGATTTCCTCTTGAGGTTTAGAATTTTCTTTATTTTTCTTACCCTGGACTCCTTTTCTAACTTGATTTTTTCCTGAGCTTATCGAGCATATATCTTCATCAATCATCAATCTATTACTCTCGCTGTCGTTACTTTCTTCACTTGTGAACGAGAATTCCGACACTTTCTGTGTATAAATTTTGTTAGCAGTTGGAAGTGAATAGCTTTTTATGGACAAAACATCAGATGGACTGAAACTTAGGTACAAAGGGTTTGTTGTTTGACTTCGAGTTACTCTTTTATTTTCTCCTTTGGAGCTATTCAACTTTTTTGGTATTTGTTTTCTCCTGGATATCTTGGTAACACTGGACGATTTTTCAAGAATATTCATGGACTCTTTTCTGGGTAACGCTTCGTACAATTCTTTGCAAACCTCCTCAGCAGCCGATGCCAATAGAAGCATATTTGAAGCCTCTGCTATGCTGAAATTTTCCGTACTTTTTGTTGTAGCAACGATTTCCTCACTATGAAGATTAAGATCGTTGACTATTTCCTTATCCTGGGAATCGAGACTATTTAATGTAGAACAACTATCATTTCTTCTGATGATATCTTTTTTCTTAGGAGACTGAGATTTTGATAAATCCAAAGGTTCTGATGCTTGGGAAATTTCACAAGAAATCGGTCTATTTCTATTTAGTTTCTCACTGCTTTTTTCTGCAGTTGTTTTCAATTTGTGAACACCAAAGTCGTGAATGTTTGTAGTGTACTTCTCAAATAATTCATCAATCTCAGGACGGACATAAAAATTACTTGATAATTTCATTTCAGGCGAATCAGACTGGCTTCTAGTCATATCTGTGCCCATACAATTTTCTTGCTCTTTCGAGAAAGAATTTGTAGCTGTTATTTGGACCTTTTTTGTTTTGTTCAACATTTCATTGGCTTCAATGTCATGTAATGCAACATTTTCATGTAAATCTTCATTGGTATCAAGAATGTTCAACTTGTGCTCATCTTCAGATTCCAAAGGGGATGATTCAATCTCAACTTCATGAATAATTGCTTGTTCGAATGTTGTTTCATCATTATTTACTTGTTCATCTAGATATATTTGTGTAGCAATTTGTTCTTCAATACAGATTTCACTGCTGGAATCAATATTTGTTATTTTTCCAAGTATTCTGTCTGTTGGCACCTGTTTTTTTTCTATGAAAGAAGCAAGATGGTCTCGAGATATAACATCTATCGAATCTTCGACTTCAACGTGACTCACAGGGATGGGAATATCTTCATTTAAACTTTCTGATGGAGGAACCTCTTCAGTTATGTCTTCTGATATAGAAATATCTTCGACAAAATCTTCTGATACAGAAATATCACCAACAGGATCTTCTGACACGGAAATATCATCAAAATGATCTTTCGACAAATGATGTATAGTTTTTGTTCGCTCTTCAATCTTCTCATCAATTTGTATATCATGTCCTGTAGGAATACTATGGAACACTTCCACAATTTGAGAAGACAATTCATCTTCTTTCTTTCCTTCATTATGTGAACCCGAAGTAGCTGCCAATGTAGGTTGCCAAAATTCAACAGTAGAGTTCTCAATATGTTTTTCTTCTTGGTTTACATTGGACCTATCCCCAGTATGAATTTCGTGTGTGAACTCTAATGAAACATGTTCTTCAGATACCCCTATTTCAGTTTCTCTTAGATTTTCATTGATTGAATGATCCGATTGTAGTTCCGGTTTCGCTACTTCTCCATATTGGCAAGGTTGAGGTTCAGCAGCTACTTTGCATGATTTAGAAACATTGATTTCTGGTCTTTGTTCTGAAATAGCATGCTCTTCAGTTGTCAACAGAGTTCCTGAAGATACTTCAATTTGATCTTGTGAGACAGTTGAAGATATTTCGTCACAAGTTGTGGATGTTTCGAATTCCACAGCTGTCAATTCAATATATTCTGATTGGTCTCCTATCTGAATTGTGGCATCATTGCCAGGTATCACTGATGATTTCTCATCTTCTTCTTCGATTTCGTCTTTATTAGTAGTTATTCCTAATTCTGTTGATGCTACAAATTGGTTCTCGGAAATAATCGATGGTGCCACATTAAAAATCATAGATTCATCGTCATCAATAGTTGAAGGTGTAGCGGATGATTTTATTCTGATAGTTCTTTCGTTTCTCAAAGATAAATTTTTTTGGTTTTCTAAAGACGCTTCAATTTGGTCAGCAGTAATTAATGGAAATGCTTCCCGGCTAGTTTTGTAGTCTTCGCTCTCCACTACTGACAACTGACAGGTACCATCTTTTGTCGAATTACCCTTGGCTAATTTATCCATTGACGTAGCGAATTTCTCATTTCCATCAGGTATTTCACGTAATTCTCCTCCATTATTATTGAGTTCATCTGTGATTCCTAAGACAGAAGTGCCATTGCTTTCCAAAGACTTTTCAACTTGTTCCGAAAGAATAGTTGAAGATGATTCTTCAGACCCAACAATAAAAATCTTAGCAGTATCATCACATGAAACAGATGTCAAATTATCATTGTTAGGTATTGCAAGTGTTACTTCATCTTGTCCTGCAATTTTGTCAGTGATACTGGAGGTGGAAATGGAATTAATGCCCGAAGATGCCTCAACATGATTCATAGAAATAACAGAGGATTCTTTTTCACACAAAGTAGATTCTTTAGAATTAACTATTATAGTACCTGTGTCAATTTTATCGTTGTTAGGCAGCTCAGGTGATACCTCATTACATTCATCAATTGCGTCTATGTTTATTTCGATTCCTGAAACTTCAATTTGATCTTGAGGTATAGTTGAAGTTGCTTCTTCACAGGTTGTAGATTCTTTATATTCCTTAATCTGTATCATTTCATTACTGATGAGATTGATATTTTCTGATTCATCAAGTGAGAAAACCGGCACTCTGATAATGTTTGAATTGACAAAAAAAACAGGTTCCTTAGCATTTTCTTCAGCTTTGTCATGGGAGATTGGTGAAATTTTTGGAGAATTCGATGTAAAATCATCATTTGCGGAATGAATGTCAGATATTGCAAATGAAATCTGATCATTTGCTGCAATTCCAATTTTGATTTTTGACACTCCTTTTTTGGTTTCTGATGGATCATGAACATGGTATTGAGAAATTGCTGAAGATGCTCCTTCACAAGGTAAAGATATATCAGACAAGACACTTGAGTTCTGAAAAGTATTATCACTTGTCAGGTCACATTTTTCTGGTTGATTGTTTGAGGAAGCAGAATTCTCAATTTCATCATAATGCACTTGGGCAGATGACTCCCTATCATTTTTTGCTAGTAGTGGAATTGCCTGCATAATAGGTGGTGCTTCATTATGGCGTTGAGAGATAGTTGAATAAACCTCTACATGAGCATCAGAATCCTGGACACCATCACTTGTCAGAACAATATTTTTTGATTGCTCTAGTGACAAAGTGGATACTTGTGTGCTTTGTGAAATTACTTCTGAACATGTCCTAGTTGAAATCTCGAGGCACTCATCACTTTTCTCTGAATCAAGTTTTAAAGCAGATATTTTATCAAGAATATCAAATTCAATATTTTCTTCACTAACATCCTCAATGCCTCTTACTTGTGGAGTTTCAATGTTTGAAACAGTATCTTCAGAAAAATGATTAGCTCTGCCAGTCAGGTCACATATATTTACTGTTGAGCTGTTCAATTCAACAATTCCAGAAGTTGTTTCTTGGGATTGCTCTTCTGCTGCTTTCATAGGTTTAATTGGGAGTGGACACTTTTTTTTTCCTGTTGAATTCACCAGATTTTCTTCTTGAATAGTCCTCTGAGTGATATTATTTGTATTCTCACCAGGAAAAGTAAAAGATAACAAAACTTCTTCATCTTTGTTTCCTCCGTCAGAAGTATTCAAGCAAATCACGTTGTTAACATCTTGCCTAGTTTCTTCATCTGAAATAGTGTCATCTCTGATTTCAATGACATCTGCATGATCATTTGGCAATGAACTCTTTTGCAAATGTTTGTTTTGACTGCGCATTGTTTTCAATCCAGTGGATATTTCCAGAATTTCGATATCAGAATCTTCATTAGTTTTCTGCTCTGAAAAGGTATCAAACAGAAGATCACTACTTTTCTCTCTTCTAACTTCTGAAGTACAGTTCTGATCCTTATGAGAAGCAATATCACTTGCCATCTTCTTTGTGAAAGTTGTAAATAACTCTCCCTGGTTTTCTTCATCAAGAATAGAAGCGCCATCGTCTGTTATATCCAAACAAAGCACATTATCCGGCCGATGTGAAGTATCTCTGATGTTATTGCTACTTGAACATTCATAATTATCTATGGTTTTAACTGCACCAAACTTTTCCTGCATGATAGATTCAACGCATTCATCGTCATCAGAAATTTCAAATGTGACTGATTCACATGTAGCCTTAGAAAAATCAATTTGATCCGAAGAACCTCCACTATTCACCACATATTCATCGGAGTAAGAAGGCGATCCATGAAAAGTTTCGTCTGTATCACATAGATCAATCTTCAGGACATCTTCGTCTTTGACACCTCCAATTGGTTTGTGATTTCTCTCTCGAAATTCTTCTTGGATTCGATATAACCTCTGACGGGCTCTCTTCTGATTTTGTTCTTCGATTTGACGTAACCTCTTGGCCCTTTCGATGGCTTTCTTTTCTTGTTCAGCTGTAGGTTTGACTTCTTCAGAAATGCACTCAAACTCTTCATCGCTGCCTGGTCCACAATAATCTAAGCAAATTGTCAGTATGGGCCTGGATAAGGATGGTGATGTCGGATCAATCAAAGAATGTTCACTTTCTTCTACTACAGCTTCGGCAGTACTAGGGTCAGCAGTTTCAGTGATAATCTTGAACAAGAAAATCACTTTAAAAAAAAAACATTGCTATCAACCATGAGAATGAAACAAATATGAATATTATGGAATTTTCTGCTGAAGAATAATTTTTGGCATTGGAACATGGAGAAGATGATCTGACTAGAGTCAATGCAATCTTCCACATGAGACCAAAATTCCCAAAATATTGTTGTGATCCGTACGGAACTGATTCCTCATTATGGAACCATGCTCAATCAGTATGTTTCAGTATGTTTATATCATTTATGTTTGAATGTAGTCAATTGATAATGCAATTTTGTCAAACTTGAGTAACACAATGGTATTTTATATTTTTTTGTTTGTCTGTTTCATACCTATAGTGCTTTTGAATTGTACGGGTCTTTGAAATGTTTCACTTCATTTTTTACTGAGTGTATGTGAACAGTGAAAACGACTCTGCAGAAATGAAATATCATCTATCTAATCTAATCTTTTGTCAATATTTCATGAAGATGCATTTTTTGGTGGCTTTTATTTGATATATTATAATATGGGTGAAGATTGTGTACGATTTGTAATCAAGTTTCTGAATAAATCAGCCCTAGTAGGTGAAATAATGGTGAACATTTGACAAAAATGCTATATTGATAGGATTTTCTTATCTATGTGTTAGATTACCATATGTAATCACAGATCACAAAGTTTGAAGTATGTCAGTAGAAATAGAAAGTAAGTGAAAACTCACCTGAACATCGTCTGGCTCATCATCCATTTGAAATCCATTAGAGGAACCATCATCAGTGCCATAATCACTAGTTGTAGTATTTTTATACACTTCAGAAATTGGATCATTTCTGAGGTAAGTGTCTAGAGGGCAAGGAAGCCGTTTTCCTCTGAGTGCCTCTATCTTTTCTAAATGGCCCATTTTCTTCAATAAAATCCTGGAATAAATAATCAAAAATTCATGTTTCAGTAGAAGAGGTTATCTTATGAAAATTTTGGTAACAGTTTGTATATATATATATACAGGGTGTCCCTAAAAGCTACCACAAGTTCCTGAGGCGTAAATATGACGACAACTTACCTCAGTCCGAAAGTGGATGATTTCAGAGATACAGAGTGTCAAAAGTTCAAATTGATTTTCATTTTTATAAATATTTTTTTTTTTAATAATTGGTGTATGTCACAATATTCGGCTTGGGGGGGTTTTGCTGGTTGAGAAATTAGAATTTGCTATCATTTTTATTGTAAGTTAGGAGGGCGCTACCTTTTTTGAGCCACCCCATATTTAATTTTTTAATGAAAATTCGGATTGTCCAACGTCTTTTACATAAAAAATGTATACGTGGTAAGAGTTGATTTGAGCAGCTGTTTTTGAGATATCTGGATTTTAAAAATTCACTTCGTAAATTCTAAATTATTGTAATAATAAAATTGAACACATTTGAAGCGTAGGCGGTGAATTAAAATAACGTCACTAAAAACTGACTTGGGTCAAATCGAATCTAAAAAATAAGTCAAGAAAATTGTCAAACATATAATAAAGTTCTTTTTGTCATGGCCGCAATGTATACCAACGACCGATATGTTATTGGTTTTTGGATATCGCCAGGGAAATGGTTTAGAATCTTGCAGAGTATACAGTAAAAGATTTCCTTATCGTCGCTTACCAAACCATAAAACCTTCGCGGCAGTTGAAAGACGTCTTCGTGAAACGGGTAGGTTTGCGCCTGTTTCTATTAATTATGGCCGTGCACGTACGGCAAGAACTCCAGAGGTTGAGGAAGAAATTTTAAATAGGATTGAAGAAAATCCTAAACTCAGCAGCAGACGATTGAGCTTAGAGCTAGGGGTATGTGAAAATACTGTAAATAGGACGACCAGAGAACAACTACTGCACCCATTTCATGTTCAACGGGTACAAGATCTTTTACCCCATGATTTTGAAGCACGCCTAGCTTTATGCGGGTTCATCCAAGAACACAGAAATCAAGATAGGAACTTTACACGAAGAATTTTATTCACAGATGAAGCTTGTTTCACGCGAAGTAGCATTACTAATTTGCACAATGAACATGTCTATGCTGAAGAAAGTCCCCATGCGACTAAAGTAACCCATTATCAGCATGAGTTTAAGGTCAATGTGTGGGCAGGAATCATAGGCACTTTCATACTTGGTCCTGTCATTCTACCACCTCGACTAAATGGCGAAAATTATATGGAACTTCTGCGAAACGAATTACCAAACCTATTAGATCCCCTACCCTTGGAACATCGCAGGGTAATGTGGTTTATGCATGACGATGCTCCTCCGCATTTTTCAATTAACGTACGTAATTATTTGAGTGAACAGTATTCAAATAGATGGATAGGTAGAGGCAATGACGCACCTGCAAATTGGCCAGCTCGGTCCCCTGATTTGACACCGATGGACATCGCAGAAGATGATTTAAGGAGACGTATTCAAACTGAAATTGACGGTTTAAGAAATGATGACGGAATGCTCCAAAGTGTTCAATTTAACTTTTTAAAACGTATTATTCTTTGTACACACGAAAATGGAGGTCATTTTGAACATTTGTTGAAATCATTTTTTTTTTTTCAATCAAATTAAATTAAACTTTTGTTGTATATAAATTTTGTGTATATAAATCTCCGTAGTCCTAATGACTATTTTTACTAGAGAATAAAATTACCAACACATTTATGTACCTACTTCTTTTTTTCTAGTTTTTAGTGACGTTATTTTAATTTACCGCCTACGCTTCAAATGTGTTCAATTTTATTATTACAATGATTTAGACCTGGCCATTTACGAAGTGAATTTTTAAAATCCAGATATCTCAAAAACAGCTGCTCAAATCAACTCTTACCACGTATACATGTTTTATGTAAAAGAAGTTGGACAATCCGAATTTGCATTTAAAAATTAAATATGGGGTGGCTCAAAAAAGGTGGCGCCCTCTTAACTTTACAATAAAAATGATAGCAAATTCTAATTTCTCAACCAGCAAAACCCCCCCAAGCCGAATATTGTGACAATACACCAATTATTAAAAAAAAATATTCATAAAAAATAAAAATCAAATTGAACTTTCGACACTCTGTATCTCTGAAATCATCCACTTTTGGACTGAGGTAAGTTGAGTTAGATCGTCATATTTACGCCTCAGGAACTTGTGGTAGCTTTTTTTCTGCACCTTTTAGGGACACCCTGTATATATATATATATATATATGTGTGTGTGTTTGTGTGTATGTTTAGATGTGTGTATATATATATATATATATATATTCATTCACAACAAAAAGAAATAGTACATTGTCAGCTATAATAAAATACATAAAAATACCATACAATACATCTAGATAAAACAATATCAAAAACCTACAGTAAATAGACAATACACTGGATGAGTATAGGTACATCACATTGCCAAAAAGTAATCTTTTACTCTCTTTTTGAAAACATTCATTAAAATACTTTCTTTGATGAATTCACAGGTTATTTTTATTTCTAGTACCATAATTATGGCAAATAATGTTTGTGGGATAGTTAGGTATGCTTTTGCAATTCTTAGTTCCATGAGTGAAATTCAGAAATTGTATTTATATGGAAGAGTCTTGAAATAGTTTTTACACTACTATGCTCAGTGGATTCAACTCCCATTCAGTAGTTCGATTATGACGGCTCGATTTTCAAAACTTCCCAATATAGTGAATGTTTCTATTCAACGAAAATACTTAAAAGAAACAGAAGCTCTCACAAAACACGGTTAAACGAATTAAATAAAATAATTGATTTGATGATACAAAAATGTGAATGAATGAATTCTGAAACATTTTGAATAGAAACAGAAAAAACATTAAAATCAACGACATTGAGATTTATACAAAAATCATTTGGTCAGTAAATGGTTGAATTGACACTATTGACAGTGATTTGTGAGGACTTTCGTTTCTGTGGATATCATATAGCAAATGGATCGCATGTTCTACACATACACGGTATTTCATCATGAAATGATGAATGGATTCAAGTAATCTTCATTTGAATAATTCGAACGAGCCGGCATGATTGTTTACAATGACATTTCCGTGACACTTCATTGTTTCTTACAACAATGCATGGAACACTGGTGCAGCTACTCTGTCTATTTGCCTACCTAATTTCTTCAGCCAGAACTCTAACGTGCAGCTTACTCGATAACAACATTTTATTCGTTATAGCGGAAAATCACTCATATGTTAGTTGTTAGATGGCGCCACAAAAATGACAGCAAAATCAGTATTATTGATAATTGGACATTCACTGTTATGAAAACGTTGATTCAGAAGTAGTAATTTAGGTTACTCCTTGGATAATAATCAAACTACATTATCACAATCTCAAAACATCAACTGTGTTCAAAGAAATCTGCAGAAATATCACCATCTTCTGAGAAGTTTCATAACTTAAATGCCATTATAGCCGAAAATGCCGTTATTGTTTTTGGCGAAACAAAACACAATCAGTGACTGCACCAGTCTCCTGTACATCATTCTTCTAACACAACTGCGGCTGCCATGGCCAACTGAGAATAACTCAACTCAAGAATACACGATTTTCTGGAACAGAGATTTTAATTCCCCCATTATTTACTACTCCCTACTCATAGTTCCCCATATTTTGATCAATGCAGTTCCCTTTCTACTTCATATTTTTTTGTCTTTTAAAATGTTCTACCATTTTTTCATGTAATATCATAACTGTATCATACTTGAATTTTTATTTATATTATATATATAAAGATCTATCTTTCCATTTATCACTAACATCTTTGATTGCCTCTTATAATTATTGATACTATCATATTTTGTTCATGATCATTATGTGATATATTCTAATGTTCTGTATTTTACTTACTTGGTCATATTTTCCAACAAGGAATTACTCAACTCATAATCTCTCCTGATCTCAATAAACATGTTGATTATAGCTTTAGCAGACTTTTCAAATATTTTCTTTGCAGGTACTGATTTGCTCTCGAAGTGAGCATTATAAATCTGCAGCAATAGTCTTAATATCCTTTCCTGGGCTTTGACTTCCTTCCTTCCAGTATAATAATGTCTCCTATATAAAGTCTTCGATTCTATCAAAACATATTGCATAAGGAGTTCAGCTAATTCTGTTGAAAATGGGTATGTAATTGAAACCTGAAAAATATGAACTTTGAACCAAAATACCAAAATACCAAAATCGGACAAAATATCATGCCTACAGTGAATCTTGAAATTTTAGTTCAATAGATCAGGAATTTGAAAGAAAACATGATGGAGTTCATTTGGATCATTTTTGCATTGGTGAAATGGAATGGTGAACAACTAATTTCAATCAATATAAAAAGTAAAAATTTCAATGGTTTGACAGTTTTTTTCCTTGGAAAATGTTAATTTCCATTCAAGTGTATAAATGAGCTAATTGAAATCAGAACTGATACCAATAACCTTAAATACTATTTATGGAAATATTCACCAACATTGACTTTGAATCCAACATTATTTAAAAAAAATAAAAAATAATAAATTAAAATAAAAAAAACTCATTGGAATCAATAGACTCCTGAATATTTTCAATTTAGGAATAGTAGTTTCTTAAACAATTTATAGGGAACACGAGAACAAAGACTCAATATACATAGAGAAAATATAAATAGCACTTATTATGATTGTGACAAGTACTACTCATTTTAAAATTCGTAAAACTCACCTCAGCTACTTTAATATTATAGTTATGCAAGTATATTATTTTGTTCTGAAGTTCTTCAATGAAAATAGGATCCTTGTTACAAGATCTGATTTGTCTGTAAACCAAATAAAATAAGATTTTAGAGGATAAAAACAAAAAAATTCCAATAGTGAAAGATGTTAATTGAACACAATATTAGTCAGGAATAAATCGATGAAGATGATGATTGTCTTCTTTGCTTGGATTCTTCAATCTTGTCCAGTCTTCTTTCTTCATAGGCTTTATCTTTGTTTCTTCCTGTTCTTGAATCTTCTTCAAAAATCACTTTCAGGTATGATAAATATAATAAAATCGTATGAATTTTCTATTGGTTATTTTCATTATAAGTTTGATCTCAGAATTGTTCAAGCAGAAGGACTAGTGAATTATGAATTTGATAATTTAAAAAACTCAGTAAAACAACATGTCACACCATTGGGGCTTCATTTCATCCTGCATTTCTCCAGTTAGTTCTCACTTGAAAAAATTTCATGGTGGGTTAAACAACATATTAAAATAATGTTATGTTACAAATGATTCTAAATAAATGAATGGATATGTGAGAAGAAGATAAGAATTCATACCTTTTGAATTCCTGTGCAATTCTTCTACTAGTTTCAGCAGTGAAATTACATTCAAAGTATGAATGAAGAATGTTATATTTGGATATTGGTTTCAATGGAGCTGGATAGGATGTAGTTCCTGAAATAAGAACAAATTTATCTATAAGATTATTTCATAGGCCTTCCAAAAATGAGAACAACCTCTGTCACTTTGTTAAATATCAAAACTGAAAGATGGAACTTAACACAAACATTCTTATTTAAAAATGCGAAATTAAGAGACCAAACATATTTTCAAGAAAATGTCATAACAATACCAGATGAACACTGATTTGATTTCTGTATCTACAAAAAAACTTTCTGTATAAAAAAAAATGTTCAATTGAATAATAATTATAAATCAATATGTGAATTCTTTTGAAATAAAATTGAAATTATTCTTCCTCAACCAACAGAAAACCTAAGTGACCACTAGAAGACTGTGATGATACATCTTAACAATATGTCCAGAATATTTTATTTTGATAATTCATTTCAAGATGTAGATGTAAGGTTTGTCAAGTTCATTCAATATTTAGTTTTTATTGATATTTGATGAACATTTCGAATATCATGATTATTACTATTCAGTATGTATTGGAATAAATTATACTGAGAAGGTGGAATAATTTCATCAAATGGCCATGGGCCTAAGTTATGGTCTATAAAAATTGTCAAATTGTCATGATAAGAAGAAATTATTTGCGACCTACAGTCCTAGAAGGGCTGAACAGTGCCTTTAACAGTTGTATTTCAGATTTCAAATCCTGTTTCAGCTAACTAGGAAGACAAGTTAGTCCCCAGCTAACTAGATTTCTCATCTACATTCTTCTGAAATCAGTGGAATTCTTCTACCAAACTGGAACAGACTGCTAATGATGCAGAACTGATGCAAATCAATTGTGTATGCAAGTAGTTGATAAATTTCAAATATTTTCATTTTCAATTGCCTTACAATTTTTATGAATTTAGCGCATAATTACAGATTGGAACACATGTATTTTGTTTCATTTTATGAGATATCTTCAATGTTCATTGAATGAGACAGTTCTGAGAATACTGCTGGATTAATTTCTTGTATTGAATTGAATATACAGGGTGTTAAAGAGGTCGATGTAAGGTGAGCTCATTTGGATTCCATCAAGTCAAACAATATATTTGTTAATGAGGTGATATAAGATACCAATCATTTTTCTTGACACATGACAATATGATTACAGTTATTCTACATAAGCTCTGTTTATAAACAACATATTCACAATAGAAGTTCAACAGCTTCAGCACTAGCAGAATAAATTAAGAGTCACCATTGTACTTCATGTATTAGAAGTAGAGCAAATCCTAGAGGATGATTCACTGTCACTCTGCTATCCCTTATTGCTTCCATTAGCCTGCTTTAAGCAAAAGTGTGTAGCATACTGAAAAATCATAGATCTGATATCTCAATAATGCTTCTCATATTCTCATTAAATAGATATTAATGAATACAATCACTATGACTAATATATCTGAATATTATGAAAAAATATCAAAAAGGTCAGCTGCAACTGATGAATTTATGTCCACTGTGCTCAATATACATATAAACAGTACTCAATATTTGTGATTAATAGCAACTTACCAATATCCTGACGTGTTTTCATTCCTCTAAAAGTACTGCAATCATAGGAATTCCTATCTGATGTCCTATCAGCAAGAAGTCGATCCTTATTGGGCATTTTAACTGAAAAATATCTAATATAAGGTGTCTGCAAGGTGCAGATTTACCCATCAACACATAAATCTTCCAAATTGCCACTTATCGAATGACCATGCATGATGGGATGATAGTCAATCAGTTTCATACAAACATCATATTATTAGGGAATACTGGAATTCTATAATTTCAGATCATTCCACCTGCTGTAGCAATGTCCCAGACAAGAATCATTTGAAAAACAACTCACCTTATGATTATATTTTCCAGAAAATGCAAAATATAATATTCACTTGATTCGGAACCAAAAACAATAGTTTCGAGTATTCGTCTTGTTCTTTGATAAACATTAATTTAAAACAGCTCTGTTTATTACGCCATTGTTCATTTTTTTAAGATTAAATTTGACAGAACTGACAGATTGACAAGAGATTCATGACGCCAATGACGGATGACGGTTCAATACACCTACGATCTATGCAAGCGTACCAACCCACGCTGAAATTGCAGTAGATGCGATAAATGATGCCAACTGTATAACAAAGTTGCAAAGAATAAACATCGCTGTGGTCTATGGTTAACTATTTTCATACATATAGTTGATAGTAAGATATTAGCAAAGTTAATGTAGACTATTTGTATTTCTTATTGATAATTGTAATTGTATATTCAATATTTCATAATCAGTTTGGGAGTTTCGTACTGTTTTGGTTGAGTTAAATATGATAACTTCGTGTCATGGCAGCAATGAATTGATCTATAATCAACGTCAACGTCTTGGACCAATAACAGAAAAGACAAGAGCATTTCGCCTTCCACTGCGATTTGTTCCCTTATGTGACATGGCGTCTGAACGAAAAGTTAGTTCTTAAACGGGTTCAGACGGATTTATTGTTTTTTTATGAAATCATTTGATGAAGCGGCTTATGGTAAAAGCCAAAAACATTTCCTAGAGACTTGCATTGATGGTAATGCATGCAAGGAAAACTCAGCGGATGAACGATGGGTAGGCATTATTACATATCGACAAAACCACAAGGCAATGAAAAAAATGTATTTTCTTGCTTTCTGGTCTAATCCATATGTCAATTGTTGTAATAATAGTAATTTTTTTATGTCCAGGTACTTCGAGAAGCACCAAGCCCATCCCTATCAGGTAAACAATTTAAGTTTAAGTAACTGATAATTGAAAATAAATAATTAAATTTTTTTGATAAAATTTTCGATGAGTGATTTATATGAATACTCCTGAAATATATTGCTGCCCTTCAGGAAAAAGCAAAAGAATCAGACTTTTATATATACTTTGAAAACATTAATTTTCTCTGAACCCACTCCATTTAAACCACTATTATCATTTATGTTGATATGATATCTTTATAAAAACTATAATAACGCCTAAGGTTTCCATTGAGGCATAAGATTCCTAAATTACAACCCAAAAAGTTTCAATCCACAAACTGATGAGCAGTTGTCAAAACAATAATAAAGATGGCTGCCACTAATATTTTAACCTATATTTTCACATTAAATACGAATTGTTATTGAAAAAAGTAAGCCGATAGTTAATAATTTCCACGAACTTTGAATGTCATTTAACTTTGACTTTATTTCTGAAACAGTCAAATGAAACTAGAAAATTGAAGCATTGATCATATTTTTTCAATAATTTACTGATTACCTGCCTGTGAAGACAAAGTTGAATGAGAATCAGAAACATGTAGCTGGTAACTTGTCAGTTGAATTCATATAACATTATCTCATGAACTGCAATAAACCCTTGAGCAAAATAATATAACATAAGTACTCCTACATTGTAGTTTCAAACCTCACTGGTAAATTGTTCCAAGAAAAAATGATTTCTGAATGAATTGAAAGCCATTGAATGACATCAGATTAGTATGAATAGCAATTATACCACTTTATGTTTGTACACATCTTGTTCACAATGTTAGTATTTGTA
Source organism: Gastrophysa polygoni (assembly GCA_963576655.1). NCBI lineage: Eukaryota > Metazoa > Arthropoda > Insecta > Coleoptera > Chrysomelidae > Gastrophysa > Gastrophysa polygoni. The sequence continues at coordinate 13,532,202 of OY755090.1, forward strand.
TACCATTATCACCAGACCTTTGGAAACAGGCTTGTGTGTGGTGGAAGCAGCATGATCATGGGTTAAAGGGTGGTCAAAGAATGACACCTGTCACTATTTTGCAATCAATAATATCAACATCTTGAAGAAACACTATTTTTAGAGAGGATTGATTTGGATATGTAGAAGTAAGAATAACATTAGTTTTCTGCATAATTTCTATCCCACAATGTTTATTCAACTAGATATATTTATTTAAAGTACTTGTCAACATGACACATGCAGGAAAATGGCATAATATCTAGAAGTTTTTGCCTCTTAAATAATGAGAACTATCATTTCTTTGTTACCAGATTTTGTTCAACAATAATATGGAGGTTATGAGGAAAACTTGGAGGTTGATGTTTTATTTTCACACAGTTGTCAGTCCTGTTTTTATCAGGAACATGTTTATTGATGAAAAAAACACTAAAAGGCCACAATGTTTTTTGGGGGCTATTTTGTTCATCGACAAATGGAGGAAGTTTCTGCTCTAATTCAGATCATACTGTGGTTGTTAGTAATGTGAAGAGATAATGTCAGCTATTTAGTTTTGTAATAAAAAGATCAATTCATCTCTGACTGATATGTATTGTCCAAAGAAAGTAGAAGATACAGTAAAAAAAATCACTTCATCCTTGACTGATGTGTATTGTCCAAGGAAAATAGAAGATACAGTCGTGAGTAGTCTTATGATAGATATTGTTTACTTACACTGAATTTCGCATCTATTATGATTAAACCATTGTCACTGGGTGCAATTCAACAATTCACAGAATCTTGTATCTGGACAATACAGCTCCTATATGACAAGTCATTGGAACTCTAATGTTTCTGTACAAATCTGACCTATCATTCAGATTAAAATGAATAATACTGTCCTCCAGTAACTGCATCTTCTGACACTACCTCAGTATGAAGTTTTCATTTTATCAGTTATTACCAAAATGGCAGTATGAAAATATTAGTTGAGTTCCTTCCCATGATGATGACCCTAATTTTTTAGAGTTCGAAGTACAGTTCATCAAAAAGCTATGGTTCGAGCAGTGATAGGTATGATAGAATCCGCGACTCACCAAACGGCAACTACCGCTCAGACAGTCCTGACTCTCAGTCACCAAGGGACCGTGATAGATCATACCAGTCGAAAAACTCCTATCTACAGAAAATCCGTGAAAAGGAGAGAGAAAATAGAGACTACAAATCATCGAGGGATAAGTATTCTGGTAAGTTAACATATTCTAGAATAAATTGTCATTATATTCAGTTTCAATATAATCTTCAAATTATTCTGTACAAGATTCTGGATGTGTACTCCAAATATATATTAAGTCAACTCAAATTCAAGGCTTATTCATCTTGTTTAATCAACCAATGAAATTACACTATATAGATGAATGATGATTTTTTACCACTGTCGACTGAGCAGAAGAAACTTATGTAGAATGGTGCCCACTCTAATGTCTTTTCATTGAGACGAGATTATTGTGATCTCTATCTAGTCAGATGCTGGGGAATTCCAGTGCTTCTTTCAAATCGTGACATAATACCTTGACAGGAAATTCCTTACCTGAAAACCAAGAAATATAAAATTAAAAAAATCTTGGATTGCAAGAAAATAATCTTAATCTTGGGATCTAACTATGAAAACAAACATTGGTCAGATTAATTAACATCTTATTATAGTTAAACATCATATATCTGTACTTATATTAATACAATAATAATGAATTTATATTATTTCAAGTATAGTCTTTCTTTAGAACAAAAGCAAAGCAAGTTTTTCAAAAAAACTTCATTGATGACTCAATGATCAACTGAATAGGGGTCAACCGAATTTTTATCAAAATTTAAGTCATTTATCTTATTCAACTTTCAAATATGTCAAAATGTAATGTCAGTTAGTATTATTGTGGTATTGAGCCAACATTCCTATTACATTTCTCAATGGTTGTGATCCAGTGGAAACACTGCAATTATTTAATTACAGGAAACTTTTGCAATAGAAATCATAGCAATTTGACTATTTTTCCTTCAGAAAGTAGCCCATTTCAATATGGCAACAGTTAAAAACGCAAACTCGCAGTGATGGATATATTGATATTTCACCTGGAAATTTCACTGCTGGTATTATCAACTATCATTGCTGGTATTATCAAACCGTGTGTCTAAATCATAAGCATCAGTATCATTTATATAGACAACAAAATCCAGTCAATACAAGACTTCGTCAAATTCCCTTGCCTCTGCCGAGATCACAATTGGTAAAAAATTCTTTCATTTAAAAATATAGGAGCCTATGTACTATTCAGGAAAGTGGTTAAAGAATTTTTACTTTGTAGACCATACTATGAGATTCGCGATTTTTTCGAGGAAAGAATTTGAGATGTTTTCTGATTTTATAAATGCCTATTCTCTGTGTATTTTTATTAATTGACTATTATTTCATTTTAAGATTTTAATCTGTATTACCTTTGTATTGTTTGTCCTTCTGGCACTTAGTTTTATATTTGCTTTGTCCATAAGATGAATCAATCTTTGACAATAAAGTATATTTGATTTGATTTGACATTATGTTACTCCTTCACATATTCAGATTGATTTTGCATCCTAATCTTTCGAAAATGAAAACCACTGCATTATGCATAATAACCTCAAAAAAAGTACTGCAGATATTTACTTGACAATCACATATCCAGCAGTAATCAAAATTCATCAATAGAATCAATAATAATCTATAATTTCAAATATATCATCAATAATTTAATGTGAATTTTGATTGATACTATCGATATATCATTAAATTTGTTCAGCCTTAGACATAACACAGTTCAGTATAGTTGGTAAGCAAAGATGACATCTGAAATACTCGAAGATTGCCGAAATTGAATCAATTCATCTGCACACAGATTTATTTTCATGAAATTGTCATGAAATCATCTAACGGCTATATTCTCGTTCCTGACTGCTGTATTTTGGATTTTGTGGTAACTGTCGACAATGAGCGAAACTGACTAGAAACATGATGATGGTATCAGATTTACACAGGTTCCATGAACACTCATAACGCTCATTATTCAAATATTTGTAGTCGTAGGAAAACAGTGTACATAACTCGTTGGAAAGTATATTTCAAGCACTCGTTACATTTGCTGAAATAAGTCACTTCTCACACTAGTTACGTAATATACTACTGGTACTACTAATTTTGTTCAATTTCAATATTATATTCATTCAATAATATGCAATAACTCTCAAATGGTAAAGTGAATTATAAACTAATATACTAATGAAGAAAACTTGGCATATGAACTTTTTTGTTCTTTTTGCTGAGAAGTTGATGAGATCTATCAATAACAAAGTGGGGAAAAAGTGTAATGAAAAATATCTAGACATTTATTACTTATTTGCAATTTTGTTTGATACTTTTGATACTGTTTGACACTTTTTTTCTTGATGATTGTAGAAAGCGCCAGGTCACCAAAGGATAAACGCAATAGAGATTCTGAACACAGAATCAATTCTGATAGAAACGATGAAAAAAGCGTTCTGCATCCGATAAAGACATCACAGATATCATCAAGAGATAGAAAACCCATGCATAACAACTGTGCTGATAAGGTATTCTATTGTATTGATATAATTTTCAAAATATTAGAAACAATCCTAAAATTTATATACATATATTATGTTCTAATGTTGACTTGTATTTCAGAATTTTGAGATAATTTGTCAAAATTCAGACATTCTGAAAATATTAATTTATTGGCACTCATCTATCTCAGAATGATTTTTTTGCCTTCCTCGTTTTTCAGAGGGATGATAGAGAAAGAGTGGCTAGAGTAGGTGATTGGTCAGAGCATGTCAGCTCATCTGGCAAAAAGTATTATTACAACTGTAAAACTGAAGTGTCCCAATGGGAGAAGCCAAGAGAATGGATAGAGCGAGAAAGAGAAAGGGATAGATTCAGAGGCAGAGATAGAGAATCTGAAAGGAGCTATAGCAGCTCTAGTCGTTCAGTCATCAGTAAGTTTTTGATATTTATATTTTATCTGATACATCAATGAAAAAAATCACAGTTTTCTTATTTCACCATTCCCTACAAACCTTGCTAAAAGAATCAAAACAAGCATTGGCAACAGTGTTAATCTCATTGATCATCACTTTCATAAAATACTGTTCATATGTTGATGTGATTTTATGTGAATTTTGGAAGCAAATTCTTGTGTTCAAGTGCAAGTTATAATGAAGTGTTCAATGTATTTTCAATTTAGCTCAATTCTCTTGCCACATGAATTCTAGTAGTAAGAGATTGCTATACCCTAAACTACCACTATTAATACTACTACCAATTGAGACTTGAGATTAGTTGAGTACAATGAATAACTAAATTGAGGTTGCTTTCCTGATATACTATGATATCTAATACTGTCATGAAATACAAATAGTAGTAATACACTCTTGGATGGATGAATAGATAGTCTTCATTGTCAAAGGACAATATTCTCATGGAAAGAGTACAAAAAGTATATAAAAAAAAGCATGAAAAAAGCAAGTAGATGACGAAAATACATGGTAAATGAGTAATCCATCAATTTTCATATTACTGACGAAATCTACAGAAATAATCAATCACCTGAACTATTTGACACATCTGAATTTTCGAAAGACTATTAAGGATGGCGTTATATTATATACCATAAATATCAATTACTAGGATTTTTTCACTTTTAGAATTTTTCTGAATAAGAAAGTGCATCACAAAGAAAAATAATATTCTTGTGGTTTCTATTTGTAGTCGTATAAAAAGTATCGTAAAAAACTCATTTGAAAACCTCTTTGTTCACTGTCAATTTGTGGACCTCCTTTGGCTGAGTCCACCAATTTGTCTCCCTCGTGTGCAACAAAACGTTTTCTTGTTGAATATACATTATATTTGAAATATTCATCTTTTCCACACACGTGCCATCAACGTATATGAACAATGGTCACCTTAGAATATATAATAATAATAATAATAATCGTCTTTATTATATTCAATCAGATTTGCACATATATAATCATAAAAAAAACATAGATTTGTTTGGAAATAAAGGGCGAAGTTTATTTTTGATTGAGTACCAGCGCAATCAAAAATATTCTTCCACTTAACCCATAATTAATTTCCATTGCTGAACATCTACTTGATGAGATGAAAAATAAATAAAACGACATTCTTCTAGGACATGAGAAACATTCCATCTCGAGAGCGACGAACAGCAGTAACAGCAGCAGCAGTAGCAGCAGTAAGGACCACATGCGGGACAATTCTGTGACGATCCGACACTGGAGCACGTCTGCCCGCGAAGACGCCAACGACGCGATGCTCAAAGACTCCCGTTTATCAAGGAAGCAGTCTGAAGAGAACCTGCAGACGACACAACAGGTATTTTTACTCACTTCTCCAGTGTCGGCGTACCGAGCTACCAATGTTTTCGAAATTTCATTGATACCACTATTATCAATTTCAATTAATATTATTGTCTATGGAATGATGCCATGTATTTCATTTACCTCTCACTTTACACCTTGCAAACATTTCCTGTGATATCGTCTATTGGTATTTAACTTCAAACCTCGTAAACAGCGCCACCATACGCACATTGTTTCTACGTAGCCTGTCGACCTGGCCGAATCCATCCCATTAGATCAGTATTGGATACAAAGAATCACGCTTTTCCCGAAGTGACTGAAAATCATTCCTACACAAAATAACACATCCCCCATTGCCTCTTGAGCATGGATAGCTATATTTTAGTGCACAATTATTCACATTCGAACAGAATATTTAACGCTTGTATTTCGAAAACGGATGTATGAATCAGGAGAAAATGGTTCTCTGTAGATATGAGATAATATATAGGGTGTTCCGTTGAAAAAAATTGACATCATATAAAAATATGATAGTTACTGGAATATACGGGAAAACCTTGAAAATACCACAAACAGTGGCGAAAATTTGTATGGACAGTCGTTGGTAGGCCACCTCAAATATATACAAATTTTTCATTAATTTCTATGGATTATGGAGACCTCTTCAGACCATTGAAATGTATAAAATAACGTGATTGTTTCGCATCTTATAATTTCGCCTTTTCAAATGGGAATTTATTCAGGACATGGACATTTCTCCTGGAGATAGTACGCCTACGTCTGAGGTGTCTTATGGTGGAATTGGGCAGTCTCAGGCTCAGATGGAGCAGGTGACATCAATGGGGCCGGTCCTGCTAGCTAACGCCTTGCCCAAGCTGATATCGCATCCGATACACATACCAACAACACCTGTTAGGTGAGATTCAACAGGAAATTTGATAACTTGAGAGAAATCGAAAACACAATGAGTGATTTCACCATTTCCTCTCGTGATGTCAATAAATACATAAATTTTTACTGGGTATTTTATATTTGGATTGATCAAAAATTATTAATAAACACCACATATCAATGCTCTTAAATAATGTCCAAAACTCAGTGAATATAAATACTGTCTGTAAGTTCTTCAAGGAGGTGGTACATTCATTTTTCAGTTTTTGATGGGATTTTCTCTCCTCGTGTCTAAAAAATAGAGTAGAAGTTATTAAAAATTATCGCAATATATTTGTAGTAAGGACAGATTTAGGATCTGTCCCAAAATGTCACTGCGCTTGAAATTAAACCTTTAGATACCTAAAAGAGAAATTCTCTATTGGTCAGTGACACCTTGTTTTTCAAAAAATTTTTTATTAAAATTAAAATTAATTAATATTATATATTATAATTAATATTATTAATTATATTAATTTTAAAAAATTTATTATTAAATATATTTGTATTTCCAAAAATTTTTTGAAAAACAAGGTGTCACTGACCAATAGAGAATTTCTCTTTTAGGTATCTAAAGGTTTAATTTCAAGCGCAGTGACATTTTGGGACAGATCCTAAATCTGTCCTTACTACAAATATATTGCGATAATTTTTAATAACTTCTACTCTATTTTTTAGAAACGAGGAGAGAAAATCCCATCAAAAACTGAAAAATCAGTGAATATACTTTCATCTATATATAGCAAATAATATTCTCCACTCTCATCCTCTGTCGAATGATATCTAATAAATATTTGTAGATCTCGTTCCAACAAATTACTTATATATACTTACTTACATATATAAAAAAATCGTTGCCAGCAATCTTGAGTTCCGATCAATCAACTGTATAAAATATCAAATCCTTTTTCTATAATCTCTAGAGTCTCTCTAGAATACCACTATATATAATCATTATTATATATTTCTTTTGATGCAACTAATTTTGAACTTGGATAGAATCTGATGATGAGTGAAGAATCATATTCTCGTGCAAAGAAATAATCAATTATAGCCTTTCACTTTTTCCATCCAATTTCTATGTATGTTAATGTTCATCTTGTTGAATGATCACTTTCATTTTATTTTAATATGTGTTCTTGAAAAATCTTCTATGTATATTCATTTTCCAGCTTTTCGTGTGATTTTCTCTCCTCGTTTCTAAAAAATAGAGTAGAAGTTATTAAAACTTATTGTTGAGAACGGGAGCAGATTCGTTCCCGAAACGTCCACCAAGATGAGTAGAGGTTTTATTCTTATTATATATATTTGTATTTCCAAATTGATGAATAAATGATGAACAAGAAAATAAGTTAATTGCTCTGAGATTTTGATAGTCAGCTATCGAGTAAATCAGCACCAAAGTTATGTAATGCATATATAAATCCCAAAAGAAGACAGTGTTCAACAAATAGGTGTTGGGCTCTCATCAATTGACATGATAATACTTCTTGAAATTAATATTTCTTTAGTGCTTTCTTGGATTTTTTTACACTAATATTTTTTTAATTTTGTTCTTAATTATTAACTATTATTTCATTGTAATAAATAGATCTTTCACAAATATCAGATCTAATTTTGATGAGATATGCTTGTCTTGTTGAATGTGAATGTTTGTTACTATCGATTTTTAAATTCAAAATGGAATGTTTATAACTGTGTTTCGCGGGCTGAATGATTGTTTATATATTTAATATTATACAGGGTGTCCTTAAAAGGTCTTTACAAAAAGCTACCACATATTCTTCAGACCAAAACAATTCGATACAAGCAAACTTACCTCAGTAAAAAGTTGCTTAGTTTGGGCGCTAGACGGCTCTGAAGTTGAAATTTTCAAATCGATTTTGCTTCATAACTTTTGAACGGCTCATGAGATTTTTTTCAAATTTGGTACATTGGCATAGACTCATCGGGCAATGAAACTCATATCATAATCATAATGAATATCATTCCATGGGCGTAGAACTTGATTTTTTCAGTAAATAAACATCTAAAACTCCTACGCCAATGGAAAAAAAATTAGTTTCAATATGAAATCTAAATTATTCAACTCATTCACTACAAAAAAGGTACTCTTGACAAAAGTCGATTCCTCTCATGGTTTCGACAAAATTTTAATTTTAGTGATTTAGAGCATAATTAATAATAAAACGATTAACAGATATTTCATAAAAATTGTTCAAAATGTTCACCATTTTCACGTATACAAAGATTTATACGACGCAAAAAGTTGAAATGTACTCTTTGCATAACTTCTTCATCGCCTGTAAGATTATTCGTCGCCTGTTGGATACGTTGCCATAATTGTTCTACAGTATTCACAGGGGTCTTGTAAACCGTAGACTTGAGATAACCCCATACAAAATAATCCATCGGTGTTAAGTCTGGAGAACGTGGTGGCCAATTCACAGGTGCATCATTACCTCTACCTATCCATCTGTCTGGGTACTGTTGGTTTAAAAAATTCCTAACATCCACCGAAAAATGTGGTGGAGCTCCATCGTGCATAAACCACATATCTACCCGATGTTGGAGTGGTAAATCTTCCAACAAATTTGGCAACGTATTTCGTAGATGTTGTAAATACATGTCTCCTGTTAATCTTTGTGGAAGTATGACAGGACCAATTATAAAATTTCCTATTATTCCAGCCCAAACGTTGATTTTGAATTCGTGTTGAAAATGGTTTATTTTAATGGAATGAGGATTTTCAATTGCATAAACGTGTTCATTATGAAAATTAGTTATTCCTCTTCTCGTGAAACAGGCTTCATCAGTGAACAAAATATTCTTTCCAAAGTTCAGATTCATTTCTCTTTGCAAATTAATGAACCTACAAAACATCAGACGACTTTGTGAATCATGGATTAATAAATCTTGAACTGGCGTCTTGTGGTATGGGTATAATAATTGTTCTCTTAGTACTTCATGAACGTCATTCCTAGAAACTTCTAGTTCATTACTTTTCCGTCTAGTACTCAATTCTGGATTTTCTTCAATACGGTCTAAAATTTCTACTTCGACTTCGGGAATCCTGTCTTCCATAATCACCAGTTCTAGGAGCAAAATGACCGGTCTCCCGAAGACGTCTCTCAACTGCAGCAAAGGTTGGGTGGCTTGGTACGCGACGATTTGGAAACCTTGCCGAATACACCCTCACACTCTCTCGACCATTTCCTTGACAATATCCGAATACCAATAACATATCGGTGTATTCTTCATTGGTGTATTGTACGGCCATGATAAATCAGAAAAGTCCGATATCAACAATCAACGTCAATAAAACTCGACAAATCAACACAGATGAAACTATGGAAACCAAGAATGTGAATATCACTGTTTTCGAGCAGATAATAATAGTCTTCAGAAAAAAAAAACCAGTGCTAATTATTTTCAATAGAAATAACCTATGCAAAAACTACATCTCAACTTTTTGCGTCGTATAAATCTTTGTATACGTTAAAATGGTGAACATTTTGAACAATTTTTATGAAATATCTGTTAATCGTTTTATTATTAATTATGCTCTAAATCACTAAAATTAAAATTTTGTCGAAACCATGAGAGGAATCGACTTTTGTCAAGAGTACCTTTTTTGTAGTGAATGAGTTGAATGATTTAGATTTCATATTGAAACTAATTTTTTTCCATTGGCGTAGGAGTTTTAGATGTTTATTTAGTGAAAAAATCAAGTTCTACGCCCATGGAATGATATTCATTATGATTATGATATGAGTTTCATTGCCCGATGAGTCTATGCCAACGTACCAAATTTGAAAAAAATCTCATGAGCCGTTCAAAAGTTATGAAGCAAAATCGATTTGAAAATTTCAACTTCAGAGCCGTCTAGCGCCCAAACTAAGCAACTTTTTACTGAGGTAAGTTTGCTTGTATCGAATTGTTTTGGTCTGAAGAATATGTGGTAGCTTTTTGTAAAGACCTTTTAAGGACACCCTGTAGATAATTTATATATTTTTATATGTTTATATTTCATTATGTTTTGAATTTATATAATGAAATCAATGTTTATTCTTCAATAACTTCATTTTGAAGGATTCTAAGTATTCTAATTTATAATTTCAGCATTTACATAATTGTAAGTAAATTTTCGACTATTTCTGCGATGTCTTGTTCCTATTATCAGCCATTGAATATAAAATAAAGACATAATCTCATCTAAAAAAGAGAAGTGTCAATGTCCAAAAAAGAATAAATCCCAATAACAAGACATAAATATCTTTAGCAAGGAGTTATAATTTAATTTCATTAAATGAAGAGAAGAAAATAAAAACAATGTAGGATAGTTAAGCTAAGATATAATTCAACTGTGATTCCAGTAGTAATAATGAGCTTGCTTGGTTAATCAGCTTATATATTTTTATTTATATATTTATATATATATTTATTTATATTTTTCATGAATTGGCCAATAGGTTCATAGTATGTGTCGAGATTCGTACAGAGTTGATTGTACAGTTTGCCCATTGCAACAACCGGTGACTTGAGTAATATGTTAGTTCTTAAATTTGGTAGGTAAAAAGTCGATTCGTTCCTAGAAATCAATCGCGGAACATGAAAGTAAAAGTGGGAAAGTAATTCGGGACGGTCAATCGGAAGGTATCATCGGCTTGTCGGTTCCAGCATGGCGTACCGGCGAGAGGCGTCACCACAGAACGCGCCGGCCGCCCTGCCGGTCACCGTGTCGAACACGCCGGGACCGCCGCAGCAACAGCAGCAGCAGCGCCCGTCTGCCGCCGATGGCTCGGACAAGGGCGCGCAGCAGCGGCCGGGCGGCGACCGCCTGTCGGCCATCGCGGGCGCGCCCCTCGCCGTCGACACCGACCACGCGGGCGGCGGCGTCGTCGAGGGGCCGCCCACGCCGACGCATTCGGAGACGGCCGATTGCGCGAAGGGTGAGTTGACGGACGTGAATAATGTACAGGGCGGGCCAAACACTTGGACACTCGAGTCAAATCAGAATATACTCTGTCAGAAAATTAACGGGCACTGCATCGATCAATATATTGGAAACTAAGTATGGCAAATTTGAAAATTTGGTGGCATACTACTGTTGATGGGGGCAATTCGGCCAAAATATTTTCAAGATGCTGGCATTTCCACTTGTACATGAAGTTGATATCGACTTGCTTATTTCAAATTGGACACCCATTATATTGTTTAATTCCTAGATTCTACGAACAATTCCAGGCAAATTTCATGCATAATGTCCTACACCTAAGTCTAACTGTTTTCGACATATTTTGAATTTTATGTCGAAATTAACGATTGCCAGTCTGAACATATCAATTTCTCCTATATGAAATCTTGAATTATTGGATTGGGGTTGGTTTCCTTATAGAAGGAGATCTGCTTTAGTGAACTGTGTTGATATTTCAACAATATATATGCACAGGGTGATCAGAAATTAACATTGAGTATTACTTTGGAAAAATATACTAATATAAATAATACTTTTTCCATAGTTGCATATCAGTCAGCATTGAAGATGTATGAGGTTGTCTATTCCAAAAATTTGTAGTTTTCGAAATAATGGACGAATTAACATTTCTCTGTTCCCGAAAATCGCGTATTCTTGAGTTTAATTATTGGCCATGGCGCCCGCGGTTGTGTTAGAAGCAATCGAGTGTCACCCAAATGATATTTTAAACAATCATGCCGGCTTGTGTGAATTATTCAAATGAAGATTACTTGAATCTATTCATTATTAATGGTGAATGTAATCAATAGAGTTATCTCAAGAACATGTGATATATTTGCTATTCAATATCCGCAGAAACAGAAGTCCCCACAAAACAATGTCGATTCGAATATTTACTGACCAAAAGATTTTGGTAAACCTCTCGATGTCGTTAAATTTGATGTTTGTTCTATTTTTATTCGAAATGCTTCAGATTTCATTCATTCACATTTTTGTATAGACAGATCGATTGTTATGTATGATTTGTTCAACATATTTGTTTGATACAGACTTTCACAAACTAACTGTATGTTTTCTGTAATTTGCAGCAGTAGTAGTACCTGTTAGTAGTTCCTCCGGGAGTTTACAAACTCTTCAAGGAGTATCTAGTTCTTTACAAGCCTTACGACCGCAAGGGCCAACGATAACACCATCTTTAGCGAATCATTATAGGGATGACCTAGTGAATCACGTCAGGGGTTGGCCAGCGGAAATCATAGAAAAACAGGTGAGAACATATGAAATAGCTGAATTGCCAAAAAAAAATATATTTTTGAAGTTTATAATTCTGACTTGCATCACCGAAACCTCGGATGCAAGTCATAATTCTGATATTCGACATATAATGATATTTTTAACTTTCATAATTATAGACTACAATGTCGGAATTCTGAGATATTGTGTTAGAATTCTATGAATACTATGTCACAATGCTTTGATATTCTATCAAAACCATAATGTTCAAAAATATCATATTTCTATTTTGCATCTATAGTGCAGTCATTATTACACCCCAATGCGTTCTGAAATATCTTCTGTTTATACACTTTCAATTTTCTAATATCAATCGATGTGTTGCGATTTTGAAGTTTCGTTCATTTCTTCCATGATGCCAAGTGTCGCAAATATTCCTTGTTATTATATTCAGCATCAATTTATGCGAGATAGAGTCCTCGTTTCGCTCCTCGTATTCCAATGAACTCGTAGGTCAAAATAGCGTCTTATAAAACTTGTATCAAAATATACGGTTCTGTTAACACATCAATGAAGGTAGTTCATTGATAATTCACAAATAATTTGAGAATTATTTGGTAAAACACAGGATTTCAATCATAGGGATAGGCGTAAATTATTGATCCATTTAATTCTATGCTATGTTACTTTTCGTCGATATTGCCATAGTCAATCCTCTTGAAATCGTTTCAAACAATCTATAAAAATAACGCCCAAAATATGCATGTTACATGGCCACTTCATTTGTACGTTATCTCGATTTTTCTTTCATTTCAGGCGCAAAAATTAGCAGAAGATGCTCATATAATGGGCAGTATACAGTGTTCGAAAGTTTCTGCAGAACTCAAATCTGCTAGGTCAATAGTTCGTCTTACGGAAATTCAAGCAACATTACAGGAACAGAGGTGAATATTTACTAAATTTCTCAAAAATTCCGTGGCTTTCCTACTTTTTCCTTCAGAGTTCGGAAAATTTCGTCCCGATTGTACGCACATTGAAACCGTGATTCTTTTGCAGGTTAGAAACGAAATACTTCGCTATTATATTGATTGAAATGAAATGGATAAGATTTTGTTTGATGAACAAAATCAGGTGTACCAGCTATCAAGTGTTGAAAGAAGGATTAGAATATTTTGAAAAACGTGGGAAATACATTGATAGGTATTTTGCATAATGAAAAAGTCGACGAAAATTACGTTTTCAACAAGTGAAGATTTTCATAGTACTAATGACATCATCGCACATTCCTGAAAACAAAACACAATATAGTTCACGAGAATTTTTGAAAATCTCTCGTAAGGTGTATCTCTACACTCATTCCATCAGCGATAATATAATATTTCAAAGAATAAGCAGATAGAACAGGTTTTTATTTCAATAAAAATAACCTTGTTTTACTCTCTAAGACATTTAATTTTAGATATGATATATTAATTATGATTTTTCTCATCGAAACGACTTGATTATAAATACTTCGGGGTAAGAATCAAAATTTAAAAAAATTCAAATCTCATCTCCAAAATTACAAAGTATATTTAAGGCTTTTGCACATAGTTGCACATTTGAATCAATTGGTCACTACAGAAAAATTCCAAACTTGATATTTTGTAAAAATATCTTGACCTACCTCTTCATCCCCAATAGTTATTCTGTCAGTTATTCTGCAACATTCTTTTTCACTATGAATCATAATCGTTTGCGAAGCATGGGTATGATTGATAATGGTGTAAAAATCACTTCTCTTCTATTCTACGGTTTTCTTCAGCACAAATCTAAAACAACCATTTTACTCTTATATTCTGCCACTGATGGAAATGACCAGTTTATGATTCATCATCCACATCATATCATATTCCTCCTAGGTATCGAATTCTGAAGAAATTCCAACTTGAGAACAAAAACACAATAACAAAACCAGCCGCCGCTATATCAAATATCGAAATACATAATCATATGTATTTTTATGAAATATACAAATATATAAAAATATAGCAGAAAAAACATCAAGGACGATCAAAATAATGCCAAAACTATTAAGATATTCATGATATTCAAACTATATCAGGACCAAGTCAACTAAAACGGCTGAAAATCGAGTGAAGGAATTTCACAAAAATGGAATATTCATAAAAATGTCTTTTTCAGAAAGCATACAAGTAGTATCATCCTCTATTTTCACCAGTATTACATTGCTCAAAAGCAAAACTATGTAAACGGTTACAGATTTTTCTGAAAATTGAACTGGTAGTGGTCTTGGTATAGTTTATGAGTACTTCCATCGAGACATGGGATCGAATTCCATTCGTATTCTCAGTTCTTGAATGTTCGTGGTTGTATGCTGCCTTGACTCCTCTCAAACTTCTACTTATATGGTGCTAGAGCGGTTGAAAATAATAAATAAAGATTGGGGAGGATGGGGGGAAGGTTTGTGAAGATCGGACCATTGCGTAGTTTGCTAGAATCGTCTAATGCTCACCACTTCTTGTTCACTTATATTATAGAACAGCACTCGATGCTTACAGTCAATATTGAAGAGTTGTTGAGAAGACTTTGAATTATGGTGGATAAGTGTTGATATTGATTTACGTAGATATAAACATAAACCTAAATTTGTTTTTGTTTTCAGAATATTATTTTTACGTCAACAAATCAAGGAACTAGAAGAATTAAAGTCACAAAATTCATTCATGAACGACGATACTTAGTGTCAAATATCACAAGATTCAGTGTTCATATGGTCATCGTATCATCTTCAGTGGAGTGTCTGCGATAAAAAGAGTTTATTTCTTTTTCGTCTATCTATACATAATTGAGCCTTGTATATTCACATTATCATTATTCTGTCCCTCCACTACCACTTGGTGGGCCTTTCAGGCATTTTATTTCATTTTGATAGATTCTAAAGACTATCGGCTAGGTAGGAAATGCGATCCTGTATTTGTATTATATTGGTTTTTATGTTTTAGACTTAGATAAATTGATATAACATAGACCATAGGTTTTTTCTATTGTGTATATTTTCATTTGTTATTTCCTTTGTAATTTATGAATTGTATGGACTGCGGCATTAATTGTTAAGTAATATTTTTATAAATTGATAATAATTGGTCACTGTAATATTTTTAAATGTTTAAATATATTATTTCTTTGCATTTGGTGTTCTTTAATATTTATTGATTTTCTATCTTTATACTCGTTTATTTACATAAAACCCTAATCTTGTGTCGAATGCCACTTTATTAATATCAAATGGAAATATACACTGTGAGCAACAGATGGTGTTGACTCTTGAAATCTCCAAAATATATAGAATTTTACAAAATATCTTGTGATATACTTAAACACTGTTGATTGTTTTTGTTCTGTTGCTTTGAATTTTTAATGAACTAATGTTCAGATTGAGTAGTTATTTAAGACTGCACCACCTTCAATTATAGTGAGAAAATTTCCCGGAATAAGTGGTCATACAAGGACAGGTAACCCCAGCTTTTGTCCAACTTCAAACTACAGGATTTCTTCAGAATTGTCATTAGATAAACGATAAGATATGTTGTGGAATAACTTGTGATCAAGAGATCTAGTCAATATCTTGTGATGGGGAGATCTGAAGTTACTATTTTCCACCACTCAAAAAAATATAGACTTATAGTAGTGAAATGGTATCCTTGGATTACATGAATGTTGAATTGAATCTGTTGGACCTCTTACAAAGATCCTGAGGTGAAATGAAGAATTAGTGTCTTTGAATTAATTGAGAAAAAGAAATAGTGCAATTCAAAATATTTACATATGAAAACTCAAAAACACAAAATTTCCATTTCTACATATATTCATTTCATAAACGATTTCAGATAAAAGTCGACTGCGAATTCTTTCATTAGATTATCCTAATCAATCCAGAGAATGTTGTTCATGGCAACGTGAAAAATACAGAACACAGAAATTCACAATCAGGGAATTGTGATACATAAATTGCAATCATTACTTTAAAACGACTCGATATTAGTATTCGAACTGCATAAATTCAATAAAAGTACCCTGAATAGTGTTTAGTTTGTCATGATACATTT
The DNA here is from genome assembly GCA_963576655.1 of Gastrophysa polygoni. Lineage (NCBI taxonomy): Eukaryota > Metazoa > Arthropoda > Insecta > Coleoptera > Chrysomelidae > Gastrophysa > Gastrophysa polygoni. The sequence goes on from OY755090.1 coordinate 13,548,882, forward strand.
GGCCAAAATACGGATTGCAATGATTTAATTCTTGACTTTTTGATTTTTTGTCTTCACATAATTCATTGATTAGTATAGGCTACTCCACCTGAATCTCAGCACGGAGAATTTGTAATGCCTTCTCGAAATGTGATAGTATGCAATCAATCAGTGGAAAGTGGGTACAGTTCATCTGTTCTCTGACGTGGGTAACCTGTATCATGAATCTTACAAGTAAAGTATGAAGTATGGATTGCAATGAACTCTTCACAAAGTTCATCAACATTTCAACCACTGTTTGATTACAAAGCTGCGCAATATAATATCCCAAGAGGTTTGGAGTAGCTGTACTCATCAATGAAGTATCACACAAAAAAAACATTGAAATATCATCATGTAAAGAAATTATGTATATGTGACATCACATGTTTGGATATTCAACTTTTGATCAAAATTGCACTTTCATCTTCTCAATCACATTACCGCGAATGTTACGATGAAAGTTATGTACTTTGAATTAAAACAAATGATTTGGGTGGATTCTGTTCAAAATGTAGACTGACCACTGAAGTAGAAATTGAGTTATTATTTATTTGCATTAAATGTGTGTAATTAGGTTTGTACGTGGATGAAACATTTTCACATAATCTTCTCTTTCTGAACAGTGTTTAGAGATATTTGTCATGTTTGAAGCTCTATTTGATTTTCATCCTGTTAGTTGAAATATTTATTTTTTTAAGCCCAAGTTTCAAAGATGACGAATGTTCAATTTTAACAACCCCTTTTCATTGTAATTTATATTTATTCAGAATTGTAATAGTTGAACTGAAACATATTCACTTAACATATGTGCAAAAATATGAAGAATCAAATCAATCTATTCTCTCAGATTTCTGTGGCTTTTTTATCACCATTGAATTTGGATGAGGAAACTCTTGTATAATAGTTGTCTACATGTATTGAGTGTATGTCTGTTATATATAATCTTAAAAATCGAAATGTTCCGAATGGGTTACATTAAAAACTTTTTAATCTAATTACTTCCGTTTTTTACTTTCATTATACAGGGTGTCCTTAAAAGGTCTTTACAAAAAGCTACCACATATTCTTCAGACCAAAACAATTCGATACAAGCAAACTTACCTCAGTAAAAAGTTGCTTAGTTTGGGCGCTAGACGGCTCTGAAGTTGAAATTTTCAAATCGATTTTGCTTCATAACTTTTGAACGGCTCATGAGATTTTTTTCAAATTTGGTACGTTGGCATAGACTCATCGGGCAATGAAACTCATATCATAATCATAATGAATATCATTCCATGGGCGTAGAACTTGATTTTTTCAGTAAATAAACATCTAAAACTCCTACGCCAATGGAAAAAAATTAGTTTCAATATGAAATCTAAATTATTCAACTCATTCACTACAAAAAAGGTACTCTTGACAAAAGTCGATTCCTCTCATGGTTTCGACAAAATTTTAATTTTAGTGATTTAGAGCATAATTAATAATAAAACGATTAACAGATATTTCATAATAATTGTTCAAAATGTTCACCATTTTCACGTATACAAAGATTTATACGACGCAAAAAGTTGAGATGTACTCTTTGCATAGGTTATTTCTATTGAAAATAAGTAGCACTGGTTTTTTTTTCTGAAGACTATTATTATCTGCTCGAAAACAGTGATATTCACATTCTTGGTTTCCATAGTTTCATCTGTGTTGATTTGTCGAGTTTTATTGACGTTGATTGTTGATATCGGACTTTTCTGATTTATCATGGCCGTACAATACACCAATGAAGAATACACCGATATGTTATTGGTATTCGGATATTGTCAAGGAAATGGTCGAGAGAGTGTGAGGGTGTATTCGGCAAGGTTTCCAAATCGTCGCGTACCAAGCCACCCAACCTTTGCTGCAGTTGAGAGACGTCTTCGGGAGACCGGTCATTTTGCTCCTAGAACTGGTGATTATGGAAGACAGCGTTATGTAAGGATTCCCGAAGTCGAAGTAGAAATTTTAGACCGTATTGAAGAAAATCCAGAATTGAGTACTAGACGGATAAGTAATGAACTAGAAGTTTCTAGGAATGCCGTTCATGAAGTACTAAGAGAACAATTATTATACCCATACCACAAGACGCCAGTTCAAGATTTATTAATCCATGATTCACAAAGTCGTCTGATGTTTTGTAGGTTCATTAATTTGCAAAGAGAAATGAATCTGAACTTTGGAAAGAATATTTTGTTCACTGATGAAGCCTGTTTCACGAGAAGAGGAATAACTAATTTTCATAATGAACACGTTTATGCAATTGAAAATCCTCATTCCATTAAAATAAACCATTTTCAACACGAATTCAAAATCAACGTTTGGGCTGGAATAATAGGAAATTTTATATTTGGTCCTGTCATACTTCCACAAAGATTAACAGGAGACATGTATTTACAACATCTACGAAATACGTTGCCAAATTTGTTGGAAGATTTACCACTCCAACATCGGGTAGATATGTGGTTTATGCACGATGGAGCTCCACCACATTTTTCGGTGGATGTTAGGAATTTTTTAAACCAACAGTACCCAGACAGATGGATAGGTAGAGGTAATGATGCACCCGTGAATTGGCCACCACGTTCTCCAGACTTAACACCGATGGATTATTTTGTATGGGGTTATCTCAAGTCTACGGTTTACAAGACCCCTGTGAATACTGTAGAACAATTATGGCAACGTATCCAACATGCGACGAATAATCTTACAGGCGATGAAGAAGTTATGCAAAGAGTACATTTCAACTTTTTGAGTCGTATAAATCTTTGTATACGTGAAAATGGTGAACATTTTGAACAATTTTTATGAAATATCTGTTAATCGTTTTATTATTAATTCTGTTCTAAATCACTAAAATTGAAATTTTGTCGAAACCATGAGAGGAATCGACTTTTGTCAAGAGTACCTTTTTTGTAGTGAATGAGTTGAATAATTTAGATTTCATGTTGAAACTAATTTTTTTCCATTGGCGTAGGAGTTTTAGATGTTTATTTACTGAAAAAATCAAGTTCTACGCCCATGGAATGATATTCATTATGATTATGATATGAGTTTCATTGCCCGATGAGTCTATGCCAACGTACCAAATTTGAAAAAAATCTCATGAGCCGTTCAAAAGTTATGAAGCAAAATCGATTTGAAAATTTCAACTTCAGAGCCGTCTAGCGCCCAAACTAAGCAACTTTTTACTGAGGTAAGTTTGCTTGTATCGAATTGTTTTGGTCTGAAGAATATGTGGTAGCTTTTTGTAAAGACCTTTTAAGGACACCCTGTATATCATATTGCAAGCGATGAGGATCGTTTGCGCATATGATTTTTCACAAGAGTAGGTCCACTTCTGTCAGTGGCTTACAGAGGCACTTATTGTATTCTACATGGTCCTACAATTGTCAATCGTATATGGTAGCTCATTTAGAGCCGGCGATGAAAAAAGTATAAAAGAGAGTTTCTGGCTTGGGACAAACCATAGAGAAACGAAAAAAAGAGAGTGACAGATACTGTAGAAATTCATAGAAACACGAACAGTAGCGGACCTATGAGCAGAGGGTACGAACTTATGATAGAATGCGGGAAATTTAAAAGTAAAACGGGAGGCGGGAATTTCAAATCAAACCTATTTTTCAATTGCATTATATTTTTTCAGACAATCTTTTTCTGATGAACAAACTCACAAACGAAATGCTGCAGAATATATTCTGGATAATAAAAAAATATATAAAATAAAAATATTGATATATCATTGAAAATAATAAAAATAGCAAGTCACAAAATATCACAAACATAACTAGAATACACAAAATAAAAAAAATAAACAAAACAAACTGGTATGCTTTTTCATTCCCCTCTTAGAAAAGAGAATTAGGTGAACATAAACAAAAGTCAAAAACCCTAAACTCGAACAAAACTCAAAATAAATAAAAGAATATGACTTCTCTGAATATGAACTCTCACCAGAAAGTATTATTTTCTGAGGTTTTTTTTGGTAAAACTATAAATATTTTCAAATCTTTAAAATATTTCTTTACAGACAGTTTAATAGCTATATCAATAATTTTATAATTGAGTTCCTCAGAATGTTCTGAACATCTCAACCATACGTTTTTTGAAACATTCTTCAAAATGGTGTCTTTCAAAACAATATTAATGTTATTCAAAATAACCATACTTCAAAAAAAGTGTTGTACACTCATAAATATTTATCACAAAATAAACGAATCCTTTGTAATCATAGTTCAGTCTTATATGGTTGTCATCATGTTCCCTAAACATAGTAAACATATTCTGGGAAGTGTACATCACATCTGAAAGTAAATCAGTTTCACAAATTTTGCACTCAGATGGTACTGACTTTTTAATTTTTTTAAAAATGAACCCACAAACATAAGATACAGCAGATAACTCTGTATCGCCAACTTGCAGAATTTGACCATATTCAAAATTTAATTTCATTGTTTCAATTGTGTTTTCAAGTATGTATTGGCCTTTTTCAATTTAATCTTGTAGATTCTCTAAAATATTGAAATCATCCTCCTCACAATTGGAATTTATACTTGATTTCACTAAATTGTTGAGTAGACTAGTTTTCAAACTTGAGATAAAATGTTCCGCAGTTGGATGTGAGTTACCTCTGCCTTGCTGTCTGATAGAACAAAATAAATTTTCTATACAGTCTTGATTGACAGATCTAACACACAGAAACCTGAAACCAGACCTTTTGCACCTTTCCCAAACCCTCATCATTCCTCGTATAGAAATGTGCCATCCTTTTTCAAATGGGATCATACTTTTGACTGCCAATGGTGCTATTTTCGATTTAAATTGCCAAGTCTCAATTTTTCTCATCATCTCCAGCCAAAATGAAACATGAGGTGATTTATCACTTATACATCGTTTGTATTTCTTTGAATTTTCTGGACGACAAGTTCGTCCATTGAAGCTGTCGAACAATTTATCAATGTCATGGATAAATTCAGAAGTATGAATTGCTTCAGCAGGTAAAATATTTGAATAAGCACACATGGCTTGAATTGCACATGCTACTCTGTTGCTCAAAGTTTTTGCTGCAATTGACACTTTCATTTTGTGAGTTCATTTATCTAAAAAATAATTATCTTTCAAATGATAAAGCATTTAAAATCTCGACACTTTATCAACATTGAAACAATCCTGTATATGAGATAATTTTGCTACCTTATTAGTACCAAACAGAATGTTATTGCGGTACAAACAATTCCTTGTATTTTTGAGTAATTGTGGGACATCAAAAATATGTATAATTGATTTCCCATTCACAACGTATATATAATCATTTTGTTCTTCATGTTCATGATCTATCAACTTTTTAATACAAGAAACATTTGTCGTTCCTTGATCACAGACTGTACAAACAATTTTCAACCCAGTTTGTTGAAGAGCTGTTATTACATCTTTTAATAAAATAGTGAGTTCAGTGGTTTTCACAACATCTTTAGTGAAATAGTAGGCAATAGGTTGCTTCCATTTTTTTCTCAACCCCTGAACCATGAACACTAAAGCATGATCTGCTACCTCATTTCTTCTACCCAAGGAACCTTGATCTACATAGCCTAATACTTTTCCAAGATCTGGACGGTACGTCAAAGCTGGTGTAATTTCATTGAAGATCAGAGCACAATTTTTATCCAAATGTTCCATTTTTGCAACCCTATTACCTAGCTTTTTGAATAAATGCTCATTCAAACCTGTATCAAATGGAATATAATTTAAACATGCTCTTAGTGTACTAGGAGATGGAAGTTTGATACAACTTCTCAAGAATTTATAAGCTCTTGGACCTTGCTTGGGCGTACTTTATTAGAATTTTCGATTAAAGAATTCAAGAATGAAAAACCAGTTGGACCATAATCCAGCTCTAATTTCTTTAAATAATCTTCCTTTAATTTGGCTAGGCTGAATCGTTTTCTATGCTGTTTCAAGGAGTTTTTCAGCTTACATATTTTTGACTGCTGTAATCGATGAACTTTGTAAAAGAGTTTTTCACGTGGTGTAAGTTCAGAACTCTTTGTTACATCAATTTTTTTTCAAGATGCTAGATTTCATTTTCTTAGGAGTTTGAAAATCACTGGATGGAAAACCTATTTCAATAGATGAACTTGCTGTGGGTTCAGTATTAATAATAATTGTGCTTTGCACTTCTGGAATGTCAACTACATTACCACTGTCAGCTTCATTCTGTGATCTTTGATGAAAAATGGTTGGTACAGCCTCTAATCTAATACAGAATTTTTGTTTCAATGAACTGGTGAAAAGTTTTTCTTCAAAATGGTCCTCACAAATGAAAATATATTTTCCACTAAATTCTATTTTTTTTTCTGAATTATCATTGATGAAATCCAACCATTATGCCTCAATGGTTCATTTTCTGGAAATCTGAAAAAGTGTTTATTTTTATAATTTTCATCAGAAATGTTACTATAAAAGATGTTTCTGCAAGTTGGCACTTTGCATTTGTACTTGTATGTTCCTGGTGCTGTCATATTGAAATAAATTCACTATGTACTATGTTTAGGGATCAAGAAAACATCTACAGGTACAAGTATATCACATCAACCTATATCACTTGATTTGCAAATTCACAATTCCGTATTCCTTCCTAGCAGCAGAGCAGAAGAGATCTAAAACAAGTATTACCTATTGAAATCTCTAATCCATACTGAATTTTATCAGAGTTTCTCACCTCATCCTCACATATCCACTAGTACTGAGTATGATCGTAGAATAATAGGTTATTCTAATCATTGGTATGACTTTCTTCATACAAATACAATGGAAGCTGTAGTACTGAGCCCTCAGCTTCAGTATTCATTCCGAAAACTTTTACCCCAATTTAGTTAGATATTTTCCGTTCAGCACTGAAATGTTTAGATTGTTGTTTATTTTCAATGAGTTGCAGAGAATTGAACAAACCTAGCCCCTTTTGTAATCCACAGCCCTGGCAATACAGTTTGTTTGGAAGCAACATCTATAGTATCTATCTTTGTCAAAACAAGATTATGTAATAACTATCTTTATATCTCGCACCATATTAGTCTTTGAGAATTCCATTCTGATGACTTCAGACAGAGTGCAAAATGACACGGCAGAGATAAGTTACCTGTTTAATCACTCTTATCTGTGCCGTCAGCGTCAACGTCAGGCTTTCACCCTCCTGATCACTGCACTGCCTGAACACTCGTTTATGACTGTATTATACCTTTTCAACCCTGTTAAATAGAATTTCCTGATCAAAAATTTCTCCAATGGTTAATTTTTCGTTCCAAATGTTGTTGCGGCGACACACTGTCGCTTCGTTTTGTGCTCAGTCCGAATAGTTCTGTCAAAGAGCTTATATATGTGTAAACAATTATTTTATGGTTCTGTCTCAGTTCCATCTGTGGTTCTGACACAGAAGAACAAAAGAGGAGTCCTGTCGTTTTCGACAAAAGATCCTGTGGTGGTGTCTAGTAATCTGTGGTTCTGTGGGTGTCGATCTCTAAAATGGCGGATTTGCTATGAGTCGTTATGATTTCACTTTAATGTAGTTATTTTGTCCATATAGTCACATATTTGCTTAAGAAATATTCAAGTTGCAGTGATAATAATTCATAAAGAATCAATATTAGTGAGGTGACGACGAAAAACTCAATAGGTATCGCATTCATATTATAAAAGTGTTCAGCCCAAGCACCAAGCCAGTGGATTAGAAAAATGCGACGACGCAATGGAAGAAGGTGAATATATTATATGTCTTGTGGATGATGATATGGAGTTCCCTGAGCGTACTCTCGAAGGAATAATATTTCGAATAGGATTTAAATTCGTATTTCCGTAGATCTAGAAGCAGAGATCGCAGAAGAACGGGTAGTCGCGATAGAGGTTATGGAGGCGGAGGCCGAAGAAACGCAGCCGGGGCGAACCTCCGCAAGCCCCGCTGGGACATGAGTCGCTTAGAACCCTTCAAGAAAGATTTCTATGTACCCCATCCCAATGTAGTCAACCGGCCACCCTATGAAATAGAGGAGTGGAGAAAGGTCAAAGAGATCTCCCTTAAAGGCAAGAATATACCAGAACCTGTCCTCACTTTTGAAGAAGCAGGGTATCCTGACTATGTAATGTCTGAGGTGAAGAAAATGAACTTCAAGGCTCCCACTGCTATTCAGGCTCAGGGCTGGCCAATTGCTTTATCTGGTAGAGATATGGTTGGTATCGCTTCAACAGGCTCTGGCAAAACTTTGAGCTACCTCCTTCCAGCAATTGTTCACATAAATAACCAGTCTAGACTTTCAAGAGGAGATGGACCTATTGCACTAATATTGGCACCAACAAGAGAACTTGCACAGCAAATTCAACAGGTATGAAAGAGTTAACCAGGGATTTGAATAATTTGATGACTTTTTGAATGGAACAATTCATCTTGATTGGGAATTTACAGGTTGCTAGTGATTTTGGCCAGGCCTCTAAAATCAGAAATACATGTGTATTTGGAGGAGCCCCAAAAGGACCTCAGGCTAATGACCTGATGGATGGAGTGGAAATTGTTATTGCTACACCTGGTCGTCTCATTGACTTCCTGGAAAGTAATAGAACCAATTTGAAAAGGTGCACTTACCTTGTTTTAGATGAAGCTGACAGAATGCTTGATATGGGTTTTGAACCCCAAATCAGAAAAATTATTGACCAGGTGAGTGCCCATGTATAATTTTTTTTTTTTAATTTGAAATGAGAAAGTGGAACTCAGGAAACCTAATTATATTACATAAAACAATTTAGTCCCATGTGGAAATATCTTCTAGATACCTACTAGTATTCAAAATATTCCATTCAATCAGAATAGGCAATTATATAGTATACTATTTAATCTAGAGAGTAATAGAAGAACTCAGTGGAAATGAGTTGTAAAAAGTGAATAAGTGAGAAAAAAGAATTGAGGATTTCACTGCCGTTGAGTTAGACCTGAATTATTATTTGGTAATGAAAATACCTACTGCTATTAATTGTGATTAATCTGAGCTAAATAACTCGCAGATGTCACCCTGCAGACTTAGTCTAGGATTTCCAGATTATCAGATTTGTATTTGAAAAATAACTCAGTATGATTATTACTATCAATCCTTATATTTTCCACTTTCATTTTGTAGATCAGGCCAGATCGTCAGACACTTATGTGGTCAGCTACTTGGCCTAAAGAAGTCCAAAACTTGGCACAAGAATTCTTGAAGGATTATGTGCAAATCAATGTTGGATCACTGCAGTTGTCCGCAAACCACAATATATTGCAGATTATTGATGTTTGTCAAGAATATGAGAAAGAAACAAAATTGAGTACACTTTTGAAGGAAATCATGGCTGAGAAAGAGAACAAGACAATTATTTTCATTGAGACTAAGCGTAAAGTGGATGATATAACGAGAAAAATGAAGAGAGATGGGTAAGAATAGAAGGGGTTGTAGTAATCCCAAAGAATTGGTCATAAAACAGTTTCACTATTGTTTAGTTATTTAGAAATTTTGATTTTTCATTTGCTTTCTTTGTTTAAGATGGCCAGCTGTTTGCATCCACGGGGACAAGTCTCAGCAAGATAGAGATTGGGTACTACAAGGTAAATTATTCTTAACTATGGAATCTGTTTCAGAAGAATTGTAATATAAATCACAAATTGAAATTTTTGAAGGAATGTTCAATTATTGAATATCATGTGAGCAAAACTATTGTTAACAAATAATGTTGTTCAGCTGTATTCTTAATAATATCTATGGTCATTAAATTTAGACATTCTCAACATGAAAATATTAATAAGCTGTAATATGAAAAAATTACACTCGACAATTTGGAGATCATTTTTAGCTGAACTACTATCAAAGTTAAATAATGAATATTTCATAAGAGGTTTTTTCCCAGATGAATCAAAACCTGCTTCAGTAAGAGCTATACAAAGGAGATGCTCAAGGTCCAACAAACTATATACCAATAGCCTTTCTAAGCATATTTTCTAAAATTTTGGTTAAGAATCTCAATACATTACAAGTGATAGACTCAATTCAAAGAGGTCAGGAATACATGATATATGATACCCGGATATTATGTCAAAGCTTTATTTATTGATCTGCAAAAGGCACTCAATACAGTTGACAATGCAACTATCACCAAAGTGATAATAACATATACTCAGCAAACAGTACTATTATATGAAAACAAGAAACCTTTTATCGATAAATACAAATAAAACTGAATGTAAGATTTTCAAACAAAAAAGTCAACTATCATTATACATGATTATATTATAACATATCTATTATTAACAATGATAAATGAAAAACTGAAGTATATATATATATCATCTATTTTTTATATATGGTGGGATGGTCTACCGCTTCAAAATTTATTCACTTCCTATTACCAGACTTTGTCTCACGGGAAGTTATTTGTTGTTTGTTCATTGATAAATAAATGAATGAATTATTTTTTTTGTGTTTCAGATTTTCGATGTGGTAAAGCACCAATTCTTGTTGCAACAGATGTCGCAGCAAGAGGGCTAGGTAAGTCTGTCCTTGGAAACACAAGGACGAATCAATATCTTGATTAGCAGGCTAATAGCTTATGATATCTATTTTATTTGATTTTTTTAGTATTGTTTTCTAACTGGATATTCATTATTCTGACAAGAATACATCATTAGTTCATTTTTCTGATTTATATTGTACTAAAAGCTTATACAGGGAAGCTGTTGATGATGTAATTGAAGTGTTGCTGCCTAAATGGTTTGACATACAGATACGAAAATTTCTGGTCTACTGAAATAAATGGTTCTGCAAAGTTCCACATCATTTTTCAGGGAATTTATTCTGGTCAAGGCTGTCATAAATTTTTTCAGGCCAAAATGTTTATCATCATTTGAAGGATCTTCAAATGCTGATTTCAAAATATGTTATACATGGAGTCTCAACATATATTATAGGCTTTGGAAGAGACTGGATAGAAGTTTTTGAGTAACAGTAAAATTGAGAGTGGTGTTATTCTTAGAAGTTTGATTGTAGATATTAAGATTTTCGTAAAATTCAACTTAGCAGAGATGCCTTATCAATCGTATTCAAATGACAATTGTATAGCTCATGGTTCAGAAGGGGTCTACACATATCTTCATAATTGATGTATCACAATAATTGAATGAAAATCGAAAATTTGCTCAGTACCAAACTGCTGTTGGATGATTTATGTAGCATAGCTATTCTGGGATAATGTATAACATACATATTTTTGAAATCAGCATTCCAACTTCTGCCAATGACAACCAAAGAAGGTATAGCATGACCTATGTAGCCATTTGAAAAAAAAAAGATATAGCCCTTCTGAAAATCTATTCAGTGGGAAAAATCAGGGGGAAAAGTGTATGAAATGTCTACAGACTACTGATACCAAACTATGATAATTGTACTAAAATGCTTTGTTCAGTCTCTACAGGTTGTTGAGACTGAATATTTTTTTGGATTCAATAGATGGATATTGCTCTGAAATTTTGTAGGTACACTTAGAGAATTATTATGCATGAGAAACATGCATGATACAATTTCTATTGACATAAAGGGTGTTACACATTTTGAGTACTGTCAATTGAAAATATTGTAGAACGTACACCACTGACCAGATCCCAATACTGGTATATTCTATCATTCATCACCTAACTTTTTGTCTTCTTGAGGGTTCGTGATATTTCTCTTGGTTTTCGAGTTAATTGACAAAATTGAATTTTATGTAATTAAAATTTTAGTCTAAAAAATATTCAATTATTGTAGGTAAGTACTTCATTTCCATAAAAAATTCATATTGATATTGATTCTGAAATAAAAATTGCTGAACCTTTCTATTGATCAATTATTTGAAAAAATTTCATATTATTAATGTACTGAGAATCCAGTATTCAAAAAACTCGTAATAGATACAAAATACAGTTTTTGTGATTGCATTCTACCACTTTTTTGTAATTTGTTATCAATATTTTTCATATCAATTTCAAGTCTTTCAATAAATTATGTTATAAAAAATGCCGCAACCTTTTTTTTACATCAACTTTTGATTAACCTCAATTAATCCTACAATAATTGAATAATCCGTAAGAGTATTGACTGAAATTTTTAATTTGATGAAATTAAATTTTGTCAAACCAAGAGAAATATCACAAACTCTCAAGAGGAAAGTTAGGTAATGAATGAGATAATATAAAACAACATTGAGATCTGGTCAGTAGCATACTCAGAAAAAGGTTTATAAAATTTTTAATCGACTACTCAATATATGTCAATCAAAATGGTATGGTAATAATCCTCTCAGTGTACCTACAAAATTTCAGAATGATATCAATCATTAATATTGAAATATTAAAAATAAATATAAAAAAAATATTCAATTCCAACGCCTTGTAGCGACTGACCGAAGCATTTTGAAGTTTAGTTCAACAATCTTATTTTGGTTTCAGTAGTCTGTGGTATCATTTTGTACACACATTTCAGGGACGCCCTGTATATATCGAACTGTTCTGATCACTGTGCTCTGGTTATATCTTTAACAGCAACACTGTATGAACCAGGGGTATTGAAATCAAACTGAGAATATTGGTTCCTCATTTGAAACACTTTAGGTTCCTCATTTGAAACACTTTATTATCCAGTGGTATTGAAATCAAATTGAGAATGTTGGTTCATCATTTGATTATTGAACTAAAAATTGTATGTGATAGTTTGCAAAGAGTTATGTAATAACCAGAAAACTCAAAAACCTATGAATTGTTTTGAAGATCTGATCAAAATTCATTTTTCAAGCTTAGGTAATATGGAGTGAAAATATTTTCAGGAAAAAGTGTCGGTCATGTGTTCTATATTAATAGTGATTTATCGTATCTACTATACACTGATGGACAAATTTGTGGAACAACGGGAATATTCATTTTTCAGCTTTTAATGGGATTTTCCTAAATCCTAGATCCTAAATCTGTCCTTACTACAAATATATTGCAATAATTTTTAATAACTTCTACTCTATTTTTTAGAAACGAGGAGAGAAAATCCCATTAAAAGTTGAAAAATGAATATACCACTTCCTCGAAGAACTTACAGACAGTATTTAACAGGAATATTATTAGTGGGTGGTTGTTAATTCGTTTCATCGACTCTAGATGTCGTAAGACTGTATGAAAAAAAAAATCAGAAACTGTACAATCTTCAGTACTTCTGGTCAACCAAATTCTCAAAATTGATAGAAATATAAGAAAATGCACATTTCATATCTTCCTTCCAAATTTCATTAAAGTATCACTTTAAACCTCAGAAATATTCTCTTGGTTTCACACATTTGCCTCTTACTAATTAATGAGATTAACACAAGTGAACAAATTCTATATGAGTTTCTGAGTATGCTACTGACCAGATCTCAATGCTGTTTTATATTATCTCATTCATTACCTAACTTTCCGTCCTCTTGAGAGTTAGTGATATTTCTCTTGGTTTGACAAAATTTAATTTCATCAAATTAAAAATTTCAGTCAATAATCTTACGGATTATTCAAGTATTTCTCGAAAACTGTTATTAACAAAATTCTGATTATGAAACATCTAGGATCTTTTACATATAATGAAAAAAGTTCTCGAATTCGCTCAGTAATCAAATGGTAAATTAATGACTCTAATTTTTTTTTTTACTTCATGCCAACCCTTAACTCTACTTGATCTGTATTTTTGAGATTTCTGCACTGAGAAGCAAATGAGTTCACACCCATTTAGATATACACTCTGAGTAATTCTTGTTCCAACTTATTAACTCTGACAAATGGTAGACAATTGTTTATATTTGCGTGGCACTCAGTATCAATATTTGAGTATGGCAAATCCTTCTAATGATAGATGATATGACTATCAAGTACAAAAAACAGTATCTCATCATATTGAAATCATGTTTAGTGTAACTTATTGAATTACAGCTTTAACGGCGTGGTTCTTTCAATTATGAATGACATTTCCAACATTTATTTCGAAATTGGTCTATAGTACATGTATATTTCCATGCAGGGTAGCCGAAAGTCATAATGGATTTTATTCCTCTTTGACTTCCGGCTCATACTCTCTAATGATATGAAAAGATCACCTTGCAAGTTATTCGCGTCAGCTTAACGGTATAAAATATTAGCCTGTTGTCCAGATGTGCACTTCAGCCACCTGATAATCCAATAAAATAAACTTGGCCCTACTCTCTGTTCCAGAGGCACTAGCAAGTTAAAAATGACGTGTTGAAAAAATGTCATTTGCGCGGCTGTGCCTCTCTCTCGCACGCACACGGGGGCCATCTGAAAGGCCCGCCAAGTTGAAGCCAGCGGTGGTGATGCGCACCCTGCCGGCTATAACCTGGGGCCCCTTCAGCCCCCGCCACATCACCGGAGTCTGATTTTTGGACTCGACTGCGGCCGCGGCAGCCGTTGGCGCGCCTGCGCTCTCTCTGCGGTCTGAGTCTTTGTGGTATGATGATTCTACATGATTCTATCTAACGAGACACGACCGTTCGAAGTTTTGCGTTGAAATGGTGGCTTACCGATTTTGAGTACACTACATACATGCTCAGACGCTAGCCCGTTGCTATGGGTATAGTTTTCCTTTTTGGGCTCCCGTTTGTTGGTGCTTGTCGGCTTTTCGAATTTTCGAAGGACTTCGATATAGCACAGAATGGTTTGTATACAATACAGGTGCTGCCATCCTTATTTTAAATACCACATACTAATAATCATCCATCTAGTCAAATAAGGCAATACTGTATATAAGGGAACATCCCGAAATCTGTGACACTCTTCCTCTCGTCTCCATTATGAATCTAATAATCTTTGATATCACTTTAACTAAATAATTGTCTTGTGGTAGGAGCCAAGGAGTTGAGAGATACATATTATTTTGTGAACTATGACATTGCATTGATGATAATAATGAATATAAAGTGAAATAATAATGAATGATAATAAAAAGTATGCATATAGTTCACACCCCTGTATCATGTTGTCTTGAGATGATGGAAGAATTTTCCAAAATGAAAAATATAAAAGATAAGACCTCAATCCTGTATAATATCCATAGATAAGTAAAGTATGAACGAGAAATATAGAATGAATGCGAAAATAACAGACACAGTTTGAGCTGTTGTTTCTTCTCGTTTTCCCAAGATTCTGATCTTGGAATTTTTTTATATATTGTTTCATTGATGCACATTGAATCATCATGCCCTTGTTAATCATCAGCCCATATTAATTTTCATTTATATATTTTTTGGATATTTGTTATATATATATATATATATATATATATATTATATTGGTTATGTAAGACTCGAGTTGTAAACAAACACTTGACAACGATGAGAAACTAAATTTTAGATATCAATGATTGAAATTACAAAGTGCTAATCATGCAAAGGTATACAGATTGTTTTGAACATATCCGCGTTAAATAAAAAAGCACACATTTCAAACATACTATTCCATCCAAAAATATTTATATCGAAAGAAATTATATGGAAAACATTGATTGTATAAAAATGATTATTTCATCAGAGTTGTCACTACATTTTCTCCTTCTACATTTGAATATCAATGTATTGCAAATTGTTGGTGTTATGGGTGAAATGATCATTTATCGAAGTTTCCTGCTGTTCTTCAAACCTCATATATAACAGTTTTTCACGGCAAACATCGGACAATTCATAAATGCTTTATGCGTTATAGGTGTTTTTATGGTGTCCGTGGAATGTCATTTCAAAATGTCTTATTATAAACCTTGTCCTCTGTTATCGAGAAAAAAATCCGCCTATATCATGGAAACTAAAAAAATTCCTTCCCTATGTTTGGTTTGAAGAATTTTTCTGGATAATATGTTTTATATTGTCTTCCATAAATGTATCTGAAAATGTGTCTGATATTTGCTCGAGAAGATTTCTTGCGTAGTCATTAATTATCACTGTATTCAGATACATTTATTTTCCAGTGTCAAGAAAATTACAAAGGATTCAGCTGACATGACTTCTGCTTCTACTGACGAAAAACAGTGATTGTATATTTTTTTCTTATTTTCTTTCATTACAATGCATAAAGAAGACCAATCACTATCACCACACATCATCTTTGGGATTATTTTACGAAAATGTTTTAATCCAAACTTAGGACTTAAGAGTGCGTGTATTATACCTGGTAGAATTCAAAATTCTTTCTTCAACTAAACGCATTGACAATGTGATGGTAATTTTCGATATGTATTGGGTTTTTGTCATTGGAAAGAGAAACGCCAAATTTTCTGTAATGGTCCAAGGACCAAGAACATAGGTAATATCTCAAGAAACGTTCCTGAGCAATTATAAAATCATTTTTTGTCGATGTTCGAGAGTTGTCCGTAAGACTTTTTCAATATTTATATTGTATTTTAGGGATACTGTTCTTTATTATTTCATCGATTGTGTCTCCAAAATATGAACCAAATCATGACATTCTATGACTGGAAAATAATTTAGTAATTATCGGCTTGATTATATTTCGGATGCCAAATATATACCCTTGAACAAGAACATGTAGGAGAATATTTTTTTTTTCAATTTGCTTAAATCTTAGAAGGAAATTCAATATTTCTTGAAAGTTGAACAAATCTACTCTTTCCCGTTGATCATAGTATGTAAAGTGCGGTATGGATTGATTCTACTATTCACGACTTTGCAGATGTGGAGGACGTCAAGTTCGTCATCAATTTCGATTATCCATCCAACTCCGAGGATTACGTGCATCGGATAGGACGTACGGGACGGTCGCAGCGCACCGGCACGGCGTACACTTTCTTCACGCCCAACAACTTCAACAAGGCCGCCGATCTGGTCGCGGTGCTCAAAGAGGCCAAGCAAGTGATCAATCCCAAGCTGCAGGATATGGCCGAACGCGGCTACGGCAATTCCAATTCTGGAGGACGAGGTAAGGGTCTGTTTTTTAAAGTCCATTTTCACACATATCGAATATCTAACTGAAACCACATTTGTATTGATGTTCTTATGTAAAAACCTCATGTAAAGTTCTGAAAGTTAACTGAAAATGCAGTATTTTCGAACTCAAATCTCAGCACTGTCCATTTGATTTGATGAAGTAACCGCCTGAACCATTCATCCCAATTTCCTGAGATACCGATAAGGATCAACACTTTGAAACTACCTCAACGAAAAAATCATTTTTCCCATTATTTCTTCTTTAATTCCATATAAAAATGAGCCCTAGTTTTCAATTGACTATACCCAAAACATGTAATTTTTGAGATATACCATAATAGTACATGAGTCTGCATATTAATCTGCATGGGTATGGAATTTTAATTTTTTGTAAGCTATCCATATCTCTCGACAAATCATGTCTGGATATGGTTTTGGATTTTTTGGATATCTTGTGGCAAAATTATCGTTCTTATGAAAAACTTGCTATGTTCGCCACAAATCACTAATAAATTATCAAAATCTTGAATATTAACCCATACACGAGCCATATTGCACTTTATCAGATGATGAAGGGGACAGACAACTTCAATTCATGTGTCGATAGATGAGCATAGCTTTCTAGATAAATCGAAAGGCATTGGGGGGTTATGGGAATCATGCTACTTTCTATTTATAGATCGTGTTAATTCATGAAGATAATAATGTATAATGGATACGTGGTTCGAGACAAATGAAGAATCTTTTCATGAATATTGATTTGGTACACTAGTAGTCCATATTTATTTGAGGTTGGTGACCGAATGGTCGGGGGTTGACGTTACTGAATCTGTTCGTTTACTGCTGATATTAAAATCGCAAATTTCAATAATTATTCAAATAATATGACGTATGAAGTGTAGGATTTTGAATGTCTCCTTAAGTTTTTTTGTCAATCCTTTTAAGGCGATAATTGAATCTCCCGCCGATGATATTTCCGTTAGTGGCGTATGACAGGGACGCTTGTCACGCTTAGAAAAAGGGAGGGAAAAAAGGAGGAGAGGTTAGGAGTTAAGAGAAGTTTTATGGTTACGAGGGGATTGAGTTTATGTAGCAGTGAAAAGAAATAAAGTTATGAGCCCACAAGTGTTTATTTAAATAATTTTGGCCAGAGAGAGTTCCCTACAATTCTCAGAAGAGGGATCCGGGGATCCAGCGATTGAAAGAAGTTATTGGATTGAAAAAAAAAAGAGGAGAAATGCCAGGTTCTAACGAAACCTCGAGGCCCCAAGAAGATGGCGGAGGACAAGCGGGCGAGGTAGGAGCGGAGTCGGCTTCTGCAATAATGAGCGTGGAAGATATCGTACAAGCAACTGTTCGTGCAATTATGGTTTATGACGATAGAAGGTCGAGAAATAATTCAACAAATCGTACGGAGAGTGGGAATTCAGTGGAGCCCCATCAGAGTTGCCGGTACACGAATAAAGAGCTATCGGCGTTATTACCGGAATTCTCGGGGATAAGTCAAAATGTGCATATTTGGTTAGAGAGAGTGGAATCCGTGCAAAGAGTATATAATGTTCCCGATGAATTAATGCAGTTGTTGGCTCTGGGTAAGCTCACAGGTCAGACACAAAACTGGTATCAATCTAAAGTTGATTTCATTACCATGGACTGGGAAACTTTACAAAGTGAAATCAAAAAAATGTATGGGGCACTAGCTGATCCTGTAACGTTACGAAAAACAATGGAACGAAGGCGATGGAGGAAAGGAGAGGCTTTCTCATCTTACTACCATGAGAAGGTATTACTAGGAAATAATGCAGGGGTAGCTGAATCGGAGATGTTACATTATGTCATAGAGGGATTTGATGACAAATATCTACAAAACCAGGCTAGGATGATGTTAGGAACCATCAATAACTTAGAAGATTTATATTCCATAATGAAAAGTGTAATTAAGGAAGATCTGGTCCAGAGTAGATCCACATATAATCCGCGAGTGACAGGAACATCTAATCGAAGCAATTCTTCACATGCAGCAGTTCAATCAGCAGTACCACAGAGACCTATAAAATGTTTCAACTGTGGACAAGAGGGACACCGGATAACCGAATGCAGGAGACCACGGAGAGAAAAGGGATCTTGTTATGAATGTGTAAGCATGGAGCATCTGCGTCAGAGTTGTCCAAGGGTGAGGAGGTCTGAAGCTCCTCAAGCACCAGATTCAACCACCAGAGCTGCGAGAGGTAGTATGGCCTTGGTAGAGGCTGATACAACGAAATACCAAGTAATAGATCCATACACTGTTTTAGTTAGACTGTTGAAATATGACATCAACATTTTTGGTATTATAGATTCAGGGAGTCCTATCTCTCTGATTAGGGAGGATTTAGTGAATGTTGATGATATATGTACCTATAAGAATAATCAGACATATTCAGGTATTAATAAGTCACCATTATCAATAATAGGAACTTTTAATGATACAATTAGGATTAATGATGATTTCAATATTCAAACTATATTTCATGTAGTTCCTAAGGATACTATAGCCTTCAATTTATTGTTAGGTAGGGATTTTATAGCTAATGAACAAATCAAAGAAATAAGTTTTCATGGGGGTCGACTTGAAATAATTAGAAATCCTGATACTCAGGATAGTGAATTTCCATTTCCTCAAATTTTCTTAATCCAAGAGGAACAATCACCGGATTTATTGGATATTGGTTCCTCACTGACTCCCGAAGTTGTTTCTGAAACAAAAGAAATATTTCAAAAATATTATAAAAATGCTGAAAAGCCTGAACACCCAAAAGTTGATTTCAAGATGCATATTCTTTCGACACAACATGAACCTTTCAATACTAGGCCACGTAGGTTATCTTTTGCAGAAAAGCAAGCTTTAGAGGATATTTTGAATGACCTTTTAGAAAAAAAATTATACAGGAAAGTGATTCACCTTATTGTTCAGCAGTTGTCTTGACCAAAAAGAAGTCAAGTGATTATCGTATGTGTGTTGATTTTCGAACCCTCAATAAGTACTTGGTTAGAGATCAATTTCCGCTTCCGTTAATTGATGATCATTTGGATCAACTGAAAGATAAAAAATATTTTACGAAACTGGACCTGAAGAATGCATTTTATCACGTTGCATTAGATGAAGAATCGATGAAGTACACATCTTTCATCACTCCATCAGGACAGTATGAATTCCGGAAAATGCATTTCGGACTCAGTTCTAGTCCATCAACATTTTCCAGATATGTTAATAAAATATTCAAGGAACAAATTAGTCAAGGAAAATTATTAATATATTTTGATGATATTTTAATTGCGACCAAAACAGTTTGAGAAAATTTTGAAACTTTAAAGGAAGTCTTCAATCTTATGGTAGATAACTTACTTGAGTTAAGATTAGATAAATGTTCATTTTTGAGGAACGAAATAGATTTTTTAGGATATAGTATAGATGAAAGAGGAGTGAGACCCAATGAGGAGAATATTCAGTCTATCCAAAATTATCCAGTTCCAACTGATGCTAAGCAAGTCCATAGGTTCTTAGGATTAGCTAGCTACTTTAGGAGGTTCATTCAGAATTTTTCGATAATTGCAAAACCTTTATTCGATCTGCTAAAGAAAAATGTAAAATTTGAATTCAAAGAAGAACATTTAAAAACGTTTGAGATCTTGAAATATAAATTAATCTCCAAACCTATTTTATCAATTTATTCACCTTCTAGTGAGACAGAACTACATTGCGACGCGAGCGCACAAGGGTTCAGATCTATCTTACTTCAGAAACAGGCAGATGGACAATTCCATCCAGTTTTCTTCTTCAGCAAACAAACAACAGAGCATGAATCTAAATATCAAAGCTATGAGCTTGAGTGTCTAGCTATTGTTTATTCGCTGAAACGATTTCATGTTTACCTACAAGGAATTCCATTCAAGATAGTGACTGATTGTGACAGTTTCCGGCTGTCATTGGCAAAAAGGGTTATTATTCCAAGAATAATGCGATGGTGTCTTATTTTGCAAGATTATAAATATACTATTGAGCTTCGTTCGAAAAAAAATATGAGACTTGTGGATGCTCTAAGCAGGGTGAATAGTATATTAGTATTAGAGGGAAATACAATTGAACAAACACTAGCTTTGAAACAAAATACTGACTGTGAAATTGTTCGTATTAGAAATTTGTTAGAAGAATCAGAACATCCATTTTTCGAATTAAGGAATGGTTTAGTTTACAGACAGCAAAAAGGTTTGATACTATTCTATGTACCACAAGAAATGGTTTACACAATAATTCATACATACCATAATGATATGGGCCACTTTGGTCTTGATAAGACTTATGAGCTCATTCATCGAACTTATTGGTATCCTGAAATGAAACAGAAAATTAGATCACACATTGGTAACTGTTTAAAATGCATCGAATTTAACTCTAAGTCAGGAAAAACGGAGGGATTCTTACATAATATCCCTAAAGGAAAGTTACCTTTTGTAACTTTACATATTGACCATTATGGTCCATTACAAAAGACAGGTCATAGAAATAAACATATTTTTGAAGTGGTGGATGGTTTCACCAAATTCATCAAATTTTATCCCTGCAAAAGTACAGATACAAAAGAAGTCATATCATTTTTGAAAGTTTATTTTGTCAATTATAGTAGACCTACAACTATTATTTCTGATAGAGGTTCTTGTTTTACTTCGCAAAATTTTAAAGATTTTATGAGAGAAAATGATATCAAACATATTTTGATAGCCACAGCAGCCCCAAGGGCTAATGGTCAAATTGAACGTATGAACAGGTTATTAACCCCTATACTCAGCAAAATGGTAGATGAAAAGCATGTGAGCTGGGACAAAATATTAGGTGACATTGAATTTTGTATTAATAATACGGTTAATAGATCAACAGGGGAAACGCCCTCGAAGTTATTGTTTGGGAGAAACCAGTTAGGACATGTTCATGATCATGTAAAAGAAATGTTAGATATTATAAATGAAGAGGAAAGTGAACCTTTGGAGGAGTTAAGGCTTAAGGCTTCAGGAAATATTGAGAAGGCGCAGGAAGAAAATAAGAAGTATTATGAAGTATTAAGAAGTACAAAGAGGCAGAAACCTATAAAATCGGACAATATGTCATGATAGCTAATTATGATACAACAGTGGGAGTGATTAAGAAACTAATTCCCCAATATCGAGGACCTTATGTTATAAAACAAATCTTACCAAATGATAGATATATTGTTACTGACATCATTGGTTTTCAAAATACACAAATTCCCTATGATGGTGTAGTTGACGTAACCAGGCTGAAGGCATATAGTCATTAGAAATTAATAAATATTGTATACTTGACTTACCTTTCTGTTTGATACTTATTATTTAGAAGTTACGGTAGGGCACAACACATTTCTTATATACTTCATTTTATGTGGAAAATAACGTAAATCTTATGTAGTATTCTTATGTTTTAGCATTCTTATGATAGGGTACACTTATGTTTATGTATCGTTATGTTTTATGCATCCTTATGTTTTGTAGACTGTACATATTAAGTTGGTCTAGCTAGTTGATTGATGAATAGCTCAGGGTCGATCAAAATGTCAGGATTGGCCGAACTGTAGGATTTTGAATGTCTCCTTAAGTTTTTTTGTCAATCCCCTTAAGGCGATAATTGAATTTCCCGCCGATGATATTTCCGTTAGTGGCGTATAACAGGGACGCTTGTCACGCTTAGAAAAAGGGAGGGAAAAAAGGAGGAGAGGTTAGGAGTTAGGAGAAGTTTTATGGTTACGAGGGGATTGAGTTTATGTAGCAGTGAAAAGAAATAAAGTTATGAGCCCACAAGTGTTTATTTAAATAATTTTGGCCAGAGAGAGTACCCTACAGAAGTATAGAAAAACGGTTTGTGCCAGGCAGCTAGTATGGTTGAGTCCTATGAATTGATTGAAATTTATTGTTTTTGCTATACATACTCATTTGTTTGTCAGAAATTTTTACATTCCTTGGTCGCTGATGAAAAGAAGAAGGGAAATCTCGCTTACGGCAAAATATATTACGGTTTGATAATATACCCCTCCCAGGACTTTCATCGGTTATCGAGATCCCCGGGACTATTAATCCTTGTTATTCCAGGACGAAGAGGAGGTTGGGGCCGCGGAAGAGGAGGAGGCGGCGGACTGAGGTCTCCTTCGCGATCCCGATCGAGATCGCGATCTCCGAAACGGAGCAGAAGGCGCAGAAGCCGTTCGAGAGACAGGGGCCGCAGGAAGAAGACCAGGAGTTCGAGCAGAGGCAGGTCGAGGTCGCCGGTTAGATCGAACGGAACGCGTTCGCGGTCCAGATCTCGATCTAGATCGAGCTCGCCGCTTCCGAAGGTACGGAAACATTTGTGAAAACACAGTTTGTTCAGGCAGATTATGTTCTGAAACTAAAGAATTGGGTCGGAGATAGAAATTCGGTCGAAGAAAGAACAAAATTTAACATTTCAACGTATCATATTTCTCTTCATTTGTGAAATCTTCCATTATTTAGAATCCCAACAGCATAGTGACATGACATCTCAAGACATCGAACAGATTCCACTGCCTACTTCTCAGTAACACATTTTACTATTTACTACCTTCATAGATAGACAGTTTATTTAATCTACATCACATACGATTCGTAAATTTGTAGCAGGTCAGATATCGGGTAAATTTAGCAAGTATATATGAAATTATGAATGACGATGTAAATTTAGACATGAAATGTTTGAGCGAGTACATTTTTTTATACACAATGCATCAGAGGTGTTGTCTATAACCAGGGTGGATATAGAATGGTGAACCAACTCTTCCAACCAACCTTACTAAGGTCGCACCGCTCGAGTATAGAAGGCAATACGGTCGTCTATCCTGTGAAGCCAAATCCGCTTCAACTGATATTGACAGATATCTGACAGTAATGGATAGCTGATGGTTCAAATCTTGCATTCGTGTTGAATTCCAAACTCAAATCGTATTTTCTAGAGTTTCCGAGATACATCGAGATCAGCATAGGTGACGTCATCTAGTTTCAATCTTAGGAAGTCTACAGCTTTTTCTCCGTGACTGGGTATAGGAAGTTGGGACACCAGTGTATATTCACATCATACCTATAACATAAAACATAATAACTTGGAACAGTTGTTGACAATGGATGGCATTCCTCATCAAATTCAATTTTCTCAGAATGTAATTTCATCGTGATTTGACTGTAAATATTCATCAAGTGAATAAAAACATTGTTTTAAACAAAATTGCTTCATAATTTTTTTAAATTTGAGGAAGTTGACTTTTTCAACTTTGGGGATAGTATATTATATAAATTGAAGTTGAATGAATTTTTCTGTGATACACAGAGTCTGAATCTAGGATTCCTCATTTGCGTGGCAACTCTAGTGTTATAGCCAGCCACTCTGAGCCCCTAAGAGTATGCTCGATTGTGAATATCTTGCAAGACATTGAAAATGTACGAAGATGGCAAAGGCATGATGCCAGATGCAAAGAATAATGGTTTACAGTGCTAAAGGATGTGTTGGCCAATATTCTCATTTTTCTGTTGAGAAAATATTTTAGGGGAATACGAAGAATTTCCACATGAAACTTTTCCATATTTCAACAAACAAAGAGAAATATACAGTCTTCAGGGTTCCTACACTGACAAGATTTCTAAGTTGCCTGAGTAGGAAATTTGTGCTTGTTACTTTGTTCCGGAAGATTTCAGTATGATGGTGCCAACTCAGTTTCTTATCCAATGTAATACCTAGTAAATTCACGCTATCACCATTATAAGAAGGATGGGTCAATCAGCTTTGGAGTTTTCGTCAAATTTAGTAACACATTTCTCTTCAAAAAAAGTGGAATTGGCGAAATTTTTCATTAAGAGTTATGATAAATAAGTGATGTATAAAACTAAGTCGAAAAACATTTACGCCACTATGTATGATACATGGGTGTATCCATATTGAATCATATCAAGAGTTGCTATAAAGTAGTATTTTCAGTTTTCCTCTATTTCTAATATTAAGAAAAATAAAATAGATTTCACAAAAATCGAATTGTTCAAAAAAACCAATTTTGAAATTTTAGAAAAAACTGTTGATATGGTCCTCTGAATGCGCAACTTTTTTTCCCATTTTCCACCGTTTCCGATATCCCCAAGCTGTGGGAAATGAAAAATTTAAGTTATCATTAGGATAAATGGTAAAAATTCAAAAGAAATTAATACATAACACATTCTCTCTATTCCGGACATGGAAAAGACACCTGAGGTTCTTACATTACTGAAGCAACAATCCACTGAGCAATAAATAGACATTTCACAAATTGGATTTTTTAAACTATGAACACTGTGCAATAATAGACTGCCGATGTATATTGTCTGCCAGCCGCAACTGGTAACCGGCAAAATCCAGCAGGCGGCGAGATTTGTTAGAAAACAAAAGTCGCTCGTCTTATAGTTATTCTATAGTCATTGCTGTTACCTACAAACCGTAATAGTTTATAATGATATGATATAGGTCGAAGATAGCATACACAATGGTGTTTTCTAGCGTTGTTAGAGAAAAAAAATCCATCCACCTGCCCATCGGAATAGTATTTTGGAGCGTAGGTTACAGATCGCAACATATTCTAGCACGAGTCAGAAATTCTGAAATGAGCATAGTAGCGGAAATTTGAGTGGCCTTTGTAATGAACGTTTCATACTATTTTCTCTAAATTTGATATGTAGGAGAAATATAATACATTTGTGAGTGACGAATCATGAATTGAAAAATTCCACCCTGCCAATGTCGTTAATTTCGAATGACCACCATCGATGATTCATTCCTTCAGGGCCGACCACCATCACCCCCACCGCAATCCCAACCGCCGCCCCTGATGGCGCCGCAAACGCTCCTTCCGCCGCGATCGGCGCAGCAGCAGCCGTCCCCTCCGACCGTCCCTCAACAGCACGCCGTCGTTCCGCAACAGCATGCCGCCGTCAATCGACCGCCTCCCCCACAAAATCAACTGGCCGCCGCTCCAGCACAGAACAACCAACAGCCGGCGCCGATGCAGCAAAACCAGCCGCAGGTGCTGAGGCAGAAGATGCAGCAGTTGCCCCCGCAGTTGAGGCCGAACATGCAGCAGCCGCCGCCGCAGCCGAGGCAGCTTTTGCAGCAGCCGCCGCCTCCACAGCCACAAACGCAGGCGCACATGCATATGCAACAGGTGAGCATGAATCGATATTGAGTTGTGCACTGTACTGGTGCAGCTACTCTGTCTCTTTGCCTCTAATTTCTTCAAACCAAAACTCTAACGTACAGCTAACTTGATAACAGCATTTTATTCGTTATGGCTCAAAATCATTCATATGTTAGTTATTAGATGGCTACAGAAAAATTACAACAAAATCAATATTATTGATAATTGCACAGTTACTGTTATAAAAACGTTGATACAGAAGTGGTAAGTTAGGTTACTTCTCAATTAATAATCAAACCTGGTAATTACAATCTCAAAACATCAACTATGTGTACAAAAATCTGTGAAAATGTCATCTTCTGGAGAGTTTCATAACTATTATGCCATTATAGTGGAAAATGCCGTTAGCGTTTTTGGCAAAACAAAATACCATCAGTGACTGCACCAGTCTTCTGTACATCGTTATCAAGAGATACTACTGAGGTAGCTGTCGTGGATGTGATTTCAGATAACTAATCACGAATTGATGGAGGTGATAAACGTTGCCACTTTTGAAGCAAGACATTTGACACCGTGAATCATATCATTTTACTGAGTAAATTATATTCGATAGGTATGAGTGGGAAAATTGACAATGGGGGTGTACACACCTATCAAATTTCCAACTGAAACCAACATTGTAATGGTGTTCTCCTACAAATATATCAAGTAACTTCATCATTTGGTCTCAAAGTTAACTCGCATGCTTTATTTTTCGAATTCAAGTTACTTCCCTATCGAAAAACCCATTAAACTGGTGACGTTATTATCATAATTGTCGTTCCTCTTTGTGTATTACCGCTAGACGCTAGACTCTTGTCGAGGCTTCGTGACGTTTCTGGCCAGCTGTGTTCATAAAAAAGAAATTTGTTATCTCTGTTTACATGATTATTATTAATTTTGGCTGGTTAATCTAGTATTTCATCTCTATTTGGGTGTGGCAGTCGAATGGTGAGCCTATTGACGTCACTAGATCTGTTCGTTTGCTACGACTATGAAAATCGCGAATTTCAATAATTATTTGAAAAACGTAGAAAGTTCTTCAATATATAATATACTTCACAATATGTTGTGAATAATACTGATGGGCACCCTCATGAAAATTAAGTGGGATGTACCAAAAGATTCTGTTTTAGGGCCAATTCTGTTCTTGATATACATCAATTCAATGTCGGCCTCAGAATTCATGAGAAATTAAAATTATTCGCAAATGATACAACATTGATATACTTCTCAAAAAATTATAATATTAATAATATGAAGAGTGATTCATTGAAGATATTGTCTTGTATTTTATTTAGAAAATATCCAATCATAGGCTGGCCGCAAAAGTTTCTAATATCATATCTATATCTAATATCATAATCTAACTATTTGAAACAGTTGGAAATGCGTACTAACCGTCGAGAGTGTCTATAGGCCGATAAATCCTGGTGTTGGTAGTCCTTTTCCACAATGTCCTTAATAACGATTCTGAAACATCCAGTAGACTCCAATTGATGATGTCACAGTTGTTAGCAGCAAACCTCAAACAGCACCCGTCTTTTATGTGAAATCAATGATAGAGAAATCTTTCGTTTTTAACAACCTAAAAACGAAAGATTTCTCTATCATTGATTTCACATAAAAGACGGGTGCTGTTAGAGGTTTGCTGCTAACAACTGTGACATCATCAATTGGATGTTTCAGAATCGTTATTAAGGACATTGTGGAAAAGGACTACCAACACCAGGATTTATCGGCCTATAGACACTCGATATATATATATATAAGTAAGTGTGCAATTGTAACTACATTTTTAGGCCTATTCATTGATGAAAGATTAAATTACTGGAATAAGCATGTAGATTATTTGAGAAGAAAACTAATCCATTCAATCCATATGGAACACAACAATCAAATTCATGGATAACTAATAATTGTAAATCAAATATTAGCAAATGGTGAATTTTTACGATGGAATCATTTTATTCACAACACTGCCCAATGAATTGAAAAATATAACTGAATATTGAAAATCAGTCTCAAAACTCTCAGAACTCTCTGAATGAATACCTGTTTCAATTATATGTTTCATTATTTATCATTTGTATTTTATAGCATTTTTTTCACATCGTCATAATTGTTATCATACATTCTTCCATTCCCTTCTTGGGAAGATATAAAATCAACAAAAAAGATAATCAAGGGAGATTAATGAGAAGAAAATATATTCTCATAACCAAATGAATTGAAGAATTTACAGGAAGCATAATAATTTATCATAATAATTCGATGATTGTATTTCTTATTAGGATAATGGATAAGTAAAGTATTTGTATTCGTTTATGGTATCCCTATTATAAGCAACAATGTTCTTGTGGTATTACAGTCAATCAATATTTGTTGAAATAATCAATAACCATACGCCCATGAATTTTTATGTACACCTTTTTAATATCCCGATTTTCGTCAGATGCCCCCGCAAGGCCCTCCCATACAAGCGCATCAGCAGCGCCAGTTCCAGCAGCAGCCTCCGCCCGCCCAGCCGATGATGCCGCCGTACCAGAACGTGCCGCCACCGCCGCAATCGAGCTCCTTCGGCAATTACCGCATGTCCTCCAACATGCCCACCAACGGAACTCTGATCTTCAATACGCCGCCCCCTCCGCCGCCTAGCAACGCGCAGCGAATGGGTGGCGGGATGTACTTCCAGTACGCTCCGCCCCCTCCTGCGCCGCGATAGGCTATTCGAAGGGATATGTCGCCGTTTTCTTGCAGCAAGCCCGTAGAAATCGTATTACATCTGGTGGAATTACTTCCTCTGATTTGCTGTGTTTTCGAACGTGGAATTCGCAATCTGAAATCCAGATATCTCAATAATGCATTAGTACACGTTTTTTGTGAATTTTCTGAAAGAGTTGCTTAATTGCAATACTTTTTTCAAAGTGTGAAACTTGATATAGATGGCAGAGATATGGATAACTGTTCAACCAAACAAAGTCGGCCAAGAAGTCATCCTCAGATGATTTCAATCGACAAGCTGGTCTAGGTAAGATTGGATTGAAAACTGACCTTATAAGTTCTGAATTTGAAATTATTCAATTTTTATTAAAAATTCTCTGAAAGATCAATGAAATATAAATAGCAGCAATTGAAAATTGAAATTGAGAGAAAATTAATTTAAAACGTGGCTATTCTGGTTGCCAGGAACGTTCATAAAAATTCATGAAAATCATTCGGTTTGCATTTATTCTTCATGAACCAATTTAGATATCTGTTTTTTTTAGGGTCAGTCGGAATTTGGTATGGTAATGTGACACTTTTATTACTTGTTACTGTTCACTCTGGAACACTCTGGAAAGAAATTATACAACTTTGAGATGCCAATAAAGTTGAAGTGGTTATTTTTAATATATACAAGTATGATTCATCAGTAGAATGCGAATGAAAAATATCCGCATCTAAATATCCATCTCTTCTTTCTTGATATTGCAAGTCAACGTCTTATTATATTCAGGCACTGAAACAACAGGACAACTGGAAAAAGTTTTTTCTTTCAATTTATCACTCTCTGAAGTGATAATTTCAATCAACTGAGTGGAAGAATTTTGAGCAAATTCATCGACAGTCCTGACTATCATATGTGCTTCACCAAGTACAATCAAAATAAACATGGCTTCGTGTTATTGCTAGTACAACATTAAACACTCATCAAAATACATTGAGATACTAATTTTTCTTGAATAATTTGCTCTTGCGCTTCAAATACGATATTTTATTATAGAGTGACATATTGTTGTTATGAAAAAGGCGAGCACACACTGAACAAAAAGTGTCTTGGACCTAGTATAGACCCTGGGTTATTCTGATTGGCCTAACCAATTATTAGAGGATTGAGGAAAAAAATCAGTCTGCGCTGTTCACCATTTTACATCTCGTTATTTCTTTAATCTAAGTGTCCGACTTGTTTTGGTTGAACAATCTACTATATCTCTGCCATCTTCAATCAGATTTAAAATAAAGAAAAAAAAAGTAATCTGTCAGATTCAAAATTCAAAATACAGCAAACATCAGGGACGTCGTGGTCGCCCGGTGTATACTGCCTCTAGAATGCTAATTCAATTGATCCATGTGTTGTATAGAGTTCAGAGTAATCTTCAATACGCAGGTTCTGTCTCAGCATTATTCTTGACAGAGCCGGTTTTTCGAACATATTGTCTTTTCACGCTATTGCTATACACTGAATCAACAGTGAATCAGGGATCTTAGAAACCTATATTAGTATACATATTTTCATTGTCTATGTATGTACCTTAGACAAATTGATTTTTATTGAGAGCTCGATTTTCCAAGGAAGTTATCAAATAGTCAAAAGCAAGTTTTTCTTTCAATGAAGTATCGCGTAAAATCAATTATTCACATTAGTCTTCTAATAAATTCACCGAATCCTGCAGCATTATACTTTAAATGTACTGATGCCGAGCGTACGGTCATCGGGAAACTATAGCGAATTTTTTGCTGTGCCCTTTAAAAACGTTCTAGTCTCAATAAATATAATATGATTTCTGTGGACACACCGCATTGTTGCAATCGAAATTGAAAGTTCGATCTCTTTGAACAATCCAATTATTTATTGGGTTCAATAGGCTTCTGAGGTGGTTTCTCTTACAAGCTTGATGTTCTCAATAGGCTTGTAACATGAAAACAGATTGATTTTTTAATGAAATTCTGACTTTGAGATCTTTGCTGTTTTGTATGACAAGATTTTGGTCTGCTTGGACTGATTTATAAAATTTCCTGATAACTTATAAATAGTATTTAATGATAGCTTAATGGCGATCAAATGATCATTATGGTAAAAGACACCTAATGTATAGTCAATGGAAATGGAATCAGTTTTAAATGTTCACTAGGTTGACCTTATTTTTACTATTTTTTTTTGATAAATCTTGTAGCATACAACGTATTTTTTGTCCATGTTATTCTTATTGTGCAGTGACACTGAATAATTAATTGTATATAATTAGGTGATACACAAACAGCTATGATTAGGTAGGTGCTTCGAGAATTCATGTTTAGTTTTCGATTTGACTTTACCTAAACTTGATATTTGTTGGAACCTGAGTAATACAACATGTAAAGTAGTGAATTTGTGTTTGATTATCCAATGTGTCCATTATAATATAACAGTGGGAGTTGTCAAGCCTGAATTTGCCTTCTAGAGAAGGAATCTTTCATCGGAGTATCGAAGACAACATCCAAGTTCTTTGAACCCATAGACTTATTATCCTGAGGATAATAAGTCTATGTTTGAACCAAAGATGATGTATACCATAGATAAACACCGCCGTTGTTTAAATTGGCAACGCTTCTTTGGGATGTAACAGATCGGTCTCATTCCCGCCATTGGGATAGTATTCTTGGCCATTCATAAATACGTAATCTATTTATAGAATTCTACCTGACCCTAACCCCCACCGTCAAAGGGTAAAAGCGAGCATGCCAAATTGCAATCTTGTTTCTTGTCATTATTCACATTCAGTTTGCCACGTTCGTGTGAAGTAGATTATTTATGTTTTAAAGGTTTGAGTGTTTTAAAGTTTCGTTTCGATTGTTTAAAGATCAGTGAACTTTGGATTGTTGCAGTTTGCATTTTGATATTGTTCATTTGGTTACTGCTGTTTCGCCTGGGAATTTATTGTTCATCATGAATCGCCGTCATAGTGGTAACAAGTGTTATTTTCTCAACTGTGGAAAGCTCCGAACAACAAACCCACAATGATCGAAGGTGGAAAGACTAGGAGAGATGACGAAAATTTACATATGTTCTCTATACCCAGTGATGGTCGTGCTGAACAGTGGATTTTGAATTCTGGTAAGTACCTACCCATGATACTAAAACGATGAACCTATCTAATATAAACCTGCATAAATTCCCATCCATTTTTAGTATTAATAGTTTTATTAAATTAATCATTACAATTATTAGAATACAATTGCATGTCTATTCATGTACCTTTCAACCTAAGGACATATCCTCACTAAATATACTTGCCTATCAGAAAATCTGAGTAATTTTGGTAGATATATGGGCCTTAGAAATGGGCAAATTTCATGATGAACATGTTAACAAACTTGAATTTTTCGAGATGATTCATGGATTACTGTGAAATTTCACCTTTTTTCTTCAGCCTGTATTTGGATATCCTCCTATTTTATATCACTGTACACTTTTCATACCTTATTCAGGCTTCATTCATTCATAATTTTCAAAGTACACCTAGAGAGTACTTCCCAGGGCCGCAGTGCAGGTTATAGGGGGCCTGAAGGGCCCATACTGTGTTGCATTCAAAATTTGTAATAAATATTTTATTGATCGAAACATGATCAATTCAGAATGTGTGCTTCTGTACTGACTGCGTTTGTTCAGTTGGAAAGTGACAAATAAAACATACCTACTATCATTCCTTTTTTTTTCATTTTCGAACTAATTGTTTGTTACTGTTTTAAAAATGATAATATATGATTATTTACGTTTTATTATTGCAGGAAATGCGACACTGTTGTCACTATCGCCAGACTCTTTGAAAAAAAGACAAATATGTGAAGACCATTTCGCTGAGGAAGATTTCACTGCGAAAAAAAGACTCAAGAAAACTGCGGTGCCACTACCGTACTCCATCAACCAGGTCATATTACCTTCAACATCACACCAGTCTGATGGAGTGGTTGTCAGTCTCTGTTCACACACTTGTTCTGTATCACCCTCTGGGAATACCAGCCCTCCAGGACATATCAAAGTACTGACACCCAAGAAAGTGTACCAGAAATATGAAGGATTTCCGAGGTTTGTGTACCTTCTTTTAGGTTCGTTTAGGATTTTCCAACTCTGACTGCCACCCTCTGAATATAAATAATAAATAAATAAATTAGATAATATAGAAAATAAAGTTTTCTATCATGAAAATAATTCAAATTTTATCTTTCAGATTCTCTCCACAACCTTCTACTTCAAGAGAACAAGAACATTCAATTAGTCCTGCAACTCGAAAAATTATCGAGGAGATCAGTGATATGCCAGTGCCTGATGTATCAGTGAAAAGGGTCAAAAGAAAACTTCTTGACTCTCCAAGAAAGATGGCGCTTACTATTGAGAAACAAAAAAAAATACTTGGCAACAAACGTTCCATTATTTCGAAAATGAAGAAAAAACTCAACCAAAAGCAGCTCCTATTGGCGAGAGAAAAAACTGGGCAAACCAGCTATGTGTCAGAAAGCTCTAAAATAATTGCTGAGATGCAAACCATGCATCGTTTCAACACTCCATGGACAAAAAAAGAACGAGAATTTGCAATGAAATTGTATTACAAGTCACCTAAAGCATGCAAATATCTGAGAAACAGTGAGCATGTGATACTACCAAGTGTATCAATAATTAGAAAATGGATTGGAAATTCTAAATTCAAACCAGGTTTCAGTGCCAAACTATTTTACCACATCAAGCAAAAAGTGAAGGTCATGAGTGAGGAAGAAAAATACTGCACCATTGTATTCGATGAGATGAAGATAAAAAAGTATTTGGAATATTCCAAATACTTGGATCTCATAGAAGGGTTTCAAGACCTGGGAAAATTTGGGAGATCAAACCAATTTGGAACTCAGGCAATGGTTTTCATTGCTAGAGGAATTTATTCCAATTGGAAAATGCCACTGGCATATTTCATTTGTGGCAATTCTATGAAGCACATAACATTGCAAGAGATAATATTAGAAGCTGTGCAAAGACCAATTGACATTGGTTTATGTGTGACCGCAATAGTTTGTGATCAAGGAACGAATAATCAGGCAGCCCTAAAAAATCTTGGAGTCACGTCACAAAAATCACATTTTGAGATTGAAGATAAAAAAATATTTTCAATATTCGATGTTCCTCTGATCATGAAGAATATTCGTAATAATTTCCTACATCACGATTTGAATATTAATGGACAAATTGTTTCTTTCAATGATATAAGGAAAACATATGAAATCGATTTGAGCAGTTCAACTGGCAGGAGTCTTATTAAACTGACACCAGAACATTTGGATCCTGGGCCCTTCAAAAAAATGAGCTGTAAATTAGCTTTGCAAATATTCAGCAATTCAGTTGCAGCTACTATAAGGACAGTTTATGATAATGGACAGCTACAAAGTGATACTGCAATTGCAACTGCAGAATTTATTGAGATCATCAATAATTTATTTGACTGCCTCAACAGCAAGACGCTGTATTCGAAAAATATTTACAATAAGGCATTGTCAGATAAGAATCCATTAATTGAGAGAACAATATGTGAGGCCAAAGAAATATTAGAAAATATGACAAAGATAACTAATAAAGGCCCAACACGACCAGCATCATTTGATGGACTGGTTTGGTCAATAAATGCCATTCTCGGCCTGTATCAGAAACAGAAAAATCTTGGATTCACCTATATACTCACAATTCGGCTGAATCAAGATATTATCGAAAACACATTTGCTCGATACCGGCAGAGAGGAGGATACAATGTCAATCCGACTGTTCGGACATTCAGAACAACATTTCGAATGAATGCCAAGATGAATCTGATGAAACCTTCAAAGTTAAGCAACTGTGAAGATGATGAAGATGATCTGCTCATTATGAGAGAATCTTCAGATCACTTGGCAGTTCTGGCAGAACATCACTCTGATATTGGACAAACTGTGGACAAGTATCCTTCTCCTAGTTCATCTGTTGTAACATCATCTGATAGTATAGATTCCAAAAGTTTAGACCTCAATATAGAAATTCCTCAAGGTTCCTTAGAAGATTGTTCCAACGTTTATTTTTCAGGTTATATAGCAAAAAAATGCTTCGATAAATTCAAGTGCCTTATGTGTAAAAACATTTTTAATTCAGACGACGAACTTCTGAGTGAACAGGATCTTCTTATATTACACAAGACATATCCCAGTTCACAAAAAGTTACTGGATTAACAGTACCTACTCGCCAATTTGTCGACTTCATTGAGAAGGGGTTACTTTTGATAAAACACTATATAACTGAAAATGCATGTTCTAGAAATATTTTGAAAAAAATTGATTTTCAACTCAAGGAGAAGTATGATAATTTGTCAGAAATTTTAGATGATAATTGTGAGGAACATCTTCAATTCATACGGCATCAATTGATAACTGTAAAACTTTACAAAGAATGTAAATGGTTGACAAACTCTGAAAAATTTGATAAGGAGAAGAAAAAAATTTTCAGCAAAAATTCGAAACTGAATATTCTAATGAATGTATAATTCGATTATGAAATATAGATATTTTGTTGTAATTTTCTTGGGTGCCAGCGCTTTGAAATGTCCTGGAGGGCTGGTATTCCAGTATATATTTTTTTGTTTATTATTGTAAAATGTTGTATTGAGAATGTACCTATAATAAGTTCCAGTTATTCCAAATAATTTTCTATATTGTACTCATTTTGTGAATAAATCTTATTGTGATAAAATGAATGTTTATAAATTGATTCTGATAACTTCCTTCATTTATCTTTGATTCATAATGGCAAGGATCACTTCAATGTATTCATTAAAGAGCTTATATTTCAGTAATCCTAGTTCAGGTCAGTTCAAGTCTTTTCATTAAGTTTGCAGATTTCAATAATATTGTATCACATAAGTTCGACGAATATATGTATATCCAACTAAATGATAGATTATTCACACAAAATATTATTAACATTGCCATGGCAACTTAATATATCAAAAACATAACCACAGATATTTTTTCATTGCAGTTATTCATTGAGCCATAATTTGGTAATTTCATCTCCGATTTGTGGAACCCGTCTGAGGACTCGATGAAAATAAAATTTCGTTTGTCAATGTGTCAGTACAAAAAGTATAGTATGTAACTCGTTCATAAACTCCCGTCCAAATACTCGTTTAGTAGCTCCTCTAGATTGTGCTTGGGCTTAATATACTCGATACTAAGATGACGTTCAATGGGAAGGCATTAAATGACTATAATTCAGTACAAATAAATTACAATTCTCATTTTATGAAAGCACTTTCTTCACTTGTACCTGAGATATATTTCTCCATTAGAGAACCACAACGTGAACATCATATCAACTTATTATTTGTTGTGTAGCTACTGAAAAAAATAAGCTCGGCAACGTTGTATATACGATTGAATGAACGTTGGAATTGTTCACTTCATGATGCGTAAAATATTCCAGTCGCCTCACATGGCGACATCTGTTAATCGTTACGCACATCTTCAGTAGACGTTGCCTCTGATGCCATTAACGGTGTCCATCTATGGTATACATCATCTTTGTTTGAACTAATAACATACCAAGTGAATCAATAACGATATTGTACTCAATGTGTTTTCGCGTAAGAGGCATTTTTTATAGCAATGGGCAATACAGGTAGTATTGCAACAGTCTTTGAAATCTGTTGCATACTGGGTGACACAAAAAACGTGCTGCAGCCTGTAATTTAAAAGGGTGGGGGCAGAAACAACTCTTCGAGTTGGAAACCGTTAAACTACAGCCATAGTGGTGGTAGCGCAGTGGGGGATATATCATTCGACGACCATGATACAAGACGACGATGTTGTTCTCCACTTCGTCCATTCGACGTGTGTATCTGTGGTGTTTACTAATACTTTCGAACTGAAGGGTGTCAAAAAATGTTTATATTCCACTCATTCGATCAAAATATTCAACAATTTCGTTTCTCTGGATAAAATTCTATTAACGTTTCAATGCTGGTTTAAGCAAGTTTTGTAGAACAATTCCTTCGGAGTCGTCTGATGGTTCGAAAATACGAAAACAAAAAAATGCAATGATGTAAACCTGAGAATGGTACAAAAAAGTCAGAAGTAATACTTTCTACAAATTGATTGTGGCGCGATTTCTGCGGAGCTGTCTGAGGGGTCCAAAGGAGGAGGGCAGGGGTGTAAGGGAACTTGAAAATGGTCACACGTAAGAAATGATCAGATAGAAATTATTTCTATGGAATTCTGAGAGTTCAATTCTTGCAAAGTCGTCTGAGTGGACGAAAATTCAAAAATATTGAAAAACACTATGAAGGAAATAAGCCGAAAATAGTCACAAAAAGTCCGTTCTAATAACATACTGAGATCTATTCCTGCGGAACCGTTCAAGTGATTGAAAATAGCGAAAAAAATAAGATAATAGTGAAAAACGCTATGAAGGAAACAAGGTGTCAGCTTGAGAATGGTCCCAAAAAACTAGAAATTATCCGT
Source organism: Gastrophysa polygoni (assembly GCA_963576655.1). Taxonomy (NCBI): domain Eukaryota; kingdom Metazoa; phylum Arthropoda; class Insecta; order Coleoptera; family Chrysomelidae; genus Gastrophysa; species Gastrophysa polygoni. Next base: position 13,586,439 of record OY755090.1, read on the forward strand.
TCTTCAACATACTGAGAGTTCACAATTTCTGTGGACTAGACCTCTGGAATTCATATGATATCAGAATACCTGAGGGACACAAAATGGGACTATTGAAATATCCATCGATATTTAAATGTGTCGAAAATAATTTCGACCATGCCAAAAAATCTAATGGGCGAATGTGTAAATGTTTGAAATAGATAAGGTCAACTAATTGGTATACATCTGATTTTTTCAATTTTTTCAGGCGCTACTCCACAATAGAAGTCAAATACATATCTCTTGTTTTGTTTTGGTTAACAGTTCTACAAAAAAATATATCATTATTGAGAATGTCAGGGTTCATTCAGATTGAATGTAAAAATTTTCCACACAGCATGTAAAAACATATAAATATGTTGCATAATATAATAATTTTCAGTTTTTCAGAAGAAGAAATTGAATTCTGGATTAAACCTTAATGGAATAATGCACCTGTGGGTTATACATAAAAAAAAAGAGATTGTTATTGTATTTTCGTTGTATAATTCAAAAGAACTCACGAGGTTTCCTGGTGGAAACTTACATGTTTTCAAGAGAAATTCAAATTTTGACATTTCTGAAAATTCCTGAATAATTTTGATGAAAAATATGTGAATGTGGAAATCAAAAGTCAAATTCACTATATTTTTTTATTAATATAAACTAATTTGTTCCACAGAATACCTCAAAGATATCATATTTTCATCTGTTCCATGAGATGTTTTGTTCTTGAGATTTCTCAGCATTGGCAGAACAACTTTGAAGTTTTCCATGCAACTTAAATATTCTTTAATCAAACTGTTCAATATTCCTAGAGATTTCTTGATTGCTTCATCATTGGATAATACTATTTTCTGATAATTAGAGTCAATCAAGATACAACTCCAATGAAGCAGTTTGGATTCTGTTTGAATAGAATCTGTATGAGGCAAAGTTCTTCGGTCATCTGTCCAAAGTAAACAAATATAGTTTAACAGTAGCGACACATTATAGATGGAGAGTTGTTGTCTCAGATATGGTAACAATAGAACTCCATTAAAAGAACGTCCCAATATATTATCAAGTATATCAACCCTTCCAAGTGGTTGTAGAGCTTCAGGCAAATTGGCAAATGAAGAACATTTGGGATCAAAATGTTTAGGATCCACATCTAACGAATACTTCAGAACTTTGGCCAAGTACTTTTCTGGGATATCAGAAAAATTTTTCAAACACAAATATAAAGATCCCACATCACAAGTTCTGAATATTTCTGGTAAAGTTTCTTCTAATATAATACTTTCAGGTAAACCACATGTGATAAATTCATTGACTTTGTGTTTCAATACTTCAGGAAGCTGTCTATCTCTAGTCTTGTATTTAGCATCCCAAGATGCAATATCAACTTCCTGAACAATCCTTACATCTTTGTCTAGCACAATTTTATGACTGCCTACTAGGGCAGCTAGTTGTTCACTTTCCAAATGAAAGGGAACAACAGCTAAGTTTTGACCTACTGGTACCATCAAGTTGTCTTCCATTTTCCAAATTTTGCTGTTACTGGTGAACAATTTGAAAGGCTGTTTAGACTGTGTTACTCTGAACTGAGTATTGTAGATTACCAATACAGCACCTTCTTCATTATAGTTAGCTCCATACATGGCTATGTAGTTCTCATCTAGAGATAATATTGATACATTGTGTTTTGTTGAGAGTGAATCAATTATAGTGAAAAGTTCACCATTGCATTGCCTTTCCATATCTGTATCATCTTGAAGAGGATAGGAATAAATACTCCCATCAGACCCTATGATAATGAATATAAATTAGTCAATATTTCAAAGAATCATTCAATTCACTTACACAAAACCAATACCTGCATGATATTTCTCACAGGATGCAAGGCATATCCAATTAATAATGAATCATCTCTATCCAACTGAATTTTTTCGAATTGGTTATGTCCTCCGGTATATTTGGTCCAGTATAAAGTATTCACTTCAGATTTAACAATGATGCCAAAATAATAATCTTCATTCATTCTTTCATATATTACATCCTCGATGTCTTCTATGTCTAATCCATTATTGATGAGTGTTTTCCTCTGAACCAGGGCTTCTCTCAATTTGATAACTGCCCCATTTTGGAATATAACAAAAGACTCCCCATTTGTTGATATCATTGTATGGATAAGTTGGTTGAACTTAAAAGTAGATGCTTAGTTACTTTCAAGTGTGGAGTATATGACTGGTATCTACTTACTTTGTATTTCTTCAGTTTATCCAGATTTTCCTCAGACTCCCAGATTTTGATGAAGGACTTATTGAAAACAGCCCCATATTTTCCTAGATCCCTATCATATATCACAGGGGAACTAAATTTTTCTTTTGTACGCCAACATGAAATTTGTTTCTGATCTGAAATCTAAAAAAGCAATATTTTCATAGACACTTTGTATTATTCTATCCTCCATTCCACACCTTATATCTGCTGGCAATATTTTTTCCTAAAGTCGCAATGATGAACCCTTTTTCCAGATCTTCTGTGACACCAAGAATATTTCTATTATCTATTAGAGGACACAAAGCATAAAATGCTCCAAGCTTTGCCATGTTTTCGGTCTACTACTTTACAGTAATCGGTAATATCTATTTTCATTATACGATTTGAATAGGTTGTTATTTTCTTCTGATTTTCTTAAGATTTGAAGTCATTTACGAATCATCACATGGCCACAGCAGAGATAAGTTAACTACTAGTTAACTTAACTAACTCAAGTACTAACTAAAGTAACTTATCTCTGACCAGAGATACTTGGACCGAAGAGTATGTATATACTATACTTGGACACTACACCAGTCACTGAGCTCCATATATATATTTCTCTGATACTAGCGCTCACCATGATAGAATTCAAAATACCGTGGTGGATTTCGTATCACCAAAGAGGATACGAACACGTAACCACAGAGACGTCACTCACTAGTCTACGCCACTGTCTATAGAGAGGAATAGAATAATTGTGCAAGTTGCAAAGAATGTATGACGTAATCAAAATCGATATTCAAGTTGAAAGTACTGAAAGTAGTTAAAGGGGATAGAACCATCGGAAGGATCTATCCTCTTTAAAGTAATGTTCAAGAAATTCCACAAAGAATGTTTACCGATCAGAAGTGAATGTCTTTCCAACAATGGTAATGTCACAGGTAATGTTAAAAAATCTCCAAAAAATAAACTATCTAGGTTTGTGGGACCCTCAAACATCAAGAAATGGAGAGACTTGAAAGTGTCCTTTTCGGCCAAGACGAATGTTGAATTTGTGACAAAACTGCTAGATATCGCTGAGGAACATTTAAAAAGGTATTTTTAATATCCTTATCATATTTCAGTTCAAACTGCTAATTTTATCGATATCAATATTTTACCAACGTACAAAAAGTACCACGATATATTCCACAATTTTTGTTTGTTTTGACTTTGAGACTTTGAAACTTGAAATTTAATTAACAGAAATCCAAGAGTAATAAAAAATAAATTTTCTGGAACTGATCAAGTTCTGTATCTTTAAATTTTCTTTCTATATAGAATTGGTGCTCATGCAGAAGTTCAAGTCGATTTGAACAAGAATCAAAAGAACATCAGAAACAAAACAAAGTATATCTCTCTGAACCAAGTTGAGAGCTGTAATGCTATTGTTTCACAAAAATCAGCTGTTTGTACCCAGATAAACAATGAAGTACCTAAGAATAAATGTGATTCACCAAAAAGCAAGACTGATGAAAGCCCAAAACCCTTCAAAAAGTTGAAAAGAACAACTAGTATCTCAGCAAACATCACCAACACAGAAGTGGTTCCATTAGACATAAAAAAAGAAATACAGAATGAAATTGTCTGTGATAGTTCAGCACCCCATACACAAACAAAAGCATCTGTTGGGTCAGATGAAATCAAGGAAGAAGGTGTCACTAAAAATGTGGACATATTGAGAATCAAACTATGTCCTTACTGTAAGACTTATCATGTACAGAACAGATGCCCAATTTATTTTCCACACTATATCATCTATGACACTCTTGATCAGACTCAGTGGGAAAGGAAATACAAAATCCTGCATGAAATTGAAACCAATGAAATAAAAAATGAGTCAGACAAGGAAAGAACTTCAAAATACAGTTTTCCTGTATTATCTTTACCAGAATCATTGTACATTGAAAAAACAATTGATATTCATGGCCTTGGAATATTTGCTAAAGGAGACATAGAACCCTTCACTCAGTTTGGCCCAATGATTGGAAAAGTTGTTAAGGAAAAGGATATCCCTGAATATGTTGATCTAAAATTCATATGGGAAATTGCAAATGATACTGGATTCATTTACATCCATACAAAAAGTACAGTTACATCAAATTGGTGTAAATATTTGAGGCCAGCACCTACCAGAGATGAAAAAAATCTATCTGTGATATCCAAGGAAGGAAAATTGTATTTTGTAACAACAAAATTTGTAAAAACTGGGGAAGAATTGATATTTTGGCAAGATTGGCCAAAATCAACTAGAAAGAAGATGCATAAAACAAGTAAGTATTCACATTCCACAAAATGGACCAGAGTGATTAATATGACCTTTCTATTTCATAGTTTTTCATACTAAAGTTAATTGTTCCCATGACAACAGTACAAGAAATTGAATATTTTCTGTATTTTACTAACAACACTAATTGATTAAAAGCTTTTTGAAAAGGAAGTTGTTCTATTATATAGGGTTTTACAGAACTATGGGATCAAACTTCTAAGGATTATTCAGTGCAACAGTAGAAAACATTTGAGTAGTGGGTCCCATGTCCGGATAAGTGTCACTACAGAACTACAGCCCTAAGACGCGTTAAATTTAAGAAAAACAATGAATTTCCTAACTAGGATTTAATGCATTTAATTTTCGCCTTTTGTACATGATATCATCACAACAATTGTTCAAAATGTCAATGTTTAAACAATTTCCTGGCGCTTGTGTGTTATTATCTTTATAAACAATAACAGAGATTGTTTTTTGTAGCTGCATTCCATGTAAAGTCTTTTGTCTACGAAACTCCAGTAAAAACAGAGCAAGATATAATTGGACAAATTACAACAGCATTTGAAATCATTGGAAACGAGGATCAAATTTTTTAGTCAAGTCCGCCAAAATCATGTGAGACGTTTAAATCGGTGTATTCAGGTTGGAAAAAGACATTTTGAACAATTGTTGTGATGATATCATGTACGAAAAGCAAAAATTTAATGCATTAAATCCTATTTAGGCAATTCATCGTCTTCCTAAATTTTAACGGGTCTTAGGGCCGTAGTGCCGTAGGGACACTTTTCCGGACATGGGACACACTTCTCAAATGTTTTCTAAAAAATAAAATATAAAACAACATACTTTTCAATTCAAAAAATTAAAAAAAAAATTGATAGTGATAGTAGCGTCTTCAGTTTGATAAAGATTTCTACAAATACAACTTTCAAATTGTTCAAATTCCACAGTTACACTGAATACTAATTATTGTTTTCAAAAAAATATCTGAAATATTCACAATTCAAAGGATGCAGTATCATATATCAAATCTGAAATAATCTATATTTCTTTATTTAGCAACAGCAAGCACTTTTCACGTCATATTTTGGTATCAAAATTGAAAACCATTTGCCTCTCAAATATTATGCACTATTACAATTGAACTATTCTGTATATGAGTATAAAATAAAATGTAAGAAACTTTTACAAACAACTTTTTTTGATATCTTGCCATTCAACCCCACTTTTCGCCTATTCATTTCATAGTATTTTTTTTTCAATTTACCGCCATACCAGTGATCACTTGACATATATAAAATCGACTCTTTGGTTGTCGTACATGCGTAATAGATCCCGGAGAAAGAATACTTCAATTATAAACTTTTTCCTCATATGTTAAGGACTTTTCAGGTCAAATAGAAATGTATCATTGATGGTGTTTTTCACTATTTCAATAATCGATCCCTTCGGATTGAATATTAGTTCCTGTTTGGGGGACTGAAGTACTCAATAGATTTAATTATTTTCTTCAAGACGATTCCATAAAATTAATGAACATAACACACACATTGAGAGCGTATAGACAAAAAAATATATAGACAAATCTCAAAGATTTCCAAATGAATGAAAACATGTCAAAAAACTGATATGAACATATTTTCTCTATCCAATGAGCTTAACTGTATACTGTAAGTGGGATCTCGTTTATAGAATTCTTCATGGTCCTTTGCAGCTATCATTCAATATATCACTCATTGCAATATTTTATTAATTTTTTGAATTCTATAGCGATATTCCATTATTTAAAAAAAAATTGAAGTTTTGCGGAATGGCCCATACCCTTATGAGAATGAAGACTGTAAGAAGTAAAGTGGATAAATCGCCTCCTTAGTCACGTACACCAGTTAGTATTCCCAGTAGTTGGTAGCTCTCTAAAGATTTCTTGCTGAACGAGGAGAAAAGCCTAACATTTTCGAACACGAGATGAAGTTTCTATTATGTGATTCTTGAAAGTCATTTTTGAGTCGAATATAACACCCAAATCTATGATCTTGTAACGCTCTGATAAGTTTGTGTCGTTAATTTGATAAATACATATACTACAATATTTGATAATTTTCCATATGGATATTGCATACGAATATTACTACGATCATAATTTTTCAGCAATTATTTTTTCTCACCCAACCTACCTTCTTGAACAGAAAATTATATCTTTTAAAACATGCTTTTGATATTGTTTCCAGAGAGGAATTATTCCACTGTTGATATTTTCCACAAATAGTATTCCCTAAGTTCTGTCCGATTAAATATAGTAATACCATAAAAATATCATTTGGAAACTTTTATTTGCTTCTCAAATGCCTTCATTAAAGAACACACAAAATATTGTGTTTTATACTATTTTATCTCTAGTGAATCATTTGATCAGATGCATATACGACTAATAGGTAATTAATTGTGAACATAATCTAAATCGCATCTTGTTCACGATCATCATTTTTTTTTGCATCTTCTATAATCCATATTTTAATTTCATTTCTGAAAGTTATTGTATTAAGGAACTTCAATTTCTTTTGTATCATAGCTATGATTGATTTTATTGGTTAGTGCTGGATTTCAGTTCATGAAATCCATTGAAGAAATAATTGTCTAACATTTAATATAGATTTTCTTTGAAATAATGCAGATGATGGATAATTGAATGATTCACAAAATATTATTTCCAAAACATATTTTTGAATGCTCAGCAATGTTTCCACAATGCAAGATATTTGTATTTATTGTTTTTAGCTTGTGGAGGTTGTAACATTGTTTTCAGTCACCCACATTACTACAGGATACACTGCTCTATATTTCACGACATGAGATATAGTCTAACTATAAAAAAGTATCACTGCAAAGTGTGTGGGAAGGCGGTTCTTGGAAAAGGGAACATCATCAAACACGCGGCTGAATTACATAATGGGCAGGGCGCTTATCAATGCCAGTTTTGTGAAAAAGTAATGAAAAGTTGTCAAAACCAGATACAATTTCACATTACCATTTTATTTTTCAGTACTTCAAGCGGTTGAACTATCTTGAAATGCACAGGACATACGGGTGCTCCGCTAATCCCCATAGAACGCGCCCACTTTGCGATTTTTGTGGCAAGAAGTTCTGCCAACCGCAAAAATTGAAAGTACATATCAAGAGGATGCACAGCGGTACAACTCATCGTATATGAATGTAGTCACTTTTATTGATTTTTTTTTTCAGATATGTCTGAGGTTCTGAAAGAGTTTCAATGTAAAAGTTGCTTGAAAATCCTAGGGTCTAGGGCTGCCCTTCAAAGGCATGCCAAAGAAGTTCACGAGAAACAGGCTGATGGACAGTGTTTTTGCTCAAGATGTGGTAAAAAGTTTCAGAACAATTCCAACCTGAAGATTCATATGCTGACTCATAGTGGAATCAAACCTTTCAAGTAAGCCCTTATGATTTGAATATTTATACAACATAATGTCACTGTTGCATCTTATAACTTTGGAATATTTTATTCTTTTTAGATGCCAAAGTTGTAATGCAGCATTTACCACAAAACAATGTTTACAGTTTCACTATAAAAAAATCCATAATTTTACAGAAGAAAATATGCCTAAAATAGAAAGAAACATTGACTACACATTCCAGGCATACAGTGGCAATGAAGAAATTGAACAAAATGTAGTGGCTCCTACAGAAAAAGCACATAATACAATTTCAACAAATGGATATAAAAGAGATAGTGATTTTGACAATTCCAGTAGGTGTTTTATATTTGTGACTGTTGTTGTAATGAAGTTCTTTTACAAAACAATGCTTACAGTTTCACTAAAAAAAACATAATTTTACAGAGGAGAATATACCTAAAAAAGACAGAAACATTGACTGTACATTCCAAGCGTGCAATGGCAATGATGAAATTGAACAAAATAATAAAACACCTTCAGAAAAAGCTCCTAATACAACTCCAATGAACAAATATGATGAAGACAGTGATTCTGACAATGCCAGTAAGTGTTTCATATCACAGATTTAAAAATTCATAAAAACCGACTGATGTGAATAGTGTTTTAAGCACGTGACTCGAAAATTGTCAGGAGCAAACCTGCAGACCAATTTCCTTGAGTGCCTAAAACACCTATTTTGCAAAATATATTGAAATTTTATTTTCGTAAAATTGTCTTGAAGTAACTTGAAAATAGATCATATATTTTGACCATGGATAGGAATTCAGATTCTTGTTCAATTTTTGAGCAGGTGTGTATGAAAATTGACCACTCATGCCTAAATAAATTCAATTTCAACAAAGACATGACAATCAAAATGTCACTATCATAAAACTCGTGCAAAAATTTATATTTTCAGGTCTCGACAGTGATAACGTCGATAACCCTGAACCACAGGAAGAATCATCTTCTAATCATGCTGTTGAACTGCAATCTTCCCCAAATAATGTTAACCATACTGAAAGTCATCCTAACCCCACCACACATAATAAAGTTCAGAGCAAGGGATCCAAAAAATGGATAGGTGACGAGCCAACTTCAAAACTTTCCGAGATATATTCAGTTGAAAGACTTAGCAAGGACGATTTGTCAAGTATCACGCTTCAAGAAACCGAAATCTATGGCAGAAACAAATTATCTAATATGAATGAATTCGGCCGACATGACGCTTCGAATGCTAGCCTACTAGTAGAAGCTGCCCTGGACTCGGTTCGTAATGAGCCCAATATAGAAATAGTTGACAGCACGACCCCTAACTGTACAGATTCTCTAGTGACCAACTTGTATAACTTGACACAGCCTGATACCTTACCAGAAGTAAGTTATAGCGATAATTGCATTGGGAATTCTCGTGAAATCGACTTGATGTCACCTTCTGTCAACGATCACGTTTCGGTGACAGATGAGCTAAACGACGAACTGAGGCAAAATGATAACATGGGGATCCCCTACGCTAACTTTCATCAGCATGACTTCAGCCCGTCTCAAAGTCCCGACATGCATCGATCGAATTTCGTGAGAAACTACATAAATAGTTTGTCCCCGCAAAATTTGTCATCTGACGATAGTAACGGCATGGCCGTCCAAAATCTCAGCCTCAATGACTCCAAAAATGATATTCAACTGGATCTGTCTTTGTACAAAAGTTACAAAACGGACGGTCAAGATTACATGAGGAAAATGAGGTTAAGCGTAGACAATTTGGACCAAGATCACATCGATGTGATCAACAATGACTTACCAGACATGGAGAACGAAACCAAAGAACTTTCTGATAGAGATCATCCGAAGTATACTGATGAGCTGGCGAACGATATTCGAAGTAAGTTCGACATGGATTTGGATATCCGGTTGAAAGGTTACGAAGGTATCGAGTGTGAGTCTCTGCGACAAAGAAGTCATCCTTATGAAGGTGTTGAGATGGAATTTAGGAGTAAGAGTTACGATCTGATTGACGTGGAGAATAGGAATAAACAGTATAGTGATATTATGGAGCCTGATTTCAGGAGTGATAGGAATTTCGAACCACTCATATTGAATACATCGGAACTACAAGGGTAAGTAGTTTGTTTCAAGTAGATTTTGACGATGCCACACCAAGTTACGCTATTCAAATCCTTACCAATGCACCAGTTTTTGTTGCTAGCATATATTCTTCAAATCGATATAAACAGGGTGATTTGCCTAGGAAAGCAAATGAAAAAAATGCTTTATTAGTATGGAATCAGGGATAGTGGCTGTAAAACTGTGTGTGTAACCCTACGGTGGTTAAACCCCAAAGATAAACCTCTCTTCGCCTGATCTTCCTGTTTGCCAACTGCATCATAAGCAACAAGATCCAGAATCTAAGCATCAAAATAAATAGAAATTATTTCATTATTCGTTTCACCTTTAGACCAGTATATGGCTGACATTCATAATATTGCAGTATTCTGTTTGTACCTTCATCTGATACATAAATATTCCGAAAGAGGGCCTTGATTTCCATTTCAGTTCGGAATATTATCATTTCTGTCTGCGTTGAAAAATGGCGTTGGAGCAACAGGCCCATTCTGTACCGTTTCGGCACAATTTTGATGGGGTTTAACCCTCTTCTAATTGAATTTTTTAAAACTGTATTCAAACACTGGTGTATGTGTCGTGAAAATACTTTTTGAATTTTTCATAGTAACAGTAAAACAAAATAGCGTGTACAAGAAAAGATGTTGCAGGTTGGACATGTCTGCTAGGAGCTTCCACAGTTATTCCAACATCAGTCGATATCACCCGCTTTACCCCGACGTCGATAGAGTTGATTTGAGGCTGAACTACAGCCCCCCGCCTCCTGCTTATACACACGCGGACATCTTGAGAGTCGTTTCCTTAGACTTAACCCCTCCGGGACGGCACAGCGTCGATTTGAGTCTGAGAAACCACCCCTTGCACCAGATTGCAAATACAAGGCTGTTGGGTGATCATGGACTCCAATCTAACCCTCATAGATTGCTTGACCAGAGTCGCCTACTCAGTGCAGATTTACCTCCTAGGTTAGTACTGTTGATCCCGATGAGATGCGAACACGAATATTGAAACTTTCCATTGATCAAATTGAATCATGAGTTGAAGTAAATAGACACAACTTAAGTATCGTTACTTCTGAAACCTCCACCTATATCAGATGATGAGGTTTCATTTTAGGTAACTGAGCGCATATTTTGACCGTATATTTGATTTGGTGTCAAATGGAGCCAACTTTGTTATTTTGAATACAACCCTGTATGTGTCTTTCTACTATTGTCATCTAGTGGTCTTTATATTTCATAGAAAACAAACAAATAGCAACAAACTGTTTCTCCTCGGTCTACTGACTATAAACGAATATTTTAATGAATTATCAAATATTTGTTTTTGTCTGATCTCTACGAAATCTTGATTGTAACTAGGTAGTTTCCATTTCTTATTTGAATGAAGTAGAAATCCAGAAAATCAAATCCTTTGGATCGAATGGCACATTATTTTTATAAAATATTTTGCCATCATTGCGAATATAAATATCAAACTTGCGATGTAATTTGATCTAGAAGGAGATTGTAGAAAAAAATATACGGAGTTGTGTTTGAATATAAGTTTGCACTCACATAAATATCAAATTTGTATCTTCATAGCATGATGTAGGGAACACTGACGAAAATACTCTGCCCAAATGCCATCTAATTTATTATGCCAAAAGTCTTAACGTACAGTCAACTTGATAACAGCATTATCACTCGTATGTGAATCGCCAAGATCCCTGCACAAAAATTCCAGAAATATTAGTGTTATCGATAATTGTACAATCAATTGTATAAAAACATTGATTCAAAAGTAATGATGTGAGTTTATTTCTCGATCCAAGTTCAAACTGCATGATGACAATCTCAACAGCACCAACTAATTGTACAAAAGTCTGTAAAAATGTCGCCATCTTCGGATGAGCATTATTATAGCAGCAAATGTAGTTACCGTTTTGGTGAAACAAAACACCATCAGTGACTTTCACCATTTTTCTTCATGGGTATTAGCTTCGTCGGCTAAATATGGAGAAAAAAATCTACTGAGCTGTATCTTCTGGTATGCCTAATCTGTGCAAATCAACTACAGGCTTCTGTAGCCGCTACAGTTCTGCCGTCATACGGTCTATTCGATTTTAGTTGTTTTTCTCTCGAACATTTGTCAAATCTATATAACTTAGAAAATCGAAATTATACAGTATCTCTACTCTCAGCGTGGTTCAGTCACGGCATAGTCACGGTCACTCAAATTTTGAACTTATAAATAGTTCATGCAGATATGTGGAGACCGATACTAACTAGAGCCCTAGATGATACATGAGAGGTTCACGAAATATGGAATTTACCTTTTCCCGTGTTTTGTCACCTTAAAACATTTCTTCTCGATATGGTTCATACAGACACCAGAATAGTCCCTAATTTCGTATCGCTCAACACCTGAATTAAGTGAGAGGTAGAATCAGTATTAGTTCTATGGATTATTAGTTTTTGATCAGGACTCTGATTATCACACCTGTAACACTCAATATAGAAAGTCAATAATGTCGCAAAGAAATATCACTTGGAAATCCATAAATGGAAACGGTTCCACACTTTCTGGATGAACAAAATGGTGCGGCACAAATAAGAGGAGACATAACGAATAATCAGAATGAAACTTGAAACGAAAAAGTCAGAAACAGCATAACAAAACTACATAAACGACCACAAATCTATAAACCAAAGGAATATTTAGAAAAATGGAAATTGAAAAACAATGAATTTTTCAAGCAAAAACACGATACAAGACAGCTTTTGACAAATTGAGGTAAATTAATAATTAATCTTCTTCAGGTTGATCTCGGAGGCTAGCAGCAGGATCTTAACTGACCATAGTACCTCGAGAATTCTGAATTCTGAGCTTGGTCCAACACATATGCTCAGTTCCGAGCCAAGCAGACTCTTGGGAGACGAGGGAAGGCTGATAGGGGACACAAGGCTAATGGGGGCGAATCCTAGCGGTGCTGTATCCCCAGTGCAAGGTTTTACCGGGTACTCGGTGACTCAGAATCCGTATCACTCACATCCTACAGCATTGCCAGCTAGGCCTCATGTGGCTTCTCCAACGCCTGCGCCCTATCATTATCCTACTTATTACTGAAACTGTATTTTGTACTTCATTGTATTTAAAATAAATGATGATATACCGTGGAAATCGCAAGCTTTTATTTCGTTCTTTTACAATGATTCCAGTCGTGTATCTAAAAAAACCACGATGTCGGCAACAAAACACCGTCAGTGACTTCACCATTCTTATCTACATCGTTAATTCGATTGCGGGAACGCGTGCATCGTTATTGGAAGCATGATGTAAATATAGAATGGTGTCTGGTGTTCCAACTTCATATACCCTGTGGATAGGGTGTTCTGTGGCAATGGTAGTTTACTAACTGTCAACAAATACATATGACAAGATCGCCAAAAAAAAGAACATGGAAATTGTACAACTATGTAAAACACATAAATTATTTTTAGGGTATTATGACCACTACAACTGCTTTACAACAGCAAGTGTTCGCTTTAGATGCTAGATACAATGCTTACAGAGTTCCCCAAAGTCCGAACTTCCGTAAGTAAAAATGTGTTTGAAAAAAACATGGGCTTTTTCTACTACGCAATCCCTTTGGTTGAACTATTACCAGAATCATCTGTTCAGGAACATTGTACATAAGAAGACGAAATCAGCTCTTGAGAGATGCTTCGCGTCCAACAGATAGATGGAAGAATTACCTTAGACTACGTTCTGTCCTGCTGCAGCAAAGATATGGAGCAACTAAAAGTGACAATGCATCTACCAGTAGTTTGAATAGCAGCTCCAAAGTAAGAATATCACCACTCTCTATACTACATCATATGCTAATGAAATGTTTCTCAGTCACTGACATTAAATGATGTTTCTATACAATCACAAACTGGATCTGTTGTTCCAACTAAACAAGCTGAGGCTTCCAGAGCAATGGTTGGTGGCACCACAATATCTGAGAATTATGCATTTGTTGGAGTTCAACATATCTTTGACCAGGTGAAAAATTGTTTTCTAGATAATCTTCATTATGGTATAATGATTTGATTTCAGCATACAGAAGCTGTTACTATGTTAAAATTTGCTAATAACAACAGATCATTATTATGTTGTTCTTCTTTGGATAGTACTCTTTCTGTATGCAATGTAACAACTATGCCACCTGCAGTATTGGCCATATTAGAAGGACATTCAAAAGCAGTAACAGGTTAGCAGTGTTTCATACCATCAGCATATCAGTTGAATAAATACATTATATTGAAATGTCTATGATTGTAGGATTTGACTGGTCATTGGATAATGATCTCATTGTTAGTTCTTCGCTAGATGGTTCTGTTAAAGTATGGAAAATAAAAGATTTCAGTTGCCTGAGAACAATCCAAGATCCAAATTCTTTCCAAATGTTGTGTTGCTTATTTCAACCTAGCAACAACAATCTTATATTGGTATGTTTCCTCTTAAATATTTGTTTATGAGTCTATTTTTTGTTTTAGAACTGCTATATATTTATCCTGTAAAATGATAGATTTCTTCTAAATGATTTACAGACTGGAAATACAAAAGGGGAATTGAGAATTGCAAATGTCTCAACTGGCAGATTTCTGAAGAATGTTTGTAGAATTGGAGGAACTATATTGAGCATTGCTTCTGATACCAATGGATGTATCTTCTGGACAGGAAATGACAAGGTAGGTATTTCAAATGTAGTTGAATCGGGAATGACACATTTTCAATTTTTAGGGAGAAATATTCTCTGTTCACTGTGAATTGAATGGCAGTCTCACCAAACTCAGAAAAATTAACCTACCAGTGTGCTGTTTGGTTACAAGTTTGAGCTACAGGGTTTGGATTAGCAGGGAAGCTAGAAATCCTCTACTACTTGTTAATGCAACAGATAACTACTTATACCTATTTAGGTAGGTACCTTGTCAAATATTCACCAAAGTATTCACAAATATTATTCATATTATCAAGTCTGTTCATGTACTGTATAATTTCACTTTTCAGTATAATTGACCCTGAGGGAACACTCAGGCTGAAAAGAAAATTTCAGAATAGTCATAAAAAATATATTATAAGATCAACATTTTGTCCAATCATGTCATTCAGACAAGGAGCATGTGTTGGTAAGTATTCTGTAAATATAAACCCTATCAATCAAAAAATTGAAGCACTTCATATCACCACCTGATATCTATCTGTCTGTGGAACGAAATTAGGTACATATTCGATTTTTTTTTCAACTAAAACATATATGTATATACAATATATATATATATATATATATATATATATATATTCATATATATATATATATATATTCATATATACCTGTGCAACAAATCATGGAATTATGAATTTTTTATAGATACTTTAGATCTTAGATTATGCTATATTGATGGCGGATCAAATAAATTCAATATTATCGATTTTGGTTTTGATGACACATTTTTCAAGTATTGATATTAGAAAATACAGATTAATACGTTTTTTTTAACTTGATACATACACATATCAAATAAGAGAAATCTCACCAATATTTTTCATATTGCTTCATTCCAACATTGATTGAATTAATATTCTTAACATCAAACATGCTCCATCAAACTTGGCATCATTGAATTTGTACTGACAATCTCCATCCATTCATGTGAAAATATAGCAGATGAGTAGAAAGAAAGAATTCATTAAAAAGAATTACATTTTTTCACTTAAAAAGTTACCCTGTATTTTTAATGACATTATTAATATTAATATTTTAGTGACAGGAAGTGAAGATGGGAGCATTTATTTCATTGACATAGAGAGGGTGGGTAAGAAGTCCGTCCTAAATACCCTCCAAGGTCATTCCAGTGCAGTTCTTGGAATCAGTTTCAATTATGATGAATCCCTTCTGGCTACAAGTGACCTACTAGGTCTTGTGATAATTTGGAAGAAAGGCAATGCTTTGTAAAGAATAGAAAAGAATATTTTCCTTAAAGAATAATTATTTTACTTCTACATATATTTTATGAAATCAGACAGTTAGTTATTTCAAAATAATTTCTATGTATATCACATTATTTGTTATATAATTTTGAGATGAATACAAGTTGATTATATTTCTTTTCTTTATCATAAAATGCCTATTTTGAAAGTTATCCAATAAACAGGTGTGATTTTCCACATTAGTTTCTGATTGGAAAATTGACGTTTCTGGCGCCTAATCTGAGAAAGAAGGAAAACAGTATATTAAGTTGCAAGGCATTCATTTGACAAACCGTGAGGAGTGTTTCAAGATATGTGACAATATATCTCATAAAAAGAGCTTCACATGCTATTTCATTAACAAACTTGGATCAATTTGTACTAATAATGTATCATTGGTGAACAAATCACAGGAATATTGGAATTACTTGGACTGATGGAAACTGGCAAAATGGTACTCACAAGCACAACGTTTGCGGTGAGATATGATAGAGATATTTTGATATATATATATATATATATATATATATATATATATATATTAATTATATTTATACCCACCCTGTAATATACCTATACTTGTTACATTTCCTCACACACAAGTTGGCCTTAGAACTTTTGTTCTGAGGATCAGCTTCGTGAGTATTGCGTTTATTTATCGGATGTACATATCTTATTAGGTTTAAGTTGATGTTATGATTGATTTATATCGAATTGTATCTATTCGATGAATAAACTATATTATTATTATTATTATTTTAGAACCATCACTGTGAACATCAAATTGAATTCCGTGTTGTCGTGAAGTAAAATTAGAGCATCAGTGGGAAATATAGTATAGTACCAATACAATGAAAATGAAAGTTTCTTATCAAAACAGAAGCTGTATTGATACGTATTTGTGTGAGTTTATTAGAAAAATAGGAAAGTATATTGGTTATCGATGGAGTATTATTATGAATGACACCTTCATATCACCTGACAGCGATTCAATTTATTCTGTTACTTTATGCTTTATGTAGGGTTCCTTGTATACTGTATATGAGGTTACGAACTCTGCTAGAAAAAAAAAATTAAACAAGATTCGGTCTTTATCCAATAAAATATCATTTCAATTAATAATTACAGAGATTATATATTACAATTCTAATTTTACAAGAAATACTAACCGATCACATATCAGGGAGTCCGATACGAACTTTAATATATCTACAAAAATCAACTGAATGAATCAACTTGAACCATCTACACCTAGTATTCCAATCACTCGATGAATTTATATAAAAAAGTCTATGCTACGATATCAGACAACAAATGGACGCTCAGATCATTTTGTACATAAGTTTTTACACAAAAAACTACTCACAAAAGATACATCCATCACAATATATATATTTAAGTAACATCAATGATATAAGGAAAAGTAACAAGTAAACATTGAATTCCATAAAAACGACAGATCATCTTTTCAATCGAAATCGCTAATAAAATGTATGTAAAGAAAATATATTTAAAAATTCGTGTCAATTAGTTAACTAAACTAGTAAAATATCACAATTATTTTAGGTTACAAGTTATTTGGAATCTATGCCAATTAGGTACACGAGTGAGATTGGATGAAGGTTAACGTAATTCATAATCATAATACCTCGAGATCAACCAAATAAAATTCAAGCTTCTAAAAACAATTTTCTTAGTACGTACACAATCATGGTATATAAACGGATATTTCAAAATACTCATATACAATAACAAGTTGATTGATGATTATGCGAATTCGGTAAATTCAATTCTGATTTCTTCAACATTTGGAAATATCAATCAAAACAAAAATTTCATACCACACATCTCAAACCAATACTGGAAATACTGTGTTGGCATTCGATGCCTTACAAAGATTACATTACAGAACCTGTTGTTGGAAGTGAACATAAAAATGCATGTCTCCACGTTCACCTATAGTGTTAAAAGACATAAGCGAGTGAACTGATGGTGAATATTAAATGTACAACTATACCCTATCTTGTTATAGATTTAACTTCATTTTTACATTCATCCAAATGTCATTGAGACACGCTGTATATCAGCGGTCATTTTAACCGATGCCAAACATACGTGCCATATTCTTGATTAACAATGACGTAATTTGTTCTATCAGTTGAGCCATAACCTTCTGTGAATCCTAGCCATGGCGTAGAAAATTGGCAACAAGACATAGCGATCCTACCGTTGGGGCTGTCCTACTCAAGTTTGATTACTATTCGTGCTGTGTCGAAGATTCATGTGAAATATTGTAAAAAGTGACAGCGATAAACCAGTGATCGTGTTATAAGCGGATGAGTCTAAAAGTCCAACAAAAATAGTGTAGAAATGAAATTGTGTAAAGTGGGGTCGATTAAACAGGCAGGTTCAGTGTTAAACTTGGGATTCAATGTTCATGTCATTACAAGATAAACTTGTTGAACTTGTCTCAATTTTTACATTTCCCAAAGATAAAAACTTGCAAAGGAGGTGGATATCTCTCGCAATACTTCAAAAAATTGGAAACCTTCGAAAAGTTCTATGGGTGGAATTACAAATTCATATATTTTGAAGTAGATAATATCAGATATGATACATTTTTCAGCCAGATGGATCAATAAAAAAAGTAATAAAACTATCAACCTACTAATACTATTGATCACCAAAATTAGTAAAAACTATAGTTCCTTCCAAATTCACAGATTCAGACAGATCATATTCATGACGTAAATAAAGAAGCTCTAACAGTATATTGTACAAATAGTTCACCTCATTCAAAATTCTCGAACCCTGATCAGTCAATTTCTCAGTCAAAACTCATGTATTCATTTCCTGATCAGAAATTGTATTTACCTCCTAAAATTGATCAAACAATACAAGACGATACAATACATGACGACGGTTGTGGTTGAGCTGTTCTCATTGGTCAGACGAAAGTTCCATTTTCACTGAATAAGCGATTTTGTCAATTTATCGAAAATGACTGATATTTTATTTCGGAATATTATAAAGAGAAGTCAATGCGACAGAAATCAAATGCATCATATCACGTACTGAAGAATGGCATATTAATAACCACAGACTCATAGAACTGTGGCGTCACACTAACATAACTAAATGTTCTTCAGTGTCAAGAAATACAATTATATCACATAAAAAAAAAACAGTTGGGAGAAGTTGGGAGAACTTGTCAGTGAGGCCAGAATTTACCACACTAGAATTTTTAGATGTCATCTTTCTAGAGAGAAGTCGTATTTTGAGATGTGACAGCTGTGCCACATGTCAAAAAACATGAATCAAAACAACATTAGTCCACTCGCTCATCAAAATTAACCCATTAACAGTGTGAATTCTCATCATCAGGATAGTCATTCATAACAAATACAACTATACCGAATTCACATATCTACCATGTTAACCCACTTACGCCTCGATATTTTTCGTTCTTCTCTCCAACGTACTCGACTCGATGCCGCTGTCTTCATCGCCGCTATCTAGCAAGCTCGCTTCCCCCCTCACCACTTCGATATTCGTATTCGTCAGATCCATCCCCTTCTCGTTGGGCCCCAGAATCAGCCCGTCGACTTTCTGCACGATTTGGTTGGACGCCCTGTAAGGCAACGCCTCGAAAGACACGTTCTTCGCCTCGACGTCATCAAGGGGCGTGTCCACGTGCTGCACTTGGAACCGGCTTTTGCCAAACGTCGAAAAGGTCGGCTTCTCTCGGACGAACGGCTCCAGCGAGAAAATCTGCCGAATAAAATAGAATATTAGAATGCTGTATTAGCATGAGAAGCAAAATTTCAGAGCAAGCCGAGTGAATTGATGGATTTTTTTTTCAAAGTGGAACCCGCAAGGTAAAACATTTCACCCATCACGACAATTTTGATTTGATATAAATTTTCATTTGTATAGTTACATGGAGTTTCGTCTGAGCAAATCTTTCGACATCGTGACTCAGAGCTAGACACTGCCACGTTTAAAATAAAATATGATTGTGATTTAGCCGTAAACACATACATACGTATGTCTACATCACGTATCGGCAGTCGCAAGGTCAATGTTCATATCACAAGTGTGCATGGCTTTATAATTACACGGTGTTTTTCATCTGTTTTTATTACAATCGTTTTATACTTCATTCCGTAAGACAATCCACTGAAGAAATCTTTGCATTCTCAGGTAAATCACCCTGTTTCAGAGTACAGTGACTTGATGAGCCACAGTGAAGACAATGGTATGACTTTTTTCTATTACTCGTTCCACGGTCGATACAGATCCGCCAAGTTCAAATATTTGAATTATGTTGATTTGTTTGGACTTGAAAAAATCGCTTGAAAGGCTTTGTAAGGTGTGTCCTACATCACATTTCTCTAACTCACAATTTCGATGAATGGTTACTCCTAGAATAGTTTTCTGGGATATCAATTCATTGACATATATATTCATCAGTAATTTTTGAAGAGTGTGTATGTTTGAGATCCTCCATTATGTGTACATACATGGACTTATCTATATGTCCATACGTAATGTTGATAAATCAAACTTATTTTCAACAAGACAAACTCCACCTACAAAGCCAACTCCTTATTGCATTATTATATATTGCCTATAAATATTGTATATTATCCCAAGAAACATTACTGATTTCAACAGGGATATATGATATAATTACATATACATACATGACAATCCAGGAAAGAAAATATAACATCAATATCATATATAATCAATGAAACATACAAATGAGACAGGTATCAATTCTAATGATTTCTTCAAAATGAAAACGGTGCAGTGAATACAATGAGGTTATTACATCATGAACCTTTGAGAAACTTCATTTTCTGGGCTCTGATGACACTCAGGGATTTATATTCTGTATTCTGTGATATTGTTCGTAAATGAAAACATTATGATAATAATCCGCCATGAATATGTAAATAAATCATTTTCGAAAAAAAAAAAGAACCAGAAAGGAGAACCCGAAAATCAAACCTCTGCAAATAAACTTGAAATTTGCCTAACCATGGCGACTGTTGGTGCGTTATAGCCAGTGTGGTTTATTGGGTCACTTTATTTCAGATAACGAGTCAGTGGCATTCAAGCTCGGAAGAACCCGTGATCATTTCGCACTTTACATGCGATCCATATTATTTTCGAAATTTTTTTTGTACTCAATTTTTTCGACGAGGATCCCGAATTTCACAATGGAAAATGATGGAAATCTATATTTCTCGAGATAATCAAGGAACATTGTGTAGACATTATAGCCAATCGACGTTCCATTTCTCACACAGTATACTTTTTATACCTTCATCATACATTCAAAGAGGCAGAAGGAAAACCATACTCGAAGAAGTTGAATCCACGTTCTATAGCATTTTAAAGGAAGATGGAAGGCGCTGTCATATGAGGGTGTATATCAGAACAACTAGTTTTGTGAGTCAAAATGTCACAGATTGTCATTTGACAGCCCCTTCCATATGAGAAAAGGTGAAACCACTTTTTCCTTCGTTTCGACTCCTTCACATTGTATAATGAAGGTATACAAAGTGAGGAATGGAAGACCTAATGGCTATGATGTCTACTCAAAACGAGCCCAAAAAAAGAAAGTGAATTTTCGCACCTCTTTTTAGATTATCTCGAAAAATAGAGGTTTCCACGATTTTTCATTGTGATGAGTCAATTAGTGATTAGTGAATATGTGATGTAATCAAGTGCAAAATTACCAAAAGCGTTTACGCGGAAATAGCCACGAAAGTGTTGAAAATAACATGCAAATAACTACAATGTGAAATCGAGTGTCCCAATAAAACCGTCTGTCACCTTTTCGCTAGGACTGGGCGGCAGGTCGAGCTTCAGCTTGGCCCTGGTGTGCCGCAGGCCGCCCAACACTTCTTTGCGTTTGGCCAGCGTGAGCTTCCTCTTGTTGACCACTTCAGAGGCGAGGTGTTTCAAAGTGGGCAGCGCGACCGTCAGCTTGGGGTAGTCGGCGGCGTCGGTGAGGCTGCCGGGAGTTATGTCCTCCACGCCGCTGTCCGGAGTGGCGTTTTCCGACGCCCACATCGTGCTGCCCGGAAAAAATTGGGAGCTCAGGCTGTGAGTGTGGAAAGGCTGGGCCGAACCGCTGATGAAGAATTCATCCGAGTAGTTCTGATTCTCGTTTTCTCCTATAAAATATTTAATAGTTGTTTTTATAACGAGGGAAAAGACCATAAATTTACATTCGAACAAATAGATGAAAAATTATTACAACAAATAAAATAATTATACATGGGATTCATCCATGTAGAAAAATATATTCGACAAAGTAACAAGGCATGAATTATGAAGTATCCCAGCTGAAAAAAAAGTAGATAATGAAATGAAAAATGTAACTTGAAACATATACAGAAACCATAGCAACTGCGTTATACACTGTGTCCAAGATACGGAGGGTCAGTGTGGGTATATCAGATGACTCAATGACGAAACGTTGGATGAGAAAAAGACGATAATGCCAAATTAATAACCATCAAAAGTTGCCATGAAGATGTTTCTTTAGTTTTGTCCTAACTTCATTACCAACGCCAGAAAAAAATGAAATTGAAATTCAGTAATTCCGTTATTTTTTTCAAGTAACTCGAAAACGAAAAATCATTGGCCATTCAATCGCGTAACTTTTCTCACATTTAACCAAATCTGTATCTCTTGTACTTTCCGAGATACCCATACTGGCCCTCCTTATCTAGGACACAAGGTATATAGAAATTAAGATAAGATAAGATAAGATAAGATATTTATTCACCTCCAAAAAATTTTACAGAAAACAGTTATGTTACAAAAGGCACACAACAGTTTTTGTTTAGGTACGTCACAATACATTTTTAATACTTAGACTAGTCACACTTAAACATATATGAGAGGCTTTACATTTAGGTTACACATGTGAAATTCACATAAATATTTCTCACAATCTCAGTAGTCCACACTCTGGAAGTTTTTAAATCCATTAAACATTTAGAATTTTCTCAACAAAAGACGGACTGTGACAGGAAGAAGGGTTGAGCCCTGTGATGTTTATTATACATATACAGGGTGTTTCCTAATATGTGGGACGCACTCCTAGTGGTGAGAGCTTCTCAAAACAAAATTATAAAAGTTCCTGTAAACGTATGTATTCTTTAATTTCCGAGTTACAGAGTGTTAAAATTTGAAGATTTTTTTAGTTATTTCCTTATAGCTACTGCAATTTTCAAGATATCCATCTCAAATCAGGGGTTTCACTATAGGGCTCAAGCAGGGTAAGAGTTGGATATAGGATCATTTTATTACTTCCGTGAGTAGCCAAAATTTGAAATTACGAATTACAGAAAAATGTTAATATTTTTTTCCAAATTATGGTCGCAGATACGAAAATACTGCAAGAGAACGAAAAGATTCTATACGAACTATAGATTGCAACTTGTTTCATTGAATCCACTAGTGGCGCACCACACAAATGTTCAGGGTGAAAAAACGGGTTGTGATCGCTGAAAGAATATCTTCATGTATATTCAAGACCATTTGGCATGCCCAATGTTGTATTTCCTACATCGTTCATTTAATGTAAGTTTTTATATTTTTTGATAACTTTTCAGAAAGACACTGTTGGTAGGGAGTAAAAAAAAACACGTGTGGGATATAAATTCCTATGCAGAACTGAAATATCAGAAAGATCCTTTGCTGATGATTTAGTAAGACAAGGAATTGTAGGAAGTGAAATCCATAGAAATGTGTGCTTCCACTCACCATTCATGAAATCTGAAATACTTGTAAGCTGGTAAAGGTTCCTGTAATTAGAAATACCAGATAACTGTGGCCTATCGCTGCCAATTAGAATTTCTTGATCATCACCAGAAGTTGGCACAGATGGTTCAAGGTCAAATTCCCAATCTGAAACCAGAATAAATGATATTTATTTTGATTCATTCATGCCATAAATATATTTTCATACAAACATAGACGAAATAAGAAAATATCTACCTGCGAAAGTCTTGAAGTCCGATTGCGGCTTCCATAGGTCCTGACTTTGCAATACCGGACTTTCGGGTTCCTTAGGATATTCGTATATGCAATGATATTTTTGCTTCTTAAACCACACCCCTTTCGGTTTCTGGAACAGAAAATATTACTGAGCCATAAGTATATTGAAAGAGTGCTTGAGCGTTGATATATACGATATGGCTAAAGAAATTTAAAAGAGGGCATGTAATACAAGAACCGGATAATAACTTGCCTCATCTGCCTTCTTCAAAGTTTTTTCAGGTGATCTGAGTGCAGACTTGCTAGGCATGGCAAATTTATCCCAAGCAGATGGGACAAACTCTGGAGTTTCTCCTTCATCGTCGCTGAATGAGCTGCTTATGTCACTTCCTTCATAGTCACCTTCTGCAATACTTTCCATAGGTTCAACATTTTCCACCTATGTATGAAAAAGTAAATAATATGAGGTATGCTGGATATAAGGTTTTCGAGTTAATCAGTTGGAAAGTGTGCAAAGAATGCTAATTCTTATTTGGTGATGTCATTAGTCACATTTCCAATAAGTTCGGAACTAAAGGAGAAAAGCGATGATAATATGATTATTCACTTTCTGTTTAGAATGAGGTATATCTAGTATAAGAACATTTATGACAATATTTATTGGGGTCAGAACATAACTTTCTCCAATTATAAACAACTGCAAAGTGCCACTTTGAACATCAAATCAGCATATTACAAATTTTGACGACATCTGCGGATCAATAAGATATTAAGAATATTTTGCCGGTTAACACTGATGATCGAATCAACAGATACAAGAATTTTGAAAAAATTGTAAAGAACATGACTTTTATGTATATTATTCTGAATAAAAATTGTTATCGGATGATACTACAATGAATGATGAAACCTCTGCAGCTCAAAATCACACTATTTTAATAAAAGAAAAACCAACATCATCTCAATGTGCGCTGCAATGGTTGAACGGTTCAGAATAAAATTATATTACTGCTATAATACAATAATTCACATATCCTCTTGTTGGATAGTAAATGAAATGAATGGCAGGATTCAGACCCTCGAGCTCGTTCTTGATCGAAAATTTGGATTGAAAAAAGAGGATAATCCAATAATGTAAGAGTACAACCTAAAATAATATGGATTATTTCCAAGCAATTATTTGAATACAATAATGATAGAAGTCGGTATCCTATTGTATAACCAGATAATGTGGAAGAGTCTACAAATCATCAAACAATCGCTTATTATGTAACGGGCCCAAAACTCAGTGTAAGTGCTCATTGTACAATCCACTTTGGGTTCAAGTGCTATCGTAACTACACTAGAAATCAAACATTTTCTGACTATCCATTTATGGATGTAATTTACTCACCAAATCTTGTGGAGCAGCTCTATGCGCCTTTAAAGACTCTTCATGCTCGCCTTCCTGTATGTTAGAAACACAAGTTACCAAAATTTACACAAATGCTTGAAACTTTATAACATAAAATTAACACAAGACACAAACACAAGTCAGATACAACATTCAAACATTATTATTCTGAAGCATTTCTCAATTATTGTCCAAATGGCACAGATTTGAAATTCATTTCTCTATCATATCCAAACATAACAACTATGAGTGAATGATTAAATACTTTCATAATATTGATGTGATAAACGATCAATTTACTTGAAGTTTATATGAATTGTTCAAGAAAAGTTCTATGCAGGGTTCTTAATAAATATACAGAAATTATTGAAGGGACTATTCATAGGAATATTTCAAGAATATTTTTTCTCATGATTATTCGAAGAATTTCGGCTTCATCAGGAGATGAACGATGATGAAGAATTTCCGACAAAATCAATACTTAATTACATCATATCAAATGTCAAATCAACAATTGTTTCGACTACTATTCATAAGTAATGTTATGTTTTTCAATAAATATTGATTGGGCAAAATATGTAGACAAGAATCATTTCTTAAACCTTTTTTTCGTTTGTATGATACGAATGGAAGTAATGCATTGATTTATTCATTTTAAAATTTTCAAACAACAAATTTACGAAAGATTGCCTTCAAATCTTTTGAAAAGGTGAATAAATCCGTCATATATGACAACCTATTACAGAAATTTGAGAAGAAACCAACCTTCCAGATGAATTCTCCACTGGAACTGGATCTAGAATCTGAACCGCTATCCCAATCATGATCATCATTATTCTCGCTAAATGAAGTTGACATCAATTGACTATCCGATGGTCCACTGAATCTTATATCAGTAAGAACGCCGAATATATTATCAACTTCACTGTGCAGATCCTCTTCTTGACCATGAATATTCATATATTCGCCATCTTTTTCGGAGTTGTCGTAATCTAAGCTATTTCTAGCATTCTCCATGTTGACAATATTAACATAGTCATTGTAGAATTCTTCTGCATTCACGTTTTCATAGAGTTCCTCGGGGTTTTCAACAACAGAGTTTCTATAATAGTTGTCTTTTTCAGCGATTTTAGCTTCGTCAGTAACATTTTCATAGAGCCTATCGACGTTTTCGAATTTGTTTTCGTTCGATATCGTTTTTTGATTTTCGTAAATCGCTGCAGAGTTTTCAACTACACTATTTGTACATTCCGGTTCTTTTTCATCAGCCAAATTTTCGTTTTGTCCTCCCTCACAAAATATCACTTCATTTCCTCCATTTTCTGAGAAATTCATATATTTAGAAACCAATTCAAAATCGTGTTTTTCATCTTCTTTAATTCCCATACTCAATTCATCATCCTGAGACTGAAGCTCAGTTTTATCGTTATCAGTAATATTTCTCAATGGAACTTCTAGAGTTTGATTCGCTACATTGTATTCCTGAGTTTCTTCAATCATGAAATTCTTCAATAATCCTTCATTTTCTTTCTGAACCTGTGCCTCTTCCTGTATATCATCAATATGTAATTTTGTTTGAATATCGATCGTTTCTGGCCTAGTTTCAATGATTCCCATTATTGGGGTTTCATGTTGACACCTTTCGTCAGTTTCTTGATATGATTGCTCACTCAGTTTAAAGTGACTGAGGTCATATTTCAAGTCTTTTTCATCATTATTAGATGAACCTTTCAGTACTGAAATATTGTCCTCGTCCAAATCAATTCTTTGAGGCTCACATATTATTGAATCAATATTTTTGATTTTGTCCATATTATCACATACAATTATGTACTCTTCATTATCCTTGGGGTGTCCTGAACTCTTCGGACTATCAGAAATACCTATGACTTGACTGAGAGCTTTGACTGTTTCTCGTTTATTCAAATCTGGTACTTTTATTTCATTTGGTAATGAGTCCGAAACAAGTTCTTCATTTAGATCAGTAATTTGAGGGTCCAAGCAATGAAGCTTTTCCTCAATGATATGATGCTCCAAATTTTTCAAGCAATCAGGTACTTTTTCTATTCCAGTTTCATTACTATCAGCGTTTTGTCCATTTTCAAGGGAAAATGAAGTGCTCATGGAAGCGACTTTGTCGATACTAACCAAAGATGCTGGTAACTGTTTCCAGGGATTTTCTTCAGGGGATGGCAACGGTACTGGATGAGGTGTAGAAAATGCCACGTTTACTGCTAGAGTATTCGGTTTGGTTACATTACATTGTTGACTAATTCCTTTCGATGCTTGGTTTCTTTCCTCCAATAAGAATTCATTGATAATTACTTCAACATTTTCTGATGGATCGATAACGAAAGTTTTCTCGCGGTTCGACTCAGAGTCATTCAAATGATTGCAAATTTTCGCTTCGTCGAGATTCTCTAATATTTTCGCGTTCAGTTCGGCGTCTTTCTCAATTTCCAGAGCGTTGAAATTCAATTCTTCTAAGTTGAAGAGAGTATCGTTGGAACAACACGAGTCTTGACTAGGAGTGTGCATGTTCAAGGTAACCCTCATCGGACTTTGTGGGGAATGACTGGGTATTTCTCTGGTCAAAGTTTCAACTTCGCAATGCTCTGACCAGTCACTGTCTTCATTTTCACAATATTTTCTATGAAAATAAATATAAATATATTTTAATGTTCCAAACATAACAGATGATTGTATCGGTATATAATTGGAAATTGGCAGATGCAAATTAACAAAGAAAAAAATAAAACAAGGGTAGGGTAGGGAATTTGGATTTTTTTTTCAGATAGGATAGTAACATATTTTTGAATTCTAATGTATGCAACTTCGATAAGTTTCATTCACTCAATTCAAATTATTTTTATTCATTTAATTCCAATGATATCAATCAGCTTTACTCACCTAGGGGAATTTGTACCAGAATTATCTTCAATATAACTTTCCTCGGGTATAGGCGACAGAGGGGTATTATATACATTGTATTTCAAAAAGACCTCATTTCTTTCACAAGTATCCCAGTCATCGTCATCGCTAATTTTTTCCACTGTGGCACTCTTGAAGAAATATGAAAATGTAAATACTCAAGAAAACAAAAATAAAAAAAGGAGTACAAACCTGTGCATGTGGTAATTTACTGATTAGCTCATTTCTAATAGCAGACATTATTTCATCATCAATTCCAAAACCAACATAACTGTCACTTTTTGAACTTGTCTGCATTTGCATTTCCCCACAAAGATCATCTGTATTCGATTGAGGATGTAAAAACCACCCTCCTCCCGATTCCCAACTACCGCTATTTGGATCTGAAATCAGCAGAAAAATCATATAAACTCGAAACGAAAAAGAGGTATGTACCCGTTTTATAGACTTTCCTAATAAACATCAGCCTAACGTTGAATAGAAATGAAACGAGCCATAACCAGTAATAACTCACTATTCCCCATTCATTAAATACAGTCAACTGACAGATTCGATGCTCTGACGAGTTTAGAAGTTAGAATAATCCTCTTAGCCTTGAACCTCACCACATAATTATGAGAATTTGAAACAACAGCTTTGAATTTGAAATCCAAAGAAAATGAAATGAACATTTTTTATTCACCCAGATTACTTACTCAGAAGATTGATATAATAAACCAACTGTGTGTTTGTAACGGAACAGTGAAAATTGCCTGCAAAGTTTCTAACTAGATTTATAGGAACGGGCTGAGTCAATTGAACGTATTATTGCGATTATTTGGTTCCGTGATTGAATGAAATTTTCATGTGTCGCCAACACATATTGGTGTATTCTTTGAGGTTATGTATGTTTTTACTGTTTGTTTTGTTTCCGAAAGTACAGTGTTATCATTCTAATATATTACAAATCAGACAGATTCTCAGAATCAGATAATGAGGGTAAAAAGGTTATTCCACTTTTTATTTCAAATCATTTTTGAGTTCCCAAGTATCATCAACCATCTATCAGTGCAAGGACTGATAGAAGTTATAAAGAAATTCGCGTATTCGAAGATTTTTCCAAAGTGACATGAATGTAGAAGTACTAGAAAATAACAATGTCATATTCCCAATGAAATAAGCATAGCGTGGCAGAATATTTTGCCAAAAGTCAGCTGATTCTTTATCTTTCTTTATTATTTGCATCTCTTTCTTACGGTCGTTTCAATACCCCTCTCTCTAGGATTGACCTAGTAGTATAAAAATTATTATATCTTTGTTAATATCTCGATAGTATACATATTAGAACACCACGTTGCAGTGACGTTTCAGTATTGCAACGGAAATAATACGGAACATGATTCTGGGCATTCGAGAGAATATACAAAAAATACAGGCTTATATGAGTATGATGATAATACGATGACTACCAAGTTATGATTTTCTGGATCTATTGAAGAAAAGCAGAACAGGGATATTATCACTCACCTTCTGGACTGAAATCTTGAAAACTCGCGTTATCAACAACGTAAGTCGCATTTGGTTCATATCCAGTTCTTCCCTCTATCAAAATCGATTCTTCAGTCTTTTTGTTCAACACAGATGGTTCAGTATCTCTCTGCAAATCTTCTTCTTTATTATCGATAACTTCATTTGGAACGACATTCTCTTCGCTCTCAACATCTTCATTATCAACAAACATTAGACTCTTTGGTTCAGATGAAAAACTCTCGAATAAATTATCATTCTGAATATTCTGATGATCGAATGTTCTCCCTAGAAAATTATCCCAAGTTTCCAATGAATAGTTCAGATTTTTATCTTCCATATCTTGTAGTTCTTCATTATCCTCAGGATTGCAAAATAAATTAATGCTCAAGTATTTATCTGCAACAGGTAGTGACGAATCTTTTTTCTTGAAAGGAGTACTAGAGAAAGCAGTGAAATGTGTAAGCGAATTCGGCATTGTCCCTTCTTGATTACTGCTCAAATCAAAATTAACACACTCAGCACAGTCAAATGAATTTTCATCCCATTTTTTTATCGAAGGAGATTCTACGCATTTTTTCAGATCTTTATTGTTTTGTATGAGGTTTGACAATTTTTCAACTTCTTTTGAAACTAAAACTCTATTGTGAGCCTCGCCGATGTCAAGACCTTTCAGTGCAGTAATTTCACATTCAGAAGCAATATTTTCGAGATCCATATTTGTACTAGACCTTGACATTACTGGTTCAGGAATTTCAGCAACATGTTCAGACCTGTTATCAGGATCTTTCACAAAATTTGCAGTATCACAAACCGAGTTTTCAATGGGAATTTTTTCATCATAGACTTCCTCACATTCTGCCTTTACATTTTCTAGGCTATCTTTGAGGTTGATATGGTTTTCTTCGCCATCATCTATAACTTCGCTATTTAGAAGAACCGTTTGGCAACTTTCTTGGCTAGAGTTTCGTTCCCTTTTCACAAAATCCATAACCTGTGTATCCCCATTCAAACTAGTATCTGCTCGATAGTTTTCAATGTCCAGAGCACTGCTCATGTCGGATTCATTGAAATTGATTATTTTGTCCAACTTACTAAAGTGTAGGGGACTGTAACTATCAATCGAAACACTGAATACGTTGAACACTTGATTAGCAGGCTGAATTTCCACAGTACTATTCAACTCTTGTATTAAATTAGCTACTTTTATATTTTCGCTACTAAGACTATCAGGTACGAATAGAAGACTGTCTCGGCGTTCATCTTGAAGCTTTTTCAACTCCTCCTGGAACGTATCCTGGATACTCAATAAGTTGCCTTCGCTAGCAAAGGTCATACTAGCCGTTTCCAGGTTATTTGTTGGAGCCAACCTAACGTTCTTGTAGTTCACTTTGTAATCCAGGCTCGGCAAAGGCGTTTCCGACTCGGATTCTGAGTAATCCACGTGAGTCAGAACCATGAGGTCTGCCACGGACTTGGATTTTTGGCGTACTTTTTCTGTGTATGCCCCTCTCTCAACCTTGTTTCGCCAGTTGTCATCCTCTGTTTCGCTACCACTGCTAGTCCTTTGGAACAGTTTGCTGTTAGAGAAACTATCGTCTTCGCTATCCATTTTTGATTTTGTTTTTGATTTTCTTTTGACGCTGACTCGCTGTTCGCCTGAGTCAGAGTTGCATATCCTTTCCGAAGTCAAGGAATCACCATTGGCACTGGAGAATTCGTTTTTGAGTTCATCTTCGATGAACATACCGTGGGAGTCGCTATCGTCAGCCAGCAAGTTGTCTAACGACCCGTGGAGATTGTTCAAACTGGGAGAGAGGGTTTTACGCAAATCAGAGAAATGGACGGTTATGTCGTCTGCTTTGACTAGCGAGTTCGGTTTCAGGGAGGCCCATCTCTGATCGAAATCGTCCAAGCAAATTGACTCATGAGAGGGTTTTGATGTGGTGTTTTGATGCACTTGCAGGAGGTCTGCCAGCATGACGTGTATTTGCGATACAGTAGGCCTCGATTCTGCGTTGGTCCAGCACAGTTGCATCAATCGGAATCTAGAACAATAATCAATAACAATAATCTCAACATGATAATCTTCCAATGACTTTTATCATTTACGTTGTATTGGATTTCTTCATATTTTTTGTTTCTAAAAAAATTGAATAATTTCAAAGAAAAATTATTATGATTCAGACCTAATTGGGATTGGTCAATATGTGTACGGTAATCTGATGACAATATGAATCAGACTGTTTTGAGGATTTCAAGATTTTGCCTCTGTTCCTCTATATTCACTGAATTATATGATCTTAGGTCTCCCTCATTTCATTTCGTCAACTTTTCAGATCACACAAGTCACTGCTATACTGAAGTAAGTAATATTGGGGCAATGGAAGAAGGACAAGAAAAAAGATTACCACATTTATGTGCAATGGCAAATTGTAATCATTCCAGAGATATCACTATTAGAGGGTGAGTATAAATATACAGCCTCAATCGTGATAGTCATGTTATTCGAACATTATAGGATTTCCTTTCGTCTTGTCCAGATTATGTTCTATGTTCTTGATATTTTCACATTGGCAAACTTTGAATTCTATCTTGATGGGAAAAAATCTAGTTCAATCGGAGCCTATAAAGTGATACAAACAAGTCGGCAATCTGACATTGCCTCGGATATTTAGGTCATGTCAGATTCATGGGTGCACAAAACATCTTCAGATATTTATGCTAACTTTTGGGCATCAACTCAAATTCTATGAGTACCTATATTGAATGAGCATTATGAATTTATCAACATTCCCAATGATAAAAGCAACATCAAAACAAAAAACGACAATTGATGCCTGTTAAAGAAATATATCAATTCAAAAATATGAATCAATGACCAAAAACTGACAATGCTGTTGAAAAGTACATGAAGAAGTGAATCTTCGAGTTTCTTCCTGTTTTAGAAATATCAGACAAAAGAGACAGAAACCCTACTAGAGCCTCATAATATGCCTCATCATTTCGATTACTGAGAAAAATCTTTGATCGAATTCGTTTTATTCTTCAGATGCAGTACAGCTACGGTGGGACCACCCTGTAGGATTGGAAAAGGGGATTTGACAAAGCCCTATCCAGACTGCTGCTTTGAAATCATATGTCTATGAATGAATTATCTAATATGAAATGTTTTGATTCGGAAAATAAATATCAGTCGAATATATTGATTTCTTCCATTAATTTGAACTCCTAGTAAAAAAAAGTTTATACTACCTGCCGAGTAAAAATATATCATAAATATGGATGAGCCAACTTCTTGCAAATGAAATGTTACCATGATGAGTTATATTGTAAGATACTATAATACGTATGCGTGAGAACCTGAAACTGAAAACTGTAAGTAAAGAGAGTAATGAATCAATATATGGAGGACCGATCATAAACGGTGTTTCTTTTTTCTGCAAAAATATCTCATGGACAGAATATTGATTCGAATCTATGATACTGGAATATGTAGTAATTTTGAGTATTTCCCAAAGATATGCCTATAAAGCAAAAAAGATATGTCTTTATTGCATATCTAATTGCTTTGAATCATACAGTGTGTAAATTTTAAATCTTTGGATTGGGCAATCCAAAAAAATCGCTATTGAATTTTTTCTTTTGATTTTTTATCTTTTATCAACCCGAAAAGAGAACTTATAATTTTCGAGGAAGGATTTGATAAGCCCCTTTTGCTGTATCGCGAAATTGTAATCTGGAATGAATTTTACTGTTTGAAATGTATTAGAAGAGCAAATGATTCGATTTGAAGTGTAACAAAAGCATCTTGCGAAATATTATCGTTTTATCAACCTTACAAAGCCTAAGAAAAACAACTCAATTTCCTCATATTTTGGACCAATTTGGACCTAAACTGGGATAAGAGGAAAATGTCTGACTACTGATTATAATGTTATTCATACACAAGCGATGTCAAAAGGGTATCATATCAATATTTTTTCACTACTATATAAACATCTGCAAATCCTAATCATCAATACGATTTTGAAACCTGTCGAAATGAATTCTACAGTAATCCTTATTTTGGGCATCTTATGTGTGAGCGTGAATGCATGGGTAGCAGTAATTAGAAGTGACCCAAATTCCAGTAAGTCATGAGATAAGATTTTCGAAGTGAAACTTTAATACATCGACACATTTTTTTTATCCATCTTTGTGTCAGGAGAGTAGAAATACGATGTCGTATCAACCCTGATTCATTTTAAATTCCATTTCTAGGGCGGAATCGGGAAATAAGAATTAGGAAAGCATCGACGTCAGAGGGTTCTCAAGACCAATCTGCTGTCGCTGATTTTCTGTATGGTGCACGATATGTTGATATTTTGTTATAGGTATACTGCTCTACGTCACATGGTTTTATATTGATATTATCGAACTACTCTTGGAACGTTTGTTCATCTGAATTATTTTTTTACAGTGATAAACCCAGCGTAACCTACAAATTCATGTTAGATATCCTAATGTTTAGCAAGCGTGCTTTTGCTGGTTTTAGCATATCACAAATTTCTGTTGCTTTCACGAATATAGTACAGGGTAATAATCATTTTATTTCTTTTCTAACGTTACTTGACAAGACGGTTCAAAAATAAAAATACATTTTTTTATACAATATAATATAAGAGTTGCAGTGCTCATTCAGTGTGAATTTGAAACGGTCAGAAACTCCGGCATATTGAAAAACAGATCGATTGGTTTCTTTATGCTCAAAAAGATTGGAGAATAAAATTCAAAACAGTGGCGTTATATTAGTGAAGTTATCTTTTCTAGAATACATTGCTCAAATTTGTGACCTATTTATGTTTCTGTACACAGTGATGTCAAAAAAATAATGTTTTTTCTCATATTATGCATATTCGGAATATAATATGCATAATGCATAATAATAATAATGAAATGCTTTCTCTTCCTTTCGTACACGGACTTCTATCGCGAGGCAATCTATACCTTAGTTGGCCTAGGGTCTATCAAAAAAAAATTGTTTTGTGAACATCAGATGATGTCAAATTGTCAAATATTTCATGCACAACTTTTCGACGGCCAACTATTGTAATAAATCTTAGTTTCACTTGAATATTCGTGCTTTCAAAAAATCAAATAATAACAAACCCACCATTTTTCTCTGTGAAAAACAATATAGTGAGCGAAAGATGGAACGTCGAAAGGTTTCCTCAAATACAATTGACCTTACAAATTGCATGATTTAATTCATGCACATTATCATGGCAGGGATTTTTCCTCCAACCAGAAGTTCTCACACAATGGACCAAATTGCTCAACTTTGTCCTAATTTATTCCTTTAGTCGTATCTCCAGGGATCCCAATGATAGTGGTCGGATTTGATTTAACCTGCATTATGGAATAATACTTTTGATAACCTCAGAACAACTTGTGGATTAGGTACTAGGAAATACTCGTATATTGATAACCTACAAATTCCAAATCATATGTCTATAATCAGTTGAGAGAAGCAAATATTTATTTTCAATTCGGATATTATTATTTTAGACCATTTAAGCCACTGTTATTCTGCAAGAAACAATATAGGATCAATGGAAATGGGAGAAGAAAAAAGATTGGCTGGACAATGTGTATTAGCGAGGTGCAGACAGAATAGAGATATTGGTCTTAATGGGTAAGAAATACTAAATATATTGAAAATGATATCGAATATGTTTGCTCCGTGACCGCACATAAACCTGTCAATTTTACATTTATTTTTCAAGATTAGTTGAAATGAAAATGTTAAATAATAATAATAATAAATTTAAAGAGACTCCATAATTAAAAATAATAACCAATAATAATAAAAATAATAATAAATAGCAAATGAATCATTTATGATGATGTACTTCATTTTTGTTCTAGGTGTGGTACAGTTGCAATCGAACCACCGTGTCAAGTAATAGAGGGTGACTTATCAAAGCCATATCCAGAATGCTGCTATGAAATTAAATGTCCAGAGGGGTATCCGAAAAAAATTCAATAATTATCAGAGAGAAATCCTACTTCTGGAATGAACCTTGGCACATTTCATGAACATGGTGTTCCATTTAAGCTTCAAAATGATTCGTATGCGGCTACCTCGTGCTGAAATAATGTAGGTTTGTCATACGACATTTTTCTCCTAGACGCTTGTTGACTAATATACAAGTTGTTGAAGTTCTTCACAAAAATATATAAGATCAGCTATGACTCGGTTAGATTTTTCTTTTGGATTTACTATCAAGAACTAGGCTAGGAAAGATAAAAAATGTTACATGAAATTCGAAAAATTTCATCAGTTTCATCAGATTTATTTCGATTTTTTTTTGTACAAAAACATCTTATATTATATCTCAGTTAACAAGCCTATGACGGAAAACGACCAACTCATATTATTTTCTAGCGCGAGGTGGCCGGCGCACACGGATTGTTTTGGGACTTAAATGCTCAAGACCCTGTATATGAAAAAATCATAAATAATGAAGTATGTTCGAAACTTTAGTATTCAAGCATGAACAACGATGTTGCTTCAAAGTTTATTGTGGTTGTGGAGAGATTATGATAATTCATTTCATAATATGCCCTGAATATGTTCAAAAGCCTACCACGGAAAACACTATACGAACGACTATAAAAAGCAAGAAGACAGAACCAACTTTCCCAAGCATATTTCAAAAGGAAGTCCTGCAATATATGAATTCTAATCATTGTATCTTTCTGTCCAAAATGATCTGTTCATAAACAATGTGAAATTTCATAAATGATTATGAATTATAATTTGAATTTTCTTTCTCGAAATAGTTGAATTTTTTAGAATTTAGACTGATCTATTACTTTGAACTAAATGTAGTTCTGTTGAGCTAAATGGAAGAATGTCAGAAAAATAAAAGCTGCAACAGAAGACATAATGGTGGAAATATTCATCTTAATCTAGAACTGAGAAGTGTGCACAGTATAAAAAAAAATCCTCATTGCGTGGAATCATTCATACGAAGTAAAAATTTGTCACACCCAATATTAATATTTGAATACTGTCTGTAAGTTCTTCGAGGAGGTGGTACATTCATTTTTCAGCTTTTCATGGGATTTTCTCTCCTCGTTTCTAAAAAATAGAGTAAAAGTTATTGAAAATCATTTCAATATATTTGTAGTAAGGACAGATTTAGGATCTGCCCCAAAATGTCACTGCGCTTGAAATTAAACCTTTAGATACCTAAAAGAGAAATTCTCTATTGGTCAGTGACACCTTGTTTTTGAAAAAAAATTTGGAAATACAAATATATTTAATAAGAATAAAACCTCTACTTATCTTTGTGGACGTTTCGGGAACGAATCTGCTCCCGTTCTCAACACAATTAAAATATTTTTCTTATCGTAAATTTTTTCAATGTTTTCGATTTTGACACTGAAAAGTGACAATTTGGTAGACGGAGGAATTCTGGTTACAAGGTGTTTTTATTAATTGATATCGAATTTTCCATTTTCATATTCAAGTTTCAGAAGTGGATGCCAAGTTCTATCTATATCATCTGAACAAGAAGCAATATTATTGTCTCCGTTCAGGAGAATGCAAGCAGACTCTTTGATTTTCCGTTTTTGGTTGTTGTCTTCTTTTCCTATGATCTGATTATTACCCCAATCGGCCATATGTTGTCCATTTTCAGTAAGGATATGTTCAGCTAATTTTGATTTGTCAGTATATCTTTTCTTTATATTGTTCTTATGCTCTTTCATCCTTACTGATAAAGGCCTGCTGGTTTCACCGGTATAATATTTTCCACAAACACATTGTATACTGTAAATACAATTTTTTGATGAAAAATGAAGAACAATCATCATGAAAAATGAAGAACAATCATCAAAAAATTGTATTTACGGTATACCATGTGTTTGTGGAAAATATTATACCGGTGAAACCAGCAGGCCTCTATCAGTAAGGATGAAAGAGCATAAGAACAATATAAAGAAAAGATATACTGACAAATCAAAATTAGCTGAACATATCCTTACTGAAAATGGACAACATATGGCCGATTGGGGTAATATTAAGATCATAGGAAAAGAAGACAACAACCAAAAACGGAAAATCAAAGAGTCTGCTTGCATTCTCC
This sequence comes from Gastrophysa polygoni, assembly GCA_963576655.1. Taxonomy (NCBI): domain Eukaryota; kingdom Metazoa; phylum Arthropoda; class Insecta; order Coleoptera; family Chrysomelidae; genus Gastrophysa; species Gastrophysa polygoni. The sequence goes on from OY755090.1 coordinate 13,624,554, forward strand.
TGAACGGAGACAATAATATTGCTTCTTGTCCAGTTGATATAGATAGAACTTGGCATCCACTTCTGAAACTTGAATATGAAAATGGAAAATTCGATATCAATTAATAAAAACACCTTGTAACCAGAATTCCTCCGTCTACCAAAATGTCACTTTTCAGTGTCAAAATCGAAAACATTGAAAAAATTTACGATGAGAAAAATATTTTAATTGTGTTGAGAACGGGAGCAGATTCGTTCCCGAAACGACCACAAAGATAAGTAGAGGTTTTATTCTCATTAAATTTATTTGTATTTCCAAATTTTTTTTCAAAAACAAGGTGTCACTGACCAATAGAGAATTTCTCTTTTAGGTATCTAAAGGTTTAATTTCAAGCGCAGTGACATTTTGGGGCAGATCCTAAATCTGTCCTTACTACAAATATATTGCAATAATTTTTAATAACTTCTACTCTATTTTTTAGAAACGAGGAGAGAAAATCCCATGAAAAGCTGGAAAATTAATATTTGAACATTGTTCTTTGATATTAATTGTATTCTGCACTATATTCGATTATTCCTATACATTTCATATGTCTTGTGGAAAAATAAGAAATTATCGTGTGATCCATATTATTTACGAAACTTTTTAGAGTACTTACGTTTTTTGACTTCTGGTACACACAATTTCACAATCAAAAAAGGTAGAAACCTCAATTTTTCAAGAAAATCCATAAAGAAGGTGAAAATTTCTTGTGCCCGTTTTAGATAGACATATCATAGCCAATCGGCCTTTGATTCCTTAAATACGTTACTTCTTATACCTTCATTATACATTCGAGGAGTCAAAAAAAAATCAGATTCTCATTATACAGAGCCTTCTTCATGAAAAAAGATGAACCCACTTTCCTCCAAGATACTTAAGAACGTGGATTTCATTACTTTGAAGAAATGTTTCCTTTTTGTTGACTTCTTGAATGCATAATGAAGATGGTCTACCCATAACAGGGTGAATTTTTAATTTTTATTCATTGTAAAATTCGGGTCGAAATAAGTAAGCACAAAAATTTGTTTCATTGGAATATATATAGATAACATAGATGAATGCTAAATTACCATGATAATTTCATTATTGTTTCAATTCTTAAATTTTACTATGATACTAATATTTGGCAACAGCGTGTGGTTGTGATGTTGTCAGATTCAGTAACGTGCGACTGAAGCAATGACAGCAAATCTAGGTTACAATGAAACAACTTTTGAAAACAGTCGCAAAATGTCACCGAATACTTCTGGTTACCATTTTTCATATAGACCCCCTTCAGTAATTTCAGCTGAATGGTCAGTTGGGTATAACAAACGCAGATAGATATTTAGCCGTCACTGACTGAAGCGAACAAAAGGAAATACTCACATGTAATCAGTGTAGATGGCCGAGAACTTCGGCCGCGCCAGGCGTAGGTGAGGGGCGGCCAGCACCCGCGACACCACTTCGTCGTCGGTCAGCGCCGCGTACGGCTGTTCCGCGCACTCGCAAATCTCCCACATGGTCACGCCCAACGACCACACGTTGCCCTCTCGGTCGACGTCCCTCGGCTGGATGGTGGTCTGAAACAATCGTTTATTTATTTATTTCGAGGTTGGGACAAAAACAGGTGAAAAACCCATGAAAGCATCCACTTACAACTAGGTTGAGATCCTCGAATGGATCTATTGTGGCTCCACTTACAAAAAATAAAAACAAATATTTTGGTAATCTAAGAGGGTCTATTGAGACAGTATTCTCTGAGAGAGAATACTGTCTATAGGTTGATCGAGGAGGTAATGAATTCATTTTTATATAATTTTCTGGGAATTTCTCTCCTCGTTTCTAATTTTTTTTTTTATTGAAGATAGGTCTTATATAACTTCTGTAAGAATAAAGGGTGTGATTTTATTGATGACTAAAAATATAGGATATGATTACTTTTGAGAAGAAAGGTTCGTATGAACATATATGCCCTAAACCTCTCAACTTTTGAGCTATATGATGTAGAAATTTTGAGAAAAAAATCATGTTCATATCATAACTTCAATACTATGGTAGATATTCTCACCTGTTTTTTGTGATCATTCATAATAATTGCTGGAAGGGTGTTACTGAGGGTGAGAAGTTTAAGAAATGTCACCCTGTACATACGTACACCTAAATCACATATATTATCGATAGTCGCCTAAGTTTTTGCAATGTTAATGTTACCATTATGGACGTGCCTTGCCAGATAATCATAAGGTATTTTGATTTCCTTTCTATATTTTTTAATTTTACTTGTTTTACACGTGTTTTGATGTGGAAAATCCACCGTGTATATTTTGATGTCAATCCAACACTAGATGCTGAATGAAGTTGGCATTCATTTATACAACTATTCAATTGGTTGTCATTATTGTACTAAGCATGTGAGTGAATTAATACCTGTGTACAGGTGAGTGATTCGGGGGCGCGCCATCTTACAGGAACACCAGCGGCGCCCTGGTAGTAGTCGCTGGGGTATTTGAAGACGCCTAGGCCGTAGTCTCCGACCTTGAGAGTGAGAGTGGACGTCAGCTGGCAGTTCCGAGTCGCCAAATCCCTCAAAACAATTGAATTTATTGAGACTATATGAATCACCCGAACTTTATACTATATTTCTAGTTACTGTTACTAAATTACATTAGATGGTCAAACGGAAAACATATTATATAATATTATAAATATATAATTATATTTGGTGCAACATTCACTCCCACACCTCCAGATTTCTCAAGTTGATCCAAATCATGTATACTTTATTGTCAGAAGATAAGAAATTCTTATAGTTACATTGAATAGTAAAGTCATGAAGGTGTAAAAATACAATATTATAATATTTACAATAGGACATTCTGAATAAAACAAAAAATAACCTATATTCGGAAAACACAGAAATATGAATAATTGAAACATTTAGAAGATATTTACTAGTACATGGTAACATTTTCCCAAATAAAATTCATCTAATGAGTAGTAATCGTTCTCTAGTAGAATATGACTTACACAACTTTTGATTTTGTTTGGCAAATGGCTATTTTTTTTTTCATTATAGGATAATGAGTTCATGATCCCTATAGAAGATGGTATTGGCGCGCAAATATAGCTATACTTCGCCTTTTGTTTTGACAGTATGATTTGAATTTTTGCATTTACTGTGATTATGACTATTTCCAAAATAAAATACAGTGGGATGGGTGGGATGCTCTGGGAGTAAATGTTATACCAAATGTGATTATGACACATTTTTTTTTGTTTTCTTCAAAAATGTTGATACATTTCCTGAAATGACTCTGTTTCGATTCCGTCTGTGCATACTGTATGAACATAACAGACAGCTTTTTGAGGCTGAATATTTTTCCAATTTATCGTCAAATAAAATAATGAAACACTTACGGATGTGTAATATTGTTATCATGCAGATGCTTTAGAGCGGATGTCAATTGATAACACCATAGTAGAGGATACTCAGTTGACAAAATCTGTTCTGGATGGGATTCATTAGATCTCAAGTAAGCTTTCAAATCACCCTGAAACAAAAATGTTTTCTGGATGAAACATCAAGTTATTGAATTAGTAATATTTAACGAATATCGTTGAAACTATTCATCTATGGGTGATTTGAATTTTTCACCAATTAAAGAGGTTAATTGATATAGACATGTTGAACCAAATTGGCGTTAATGAGAAATCCATAGGGCGTTGAAAGAAACACCAACAGATATCAGAAATGTTTCATAATCGGACCAATATTTCTTTACTACTTTATATCTTCAGAAGTGTAATTGGGACTATGTCTTGAAAAATTACTCTATTGACTGAATAGCATTCAGAATTCACTAGAACTTTTATTGGAAATACCATCGAAAAAAATATAATATGCAACAAAAAGAACATAGTGATTCTGGTATTTTGAAGTATTGAAGTTTTGTTCACCTCAAACATTTAAGAAAAATGAAAATACATTTTTCATTGAATTGAACTAGGGATCTTCAAGAACAATATATTTGAATCTAATAATTCAATAAGTATAATACATATTTATTACTTTTACAGTGTTCCATTGGTTCAGGGGAACCTGGCTGGATCAATCATACTTTTTTTGTTGAATTACTAGATAAGGACAGAATTCTTACCTGGGAAGAATATTCTTGAAGTAATAAAAAAGGAACGGAATCTAGACATCTTCCGACCAATGACAAAATATTTTCGTGAAAGCTACATCTATATATAGTGGCATCTTTCAAAAAAATAGTTTTTTCTTTTTGACTAGACGTCACTTCCAATATCCTAACAACAACTGGGATCCAAACAGAGCCCTTATTATCAATATCTTGTGCTGCACCCTCAACAACCTAGAACACGACCATTAATGGGAGAAAAGTTGAGTTTGAAAAATAATGAGGCAATGAGTAATTTTACCTTTCCAAACCAGCCTCTACCTATTTCTTTGATGTATTTCAACTTTATTCTCGGAAAATCTTTCTCGGATTCATCTGGAACAGGAAAAAAATACATTGAATAATATTACATTGCAGAACAATTTCTATATCAATTATTCATTCACATTTGAAGTGAACTCTGATATTGAACGAATATATATACTCACTGAACCATGATTTCAAATGTAAGTCATTCAATTCTTGATTATTAAACGATCGTGCCTGCAAAAAAATTAAATGAAAATTAAACACTAATTTTTTTTTCCTATGAAAGCCAATGAATGTTCCCATTATTTATACAATATCAATTCATGAATCTAGTACATTATGATACTCACTACTATCTGATCACTTGATAGAAAAATGTTATTATTGAGAAGGGGGGGAGAAAGTGGAGTGAAAATTGTGAATTCTCCATTTGCTGTTGGATTGACATATCCATGGTCCAATTCCGAAGGAACTGAGGCAGTTACTGGACTATTTCTAAATTCCTGAAAATAACATCACACAGATTTTCAAACGATAATTAATTATACAATTTATAGATAATGTTTGATGAAACCAATGAAACTATACTAAAGGAAGATTATGTTATCCTTGTGATTCATGAAATTCTTCATCCATTCTCATCAATCGTGTCAAATAACTATATCATCAAATCTATTTTATTAATAAAAACTCTAATCAAGACATAATATGCATCATTGCAATCTAAAGAGAGCTGTTCTCCATTTTTTTATATTATTTTATATATATATATATATAAAATCGACAAAATATTTTCCAAGTCAATGAAACTTTTGGTAGGTATTTAGTTATTAAATTTCGGTACGATTTTATGTTTACTTAGTATTGCAAACAAAACGATTCATTTGAAGCGCCTATTTCATTTCAATCAATGAAGCATTCAAGTTATTCAGATAATTATTTGTCTTACACTAGGACTACAGACTCTTCGGACGAGAACATAAATCATACACTCCATCTCTACTAAGGTTTTGAGAAAAACCCGAATACATTCTGAACCAATGTGCAAAAATGTTACAATTTCGATAATCCGTCTAATGACAGCTCTTGCAATTGCATTCGATAAATTGAAACTCTTCCTACAAAACATGTTATAAAAAATAGTACCTGAATATATCTGAACAAAAATATAAAAATTACAACGTCGATTATTATCTGACGACAGCTGTACTGTGTCTAAAATCGATAATCCAGTCAACTATTACCTTTTCAGATTCCTGGGCAGCATCAAAAAATAAAACAATATATTGAAGGCATGTGTGTGAAGAAAGCACATTAAAGGAACATGTCATAGTTGGTAACTAAATGGATAATTGCAAATTTTCATGCAATGAATCATAACACTTGAATGACAAAACAACTTTTTTCATAATGATGTGATGTTACTCATGTTGATAATTAGAATAATCTGTGTGAGTTTTTGACAATCTGAATGAACATATGTTCAAGAATTTCAGCTGAGTTAATCAGTGGTAAAAGGTAGAAAATAAAGAAAAACGTGAAATTGGAACCTGAAAATTTTGTAGATTCTTTACATAAACAGTTCACAAATATTAGTCATGAATCTATACTCAATCAAATGCAGAAAACAAAGCGCATCTTCATTACATTTTTCATAACGAGTATGAAATAAGAAAAAGTTCATGAAATTGTCTTCCTTCATTAAATTCCTATCAAGATTCCTGCTATTCAAAGAAAAATAAGAATTAACTCATATATCACAGAAATTAACAATATCATCCTAAATCATGTTATATTTATGAAAATACCCAATTCTTGTTGAAATGCAATGAAGATTTCAGCAACAAAATAACTTTCTATTACACAATAAGTAATCAGGCTCCACTATATTGAAGATACATCATATGTGTGATCCAAATTACAATTTTGTCAAACAATATATTTAAGATTATATGCTGTAAAAACTGAAAAATTAGATCAGCTATTGAGATATATTAGAACTGCAAACTTACCTTGAATGCATTTCGCCTCTGACAACATAAACATCCAGCTAAAAATACTAGGCCACATATGGTCAACAACAGAGAAACTATACCAGTCAAAAGTTTGGTCTGTTGATCTGTAAAGAATACCAATTAGTAAAATCCATTTATCACAATTGTAATTTATGAGAGGGATAAGCAGAGATAAACAGATTATACAGGGTACACCTTACACCTTATGCATGAATAAATTTGTAGAAAGTCAGATTGAGATACAAATAATTCACTCAGTAGGAGTCAGTGGAACCTAACATGAAATTGATTTAAAAAAAAGATATATAAATGTATCGAAATGCAATGAAAATATGATGAGAAAGTACACTAAACATAATATATTCAAGACAAACAAAGATCATGATATGAAAGTTCATGTGTCTAGATGAATGAATGAAAAAACATTTTTGTGTCGAAAGTGATCACTGAAAAACTCAGCCGGTTGTCGTGTTTAAATATTTTCCTGAGAGGTAAATTTTGAACAACTAGAGAACTATCTCCATTTGTTAAAAATTCTGGTAGAATGTGTGAGCTTATTTTTTCATTCTGAAAAGTTGTCCAGTCGATTAACCAAAGAGATTTAATCATGTTTGACAAGCTCTTTTGACCTATATTCCTTCACTAAATATAATCTGGTTGTGTTTTTTAGTATTTGAGGATAATCATATATTGGCCATAGTGGCCACACAAACACGGATTCATAACATTATATGTGCTATGGTGATCGTCTAGGTCTGTAATGATTTGGAAGATGTGTTGGTAACTCTTGTTGAAATAGATACTTCAGGATTCAGCCCAAAAAACTCAATGACACCAATTCAGGTTTGAGTGTGAGTGTTATGAATGCTGATATCAATGTTGAAATCCGTTAATGAGATCATTTTATCATATTTTTCCGATATCAATGCTAACAAACTTTCGATTTTATTGAACAATATGTCAAAATTGGTAGAGGTAGTTAAGAGTACTATTTTGAATTCTTCTATTTCAACTCCACAGGAAGCTGAATGTTTTTCCATGTAAAACGCAGCCGGTCCAGTGGTTTACATTTGAGATAGGAACTTACAAAAATGGAGACTCGACCATGATAATTATTTGATCTACAAAATTGGATCATCAAATTGGAACCAGTAATGTTGTGAGACTCTTCAGACATTCAAAATTTTCGCAGTGTTCAATTAAGTAATCAATAGGAAACTCATAATGACTTGAGTATCATTTTAAAATTTCAATATAGTGTTTTTGTTTGTGTGTGTGTATATATATATATATATATATACACAATTTTTGACAGTGTTACTTTTTCAGCTGAAGGCGGATTTTTTTCGGCACATGTGATTAATACTTTATAATACTTGTAATTCAGTATTACCTTGATGGTCAATCAATATTTTACACTGAAAGATCAGAATTTGTTGTGCTTACTTATTTTTCTTTGCAAAGAGGAATTGATATTTTGGATTCAGAGTTTGGAAAAAAAATGATGATGTCTAAAACTAGGTCAAATCACATTTGAACCATCATGTATGATACGTCAGTGTGTACAGAATAAAGCTTTCAGAATCTGTCAAAACATAATCATGACTGTATTTCAAAAGAATTAAGTTGATGATGGTTTCACGAATATGAAACGGTCTTTTTCTTCTTTTTTCAATATAACTGAAAAAGTAGAAAATATTTTGAGAATTTTTCTTCATATATCATCATTTTGGACCTTCGCGCTATTGTTGATCATAGCATAAATATTATTTTAGGAGTAAGGATGACCAAATTTTACTTAAATAACACTTTTTTATTTCACGATATTTATGAAAATTTGCAGGTAAGTGCGATGGAACAAAGTGCATCTGATGTACATTTTTTTGTTGATAGTATACTTTACTTCCGGTTTAACCGGAAATGCCATCAATTTCTTTGATTTAAATGGAACACCCTATATATTTTTACAGATTTTGAAAGAGCTTGTTATTTTGAATACATACATATTGAGTTTAGTGTAAGAAAATTTGTAAAAACGAGGAATATAGCACTTCAATCAACCTCCTAGTTTGTATGCATAGTAATAAATAAACGTGCAATTTAGAATGGTTCAATTAAGTGAAAAAGAGCGTATTGAAATTTTAATAATGATCGGTTATGGTGATTGTAAAATTTATTTCCGTCAATTAGAATTTGACACTTGGAGAACAAAAGAGTACTCGTTTATTTATCACTATGCATACAAACAACATCAATTAGTTCATCTGAATAGTTTTTTGCCCTAATGCAAAAACTTGAAGGAGGTTGATTGAAGTGCTACATTCCTCGTTTTTACAAATTTCAGATTGTATGAATTCAGAATAACAATTTCTTTCAGAATCTGTAGAAATATATAGGGTGTTTCATTTAAATTAAAGGAGTTGACGGCATTTCCAGTTAAACCAGAAGTATATTATTAAAAAAAGAATGTACATCAGATGCATTTTGTTCCATTGCACTTATCTGCAAATTTTCATGAATATCGTTGTTTTTGTTTAAAAGATATCTACTTGGTTCCATATTTTCTCCCAACCCTGTATATCAGATAATAATAAAAAAATCAATATATCAGAGCATAGATGATCAAAGTTATATTTATGGACCATGCATATGAATAGAGAACATCAAAATACACTCTCCTATGCATACCACAGATAAGAACACAAGTGTGGTCACAAAATACATATGATTTTATAATGTTTTTGATGACGATGCCTTGATGATGATGATGATGATAATAATAAAAATAATGACATCATTTATGCAGTGTTGTGACAAATTTTCTATTTTATTCAATTCATGTTCATTAGGTATTTCACACATATTTCATTGCATTGCAATAAGAAGTGCATTATTAGTATGTTTCATCTTATTTTGCAGATCTTTATTTTGTCTCAGAAGTATTGTAATGAAATTACCTACCTTTCTCTTGATTTATCATGATTACTGCTAACGATGTAATAGGATATGTAGCAACTTCTGGTTCATTGTCTTTATTATATAATATTGACATAAAAAGAGTTTATGCACATATAAACAATGAAACTCGGTGGATAGCAAATGGTCATCATTTTATCAATTCTGGAAACATGTTTTGTATCCTGTTCAATTCTTTGGTGGGCCTGTCAGAATTATAATAATGAGCTTGTAAATGAAGATAATGTGTACGATACGATGAATTAGGAAATACCAAGGTTCACAAAGGTTATAGGCCATAATCCAATCCTAATGAGGAATATGACTCACCTGTAAGTGAATCTCCTTGATCAATTGGATATCCGTTACATAACTGGAAGAATAATAAACAGAAACAAAAATTGGACCATTTCCATGATATTTCCATACTTTGACGATCGTGAGAAACTGTGTGGAATATTGATCGCCCTTTTTTCCTTTGGACCACAATCACATTTTAACAAGGAAATCCCACTTTCACCACATCAAATTCATAAATAATTCACATTACAATAACAGAGAGACGTATGACTTAAAATTATGATATTAATACTAACTAATTTTTTCACACGATTATTGCATTGAAATTATAATAAATTTTTTGACAACCTCTTCCTAACGTCACCTATCGAACTTTTTTTGGCAGGGCCAGCAGCTTGATTTGATTCTTTGATTGATGAGGACACCAAAACCACAGATTCATAAAACAGCAAACACGCCCTACATTACTATTTCCAAGACCGAGAGTCGAGTATGTGTATATATATATATATATATATGTGTAGTCTAGTGAACTGTTGTTTACCAAGCCCGTAGCCAGCAAGGATAGTCAACTATTCAACAGGATGATTTATCCCCGTGGATTCATCCGGGTGATAACTAATCGAAACGGGGACTGGCATTTCGTCACCGCCAGTCGATTGTTCGTTTCTGTTCAAATCGTGCTGTGCTCCGTGGTTGTTGGAAAAACGACCTAATTTTTTTCTAATTTTCTCAAAAGAATTATTGATAAAATTATAGATAGAGTTGGAGGAGTCCAGCTGAGTTCTCCTAGCGTAGAGTGCAATTTGTTCAACTGTTATAGATATTTCCACGGTCGGTGCTCTACGGAAATTTCTTCTATTATGCCACACGAGGTAGACAAACTAGACGAGTTCAGGCTGGTAATCCATACATTGTCAAGTTCGAAACATTACTTTGTCTACTGAAGTCTTTCCTGATGCTCATGATCTCTGAACCTTTAAGAGAAAATACAATACCTTTCCTACTCTACTAACAATCCCAACAATCCACCACTGACTAACTCGATGTTCCTCGAAAATTACAGAATTTCCTTTTGTGTTGTAGAAAGAAAAAAAATATACCCATGAAATATCATCCAACTATTCATATGGATGAGGAATGAGATCGAGCAACTCTGGAACTCTAATTGGCAAATCATTATAAACAATCAAGCCTAGGTTTGTAGATAATAGAATATCCATAGAATAATATCCATATGCTTCATCCTTTATTTTGGACAATTCATAGACATTATCATATGGATAGTCGTGGAAAAAATCATTTTGTAGTCGATGGAAATTTGGAGGCGAAATTTCAGGGCCAGATAGTACTAGATAAGATATTCAAAGTGAGGTATTGTAACACCCCTGATCCCTATTTAAAATAAGAGGATTGTGCTCACCCCCCTTATAGGGGTTTGAAGTTATGGGGATGAAAAAAGCGAAAAATTTGTTTCTCCTCGAATCAGAAATCGACAGGTTCGAGTGATTTTCCACATCTTCATTTTGAAGCCGGAAAATCGAAGTGTCGAGTTTTCGTTGGACCACCCTGTATAATAAGTAAAACCATTTTATTTAATTCACTGAAACAATTTCATGATTTTCTACTGATGTTTCACCAAACCAAACCCCTCCGAAATTGTTTTCTGGTTGTTTACACTCGTTAAATGAGTAAATTTATTGGCAGAAAATATTCGATTTCATCTCAGTCAGAGAGAAGTAACTACTACAGTGGATAAATATTTTTAACAACAAATTTGTACCTGAACCATCAAAAAAACATTATACTCGCGATAACTTTGACACGTATGGATAATGGACACATGCCAATGTTCCATGTGAGCAAGAAACATGACTTTGACCATAGAACATATTCAGAAATGTCATCTATGACAAGGAGGTAAGGGCATCATAATTCCGTATATATATGATCTGTGATCATGATGCCTAGATGGTTGAGAATGTTCTACAAGGACTAAAGACGGTTTATTTATAGAAAAAATATTCAATAACTTAACAAATGGCAGATCCAGAGTTAGAAACTTTGAGGAGACAAAGATTAGCACAGCTGCAATCGCAAAATGCTAAGGTAAAAACAGAACTAATGTTAAGTTCATCAGGTTTATAACATTTGATTTTTTCAAGGGTGAGGGTGGAGAATCTAATCAAAATAATCAACAAGGAAAGGAGGAACAAATAAGAGCACAGGAAGATGCAAAAAATTCAATTTTATCTCAGATCATGGACCAGCCAGCTCGAGCTAGATGTGAGTATAAATGTTTTAATTTAGTGTCATGAAGGACAGAGTTGAAGTAAATACTTTGACATGACCACTAGTCAAGTCTCAATTTTATGAATATTCATATTTTTTTTCAGTGAATACACTCATGTTAGGGAAGCCAGATAAAGGGAAGTTGGTGGAGAATATGCTGATAAGGATGGCACAGTCTGGGCAGATTTGCACAAAAATAGGTGAAAAAGAATTGATAGGATTACTGGAAAACATTAATAACCAGACACAGGGAAAAACATCTGTTAAGTTTGACAGGAGAAGAGCAGCTTTGGATTCTGATGATGAGTTTTGATCATTTTATTTACATCATTCACTTTCACATACATTTTTTAGACATCCAACTTGTTAAATATTAAATTAATAAAAATACTTACCTATACTATTAATAATGATGACTAGTTTTCATTTTGACTCAATTTCTACTCCATTTTTTCGTGATCTGAAAAATAATCAGAATTTAATCAAACCTGTAACAAACATTGTATAGGGTATCAAACTAATATATTTTAGAAAATGTATTCACCTGATTCATCATTTTCATCATCATCATCATTCTCCAAGATATCTACACAACAAATTGAATACATTATAAAACTCAAAAATCCAATAGGAAGACCAAATAACACAGTTGTTAGAATTGGATTCCCCGTCCACATTTCTGCCAAAGATGTGGTCATGTCAAAATAAATTCTGTATATTCTTATCAAATAACCATGTCCTCCATAGGCCTGAAAAATTCAAGTCATTGACATGATATGTAACACTTGTATAAATATCTGTGATGAGCCTGGAAGATCAAAATTCCATTGGTATTGATTCCAATATCACCCATTTCACTGCAATCTCAATGTATCTGATCAATGCACTACCTGAATTCATTCAGTTATCACACTACGACTTTTCCAAATCTACTTTTTTGCACACATTGTACATATTGTTTTTGCCAAAAGTGCATTGAAGGTGTACTTCAATTCTATTTTCATTGGGAGCATCTATTTTTCAAAGAAAGAATTGAAAATATATGGAAATATAACATGCAAAGTCATAGCTAGATTATGCAGCTATTCCAATATTCAATATGAAATTTCAATCTAATCTAATATCTAATGCTAATCATTTTATATTTGCAAAAGTAGGCAACTCACAGGTACAGATTGATTGTTGACCTTTTCAAGGAAAATATCAATCATATCAGCAGTCATTTTTGAGCAATCATTCTCAGGAAGATGATGATGATGGTTGGTTGAGTTTAAAACTACCAAATGAGGTAGTGGTAGTACCTGCATGACCATACTATTAGCCAATTCAGGACTACCCACCCAACCAAATTGGAAATTTTTGTGGTATTTAAACCTGTTCTTTTTGACAAGATTTTCCACCATACTTCTGAATTCCAACATTTCAACTGGAATTTGTTCCAGATTGGATTCTTGAACAACAACAAGTACAAGATATTTGCTTATCTGAATTATTTCATGTATATTTCCTCTAGAAACTTTAGGGAACATTTCAAATCTCTCTTCATTTATCCATTTGGACACAGAATAATTCAAATTGGTATTTTCTTCTCCATTACTTATATGACCTACAACTAAATGATTAAAATTGTATTCAAAAACTGAAATCAATAATCACACCTGTATAAAAGTCTACTTGATTATCTTTGAATACAAATATTGATGGTACTTGTGGTACATCTCCAGTTTGAAATGCAGTTTTTGCATTTGTTGCATAAAAATATGCATAAGGTTGAAGCTTCAAAGCTACATCATAATATATATTCCAAAGAAGACCTTCTTGCTCACCAACATACATGAAAAATACATTATTCATTTTCATCATGCTTTCCAAGATTTTAGACTGGTAAATCTGTTTTACAGGTGGCCCAGACATTCTGTGTGCAAATTTGATAATATTTTCTTCATCTCTGTCCCCATTGAATGTATAGTCTGCATTAGCTGTGAAACTATAGAATAAATCAAATTGGGATGTGAAACAAAAATGTAAAGCTTTAACTCTCTATTGTATAGTGAAAACCTACAATTTTATAGTAGGATATCCCCTGATTCCAAATTCTGTGGATATTGAAGGAAATCTATGACAATTTATACGACCAACCATAATTTTCGTATTTGATAGTGCTTGAGCTATAGAGCCCCAAAGGGGTTCCAATTTTTTGCAATGTCCACACCAAGGAGCATAGAATTTGACGAGCCAATACCCACCCTCTTTTCTAATGTCTGAAAAATTCTCGCCAAGTTCCAAAATCCTAGCATTACACACTCCCACGAAAATTACTGAAAAAAATATACAGAGTAATGATATGAACATTGTTTCAAACATTGTTTGATGAACTTACCAAATAAAAGTATCCTGGCTGCCATCTTCACATAGGTTGAATACGATGGTCAGATTCGAAGAACTTCCACATATTTCAGATAGAAATGATTCATTTATTCAATTAAAATAATTAAATGAAACGAGTATTTGTTATATTTGGATTTTTCGGCAAGATAATTCAGAGGTTATGAGCGAAGAGAACTCAGGGTACTCTAGCTGAAGTACCCCATATATTCTTTTACAAAGGACCTCATGGAAAAAATATAAAAAAAGAAGAATGAGGTTCTAGTCGCTCTGCTTCTTTTGTTTTCTGTCATCAAACGTCTGTTGAAAATACTTTTTGTGGTGTGGAATTCTCTGATTCCATGAGAATATTTTCTTTCAAATCAGTCTGAAGCTTTGGAAAATGAGTATTAATCTTGCGGGATCATGTCTCCGATATGGTTTATATTCACGAATGATAAAATCATCAATATTCACACGTTTGAACTATGGAAGTGTAACAGTCCCACCAGAAGATACATTGCAAACCTCCAGAATGAAAATGAGGGAAACTGAACCCATAGAAAAAAAGAAAGCGAGACTGATTTACCAATCAAGGAAAAGGGGTATGTTGGAGAACGATCTCTTGTTGAGCACGTTTGTAGCAAAATATTTGGAAAAGTTTGATGAAAAACAGACAGCCACATATGATACTTTGATAAATACTCCATCAAATGATTGGGATATATATTACTGGGCCACCAATACCAGACCGACACCACCAGAGTATGATAATGATGTA
This sequence comes from Gastrophysa polygoni, assembly GCA_963576655.1. NCBI lineage: Eukaryota > Metazoa > Arthropoda > Insecta > Coleoptera > Chrysomelidae > Gastrophysa > Gastrophysa polygoni. The sequence continues at coordinate 13,639,715 of OY755090.1, forward strand.
ATGGACCTACTTAAAGAGCATACAAGAAATATAAAAAAAGAATCTAGGATAAGGCAACCAGATTTGGCCTAAGATGGAATATATCTAAGAAATAATCTGATTGGTGTGATTCAACAGTATTTGCAATAATGTATATTAAAATGAATGTTTTATTATCAAATAGTTTATTCTCCTTCATAATAATATGGCATCAAATAGGTACTTATTGAATAATTGAATGAACAATCGTACAGTAGCTATTCTATCAATATTTAGTAGAGCTTAAGTGTTAGAATTGAAGCAGTGTAAAATTTTTAGGAATTCATGTGGAATCTTTATTCCAAGAGGATGTGAAATTTTGCCAAGGTCAAATGCATTGGTGTAATGATAGCTCTTTTAAGACTTAAGTTCTTTAGTCCATTTGACTAAAGAGAATCATCATTTTCATTTACAAATCTTCATTGCATGTTAACTATATATGTATCAACCATGATGTAGACATTGTGGTTTCAACTTTAAAACATGAATTATTGTTGAAATTTTTTTCTACTTTGTTGGTTCTATAACCATTTCTCTGTTGATTGGAACCAACAAATCATGATTTATAGGCAACATTTTGATGGTATGAGTCTTTTTTGTGGTCATTAAAGTCTCTCCTGTTTCTTTGTCTTCAAATTTCTTCTTTTGTTGTTTAGCATGTAACTTTAAATGATTTAGTTGTATTAGTTTTGGAGTGAGATAGAAGATATTATATATGATTACCTTCTGTGAATTCAGTAGAGTTTTAGAACCATTTTTCTATATTTGAAAAGTTTGCAGAATAGCCAGAAAAAAAGTTTGTTTTTCAAATACTTGTTTTATTTCAACCACACAAACAGGTAAGAACTTGCTTTCTACTTCCACTACCAGCTTGACAACACAACATCATTTACAAAATATTTGTTTATAATAAGGGCATCAAACCACCAAATCTATCAAAGGCAAATGAACTGCATTACTCTGAACAGAAACGAAAATTCATACTTAGTGATGATACTTTTGTGTGTTCGTTTTTTTTTTGACATTGGCAGAAGTTCTGGTACTAGCAGGGGAAAAGATCATATATATATATATATATATATATATATATATATATATATATATACCGATTATAGAACTAAAAATCTCAGATATTAGTTAAGTGAAAAAAACAGGTATTTTTAACAAGTCCTTTGAAAATAGGTATCACAAAAGATTATAAGTTTCATATAAATGAATTTATTCAATTCACTATAATTAAACCGAACACCAAATACATATCTATGGATGTAAACAATGAAATGGTTTGACAGTTAGCCAAACATTCAACCATTAATATTGATGTCCAAACATAAATGCACCTACATGTAATTCCAGATAATATGAGATTATACATTATTCTACGTTCTACCACAGTAAAATAATATTTGATATCTGAATTAAAATCCTAAAATAGGATAAACTGAAACCCTATTACCAGTGGCCTATCCTGACATCTTCATCTCAATTTGTATCTTATTGTAAAATACTCAGTTCATCCCACCTAACCTCTAAAGAGCACGTGAAGAAATTTAGTATGAATCGTACAGTCAAAATATGAACTATTGGTTATGAAGTTGGAGATGCATGCATAAATGACGATAAAATGAAATTATGAATGGCCAACAGAAATCGAAGCATCAAGAAATATATTATTTCATGAAATATAAGATGTCTGAATGCAATTAATAAAAATAAAATAGATTTTGAATGTATATAGCGCAAGTGAAACACGTTATTCTAATGAAGAAAATATCTTCCTTTGTGAACTATGAGAACGTATTCACATGATACTAGCGGGTGGGTATACCACGGATACAATATTTCTCTTCATCGAACCAGAATCTTGAAATTTAATATGATTTAGCTACATTAAAGATGCTCATTGCACAAGCTCAGCAACGACTCTGGATAAATCGTCATCGTATCTTGCCAACAATGTGGCGTTGAGGTCCCTATTCCAGAAGCCCATCTCGGCGAGTGCTTGAAGGTTGGCTTCGCGGGGAGTCGCGGGATTCGTGCTCACCCAGTGCCCATTGACCCATTTGCCGGGTTGCTGTGGAACGTCATCAGATGATGATCAGATTCACAAAAAAAAACTTGTACATGGTCAGCTAAGTAGGGACATTTAATAGATGAATCATGAAAATACCGGTCACCGATTCCACATTTTAGGTTGGTTGCATTTTGAGAATATCCTCGCGGAGTTCAAGGAAACAGAATCATTATTATTGAAATATGCGTGCTAACATTACACGTTCGTTTGGCGCTTCATTACTGAGGATGCCAACTTAATTACAAACTACTTATTGTTTTAGTTCTTTAGAATCATAATATTATTTATTGTCGAATGAAATTGTAAATTCTTATAGAAAAAGATGTGTTAAGAAATACAACGAACATATAGAGAATGTATAACAAACAGATTTTCAATATCACAGTTACAATGAATAACATACATACGTATCCGTACCAATATGTACACCTGAAGACATAAATTAATAAATATCACTTGAATACCTATATGGAATAATGATTTGAAAGTTTTAGGACAAGTACAATACTACTTGAACACCTCACTATAATATTCCCTAACTTCATGATCTACTTTCTCAGTAAAAAACAGTTTGGGACTTCTCCTGAATTTTTGCTGGTCTGTATTTTCCTTCGTATGTCTAGGTAGGAGGTTATTCTCCATCATGAATAGATGATATATTTCCGCATTTCGTTTTATTTTGATGTATCAGAGTAACTGATTCTATAATAAAGAGTGGAGTGAGAATACAACATAGGCGAGCAAACAAAGGTCTACAATACTGTCTGTAAAAATCATAGGAGAAAAGAAGATAACAACCAGAAAAAAAACAAATAATCTGATTGAATTTTTCTGAACGGAGACAAATATCTTCTGTTCTTGCGAAGAAAGAAAAATATTATTTCCATTGTGTTGAAAACGACATCAGCAGATTCGTTCCCGAAATGTCAACTGAAACAAGGTGGCATTGACAAAGAGAACATTTCTTTTTTAAGTATCTGAAGGTTGAGTTTCAAGAGTGTAGTGATATTTTGGGGCAGATCATAAATCTGTCTTCACTACAAATATATTGAATGATTTCTATTTTTTTTAAACGTGGAGAGAAGATCGGGAGAAATGCTAGGTCTACAAGACAAATTTGGATCTGCAGAAATAGCTGACTGATTTTTTTCGAGGAGTGAAAATCACTTTAAGAAGTGTTTTATAACGGGTTCCCCAGAAAGCAATACCATAGATCAGATGAGTCTGTATGAGAGAATAATAAGCTGACTTGGAAGCAGAATAACCTAGATTATTTGAGCTGATTTGCCATAGCATCCTGAATTTCGTACCTTGTTTACTCTCTACACCATCATACTTAGTAAAAGAACTGGTAGATTGGAACTGAGGGATATTCATATTGTTCTCGATATATCCAATGAAAGTAACTTCATTCTTATCAATTTACTTGGCTCTATTATTATTATTACTAACTATTACTACTATTGATGCGGTCAATATCAATAGAAGTGGTTTTAAATAAAGTAAATCCATTCTTATAAATTAACTTGATTCTATCATTATTATTATTATTACTAACTTGATATCTTATTCTTGTACTTATATTTGTTTACTTGATGCGGCAAATTCTAAAATTGGTCAGAAAAAATTAACGTATGAAGCGATTTCAAAGTTCAATGACAGACCTGATGATGTAAAAAATTCAATGACAATTTATCATGTTCAAGTTTCATTTCACTGTTGATTTTTTTGTGAACATTTTTGTATAATTGAATTTTTTCTAAATCATTTGTAGATTCATGAATAATCTTATACCAGTATGTCTGATTATTCATGATCTTTCGATTTTAAATTCATTGTATTGTAATTGCAGGCTCAATAAATGATTAAATAATGAATTTATATCATGAATTATTATTATTATTGAACTTAAACTACCTGATATATTCCAATTGTTGATATATGAAAGGAAAAGCACAGCAAATAAAGTGGAGCAGTGAGTGATGTGCTATTTTGATAATTTCATCCCGATTTTATGGGTATGACTCGAACCAATTTGAAGTAGTGTTTCTGAAACCATATACTTACATTTTTTGAAACCATATTTCATGACTGACGCAGTCGATTGCTTTTGACAAATCACAAAACACTGCTGCATTGAGTTCATTTTAGTTGATTTCAGTATAAACTTCATTGAGGAACGCTCATTTGTGTTCTTTTTGCTCTGACGCTCAAACCACAGATAACCCAAACTGTGCCCAAACTGTTGTTCACTTAATAATGATGTGCCTGTCCAGAAACTGCATGATCTTAATCATCTTGTCCATTATTATTGCCGTTTCAGTTGATACGAGCGAGATTGCCCTCGAAAGTTTGAAGTATTATCTTCATCGCCTCCACTTTGGACAAGCCTTTTTGAGAAGGGTGGGAAATATCCAGATTGAAAAGAATCATTCATGAGACAGGCCAGCAGATTAAGCTCATCATCAGAAAGGATTTCGAATCTTTTTATCTACTTTCCACCTATCTATTCCAGCTGAGCATTTATTTTTTATTTTAGTTAGATTATCTTTGAGTTCTAATATATGTGTATGATACTGTATGTACTCATATCTAAGTATGACTGTATGACATAGGATCGGTCTGTTGATGAATGTTTTCTGTGTGTTTGAGAGCAGCACTGCAGTAGTAGTAATTCTGAGTATCTTAAGATAATAAAATATCTACGTCTTATTTGTGTTTTTTCATACACATATACAATTTCCGTACCCTCAATTCATTATTCCTAGATGTTTGTTTTTTCATGAATCGTCAAACGTACCTCTTGGGGCACCATCCTGTTGATTACCGACTTAGCGGTATTGAAGGCTGTAGTCGCCCCTTGCAACAAAGACTCAGACCTCAAAAAGTTGGTAGTCGGCCTTTTGGTCCTTTCAGTGGTTAGAAAATCCCTGTCGGGACTGGCCTTGTGGGTAGAAGGGTCTGGGTTGGGTGTGAAAAATTCCTCCGTGATCTGCGTGAACAAATTGTTTTTTTTTTTATCCCGATTCCATACTCTTTTTAGAACAACTCTTCCTATTATTATTTTTAATTTGTCTGAATTGGTTTCTTTGAATTGAGGTTGAACCGTGAAGCCTTACATTTTCAAACATTATATTGACGAATTTCGATCTCATCAAATAACACTCGACAACTTGAAGTGAAGTATGGCAGTCATTATTTCATTTACACCTACCACCATATGTAAATATGGTAAGAATATCAATACACCTTCACTTATTTGTCTATTTCCATGAGCTGATTGACACAAACTCCAAATAATTACAGTGGAAATGGACACTGATGACTGTCACTTGAGTTCACGGAACATTTTGAAAATCAAATAATATTTGTCTTAGAACTACATATGTGTGTGGGTCTGAGGAAGATAACCTTTTTCATGAAATAATCTAGTCAATGTCACTTACATAAAATCATTTCAATCATTGTCAACCTGAAATATATACAAAATAGAAAATTGAAAAGAGTTGATTCATGTTGGATAAACACTGTACAACTCAGATTGAATGTCCATATCTATCTCAAGAGGATTGAGCACTCCGCCTCTAAACTTCGTCCTCATGTGGGATGAACATTTTCACTCTTGTTATCAACTAATAGAGGGATGCCTTCAATATTTTTTCAATATGCGGTCGTGGTGCTGCCATTTGACAAGCGAACTATAATATTTTAAGGTGCTTGGCTCAGTCAAACATTGTCACGAGTATTTATTGTGTAAACATAAACAATTAATATTCATTTTTAGTTGATCGTATCCGACATTTTCGATTTTTAACAGTGATTTGTGTTTCTCTGAGACATTTCAACGTTTTTCGAAGCATTTAACGGCGGTGATACCGAGTAAGGAACACACAAAATCTGATTGTAATATTATGTGTTGACATCATAGTGTGCATTCAGATGGCGTTATGTAGTCGTGAACTGTCTTGAAATATTGATGGTAATAAGCTTGATGAGTTTTATAAGTTGTGCTAGTTTTCGTTCCCGATAAACGTGAGATGATACAGCAGTTAATGCTTGTTTCGAGGTACCACAATCAGAGTAGAAAACTTTTCATGTATTTGACATTGAAAGTTATTTTCTGGTAGAATATGACAGTATGTCACACCTTCCTCTCATTCAGATCACATAACTGAGGAATTTTTAAAAGCCAAAAGAAAACTCACGTCACCACCGACAGTTATAGGACCTCCTGCGACGTCTCTGGCCGCCTCCTGCTGATGGATGGGCACACCGGTCGATAAATTCAGCGGCTGCTGGTCGACTCGCGCCGCGGCAGCCTCCAGAGGGGCAGCCGACGCGAAGAAGGGGTTGTTTTCGGTCGCTGCGACGCCGTTGGACGAAGTCGCCATCAGGGGATGTGGCATGAACTGGACAGATGAAGCTTCGAAATGCGGTGTCGTGTAGGCGTAATTAGATTCTGTGAGAACAAAAGAAAATGTGTAAGTTTTGAATCAATCTCTTAGATACCATAGATTTTTTTGATCCCTCCGTATCATTTTCATGACACGATATAATTCAAATAATGGTAGGATAAAATCAGTATGAAAATTTCAGTAACAGTGCATTCCATTATGGTTGACAGCGCCAGGTTTCTTCGTAAAAATGATACTTAGTTATAAAATATCATTGTATACAGGGTGATCCACGGTGGATGACCTATTAGAAGTATCAGGAGAACGAAAAGACAAAACATTCTGAAAATTGGGATGCTTCGATAATTGAACATTCTCTGTTCGTCTAAAATATTTTCATCGATACAGTGTTGCCACTTCTATCAGAAACAACCAGCAACTTCGTTATTATAAATGGAACACCCTGTTTATTATTGCATTTCCTAAATCTGCATCGACTACCCGACAACTTTCTATGATAATTACCTATACCTATCTCAAACCGTTTTCGAGATATAAATAATTTTTTTCAAAAATAATATGTATAATCTTAATTGTTTTCGATATTTCTACATAGCTATTTCTGAATAGTCAGACGATATGATCTGTATGACAAAGATGGAAACTCTCAGATCTTTTATTATGTAGATAATCAAATGAAACGTAATCAAATTTACCATCAATTAATCATCAAAATATCAGACGAATCAAAACCAATTTTATGAATTTTAGTTCAACTCTAAGAGAACAAATAAAAGAACATAACTATGAATACAAACAGAAAATTAGAATTTTACAATAAATGTTCAAAATGTTGACCATTTACTTCCAGACATTTGACAATGTGCGTGTTAACAGCTTCAGTGCTGGCAGCTCTGATGTCTTCAGGATTCAGATTTTGAAAAGTTTATATCACCCTACGTTCCAACTTTTCTCTTGAATTTACTGATGTTTTCTAAAACTTTCTTTGATAGATCCCCACAAATAAAGATTTAACGGGGTATAGGGCCACCAAGATAAGTAGAGGTTTCATTCTTATTAAATATATTTGTATTTCCAAATTTTTCAAAAACAAGGTGTCACTGACGAATAGAGAATTTCTCTTTTAGGTATCTAAAGGTTAAATTTCAAGCGCAGTGACATTTTGGGGCAGATCACAAAATCTGTCCTTACTACAAATATATTGAAATAATTTTTAATAACATCTACTCTATTTTTTAGAAACGAAGAGAGAAAATCACACAAATAGCTGGAAAATGAATATAATGAATAAGTTCAGGAGAACCGTATTAGAATAATTGTTTTCAGCCATTTCACGTATTTCATCTACACTCAAAATTCAAATGAACCTGACAGTTGTCAAAACTTCCAAGACTTGCTTGTTGAGACAGTAACATTATTTGCAACGATATTTGTGTCTATCGAATAATAACCTAATTATTCGAGTACTGTAGGTGTAGCCTATGCAGACCTTACAGATTGATGGCATGCTTTTGCTTCAATTGAAACTCGTTTAAAAATGTAAAAGATGTTTCTCTAGAGAATAATTGAAATAATTTTTCCACAATACGTAAATATTGAGTTTTTTTATGTATTTTCGAAAAAAAATTATATTTCTAAAACGGTTTGAGATAGGTATAGGGAATTATCATAGAAAGTTGTTGGTAATCGATGCAGATTTAGGAAATGCAATAATATACAGGGTGGTCCAATTGAAAAACTAGACTTTCAGTCACTTTTCTATGTCATAAACACACCTTGATTTTTTAACCACCCTGTATGTTGTAATGATGATTTGATTGAACGACCTAGAGCTTTCGAGCTTAACCTCTTTGTCGCTCAAATATTAGCTTCCTAATATTTCGGATAAGGAAAATATTGATGTTTATTCGATGACAGATTTTGTTCAAAAAAACCGAAATTAATTATTATCTCTAAAACGGCTCGAGATAGGTATAGGGAATTATTAATGAAACATAATGGAAAATCAACGTAGATTCAGAAAATGGAATGATAAACAGGGTGTTCCATTTAACATAACGAAGTTGCTAGTTGGTTCTGATAGAAGTGGCACCACTGTATCGATGAGAATATTTTAGACGGAGAGAGAATGTTCAATTATCAAAGCATCCCAATTTTCAGAATCCACCGTGGATCATCCACCGTGGATCACCCTGTATGATTATGAGTATTCTGAAAGAGAAAATATAAATATCAAAACAAAGAAATAAATTGATATTATACAGAGAGAAATGAACATGGAAGATCTCTGTTGACCTCTAGGGTTGTTGGAGAATTAGTACAAAAATAATTGAGACTAGCAATATTTACATACACGTAGTGTAAGGTACATACATGGTGACATCATGCCTCGATCAGTTTATTCCCTGAATGGATATACAAATTCATTATATAATACTGGAGACAAAGCATAGTTGAATTGCACATTTTTTTTTCATTGTTTCGTAGACATGTGCTTTTATATTATATGAGTATATAATAAAATTAAATATATAAAGTTTCCTCAACTTTAAGACTGCAGCTTCTTGGAAGGGGGCAGTTGTAGGGTAGGGTAACTTTTTCTTGAGCATCATCTTGATGATTTTTTTTCTGAGGGATATCTAATTTCTTGAGGTTAGAGTGAAGAACACCACCCTTACAGAGATTACCGTAATGGAGGTGTGACTGCACCAGCAAGAAATATACAGTTTTCAAGTGAGAGATATGTAGCACTCTTCTCAAGTAACTAAATTTGAATATCATTTGCCTCGTTTTAGTAGCATTGATCACGCAATCATTCCATCTCAAATGTAGGTCGATCCTTATATTCTGATATAATGTGAGATGTCGATTCAACATCAATCATAACATCCTAATTATCTGGTGATGATATTTTGAATGTTGGTAATGATTATGAATAGCTAGCTAATGGCATATGAAACTTCAAATATTTTGAATAAATTTGAAATAAACTGCAAAATGATTAATCCAATTCATCAGAAATGATAGGTCATCTTATGCCTTTTTCTTCAGTTGTGACCAGGATGGTGCAGTATAAGTGATGGATGTGTCATCTGCAAAATTTTCGATTTTTCTACGAGTGATTTGGGTAACTAAACTGTTCATATGGTAAGGACCAAAAGTCTGTAGCTTCCCAGTAACTTCTTTATTATGAAAAAGTTGAATGCATAAGTGGTAAGGTTTCATTCGATATCTCTATTGGTTTGAATTTCATTTGTACAGGAAGAAATTACAATTGAATGATTGATGAAATGAACGAATAAATGAATGAATGAATGAATTTATATTTTTTTCTATCAATTACATTTCTCAGGATGATTTGATGTAAATAATTCTCATCAATGTATTTCTGCTCACAACAAAACATTCTTACTCACCAGAATTAGCCCAAGTATAGGCGTTATCTGCTGAAACCTGAGCCAATTCATCCACAGGATGGACGATTTCATAGCCAGGACAGTTCTGTGGGAATACGAATAGTCGTGCGTTCTTTTCAACGGTAGTGTTAGCATCAGAATAACAAGATCCTGCAGCCGAACAGTGAGAAGACAGCTCAACGAAATCCAAATGGCCTGAATTTTCAGTCACTTCTCTTTCTTCTTTGATCGAAACATTGTCTGGAAAAGATGAATGTGGAAAGATCAAGAAATGATCATGAATGAAAGATAATGTATTTTTCTGAGCTCAAGCATGGGGCACCTCGGTTATCTTGATAAATAGTTGGTTTAATTAAGGCAAAGTTGTACATTTCACACTGATTCATAATCTAAAAAGAAATTTGACATATTATCACGATTAGTTTTTCAACTATCCTGTGATTTTTTTGCAAATTTTGTTTTCACGAGAAAACTATCATGATTAAACATTATCAATACAGTTTCTGTCAAGAAATTTGTAAAAAATATTATATTCATTTTAGCATTCAAGGAAACAAACAACAGGCAGCCAACATTGTTAATCAAGTTGTTAATCAAGGTTAACCTTCTTTGCAGATCATCAATCAGCATAAAAATATATATCTTCCGACAACACGAAAGGAAATCCTATAGTGTTCGTGAAACATCGTGTTAGCCAGCGGTGGAATTTTGTGAGAGGAGAGAGTTATTGGAAGTTTTCTTGGAGGTTTAGAGGTAGTAAGTATCAGCAAAAACTTCACTAGAGTCAAAGATTTGCACAACTTCGCCGTTCTATTGATGCATGATGGTTGGAATTTCTCGACCCTAAAAGTAGGAATGATCAGCCTGAGCTCGTCTAGTTTGTCCACTTGGGATTGTTTATGGTGTCAGAATAGATGAGATTTGAATTGAGCATCGACCG